>OV702282.1:296990177-297594899 GCA_916181665.1 Avena sativa
GACACGTGCACCATGTTCAGGTAGCAGCCAGATATCATAACTCGACGACGACCGAGAAACGTTATAGGAGAAGAGGCACAAGTGCCCATCAAGCTCCGTCAACTCGTGCTTGGACAAACTCTCGCTTTCCATTCCGGGTGGCGCCGCTACGGTTCCGAAGGTATGGTCAGTGAGAGAGAAGGAGACAATTGACATCTCACTAGCTCTGTTGACCTTCTGATGCGCCAACCAATGCACGTGCCCTTGTGCGAATACACTAGGTTCGTAGTACCTTACCCAAGCTGGCGGCTTCTCTCGGATCGGCTGCCATCCCCCGGTGGAGTTGACGATGTAAACCTCGCATCCGGCGGACCTAGGGAGGCCCTCAGCGTCACGTCCCCCATAGTTGATGCGCACGACCTTGTGTTTTTTGGCATGAGCATCGTAGCCGAGCCCTAGGCCTGCGTAATGTTGGTTCAAAACACTCTGGTGCCACATCTTGTGGCCCTGCGGGAGTGCCGCCATCTGCCCCGTTGATGGGTTACACAAGTAGTTGACCTCTGTGTCGGAGTCTTCAAGGACGACAAGGCCACGACACTGAAGTGTGGCGAGGCGAAGGGCATTGAAATTCATAGTCTACGGAACATCGTCGGTGCTACCACGGGTAGAGCGGGGGACGTCCATGATGCGCGACGATGCTCCAGTACTAGGGCGGTCTTGCGACCACACGTGCATCTGCGGTCCATGTTGGAACGAGTAATGCAGGAAGAAAACTCTAGGGTTGTGGCGGCGGTTGGCGAGGCGGTGGTAGCGATCCACGAAGTCGTCCGAGGAGAGCGTGGCAGCCCAGGCACGGGAAACACAGCGACACTGGCACACGGATTTGGCCGGTAACCGCGCAAAGATGTTCACGACGATGTCGTCGGGGAGCCAGGGCCAGGGGTATGGTAGCGCCGCGTGGAGTCCCGCGTCGATCGGCCAAGTCCCCATCGTTATTGGGAGTTCGATCGGGCTTTTGTGGGCGAATCGTGTACGGGATACAGGCGGCAGGGTGGCGTTTGCTGACTTGCCTACAGACGATGGATCTATATAACCACTGAGGTATGATCCGAGGAGTCGGAGCCGGAAGGTACACGTACCGGCGACCGCGTGGGGATTTTTTTTGGGTAGATTTTGGTGATGGCAGTTTTAATTTGGATCGGACTCGAATTGCATGCGTCGTAGCACACTGCATCGGAGTGTTTCCCGGATCAAAACTTCCGATAATACACAGGGTCCTGCCCACGCGTCTCCTTTAAATCTAGCTTTTGCTACACTAAGTCCTACTTTTACTACATAATACCCGTTTTGCTACATCTATATCTATATCTATAAGTATATATATATATAATCATAAAGGAATGAACGTTTCTTATAATACCTATACTTTTTTGGAGATTTACCCTCCCACCAAATCTTATATTACTACCAAACCACCAGTAAGTAAATTAAAAAAACTATTCGCCCATTGTACCCAGCGGGGATAAAAAATCTGATGGACCCCTGACCCATACCTGGTTTCCTGCCTTCCCCTCGATTTCGATCTGAAACTTGCGAAGTTGGGCGTGCGCGCAGGGGCTCCCAGGGGCGGAATCGACCGCGGTGGCGGTGGCCGGTGGTCGGGGATGCAGCGAGATGGGACGACGCCATGGGGGCGGGGTGACGCAGGGGTGAGCGGAGTAGACGACAGCGAGGGAGGCCGACGAGGCCACGGGCGGAGCTCGCGTTGCCGAGCTGGGCGGCGGAAGGCACGGGTAGGCGCGATGCGGCGCCTGCAGAGGGAGGCGGCGAGGTGGGGCGCGAGAGGGAGGTGATGCAGGGGGGTCGCAGGCGGACGGCAGGGAAGGGGCAGGTTTGGAGGCGGCGCTGAGCGGGAAAAGGAGGAATCGCAGGCGCGGGATGCCTGGCAGCCAGGATTGCGGAACTCGGGAGGAAGGTGCGGTGGGGGTGTCTGCGAGCGGGTGGGGTCTCACCACAGGACACGACCCGCCTCTAGGGTCTCACCGGCAAGCCGGACCAGGGGCGGCGCCCTTCGGCCTTGACGCTCCTCCTCCAAGCAGGCAAGTCAGGGCACCGGGACAACTCCTGGGGCAGCCGCTGTTCCGGCTGTGGCCGCAGGGTCGTGAGCGTGAGAAAGTAGTCTCCAGAATAACCTGCCAGTCCAACGAGTATGTTCATGAACTGCTTCGTGCAGTGCGGCTGCACTTTGGTAAGTTCATTGATCAACTCAGTTGCTTTGCTTTGAAAGCACCGTAGACACAAACATAAAATTTATTTTTCAGATCATAGGCAGCTGCACTTCAGTAGCACAAATTCAGCTGCATTTTAGTCAAACACTGCATACTATAGTTCATCCTCTTTCATTTAGTCTATATATTTTTCTATGACCCCGCAGAAGAATCAACAATATGTATTTTGGGTGCTACATTCAAGACATTATAGACTAGGTGCTAATGGATTCTCTTGCAAGCTAACGATCATTTCAATTTGGAGACGAGGGTGATATCCGCTAATGGCGAAGTTGCATGAATGATAATTGTGTCACCGGATACCTATAGATTTTTTTTCATTAATCGTGCACTAACCATTTTTTTGTAGATGACCCCACTGTTCCACCATATAGGATTGTTTTTCTAACTTTATAACTATCCGACAAGGGTTCACAACGACGAAGTTTGGCGACGAACATGGCACGTGGGCCTATGAGCACGCGTTATGGGGCTAAGAAGTTCAGAATCAGAGCACGGATCGGCACCATTGCAATAATAAATTCTGTAAACTAAGAAATTTCTAAGACGGCACGGCAAACTAAGGCAAGGGTTATGTCGGTATGGATCACTTTGGTCAAACTTCGGGCCGCACCATTGTTTTTCTTCCAAAATTTTGATTTTTTTTGGTGCAACGCACGGGCACGTTTGTTAGTTGTAGCAAAAACACGAATAAAAATAGAAGAAAAATGCTATCCTTGTCCGAGACCTCGTCAGAGACACCGTAGCAAAAAAAGTTATACAAATATAGCAAAAATATTTCGTCGGAGACACTCGCCAAAACTCGCCGGATACTTTGTAGAAAAAAATTGTGGTAATGTAGAAAATCGAGAACAATTGTAGCAAAAAAATTGTATTAGTGTAGAAAATAATCGACTTCGCTGGAGAAAACAACAATCTCTTGTTCATGGAACAATTGTATTGTTTACTTTACACACATTGCTTAAAGCAGTTATCCGTTGCTTATAACTTAATACTGAAGGGGGTTCAGATGATAACCTGAAGGTGGACTACTAGTCATAGATGCAGTTGGATGGCGGTCTATGTATATTGTTGTAATGCCCAATCAAATCTCATAGGATCAAGAATGTCTAGTATTGCATTGTTATGCCTTGCTCAGTCATATCAATTGCCTCCCTGTAATTTGTTTACCCAGCATGTTATGTTGTTTATCTTAAGGAGAACACCTCTAGTAAACTGTGGACCCCGGTCCAATCTTTACGATTGATACATCATCCACTGTTACTGTTTACTTTCTACAAGCAATCATTACCTTCCACATCATAAGTTTAATCCTTTGTTTTCGGAAAACCGGTAAGATTGACAACCTCACTGTTCGTTGGTGTAAAGTCTTGAGTTTGTGTTGTGCAGGTTCCAAGTTGTTAGCAACACCTTGGAGTCGTTTCCTTTCTCCTGTTGGTTCGATAACCTTGGTTTCATACTTAGAGAAGACTTACTGCAGTGCTTATCATACCTTCCTCTTGGGGTTTCCCAACGAAGCTCTACAGTGATCTGAGCTGCCTCAAGACATTTTCTGATGCTGTTGCCGGGAACTCCGTGCACATGTCCTCTCATCGGTGCCTCCGCGCACATGTCCTCTCACCCCGGTAACCTCCCCACCTCTTTCCCCACTTCCACTTCGTCTCGCATCATCGTTGGCAACGGTCATGCTCTTCCTATTACTCACACCGGCTCCGCCGCCTTTCCTAATAACTCCACTCCTCTCACTCTAAATAATATCATCGTCTCTCTACCGCAGTAATAGTTGAATTAATCTAGGTGAACTCCCACTCAAAACAATATCCCTCACATTGTTTTAGTGCTCATACAAACCAAATTCACCACATCAAAACCGATCATCACAAGAGTTGATGTAGCTTCAATGGCGAACAATCAACATGTTCATCATATCTACTATATGACTCATGCTTTAACTTTTGGTGATCCGTGTTCCGAGACCATGTCTGTACATGCTAGGCTCGTCAAGATCAAACCTTAGCTTCCGCATGAGCAAATCTGGCTTGCTCATGTTGTATACACTCGCAGAATCTAACACACCCGATCATCACGTGGTGCTTCGAAACAACGAGCTTTAGCAACGGTGCTTACTAAGGATGAACACTTTAAAACTTGAAATTTTGTGCTTGAGGGGTCATCTTATAATGCTACCATCGCGAACTAAGCAATACAAGATGCATAAAAGGATTAACATCACATGCAATTCATAATATGTGATATGATATGGCCTTTCTTCTTGTGCTTCCGATCTCCATCTTCAAGCACGAACATGATCTCCATCATCACCGGTGTGGCGTCAAGGTCAATGGTGCCGCTTCATGTTGTCGTCCACCAGCATCAACTATTACAACTACTTTGAATAGACACGCAGGACCCAACGGAATTTAAAAGACAACCATATGGCTCCTGCCGGTTGCCAACTTACAATAAGAAACATTGCATACATCATATATAATCACAATCATGGCCATATCACATCACAGCACACCCCTGCAAAATAAAATTAGACGCCTCTAATTTTCTTTGCATGTTTTACGTGGTTTGGGGCTTTCAATAAGTGTCGTTCTAACTTACGAACAAGAACCACAATATTGATGCTTGAACTATCAAGTGCCCGTTGTAAATTAAATCTATACTATGATGGGAGAGACAAGCACCTGCAAAGCCACTTATGCAATACAAGTTGCATGTTAAGCGTGGAGCAAGTCTCATGAACGATGTCATTTAAGGTTAGCCCAGACCGCTTCATCCCATCATACCGCAGGATGCAAAGTACACAAAAAACAATTGATAATAAAAGCACCACCGCCTATAATGACCATTGTGTTCTACTCGTGCAATAGATCTACATATAGACACGGCTCTATACCACTGTAGGGGTTCGTAGCATAGAAAACAAAAAATTTCTACCGCATGCACACAAACAAACCAAGATCTATCTACTAGATTGTAGCAACGAGTCGATAGAATCACTTACCCTCGAAGATTCCAAAGCGGTTAACGAGAGCAGATTCTCGTGGGTGATGTAGTCGTACACTTGCCGATCTCAAGATCGCGTAGACAATCCTTCCGGCGTTGCGTTCCGGCAGCGCTTCCGCAGTCGGTCACACGTTCAGTACTCGATGAAGACCTTCCTCTCCCTTGTTCCAGCAGGCAGCGGAGGTTGCAGTTCTCCCCTCACGATTCCGTAAGCACGATGGCATGGTGTCGGAAGTAGAGGGAAGATCCTGCAGGGCTTCGCCTAAGCCGGCGCGAGTTATGGTGGATCTAGGGTTTCCCGGTGGTCTAGGGTTTAGAAGACCGGGAGGAGGAGGAGGTGTCAACGGCGGCGACGAGGCGGCGTGCAGCGGCGGCGGCTTGGCGCGGGGAGGGCTAGGGCTTGTGTGTTTGGGGCAGCCCTCCCCATCTATTTATGAGAGGGGGCAACCTAGAGAGAGGGGAGTCTGAATCCACTTCCAAACCCAAGTTGGAAGGACTCTTTCCTTCTTCCACTAGGAAACCATTGTTCTAGTTTGACTTTTCAAACCTCCCGTTTGACTTTTAATTTAGAGCTTTAATTCTCTCACATAAATGTCCACACCAAGTGACCTAGGATATGATCCAATCATTCCACTTACCCATGACACATTCATGGACCATTCCCCTTCCGGATTGGTGAACCTTCTAGAACCTTCTAGAACCTCTCCGATGAAAACATCGGAATCTTTCCCGAACTCCGGAATCGGACTTTCCTTATATGAATCTTATTCTCCGGACCATTCCGGATCTCCTCGTGATATCCCGGATCCCATCCGAGACTCTGAACAACATTCGGTATCCCTACTAACATTCCATATCTACTAAACAACATTGAATCCTTAAGTGTGTCTCCCTATGGTTCGTGAATTACGCGAACATGACCGAGACACTTCTTCGATCAATAACCAATAGAGGAATCTGGAAATTCATATGGATCCCACATATTTCTACGATTACTTTGTGATCGAATGAACCACTTACATACGATACCAATTTCCCTTTGTCTCACGATAGTTTACTTATCCAAGGTTTTGATCGTCGGTATCTCTGCATACCTAGTTCAACCTCGTTACCGATAAGTACTCTTTTCTCGTTCCCGTGATATGTGATCCCTTGTGAGACAGTCACATGCTTGCAAGCTAATTGGATGACATTCCACCGAGAGGGACCAGAGTATATCTATCCGTCATATGGATGGACAAATCCCACTCTTGATCCATGTGCCTCAACCCATACTTTACAAACACTCAATGCCACCTTTATAGCCACCCAGTTACGGTGTGGTGTTTGATGTCATCAAAGCATCCTTCCGGTGATGGTGATTAGCATGATCTCATGGTCAAAGGAATTAGGTTACTATGTATCAGAAAGCTTATAGCAAACAAACTATTGAAATGACTTGATCTTTATGCTAGGCTTATCTATAGGAGTATGTCCATCATACCATTCTCCTAATGATATGATCTTGTTGTTAATAACATCTCAATGTTCATGATTGAGAAACCACGATCATCTATTAACCAACAAGCTAGTATTATAAAGAGGCTTTACCAGAGACTCTAATTTAGTTTACAAATCACACAAGTATTAATGTTTCTAGTTAATACTGTTGTAGCATGAATGTAAACATTTATCATAAATACAAAGATATAATAATAACCACTTTTATTATTGCCTCTAGGGCATATCTCCAACACATCCTACTTGGCTTACAGTTCCATCGTAGCATATTCCTGTGTCCAACGACCTAGTTATATATGAGGCATTGTTTTTGAGTTACTTTGGTCTTTTTCGAGAATGCCGATGATTGAAATGTCGTGGCACACTATATATGTGAATGTGCTGCGACGGGATTGTAAGCCTTGTGATATGCACAAGTCCAGATGTTGTGCATCCTACTTGGCTTACGGTTCCGTCGTAGCATATTTTTGTATCCAACGACCTAGTTATATATGAGGCATGCTTTTTGAGTTACTTTGGTCTTTTTCAAGAATGCCGATGATTGAAATGTCGTGGCACACTATATATGTGAATGTGCTACGACGGGATAGTCAATCTTATGATATGCATAGGTCCAGGTGTTGTGCATCCTACT
Organism: Avena sativa; assembly: GCA_916181665.1. NCBI lineage: Eukaryota > Viridiplantae > Streptophyta > Magnoliopsida > Poales > Poaceae > Avena > Avena sativa. The sequence goes on from OV702282.1 coordinate 296,997,594, forward strand.
TGGCTGACCGTTTCGTCGTAGCATACTCCTGTGTCCAACGACCTAGTTATATATGAGGCATGCTTTTTGAGTTATTTTGGTCTTTTTGAGTTGGGAGTAAGTGTATCTTCATATGCGACCTTAATTATACATGTTTTTTCAATCACCAGTTAATTATTATTGTCAACTTGTAGATGACATGGTACATCGTGTACAAGGGACGGGTTTTCGGAGTCTACAATGATTGAGAAAACTGTCGGAGACAGGTGCACCGTTTCAGCGGCAATAGCTACAAATGGTATAACACTATGGCGGAGGCGGAAGCTAGATACACGCGCTATCTAGCAAGAGTTAGGACGAGGAACAGGATGAAGACCTACACCTTCGTCGCAGTGATACTTACCATCTTTGGTTGTTTATCCCGCGCTTGTTTCTAGCTAGTTTAGATGTCTAGGTGAGCTTTCGAGCTCTAACTTGTTCGAGACACATGTATTCGCATGCCACCAACTACTTTGTAACTTGATCGAAACAATATAACTTATACTATGTATTCATGTATGAGACTTATCTATATGTATTTATTTCAATCTTGTTTTGCAAATTGTGTATTTATATATATAACTATATATATCTTATATATGTGTGTATATCTGCCTGTAATATTGTATATAATCTGTATTATATATCATCTGGCTCTAAAATTAAAAAAAACACCCGTGGCGCACATGGCATAGCTTTAGTGGCGCACTGTAACTAAAGCGCACATGTGCAGATCAGTGGCGCACTGCAATATGCGCCACAGAAGATCTTGCCCGTAGCGCACCTGTCTTCCTAGCCGTGGCGCACTGGCAGGTACGCTACGCCTATCTCGACATAACCGTAGCGCACTAGGCAGTGCGTTACGGGTAGGAGATAGCCGCAGCGCGAGGCTAGTGGTGCACGGCTAGTGTGCCACGTATGCCCTTTACAGGTGCGCCACCAATGGCCATTTTCCTAGTAGTGCGATTCTGTATGAGAACCCAGGCGCCGTGAAAGAGGTCAGGATCCCTCTTGGTGCCGCCGCTGAAGGCAGGAGTGTGTGGCCGCGTAGTGGGGGAGAACCAGGGGAGTACGGCAGGTAGGCGAGGTGGTGTTCACCTGGGATTTGGATCCTTTTTTCTCTGTTCGAGCTGTTATCTTCTGGGTGGCATCGGTGGATAATTTAGCTTTGGTTCAAAAGGGCAAAATCGTCCAAAAAAGGTGGACGGAAATTCTGACCGGACGAACCTATCTAAGCATAAATTATAGCGTAGATTTACAACATGAAACCCGTACCGTTTGGTACATCATAAAACATAGTTTTCACATGATATCTATATAATATCATAGTTTTTTATATTTTTTCTAAAAATTTGATCAAATTTTTTTAAAAAAATATAAGCCTTAGCCTTTGGAACGGAGGTAGTACAAAGAGGCACAAAAGTAGACTCGGGGCTAGTATATGACACGATCGAACTGCAAATTAACTCTGACTCTAGCGCTCTCGTCCTGCTCCACGAGCGCACCCATGTCTGGCTACTAAACCCGCTCGACGACATCGTTGCCGTCTCGACGTCGTCAACTACTTTACTATGTTGAACCTATCTGCCATGCGAGATTTGCCGTGTGCTAGCTCATGACAGAACCTTTGCCGTGTGGATCGAGGCCTTTGCCGTGTTTGTTCTTTCGTCGCACGGCAGAGAACCGTTTTCTGTAGTACTCCCTCCGTTTCAAAATATAAGATGTTTTAGGTTCGTAAAGAAAATGTATCTAGACATGTTTTAGTGTGTAGATTCACTTTAAACTTAAATGAACCTACACACTAAAAATAGTCTAGATACATTTGCTTCACAAAGCTAAAACATCTTATATTTTGGAACAGAGGGAGTAGATGTTACATTGCTCTCTTTATTTATTTATTTTCTCTCAGTCTGTTTACTTTTCTTTTTGCAAAATTCCACAAATCTGTTAGCAATCGTCAAGAGTAGTACAAAAAGGCACAAAAGTAGATTCAGGGCTAACAACAGATTAAACCTAGTACTAGGCTAGTATGACACGATCGAACAGAAAATTAACTCTGACTCTAGCGCTAAACCTTGCAATTAAAAAGGACTCGGCTGTCAGCAGCGAGCGAGCACAGTTTTCATGGCCTCTCCCGTTTGAGGGGCCGAAAGTCGTGTGAGGAGCTGCTCCGTTTCCCGTCTGTGGTACGCTGAGCCTGAGAGTGTTGAGTTTCTTTGAGCCTGTCCGACACCACCTCCTGCCGAGCGATTTCCCAGATTACTTCCATAGGCGCAGCGTGGCCGTGCATGGCGACCCTCCGTACCACCTCCGTCGGGAACCCAGCCGTAATGATGTAGTACGCCATCGAGTCTGTGGCTTTTCCGGCGGTGACCAAGGCCTGCAGGAGCGCGAGCTGTTCCAGGAGGGGCTTGCCCTCATCGTACCGGAACGCGCTGGCCTTGTTCCAGGACAAGGCCTCGTCCATGTCCAGTTGGTACGTGTCCGCCAAGGCGCGCCACAAGGCGGCAGCCGTGGCGTGGTGAGCGTACACCGGGAGGAGCCGGTCGGTCACGGCGGAGAGAATGTAGCCGCGGCACATCGCGTCGTCGTTCGCCCACTTTTCGGTGGCGGCCTTCTTCTCGCCGGCAGAGCTGATCTCCTCCGACAGCACGTGGGGCGCCAGGCCGGCGGTGTGGAGGCGGAGCAGCACTGACTCTTTCCAGCGGAGGTAGGTGCTCTCTCCGTCCAGCAGCGGGAAGCGGTTGAGAGGAAGCGTGGTCGTGGTGGCCGGCGACGACATCGCGATCGATCTGGTATGCCGACGGCCGCTACGCCGACGGCAAAGCCCTCGGCGTAGCATACGCCGACGGTATTTTGATACGCCGACGGCTTGAGTGCTCCGCCGAGAGAGATCTTTGCCGAGGAGGCTACGCCGAGGGCAGCCCTCGGCGTACCGAGGGTATGTTGGCCTACGCCGACGGCTTTTTGCCCTCGGCGTAGCGCGCACGTCCCGTAGTGACGACGGTGAACCTCTTTGGATCGGCTGGCACGGCATCTCCATGGCTCTAACTGAGTGGTACGTCCATCTGCTTGGCCTGTCTCCATTGAAATTCCTCCACCTTTTTCACTTTATCTGATTGGATCTTCTGATCTGTACGTGTTGACGGCTTGCTACAGGAGGGATTGGGCGAATCTTTCCGAGGCGCCAGTTGGGTTGATCGCCGAACTCGTCCTCACTAGGGACGTGGCAGACTATCTCCGCCTCCGCGCCGTGTGCAGCCCATGGCGACGGTGCTCCATGGACCCGCACAAGCATAGCGGACTAGACCGCCGCTTCCACCCACGACACTGGATCATGCTGCGGGAGCAAATCTCTAGTCCCCTCAGCCGTCGCTTCCTCAATACCTCTACCGGCGAGTGCATAAAACTGGAGCTACCAGAGCTCCAAGATCACAGGCTCGGTCCCATCCAGGATGGCCTCCTCCTCGTGCTCCACAAGTGCACCCGCATTCAACTATTGAACCCGTTCGCGCGACATGTCACAGAGCTCCCACCGGTGAGCACTTTGATGTATCCAGACGACTACTCCCGCTACCTTTGGCATGACAATTATATAATACGCGGCTCTGGGGTAGGGTGCAGCTCTAGGGTTACAAGTGATTCGAAATCGTTCGTGCTATGCATCCCTGTGTCCCGCATCGTAGGCATTGCCAAGCCCGGCGATGAGCGTTGGACGGTGGTTCACTACTATAGTAAACACTATGCACCTACCTTGATGTTTTTGGGCCACTTTTACCACATGAACGGAAATAGTTTGATGGTGTTGAAGACAGACACAGATCATCCACCACGGTCGGAGGTGGTTGCGAAATTGCATGGCCAAGTAAACGCATTTACTCATAGCATCCACCTGGTGGATAATGATGGAGAGTTGATGTTGGTGCACCGTATGGACCCCCTTAACTTGAAGAGGAGATATGACGTGTATCACCTGGATTTGGGCAAGAAGACCCTATTCATTGTCAACAACTTCAATGGGCGGGCGATGTTCATGGGCATGAGTTTCTCCTTTTTTTTATGTCCCCCATGTTTTTCGTTACATTAGCGGTGACACTATCTACTTGAGCTTTGAATTAGGCGAGAGAGGACGTATCAAGGCCTACCATCTCCCAGACAAAAGCACCAAACTTGCAAACAACCTCTTGGAACACTCTTCGGAGAAAAAGGACGTGTCGTGGCCACATACTATTGTCGACTGCCTCTCCTTTTGCGATACTTTGGGATCATATTCTAGAAGATTAGCATTGGTAGTTTGAGTAACCGTTTGGCTTGGACAAGAAAGTCGACTACCATTAGGGCGGTTCGACTACTGTAATCGCATGTGTATCATGTGTCTACATGCTAGGCTTGTATATGTCATTTTTTTTCTATTGATTCAATACACGGAGATGTAAAGCTTTTGTGTTTGTTGAAAAAATATGTCCGTATGTGAATCAATGATAATATGCTGAAATTATGCAACCATCTATAAGCATCTTGCATCTAGTGTAAGGAGTTTGGCCATGTAATACATATGTATGTTACACAAAACCAAAACATTATAGCAGGTGTGTCATGATGATAAAACGTAAGTCTTTCTCAACGAATGAAAAATCATGTACAAATACAGCTTTCTTTAACGGTATTGCTAGCTCTCATCTCACACCGAGAATTAGTTAGTGCTTGGTCCCCTTAGATAAGCATCCGCGATTCATGTCATCCCTATTGTGACGGTGGCTGCCAAGCCTAATCACATCATCTGAAGCTTTGTTGTGCTACGTATCCACAAATCCCCATTTGTCGGGATGATATTGTTTTGTCATGGGCAGCCAAATTAAGCAACATGGCAAGTACTAGAAGACACAACACAAGACAAGACTCACAGAGCTATAATCCATGGAAATCTCCGAAAGACACAAGGGGCACACGCACTTGCAATCCTCCGCCGGCCGCTCCATGGACCTAAGCCATTGGTACGAACGTTCGTCTGCCGCCGTTCTCCATCAAAACTTCACTATTCATTCGCTTGATTCCGATCTTCTAATGATCTAATCCGTGCTGCCGTAGGAGGGACTGGGCGAATCTCGCCGACGGGCCAGCGGGGCTTCTCGCCGAGCGCGTCCTCGCCAACGACGTGGCCGACTACCTCCGCTTCCGCGCCGTGTGCCACCCGTGGCGGCGGTGCTGCGCCGACCCACGCGGGCGCTTCGATCGCCGCTTCTTCCCCCGGCACTGGATCATGCTCCGGGAGAAGCTCGCGCCTCCCCATCGCCGCCGCTTCCTCAACGTCTCCACCGGTGAGTGCATATCGGTCGATCTCCCAGAGCTCCACGACGACCACGACACGCTCGCGGTCACCCCGGAGGGCCTCCTCGTCCTGCTCCACGAGGGCACCCACGTCCGGCTACTGAACCCGCTCACGGGACACCTCGCGGAGCTCCCGCCGCTCACCACGCTGATCCCTCCTGGCCGGCAAATGTTCCATTGGCGTACCTGCATCCTGAACTTCGGCCAACACTTCAGAGCATGCGGCTCCGGCGTAGCCGCCAGCGACTCCACCGTCGTGCTATGTCTGTGCGTGCACATCCTCGGCATCGCCAAGCCCGGCGACGAGCGTTGGACCTTGGTCCCCTACGAAACCCGGCCTCTCGCGACACTGGTCTTCCAAGGCCGCTTCTACTGCGTCACCAAGAACAATCTCATGGTGCTAGCGGAGACGAGCACAAATCAGCCACCACGGATGACGGTGGCAGCCAAGCTGGACAATTTCATGGTGCTGGAGAGGAGGGTGATCCAGCGACCACAGACGATTCATGCGGCCGCCAGGCTGCAGCACACACCGCTCTCCCGAGTTCATCACAGTGTGCACCTGGTGGACTGCGGCGGGGAGCTGATGCTGGTGCACTGCACGCATCGGACGAACCCCAGGAGGAGCTTCCACTACGACGTCTACCGACTGGATCTAGACACCGGGGAACTGTCACCGGAGAAGAGCTTGAACGGACACGCCTTGTTCCTCGGCAAGTATTCCTCGCTTTCGGTGTCCACGGAGGTTTTCCCCTCCGTTGCCGGTGACACCATCTACTTCAGCCTTGGTATGGACGACGGAGTGGTTATGCGTACTGAGGCCTACCGTCTTGCTGATGGAGATGCTGAGCTTGTAACCAGTGACTTGGGCGGCTCCATGTCGTCGGCGCATGGTATTGTTGAGTGTCTTGCTTTCTGCCATCGTGCAGGACGTAGTCCCAGAGACATGGCAAGGGTGATTTGAGCTGTATGTGTTCATGTTTAGCTTTTGTATGTACACGTGGGGTTGGGCTACAAACAGTTCTTTCAGAAGCTTGATGAATTCCCACTGTGATATGTATGTAGTAGGGTGTGCCTATTTGAAGGCTTGTACTACATAACATTTTCTTCTATTAATACATTGAGAAGCAAAACATTTGTATTTTCTTGGATAACTGGTTGTGTACCGCTCTCTTTTACTGAATTTGTATCCCTCAAAGATTTGAATGAACAACAATCTATAGTCTGCTGCACTTCATCCAGGTACAATCAGGAAAGGTGCTTAAATTCGTCTCCATACAGACCGCCAGGAGAAACTGTAGGAACAAAAGTTACATGCTCCATTTCATGCATCATATGATGCGGAAGCTTATGAATTACATGAATGATTTTATGATTCTCCCTGAAATAACGCTTGGTAATGTTACACCCATAACGAGAATCATTTGATATGTGTTTTCTGCCTTTCTTGGCATCGTCCCACAGCAGAGCAATAATAGATAGCCCAACATCCAAATCCTAGTAAACTTCAACGTGCCATTGCTTGTTCTTCTTCAGCTGCGATAGCTTCTGGTCCCAGCTCTCCCCTCTCTGCTCTGCCACTTTCTTGAGTGTATCCTGAATCCCAGGCATCATTCCTTTCAAACCACAGAAGTAGATGTGAGCTCCGCCATCCAATAGCTTGAAAATCTCATCGCTGTACTCTTCAATCTTGTCCTGGACGTACATCTTGCCACCACTCTTGTTCTTCTGCTCCCTACTCAGTGCTTTGTCAAACCTAAAAATTAAACACACTAAATTATAGTCTACCGGCAAAAAGAACAGAACTAGTTTATTCAACTGGTGGCACACCCAATATAAATAAGGGCCCAACCATCTAAGTCAAAACAAAGTGCCTTTTGGGGCATGTGCAAAGATAATAACAGAAAGAAGGTATGAAGACGAAAGAGGTATAGTAACCTGAAATTGTCTGGATATTGCTTAAGGTAGCTTGTGAACTCTTCATCATAGAGAAGGCTGTCTGAATTAGCCACACCAAGGAACAGCCAAGCCAGGCCACCAAATCTGTAGTTTGGGACATCTTCCATGAACATACGGCGTAGGTACCCACGGTAGGGAGCAACACCAGTGCCAGTGGCAATCATGATATGGGTTGCATTTGGATCAGTCTCAGGTAGGAGCATTATTTTGCCAGAGGGACCTGAGATCAGAAATAAATAACTGTGAGATGCTTACAGGTTAGAATATCCATCATACACTATTAACTATGAGTATGCCCAATTCTACAGGAAAGATGTATGTGCATAGATGCTGAGTTTGTAGCTCAAAGCTAATCAGGAAGCAGAACATTTTTTAAAGAAAATCTAACTATTGTATGCATTGAAAAAATAGGTTACTTTATGAAAAGAATAAATAGAACATCCAGTGGGATAGCCTATTAAAACTGTAGGGAATATCCATATTGGAATATGCTCTTGGCTACTTAGAATTTGTTATTTGTCTGGCTAGTGTGTAAGAAGTTGCTTTTAGTCCGAATGTAGACTGTAGACCGGCGGCCATGTGAAGCATCCCCCTTTTCTAGTGAGAGTTGGGAGCACGGTTATTTCCTGCTCCTGCTTAATTTACATCTTACACAATGTGTATGTACTAATCCCCAGCATTCAGAAACAGATGTACCACAGCTGAACTTTAGGAAAATGTAACCGGAAAAACTTGGTCCTTTTAGAGTAAGTCACTAATATAACACTGGTGACACACAAGAAAGCCTTTGCATCCATCTGGAGAAAAAAAATCAACTAACCTGTCAGCTGAATCTTGTCCCCAGGTTTTGAGTTGCATAAGAAATTACTGCATACACCGTTCTTGGAGGGGTCCTCCTTGCCAGTTTCAGGATCATAATAGACTGCACGGCGAACACATAAACTGGCAGTCTTCCCGTCAAATGAATCCCCATACCTAGTAGATGCAATTGAATAAAGCCGGACATTCTGTGGGTTTCCAGGCTTCTTTGGGTTCTCTCCCTGGCAGATGCACCCAAGGTTCAGTGACGGAAGGATATAGAATGTGAAGGCATGGTCAACAGCAAATGAAATGAGTACATATTTGCTAAACAAAGCGCCAAGGCAGCGTACTCAAATCAATTTCTATTGATGTACACAACGTTCAGTGAGAGAATGAATCTAGAAAGGGGCAGACATGGACAATACCAAATGAAACAAAAATATATTTGGTATTTGAGTGAACCTAAAGCAATTATCCTACACAAAGCGTCAAGCAGCATATGCAAATCAATGTCTATATATCTGAACATGATATCAGCACAGTGCATCCTGATATGACTGACCTCTTATTTAAGGACACGAAGAGTCCACTGCTCAGTATTCAGTAAGGTAAACGATACAACTAAGAAAATGGCAGAAAGCAGAAAACACTTACCGGAGGAATAATCCCGTAGCTCTGCCCCTCCCAGTACGGCACATTGCCACCGTGGTCAATCACAACATGGCACGTCTCTCCGGGGGCGTTCGGGCCTACCGCCCGCTCGACGGAGACGATGGTGGCCGTGTAAGGCCCCTTTGGCTTGTACGTGTTGAGCGGCGGCTCCTTGGCGCTCTCCAGGTCGAGCGGCACGACGGATACCTTGCTCGACTGCTGGACTGCCGCGCAGAGCACCTTCCTGACATGGCTCCGCTGCGCCACGGCCTTGCTGTCGCAAGATAACGCGGTGCCGGTCCATGGTTTGTTGCTGAAGCTGAGACTGTTGGTGCCCTGAAACATGACAGAAGGTGTAAAAATAAGTAAAAAGGAAAGCAAAATTGTAGCGTACTGTTGTTAAATTTTATCGCCATCGTAGTGCAATGCCAGCTGGGAATTCAGCCAGTTCACAGATACCACAGCAATAGCTCTGAACTGCTAAGTGTGCGTTTCTACAGCTATCACTGCTAACTGAGTCTGATAGCCCTCCAAATACTAGTACGAACCCACAGGCCCTGAGCTGGCGAATGCCTAAGAACTGCTTCCTGCTCGAACCAATCTGACTCGGTCCTCACCGAATCTGCCGAAGACTAGAATCCAACAGCCTACGAATTCACGCAGTAGCACACACGATTGACCCACCCGCGGTAAAGGGGCACCGAGACACGCACCTGGATTCCAGAGCTCCTGACGGCGCGATCCGAGCCGACGGGCGCCGAGAAAGCCACCTACAGCAGAGAGATGGGAAAAAAGGTTAGGGCCGGACGCGCAGCAGCACGAGTAGCGGGGCAGGGGGGCAGACGTACCTGGGACGCAGCGGCGGTCGCCATGGCCGACGGGCGTACGGTTCAACGGCGGGAAGGGAGGGTGACGGAGGGAGAGGGGTTTTGATCTGGTGGAGAAAGGGGAAGAGGGCGGAGGCGGGTTTATAGGTCGGAGGGGATCGGAGTCAGAACAGTGACAGAGAGCCCTTGCGACGACGGAAGGGACGGCGACGTTTGTTTGTTTTTTCTCTGGCGAGGAGGAGGCCAGCTTGGTGCTGAACCTGTCTCGCTTTCGTTGGATCGTCTATTAGATTAGCCGATGGAGGTTAGATTAGATTAATCGACAAGTTCTTTATCAGAGTAACCTCATCAAATTGCGATTAGATTAATCTATGGAGTTGTGAGATTAGATTAGCCAACTCTCGTCTAGCCTTAGGAGTTGCTTTGGCTGCTGGGACGCTCGAGTTGAGGACTCGCTAGTTGGCTGCTTGGGTGCCTAGTTTGGCTGCCCGAGACTGAAGTGGCCCTCTGATGCCATGAAAGGGCAGTTGGCCACCTCTGGTGCCTCTCACCCAGCTCACAAAGTCAGAGAGACGCATATCTGTCCCAGGTGCATGAACAAATCGCCACAGGTCAGGTGATTGCATACCTCCAAGTCCAGGCCCTTCATCAGGAACAGAAAGAATGTCCATGGCACTGTTCTCTGACAGCACGATACAGCCACATCTTAACCTCAAAGGTCAAAACACAAGTTTTACTACCATTGTAAAACCCCTCTTCGTCTATCACTTTGAGTACTAGTAAGCATTTTAGTCGGGACACGTGGATTTGACCCGGTTCCCTCAGGGAAATTTCTGTAGAGTACCAATTGCTGCCTAGTAGTATGATTCTACTTTCAGATTTTTGTCAACTTTTTGTAAATTTTGTACTACTCCTACCAAAGAGGTCAACTTCCTACATGATTTGTACTAGCTTGCCAAAACAACTCGAGCAGCCCCAGCATGCTCACCGCCGTCAAAGAAAAACCACCAAACAGAAGCTGTGCTCACTGTAAAAGCCTGTGATGACTCTTGATATGTTTTCACCTTTACTACCAACAACCACCACCAATCTTCATCCTTGGATCGTTTGCCAGGACCAGGGAGCGGTTCTGCACAGGTTTATTTGTCTTTTTACACTAGGCAACCCGAGGCCAGAAGCAAAACCAAAACAGTACCCCCTAAAGACTACTATCTCCTTCCTTCCTTCCCACTAAGGGCCGGCAGGACTCTATTTCTTCTTCTTCTTTTGAACAAACAACAAGGAGCTAGCTAGCTACGACAGGGACACAACTACAACACACATGCACCGCAGGGAGGGAGTTCAAACAGAATTCTCAGTCTCAGCCGCTGCCGCGGTGCGGATGCAAAGCTTCATTTGATCAGAGCCCCATGAGGTGGTCGAGGCCCGAGTGAGGGCCTCCGCCGCCCATGCTGCCGTGGGAGCTCCCGCCCCCCATGCCGGCGGGGCCTACTCCCATGCTGCCCGCGTGCGAGCTCCCGCCGCCCATGCTGGCCACCGTCATGTTGTGCAGCAGCTGCTGCAGCCAGCGCCTCGTCACGTGGTCGTCCTGCTATTCATGGTGAGAGGCAAGGGTCAGCACACAGTCCAAAACCGAAAGAGCAAATGTTAGTAGTACTATGAAGCTTGTTTAGGTTAGGGAAAATGTGATACCTGAAGGAAGGAGTTGAATGTCCCGTCCTTCAGCACGGTGGGGAGGCAGCTGTTGAGCGCCGCGCACGCCCTGCACAATAGAGACCACACTGGTTTAGGACCGGCGATAGTACACGCACAGCAGGTTTTATGAAATAAAAAATCTGTTTGGATGGTGGCACCAACCTCGCGTTCTCTGTCAGCCTCAGATAGCAGCGGATGATGTGTTTCAGCAGCCTTGCAGAAGGCTGTTCAGCAAGCGCCTGGACCATCTGAGCTAAGACAGTGGCCACAGCGAAGAAGCGCTCGGCGGTAGCGCATATGTAGCGCAGCCCTATGTCGTCGAGCAGGATCTTCTGAACAATAAAGGTGGCCACCTGCAAGTAATAGTACACGTCAACGGAGTTGGTGAGACCGAAGCACCAACTACAGATCACACAGGGAAAAGACTGATATCCAACAGTCCAGTAAAATCTATCCGTGACAGCTTTTAAGTACATCACGGTTCGACAAATAGTTTGAGTTTCTTGACATCCACATCATCATTAGCTACCACTAAGGTTATCTAAATGGTGCAGACATATATAATTGTCAAAAGATTGAATATTACAGTAAGTTTAGATCAAACAAATGAGGCCCTACACAAGCCAATTAGCACAGATAATCTGGGTACTTTATAATTGTCAAAAGATTGAATATTTCACTGTCGCACCATTCAAATTGCAAACAGGAATAACTAGCCATGCTAAGGGCGTGGCAATCCATTATCAAGGCTACAAATGAACCAGAACTAGATAATTATCAGATTTAGAGTAAAGGTAGTTGTTCGTACTGTTTTGGAAAGTTCACTGCCCATCTCCATAGTACGCAGACATAGAGGAATTATTTCAGTTTGAAGCAGAAATCCAATAACTTCAGAATCATCAACCTGCATATATCACAAAAAAGAGGCAAAGAAAATTATTGGCAAAATTGCTATCTGGTAGAAGAAACAATAGCAGCTCTAACAAAATTTGGCCTGTTCGGCTCAAACATAGTAGTTCCTGTTGGACCAAATACCAACCACTCCATTTGGTTAACATGACTGGATTACTGTAATGAGTATACAAAAAGAACCAGCTTCGATTCTACAATGAAATAAAGAATACAGCCACCCCATCCCCACAATTGTTTTCCCTTTCAGTTCACCCCTCCCGCCACTATATACAAAGCAAAAATCTATATGGGACCGTCCATTCCTAGTTTTCATAAATATCTAGTTTTAAATACCTTCACAAGAGCACCAATGACACCCAAGCTGGTAAGCCTCAAGTACTCAAATGGTCTTGTTTTGCTGGTAGTATTCAAAAACGGGTACAGGTACAGTGGGATTTGAGCTGCAAAGAAAAAGGAAGACTCAATTATTGAGCACTTGCTTAATGAGATTTACCTATTTTGTACGAGAGAAAAGTCGTAACAGAAGAAGATAGTTTTTAACAAGTGCAAATTATGGAGATATTTAAGACTTGACATAAAAACAGCAGCACTCAGTACCATTCAAGAAAGGTATCCTGGTGTCAGGGTGTGAAGCAACACACTGCAATTATAAAACAAAAGCAAGATTAGATTTAGGAAGCATGGTGTACACTGTACAGAACGAATTCGGGAAGCCTGTATAGGAGATAGATAGCGAGCAGTATGCTACTAAAGTGGTAGTATTCTCAAGCCACCACAAGGCCCACTAGGAGTGAGGGTTTCCTTTTTTCTCATGTAAAAGCATACCTGAAGAAGTGCAAGTGCATTGCAGACACGGTTTGATGCAACAGGAGACAAAGTTGGTGGTGAAAGTGAAGGATAGATTGACACAATCTCCTGCATTTTCAAAAGTGAGACATAAACTGAATGAGGAAGATGCGCAGAAGCTTCAACAAATTCCATACAAGGAAGAATCAATAGCACAACAACCCTAACTTAGATAACAAGGACTACAAAAGTACATATGTACTCCTACCATCGCATTAATGAACTAAATTTAGAATTGTGCAAGAATTGTAACCTACCTGGAGTAGTGCAGCAATCGTGCCAAAGGAGTGCCACAGGAGTGGAGCCAGATCTTGAAAAATCTCTCGCTTCTGAAAGTAGAAATTTGAGAAAATAATTAGACAATGATAGTTTACAAAGTTCTTTGGAAAAACTGCACAATGAAGCCAGTGGCTGATCAGTGTATGTTATACCATCCAGGTATTGGTACATAACTTTGGAGATCAATTAAACATAAAGAAAAACAGGAAAAGCCTCGAGATTGCACCAATGACACACCCAAACACGGAAAGGCACATGTGCACACATCAAATTGTCGTATTATACCAACCACTGCAAGGAGTAGTATCATGGAAATCTTTAAAACAAGAAAGCTTAGCTCTGTGGCCATAACTGACAAATGAATATCTGACCAGAGGATCACTACTTTTATCATCTCATATACGACAAGAGTGGATTCCATTCATTCTCCGTTCTCCTGTAATGCCCCAACCAAATCTGAAGTGACTGTATAAATTCAATTTTCGCAGCAACCCACTAAAACCCCTTTGTGGGCCACCATCCGTCTACGTAGGTACAGGCCATGTCAAAAGCTAGCAAGAGAGGATTCCTGCAAGTGCTGCATCGGGTTTCGAAGGAGATGCCGATAGGCTCCATGTCAGGGATCTGTATGCGACTATGTGTAACTCGTTTATAACAGCCGCTGACAGAACTTACTGGCTAACACGAACAAAATGTGTTCTCAAAGTGTGCTTAATCCGTAACATGCTTGATTATTGATTTAACCAAGAAAAGAACGGCGCATCCAAGATTTTGTAGCCAGACTAAAAAATGTTAAAGAGAAGTAATTCTGGGCACCAACTGTCTACTTTGGGATAATATCTTTGGAAAGTTTATGTGTTTCACTAAAAAAGAATGATGCAACAGAAAGTATTCAGTAACCTATCACTTATCTACATAATCTGCACAAGTAGAGCACATTATTTTCAACATATAAAAATTCTCCCCACATAGTTCTTAAACTGGTTAGTCACTTCTGAACAGCTCCTATGGGAATAAGTCTGCAAAACCATTAGTAGATGATATTCCCGACAGTGCAGGGTTCGCAAAATTCCCTGTCCTTGAACAGGACTTCTCTACCAAATGCTATAGTAAAATGTAAATAGCTGAATAAAGACCTTACAGCCTACTCAGACAGAAAAATATTCATTATAGTTCACTTTTACCAAAATAAAACACATTAGGAAACAGAGGATATTAAAAAATATACACGTGTGCTTCCGGTATTCGCTCCTATGAAAATGTACAAGAAAACAGCAGTATATTCCTTTTAATCAGGGTACTAACAAAAGCGCATATATGTCTTGTCGTATTCGCTCCTTATAGAATGTATATGAGATAACGGCGGTACTTTCCATTTTAACCAGAGCAAGCAGAACTAGATATCGTCATCTGATGCACACACCGAAACCGTCGTTTCAGTGACGCCTAATGGATATAGGCAACTCTCTCCGTTGCGGAAGGCGGGAAGCCAGCACAGCACATGTTCAAAAAGAGTAAGCATTCAAAAATCATGCAACGTACCCATGCGCGCCAAACCCTAGTTCCTTACCTCTACATGACTTAAGGATTTCCTGAAATCCCTGAATTCTCATTATGTTCAGAATATGAGCACTGAATTACCCAGTCATACCAAAAGCTACTCATGGGATCGCTCTCCGGAGATCGGATATATCTCCGTACCAGGCACGGATCAACGAATAACAGGGAAACCCAGATCCCTGCTACGGAACCGCACAACAGACTGACATCAGATCATCAGGGTCCCAAGCTACCTGCGTCTAAACACACAGCATTACATCACCGAGGTTCCAGCTTTACGAACCGCCGCACGACACATACAGATCCCCCGATTCCCCACCACGAATCTTACCCTTGAACGTCCACTAGAATGCTTAAAAAGGCGAAATTTTTCCCGCGACGGGGAGAGCTGTAGAGAGAGGAGACGCGGGGTTCTCCGCGGAGGGGCGGCGGCGGGAGAGTAGGGGGAGGAAGGAGGCGACCTTGGAGAGGTCGAGGAGGGCGTTTTCGCGCAGCTCCGGGTCGCAGAGGTCGAGCACGAGCTGCTCCGCGGACACCATCTTCCGATCCCTCCCTCCGGCGGCCTGCGTCGCGGCCGCGTTTGCGGCGGAGGAGGAAGAGGGCGGTGGCGGGGGCGGCGAGGGCGCGCCGAAGGAGGGCCCGACGGAGAGTGAGGGCGGCAGATTCGCCATTGGTGCGGGAGGGGAAGCGGCTGGGGGCAGTGGCGTGAGGAAGAAGAGCGACCGAGGAGGTGGAGAGGAGGTTATACCGGAAATCCTAGATGTACGGACGTTTTGGCTAAAAAAAACTCCTACGGACTGACGTGGAATGAGCCTGTTGGTTCAGTTTAAATTCTGAGCTTAAAAATCGGAAACAACTTCCCTGACTGCCGTGTGCGGCTGAGTCCGTAGCTGATTCCGTAGAGAAATTTCCGTACGTGTAGCATTGCTTAGGTTATACTCTGTCTGGAAGCGGTGTCATACGAGGAGGAGGGGCATGACAGACCGCGGATATATTTCCTTTTTAATGCCTCTGCTATTACACGCGATCTTATTTTTTGCTTTTGCCTATCTGTGTGCCAGCCAAGCCGTGTGTCTAGCTGGATTTTAGTTGGGCTTCCACGGCGGCGCCACCTACTCGCTCCGGCCACCGTGTGCTATCACACATTCTCTAGAATATATGCATTGTTGTGTTGATCTAATGTTCTCATAAGACCTATGTCATATTGTTGTCGATCATTGTCATCGTGGGTGTTTGATTCACCCCTTCCTTATGTCGAGGGCATTGTGGACCATCATCGTGAGCCTGTCATGGATCCGCATGATTGGTATGAGATACACCGCACATCGAAACCTTGAGATGAAGGGGGTGCAGGAATTGCTTACTGACATGAACCCATCGGCTCGTCGACAATTCTAAAGGAAACCTCAATGAATATGGAAGCAATTCAAAGAGGTGGGCTCGACACACATTCAAGTCAACAAAAAAATGGTTATCCGTTTTAAGAAGATAGGTGTAGAATGAGTAATATCCCTACACATGTCCTATCTATGTTTCTTAACTAACCCTATGTTTTGTTGCTTGTTTCACATGCCCATATTCGATGTAGTGGTATATTTAGTTTATGTGCTATTGATTTTCATACATTTTAATGTGTTATGGTACAAGAAGAATACAACCAGCTTCATGTCTATTTCCCAAGGTAGATCGACCAGCGATATAGGCAAAAATGTTAACCAATATAAATAGGTGGGAAAACGACGTAAATCTTTTTTTTGTGCAAGAAACCGCAAACAAAGGCGAACAGGAAGCCAAAAGCACGCACCCATACCGAACGAACCCCCGACCGCAAACCTCTACTCCAAGCACCACCCTACAAAGCCCGCCGCCGCACCCGTCCAGCACGGATCGGATGGCCGGGATTCCCCTGGGGTTAAAACCCTAAACTAAAAAGGGCTCGCAGCGAGCACATAGCCTCCCGTCCGACTTCACGCAATGGCGCTTGAACTTAATTCCTCACAAACCATGACTGAAAGAGCCACTGCGACATAGGTAAAAATGTAAAGCAATATAAAGAGACGGATGATGCCATAAAAATTTGAATCCTGTGCATGCATGGACTTCATGCCATAACACCGGAACTCGATTCCCAACAAACCCTGGTGTGCAGCGTGGTTACGACGTTGCTCCGCGTGCCTAACCCTATGACAATCATGCTTTAGGGCTTTGGCGCATCTGAACAACTATTCTCTACAAATTATTCTAGGAAAACTATTCTCTAACAAAATTATTTCGTCCGCAAAAAATCGTAACATGGTTAACACTACGGACCTGCCACCCATGCGCCATCTGTCATCCTCCTTGTGACAAGTGGCATTTAGACTTTTTCCTCTATAGCAAACAAATGACGTATGCCAACGAAGTGGCGTGCCAGCATTTTCTGGAAACCAGTAACGTACCAATTAATGTAGCACCGAAAATCCTAAAATACCCCCAACGATAAAAACGAGGCTCACCCTAGAAAAAAGAGGCTTATCACGGGCCTAAAACAAAAACGATGTGGTGAAAAGGCCCAATAGATTTCAGGCCCACTGCATCACCAATTCTGCCGTCTGCCGGCCCGTCCGCACCGGTAAACAAATAGGCACAGCCCGTCGTCGCACTCCCACCTCTCCCTAAACCCAGACGACGAACCCTAGCCGCCCTCCCAGGAGCACCGAGTCCCCAAGAGGTTGGCGGCGCTGAGCTCTTCTTCCCCCTCCACCGTATATCTTGTCTTCTTCCTCCCGCCGTCCCTCTAATCCTCGGATCTCTCCTTCCTGTTTCAGATCTACCTGAGCTCCGTTCGGTTCGTCCTTCGTAGCGCGAGGAACATGGCGTAAGTTCCCCATCGAAATCTGTAGGTTCTGTAGCCGTGTATTCCGGCTGCAGCGCCATGTGTTTTTCTTGCGTGGCGAATTGTTAGGACTTGCGCGTGTAGTAGGCTCTGGATCGAGGCTTGTGTGTTTGTTCGTGCTAGCTGTTGCCTTGTTTCGGAGGATTTTGCGCTACTTCGATGGAGAGGCGCCGTTTTTGGTATATCTACTACTGATTTTGTTGACCGCGGCATGTTAGGTTGGTTGATTTATAGTTCAGTTTACGGATTTTGCAGCAAAGATGGTGAACATGTCAGGGGCGAGTTGCATGGGTTGGTGGTATATGCTATGCAACCTTCGCTGTTCAGGAGCGGGCAACCGATAATTCTTGTTTGTTTGATTCTATCTAATGTGTAAATTCCCTTAGGTTGGTTGGCATGAAGCTTAATTTATCGATCTAAGAATTTTCATTGGTTGAAGTGTTGTTTGTCTATGCAAAATACCCCTTTTTTTACAGGATAGAAACATATGGTGATGATAAGATTATTATGATTTGCTTTCATTTGAAATGGCCTCTGCTGATTGAAGGCATGCAGATCCTATGTCCCAATACCATTATTACACAAGATTGCTTTTGATAGTTGTAGCATGACCCATACCGCAGCTATGGTAATTACCTTTTCCCTGAGTGGATTTGGCTGTTATCTTATGGGTTGCAGTCTGGTAGTGTAACATGTGCTATAGGTAAATAGTGGCATCTGTATATAGTTATGGTTTATCATGAGGTGGTCATCTTATCATTGTTGCTGTTTGAGCTGTGTAACATATGTAATGCAGAAAGATAGAGGATACCGTGATTGTATATTTTCCCTGATGTTGTGATTTCATCATTATCTGATGCATTGCTCTCTCTGTGCGATACAACTGCATGTGAGGCTACTTTTTCTGTTGATTGAGTCTTTCCTTTTTTTGTTTATCAGGGAGGAGAATGCCCCAGTTGAGGTTGCTGCTCCGGCTCCAGCTCCAACTCCAGTTCTTGGAGAGCCCATGGACTTGATGACTGCTCTGCAGCTTGTGATGAAGAAGTCAGTTGCTCATGATGGCCTTGTCAAGGGGCTCCGTGAAGCTGCGAAGGCAATTGAGAAGCACGCTGCCCAGATTTGTGTGCTTGCTGAGGATTGTGACCAGCCTGATTACGTGAAGCTCGTCAAGGCACTCTGCGCTGAGCACAACGTTCACTTGGTCACTGTTCCCAGTGCCAAAACTCTTGGCGAGTGGGCTGGGGTTAGTGCATGCTATTTACGCTTATCCCAAAATTTAACCTCCTATATTCATCTGCATAAACATGAGTCTGATTACATCTACATGGTATTTCCTATTTTGATACCAATATACTGGGCTGTTACAGAGATTAATGATCATGCTTTATGTTTATACATCTGGTAGCTGTAGACAACTTGCTTAGCTTGTAGCTTAAATTTCAGCATACCTTTTGATGGCTCCCAGTTTGTAAGACAACCTTTTATGTAACTTGGAACTGGTTGATTCTCACAAACTTCCATGTGCTATTTCTGATACAGCTCTGCAAGATCGACTCTGAGGGCAAGGCAAGAAAGGTGGTGGGCTGCTCGTGTGTCGTTGTCAAGGTAATGATTCGATTCTGTTGTAGTGCGAAGAAGAATCTGCTTGCATTCTAGTGCAAAGAAGATTCTAGTTCCAGTCTTAACTTTGCCTTGTTTCCCCTCTAACCAGGACTACGGTGAAGAGTCGGAGGGCCTCAACATAGTGCAGGAATATGTCAAGTCGCACTAGGGACTGCCTTCCAGTCTCCGGATGTTTTCAGATGCTGTTAGCATTATCTAAAATCGTCTTCAGTTCTGGAACTTGTTAGGTTATGAACAATTACCATGTGCGGTTGTGTCAACCGAGAGTTTTCTTTGTGGTGCTCTGCTTGGACATCATGGCTTAATTTATGAGGATGCAAATCTATATAATTAGTTCTCGGATGTGCTATCTAAAGACAATATTCTATATAATATATCTGTTTGTGCTGCTGAGTTTACATGAGCTGCTGTGCTTCAACTGTTACACAAATCCGAGTTTTGCCTTACAACTGTTGTGTCTGGGCTGTTTCATTTGTTTCTAGCCTATTGTCTGCTATCCGAAATATGTGTTATATAATCTTGTGTTGGTACACAAAACAATTTGCTGATGCTCCGAGTTTCTATGATCTATTCTTGGCTGGAACTTGGATGGCCAACCTGGTGTCCTTGTCTTGGGGGCTACTTTCTGGATGCCAACCAGATCACAGGCAAGTGCAACAACAGTGGCATCATCCATCATCTTGACATGAAGGAGCATCTTATGTAATTTCTTGATGTTCAGTTGCTCTAATTATTAAGCCAAATGTGTGCAATAGGTTATTTTGCAATGTGCGGCACTCAAACGTAAACAACAGCTAGTATGCAAACTTGCACAAATGTGATCATCTTGAAACTTAATTGTTGAAACATATTGGCTTGTGCTCCATCAGTTCGGACTTTTGATTGAGTTCGACTAGTCCGTGCAATTCAATAGTACTACTATCAAAATGAGAGCAAATTACATTTCTGGGTTATAGTACTAGGAAATGGCTGTGCTTGCCAGAAACCAAAGAGCATGTATTTATGGTTCCAAGCAGCCAGAGCATAGTATCATGACAATTGGACAGAAGAGCATAATATGTATATATGCTCGAGCTAGTGAAACAGAATAATGCTCACTGGCAGCGGGCGCCTATATATATGACCAATGGAGAATAGTAGGTAGCACCAACTCAACTACTGAGGGGAGCAAGGAAGAAAATACAGGATCCCAAAAATTTCAGGTGCTGACTGTCTCTTGTTTTGCCCGCGGTTCCGCTAATCCTCAGATCTCTCTGTCCTATTTCAGGTCTACCTGAACTCGGTTCTGTTCCGCCTTGCTGACTGTCTCAGTTTCCATCGAGACCTTTAGGTTCTGTAACCCGTATGATCCTGGGCAGCAGCACCATGTGTTTTTTGGCGCTGGCGACTTGCGAGAACCTGGGCGTTTAGTAAACTCTGGATCAAGGCTTTTGTTTGCTTCTTCTACTTGTCGCCTTGTTCATGCGGCACGTTCCTGTTTGTTTGATCGAGTCTTTTCTTCTTTACGTCGATCAGGGAGGAGCAAAATGGACCTGATGACTGCTCTGCAGCTTGTGGTGAAGAAGTCAGGTGCTCATGGTGGCCTTGTCAAGGGGCTCCATGAATCTGCCAAGGCAATTGACAAGCATGATGCGCAGATTTGTGTGCTTGCTGCTGAGGATTCCGACCAGCCTGATTTCGTGAAATTTTTCAAGGCACTCTGTGCTGAGCACAACGTTCACTTGGTCACTGGTCCTAGTGCCAAGACTCTTCGCGAGTGGGCTTGGGATTTGTACATGCTACTACCACTACCATTTACACTTGTCACCAAAAAAATTAGCTCCTTATTTACCTTAAATTTCAGCATGCTCTTTGATGATTCTCAGTTTTTAAACCAACCAGCTGCGGAAATTGGAACAGCTGCTTTGTTCTAACCATCTTTTATGTGCTATATTGGGTACAGCTCTGCAAGACAGATGCCGGGGGTAAGGCAAGGAAGGTGGTGGGCTGCTCATGTGTCGTTGTGAAGGTAATGATTCGGCTCCGTTGTAGTCGAAGAATCGGAGGGTCTCAACGTAGTGCAGGAATACGTCAACTCGCACTAAGGAGGGCAGCACCTTCTATTATCTGGATGTCTAAAGATGCTGCTATTTAGCCTTAATTGAAACCGTGTTCAGCTCAGGATCTTGTTAGGCTTTGAAATATCACCATGTGCTGTGCTGTGCTGGGACATCGTGGATTAATAAATAATTTGATAGAGATACAAATCCATGCTATCTAAACATCGCATATTTTCTGTCTCTGCTGCTGAGTATACATGAGCTGTTGTCTTTGGGATGTTATGCAAACATATATGACTTGAATTTTGTGGGTGTACTGAGTGTACACGTGCTGTTGTGTTTGGTTTGTTACGTTCATTATTCACGTTTTATTGCCTGCTACTCACAAACCAGACAAGTGCTACGAAAGCCCGAGCATGCGCCTCGAGTCATCAAGATGGTGGCAAGATTCGTGCCTGGTCTATTTAATTTCTTCATGTGCAATTGCTTCCATCATCTTTTTGAGAAACGTTCTTTACTGACCAAATGTATGCGACGAGTTGTTTCACATACGCGACCACCTGGAAACATAATATCAATTGGACAGCTTGGTACATTTCTGGGTAATAGTACTAGAAAATTACTGCACTAATAGGTATATGCTCACTTCAGATACTGAAACAGAATCAGGTTCACAGCACGGGCAGCGCTAATAAGAATAGCTAGCACCAAAATTCCAGCTCAACACAACCACCCAGGGGAGCAAGAAAGGAAAATACAGTAGCCCAAGTTTTTCAGGCGACAGCTGATGTCTATCACAGAGTTCTTCGCGACACGATAATTGCACATGGAAATAGTTGTATTCAGTTGATCCATGACCTCATCAGTTTGGCAGCAGAAAGCTGCTCCATGAGCTCCCCAAGCTTATAAGCAGCCGAACAGGCGATCAATTTGGTACCTGCAAGTTCCAGGATATGAACGGTTAGCAAAGACCATGATTAGAAGAAAATCGATTCTATTCTCCATGTGTAATACTACTTATTACTGGATCAAATAACAAGGTTCAAGCACAAGTAATGTTCAAGCGAACACAATACTATATGACAAGATCCAGGTACGCGGGGATCACTAGCAATATAAAACAAGAATACCATTTACAGAAATGAGTGGTTTAAATGTAGAGGAGAGCAACATAATGTGTCTAGTTAGCGGCTGGCCAGAGACATATAATAACTAACAAGGAGAAAATGTTTCAGGAGTCTGAGTTACCTTCTCTAGGAGCACCATTCTCTTGCATTCTGAAACATGCGAAACCAAGGGCTGGGTCCACTCTTTTCAACCTGCCACTCCTTGGGGTACCATGGATATTGCCACATCATAAAGGAACGCTCAGGGTGTGGCATCAGAGCGAGATGCCTTCCATTCGGGGAGCAAAGAGCAGCAATACCAAGTGGAGAACCATTGGGGTTGAAGGGGTAGACCTCCGTAACGTTATTAGCATCATCGCAGTATCGCAGAGGGGCCAGATTAGAGTTAACAACATCGGATAAGACATTTTCATCTGGGAAGAAAGCTCTCCCTTCACCGTGAGCACTCCAGATACCCAAAGTAGAGCCTTCCATACCTTTGAACATTATGGAAGGAGAGTCCCCTATCGCCACACTGATAAACCGACACTCGAAACGGCCAGATTCATTGTGAGTGAACCTTGGCTGGGACATGTCCCCCCCTGCACCAAGGGAACCTCCAATATCTGGTCCTGGCACCCAACCAAGAAGTGCCATGAGCTGACACCCATTGCACACTCCAAGGCTGAACGTGTCTGGCCTATTGTAGAAGTCCTGGAACTGCTGTATAAGGGGCTGGTTGAACCTGATAGATGCAGCCCAACCTTTTGCTGAGTCTAGAACATCGGCATAGCTAAAACCACCAACAAATGCAATCCCACGGAATTCTGTTAGAGAAGCCTTTTGGTTCAAGAGATCCGACATTGTGACGTCCCACGGTTCAAAACCAGCAGCATGGAATGCAGCAGACATTTCCCTATCACTGTTGCTCCCTTCTTCACGGATGATGGCAACCTTTGGCTTCAAGGATGAAGTCAACAGTTTCTTGTCCGTAAATTTGGGAGTGAAAGACAGATGCCACATAGGTGATGTTCGACTTTTTAAGCCTTCTTTCTCAAGCTTGACACAAGACTTCAGACGCTGTAGCTCCTCAAGCTGGAAACTTGTTTCCTCCCACAAATCTCTGAGGTCAGACATTCTTTCCTTCAAGCACATTTTACCATCAACAAGAAGCTCTACTTCTGGCGCTGCAGTTACTTCTCCTATCACATCAGCCGAAACCCCTGCTGCTTGAAGCCTTTGCTTTACAACATCAAGGTCTTCCGTGTGCACTTCAATAACAAGACCAAGCTCCTCAGCAAAGAGTGCCTGAAGAAGGTCATTATCCTTTAATTCTATTTTGAGGTTAACACCACAGTTGCCAGCAAATGCCATCTCAAGAACTGTAACAATAAACCCACCATCACTAATGTCATGACCGGCAGAAATCAAGCGTTCACTGAGCAACTCTTGAACAATCTCAAAGACTTTTTTCAAGTAAGGGACATCGTCTATATCTGGGCAGTCATTTCCAATTTGGTCAAACGCTTGTGCCAGAGCAGAACCACCGAGTCGCCGTTTCCCTTTAGCCAGATCAATGTGCAAAAGAATTCCATTCTTCCCAAGCTTTAAATCCGGAGTAACCGTCAGGGTTATATCAGGACATGTCACGTAAGCACTGATGACAAGATTTCCAGGAGCCTTGATTAGCTCGCCATCACATTGAGCTGCCATAGAAAGACTATCCTTTCCTCCATCGATTGCCATACCAAGTTCAATCATGCAGTCAGCCATTGCAACAGCAGCATCATACATATCAGCTCCCTCTCCATCAAGCTTTGCAGCATACATCCAATTGCCACTTGCCTTTACATCAGCAAGAGATGTAACCTTCGCCCAGACCAGATTGGTCAATGCCTCCCCAACAGCAAGCCTTGCCATGGCCTCAGGATTAAGTAAACCCTTTATTGGTTGTTCTCCAATGGCGCATGCACCACCTGTCAGATCCGTATATGTCTGTGCAATTACAGCAACATCAGAAAGTGGAAGTTGGAGAGGGCCAACTGTCTGCTGTTGTGCAACAAGACCTGTCACACACCTATCAACCTTTGTGGTCAAGAAACGCTTTGAACATACAGAAGGAAGCTTCAATACTCGCTTAAGAACATCCATTAGTGTGACCTCAGGTGCAATGTCTAAGGGCTCACTCAATCGAGAAACTCGCTTGAATTCAAAGGTTTTCTGAGGCATATCTCCTAGTACTTTTTCAAGCTCAAGATCAACAACAGGCGGTGGAGGAGGAAGGCCGCTCAATTTTGCATGCTCCACAGCAGCATTGTCAATCAAAACAATCTTTCCACTGCCATCAATTTCCCCAAGGACAGCCATTGAAACTCTTTCTCTCTCACAAAGTGACTGCAACAGGCTTCTGCTCTCAGGCTTCACCAACAATGCATCTTGTTCCTGGTATTCAGCACCCCAGATCTCCAACACAGACAATGTGTGATCACCAACTATAACTGAGCGGATATCGATTTCAGCACCCTTAGGATAGATTATTTCTTTCACAACATTGCAATTTCCTCCAGCTCCCTGATCATGAATGCTGATGATTGGGTTATTCTCTCCCATTTCTGCACATGCCCTTATCACGCGATATAGTTTTTGCGACATCTCAGCATCTCCCCGCTGCACTGCATTGAAATCAAGCTCCGCATCGTTCTGTCCACTAACCATACTTGACGCAGCACCACCACCCATACCAATTCTGTATGCTGGACCTCCAATCTTCACAACTAGCATACCAATTTCAGGATCCCCTTTTGTTATGTGCGCATGGTCAATTTGTCCGATTGCTCCACTGAACATTATTGGCTTCAGCCATTCACGGCGCTCCCCATTTGGTAACCTCGAACCAAAATTTCTTGTAAATCCCTGAATTAAAGGTTCACCAAACTTGTTTCCATAATCAGAAGCACCATCACTTGCATCAATAAGAATCTGCAATGGAGAAGCTAAGTTTGATGGGTATGCAAAGGATGAATCCTCCCAGGGAGCATATGATTCTTCCATTTGAAGATTTCCAACACAATAACCAGCAGTTGAAGCAACGATGAACGAACCCTTTCCAGTGGCATGTGTGTCTCTTATACGGCCACCTGCACCTGTTTCAGCTCCTGGGTAGGGCGCCACAGCACACGGAAAGTTATGGGTTTCTGCTGTGAATAGAATGCCAAGTTCACGCATCATGAGCGATAACGGTGAAGTGGAACCTGGTAGTTCTGGCCGTAGGTGATTTACTGGGTACCCTTTTATTGCACTCGAGTTATCCTTGAATCCAATTATAGAGTTATTAGGATTAGCTTTCAAGGGGCTCTTTACTAACTGAAACAAAGTACTTGCCATGGTCTCTCCATCTATCTCAAGCTTTCCATTAAAAAACCAATGTCTGCTGTGCTCACTATTGGATTGTGCTATGTCAAAAAGTTCCACAGTAGTTGGATTGCGCTTGATGTCATCTCTGAATAGGTGAGTGTAGTACTTGATATCTTGTTCATCAAAGGCCAGCCCCATCTTAAGATTTATTTCCTCCAGTGCTTGCCTTCCCTTTTCCATGACTGGTATAACACTGACAGGTTCTGGAACTACATCTGACCGAAATGATGTAAGCTTGCTAGAATAAACACACTCTGTCATTCTGTCATGAATCAGAGCAGCAAAACTGTTAGAGTTGACTTTCATCAAGTGGGGCACTACCAGGCTGAAGGCACAAAAGATATCTTCTAGATCGCTCCAAGCGAGTTACTTCTGTTAATGATAGAGCTTTACAGATTGATACAGCATTGCTCGAGAAAGCTGTTGAAAATGTCATCCGAGGACCGACTTCAACGAGGAAAGAATAAGGGCTCACAGAAAGTTTTTCCTCCAGAAAGCTCCCTGTTTTCAAGTTCTCAGGTTCATAAGTTTCAGCAAGGAGCCACTGAAGTGTTGCGAGCTTCTCAGAACTTATTGCATTCTCCAACTCGACATTGAAGCATTGCTCAGTCTTTATGTCAATAATATCAGAAGAAACCTTTGCCTGCACTTTCCTGAGCAACTCCTTGGTTTCACTCTCCTGAAGAAATGGTCTGCGGTAAAAGTGAATAATCCTTGAAACTGATTCCAAGTCCTCAACAGATTCCTCTACCAGTAGACTATTCACACCCCTGGATACTGCATTTTGAGCAGGCACTGATTGGATATTCGGAATGGTAACTTTTCGATTAGGTAACCAGCAATGTCGAACCATCCGTGACCTTCGCAAGGAAGGGCATCTTGCAGAGGTAAAACTAAGCCTTTGTTTACCCTGGAGAGAGCATGCATGTTAATGATTGTAAATACTACAGTAAACAGAAGCATGATTAGGTGATAGTAGTTCAACTGGGCGCGTACCATATTAGCAGGAAAGTTCTGAAGAGTAAGCATATTTTTTCCTATCATTTCAGCAGGAGATGCCATATTCACGCAAGCCTAAGATGCTCCAAGAACCTGTGAAGCACAGAACAGGAAATCAGGCATTGAGGCACTGAGCATAACTCAGGTTTAATCTGCAAGTTATATACCAGACCATCTCATTTGAAAGTGTTGAATTCAGCAAATTATTTCATCATTATATTTTAACTGTGCACGCATACCCACTGCAAGACCAAGATCGATATACTTGTTTACTGTTCCAGGATATGAATACCATCAGATATAATTACAGAGCATCATGAATACAATGGCATACATTTTCTCGGGACATGGAATCCGCTTAGACCGCAGAACATTAAATAAAACTACTGCCTCCAACCCATATTAGTTGACTCAACTTTGTCTAGATATGGATGAATCTAGACTAGATACTTAACTAGACACATATGAATTTAGACAAAGTTGTAATATGGGTCCGAGGGAGTAGATTATTTACTCTTTTTTTTTGAAAAGAGTATATATTAATACCACAGGGATACCAATTACACCCAGCCTCTGCAACAACGCATGTCCTAGCGGCCCCACGGATGCACACAGCCCAGAAAAAAGAAAGAAGAATTACAAAAAAGAAAAGTCCCGCTACAGAGAACTAATCCTCAAAGCAACAACATTGAAACCATCAGAACAACACCAATAGTCCCCACTCCAATAACAACGCCTTCAAGAAGGAAACAGTGCCCAAGCGCCGTTGTTGCCCGATCAAATATCATAGGTTTTCACCCTGAAGAAAGTCCTTGCTCACAAAACAATGCCTTCAACAAGGTCATTGCCAGGCACAACCAGTTAAGGCCAGACCTTGGATTTTCACCCTGCAAGATAAGACTGAGAACTCACCCTGTGTTGTTTCCCGCACCAACAGTCGCTACAACGAGTCCCAGATCACGCAGCCAGATCTCTGTCGCCACAAGAACAAAAATCACCATCGCTACCCTCATATTTCCGCTTTGCTGACATTCTTTGCATCTGACTTCGCCATGGCTCTAAGAATGGCACTTGGTGGGAACAAACAACAGAGCTTCGCAACGCTCCCGCTGAAACCAAACGGCCAGAAAAACAAGGTGCACACGACCGAATACCTTCCGATCCAGCAATCTCCAGGCATGATACGCCCATGGGAGTTCGCCGGCGGAGCCTTCCGGAACCCGCCTCTCCAGACCAGATCAACGAGAGCAGACATCAAGCAGATCTTCGTCTTCGTGCGAAAGAAACCAAAGGACCACCACCATTATTAGATCCGACACAGCGATCCCCACACCGCCAGCCGGTTTCCAGAGAACGGATCGAGCAGGCAATTAGGGTTAGAGAGCGATCTAGGTCTTCCAACGGAATCCCATTGCCAACACCTCTTTCACCAGATCGCCCCACTCCGCCGCCCTGGAGGAACGAACAAGCCACCAACACGGGGGACGGGCGGCCGCTGCGCGCCAGCACTCCGGACGGGCCTCCATGTCGCCGCCCTCCATGCTGCCTCGCGCTGCCGTGCCATCTTCCCCGCACCGCCGCTGCCTTCCCCGCCAGGGTTTGCCGCCTCCCAAGCTCCACCCTCACTACCCCTGTGATGATCCGCCTCCGCGCGAAGGGGCCCCATCGGGGAAGCGCCTCCCTCGCCCGCCGCCTTCGACGGCCAGGCGCGGCCGCCACCGCCGGCGCCGGCGGCGGCAGCGGACGGGGGAGAGGAGATGGCGGCGCCGCTTTTTCTAGGGTTTTGGTGCCTCCGGAGCCGCCCCGCGCGAGGCGACCCGGGAGGAGTCGGGAGGAGTTCCCAACCGCCGGACACATGAATTAGATCGTAGATTATTTACTTGAAATATTCATGGATATTTTTAGTATTGCACATACTCCTGTAGACATAGTTCGTCAACTGTCTGTCTGTAGTGAATAGAGAGCTCTCTCTTGTATAAAGAGAATGGGCTGGAATAGAAGTACAGAAGGTCTACCAAACGCAAGATATTTGAACTGTACCCAAACGAGCATGATCATGCAGATGCAGGTATGCAAATGTGCAAGCTGCAGAGCGGACACGAGCGGTGAGAGCAGACAGTGCAGTGATATATACCGGGGAGGACGACGACCGTGGGGACAGCGTCAGCGAGCCGAGGGAGCAACAGCTGCGTTCAGATCTTCAGACGTCAGCGCTCCGCCTCCTGATTCCTGTCGCCCTGTCGCGCGGGCAGGCCGTAGCAGACTGCAGACCAGCAGAGCTGCACAGGGTGCGAGGCGGCGGGGAGTGGCCGAGTGGGAACGACCGAAGACGGCCCCGGTCCTGGATGAGGGACCGGTGCCGGAGGGCGCGGGCGCGGGCGCGGAGCGGTGGGTGTCAGGCCGGGCGGCGGCGGCGAGCGACGATGGGGCGGCGCTGAGCAACACAGGGAGAGGGAAAAAGGGTTTGTCCCGCTACTTCGCTCGCTGTCGCTATGTTTTGGGCTTGGCCCAGTCGAGAAAGAGGGAAACTGCCAAACTGGGCACGGAAATCCGGCTGTCCGGTCCACGTGAACCCATTGTTCGAAAAAACACATTTGTAAATTTCAAACAAATTAGAGGAAAAAACCACTGGTATATCCGTACATTCTATATTGGCGTATAATTTTTTGGAAAAATAAAATAGTTTTTATGTCCCATGTAAAATGACAAATTTCGTTCTCCAATATGACTACTCATGTAGAAGTATATTTTGGAACGTTTTTATATAGCAACTGGTCTAAAAAAAGTTAAAATTTCGCGAATGTTTGGATAGGAATCGGTCCAGTAATTGATGCACCGTACTTTGCTAAACATTAGAGGACAAGATTTTTGATTAGCTAGCTCAATTTAAATACAAAAATTTAAAATATTTTCTAGATTAAACCGTTTGTTCGACTTAAGACCGGTTTTCATTATTAAGCTACCTGACGAGATCTTCGAAACTAGACCTTATGTTGATATGTTCTAACAACTTTTTTGGGAATCAAAAATTATTTACCCGTAACACACGAGTTATCCGGACAACATGTTAGTTACTCACCCAATAACATGTAAACTATCTACCACTGCAAAATTTAACCACGGATCACGTGTTAGAAATATGTAACTTTTTTATTTACCCACAATACTCATTAATAACACGAGAGTTATTCAGATTTCAGCATGTAAGTTATCTACCACTATAAAAAAAATATTCATAAATAAAATATAAAAAGGTATTCTAACGACTCGGTCTCGTCGTCAGTCGCTATTATCGAATCATACGGACTATTCAACTTCAAAAGACTACCACGTTAAAAATCAAACATGGTTTTTTTAAAGGAACTAAATTTAAGTTTATTTTGCATACTATATAAATTAGTGGAATCATGTCCACTCAGCATGCGCAACTAGTAATCTAACGACGCGATTTCATCGTCCGTCGCCGTTACTGTGACATACATGTGACGAAGTCTTGAAGGATTTTAGGGTACCGAGGCTTAATCGACTGTCAACGCTAACACATTGATGGCAATAAAGTCTCCGTATCCTAACAACTAGGCTATCACGTTCCAATTAAACTTGCTTAACACATATGCAAGAACGCATCTACCTAACATTTATATATGGTGGTAACTTATGTGTTATTTGGTGGATAATTTATATATTACGGCATGAATAACTCATGTGGGTAGATAACTTTTTGTCTGAATTTTTTCCTCAAAACATATCAACATGGTATCTAGTTTTAAAAATCT
Organism: Avena sativa; assembly: GCA_916181665.1. Taxonomy (NCBI): domain Eukaryota; kingdom Viridiplantae; phylum Streptophyta; class Magnoliopsida; order Poales; family Poaceae; genus Avena; species Avena sativa. The sequence goes on from OV702282.1 coordinate 297,028,302, forward strand.
CGTCGCGACTAGCCCAACTGTAAAAATGGATCTTAAATCGAATAAACGGTTTGATCTATAAGATATTTTAAATTTTCGATATGATTCTAAGCTGACTGGCAGCATGCGTTCACACCTCCTGTAAGTTTTTGCAAATCAGTTCACGGTGATTTGAGAATAGAATTTCCGATATTTTTTGTCTTTTCTACCTAAGCCACGTAAAATATATTTTTTCATGAAAACTCTTGTAAGACCACAAAATGTATGAATGTACACATGCAATTTTATTTTATAACTTTTTTGATAATACTATGTACATATGCACATACAAGCTAAAACACCACCTCCACGCATACGGGGCTACTAATGGGCTGAAGACCCGGGTCAGATCTCACACCTATATAGATTAGGGTAAACCGAAATTTTGAGGCCATGGTTGCCCTGGCTACGACATAGTATAGTGATATCTATACGAGGATGACCAGCATGGGGACACTAGTGAGCTGGCGGTGGAGTTGCGGGGCGATGACAAAGAGGTGAAGCCGTGAGGCATGGGTAAATGTGTGGTGTCGGCAAGCTCGCGAAGGGGTTAAAGAAGAGGAGGCCGATATATAACTCGTCAAGTCAAGTCATACTTATGTTATATACATAATCGTTTTACCGCCCACGTATGTTCCTCTGCCCTCCCCCGCTCTGTGGCGACTCCATGGTGATCCCAGAACCCCAATCCAAAATTAGAAACCCAAACAAGTCAACCAAGAACCTACCCAGCAAACCAATCCACACATCTATACCAAACAAATCTCCCCAATTAGAAACAGCCAAGGCATACATGCAGAGGAGATCCACAAAATTGCAAGAATCCTAACCCACATCATAGAGAGATTAAGGGCGCTAGTAATCGGAATCGTCCAGGGCCTAGTGCAAACTGGGCGACCGACACGGGGCTCTAGAAATCTAGGGGCCCATTTTTCCAGCGTTTAGCCCATATGTATTTTTATTATGTGCAATACTTTTGGCTCAGACCATAGTCACAACGTCCACGGCTCGCTCGACCAAGTGAGCGATCATTTTCTAGGCCCCGATGTCGGCCCATTCGCATGCTCATTACTCTGCTATATATTTCTTGATACAAGGCGGACAGGATGCTATCGCACGAGACCAGGGCGAGCGTTGTCGTTCGTTCATCTACCGGGATCGAGTCAACAAAATCTAGACCAGCATTGCTACACGTACAGACTCTTTCTTACGGAATCAAGTTTACAGAAGGATCAGGTGGGTTAGTTAGAGTCCTAGAATCACGGGAACTAAAAAATTTACACCAACAAACTGCTTACACATCGTCCCGTAAATTTATTCCGTAAGAAAGATTTTGTAAGTCTAGCATTTTTGAATCTAGACTATACTCTGGACTCTCGGTCTCCAAGATTCCCAGTGCGTGTTCGGCAGTTCACCGATAAATTGATTCCGCCACCGCTATCGCTCGTGTTCTCCGAGACGCCCTCTAGCACCTGTCCGTGCAACCGCTGATCGGTTTTCCTGCCTAAATATGATCGAGATCATCGCGCCCCGCCGGGTACTACCGTTTTGGAACTTGCGTTCACGGTTCAAGGCAGATCGCTGCATACTCTCGGTCTCCCATCTCCCGACGCCCAAAATGGCCAGCTCTAGACCTCAAACGCAAGGCTGATTAAGGTTTGTACTCCATAGTACCTTCTTCTCTTTTATTAATAACTTATCTAGTATTAGTAATCTTGGCAGTTGCTAAGTTAAGTCCATATAATTTTTAATTCATTCGGATCACATATTTTCCGTTTATAAAACAGGAATAATCATGTCTTCTAGAAAATATGACTCCGGACTCTAGTGCTACAAAGCGTGATAAGAAAAAGAAGAAAATAGGCATTTAAAGTGATATCCTAGAGGAGATTACTTATAAGAAAAATAGACAAGGGATAATGTTTTTTACTAGAACTTCAGGTTAGTTTATTGCTCCAGTACCTTCTTAGTAAAATTAACGTTTGATATTTCTGCATATTGTACCAAGTTTTAGTTATTATCATGATGAATTTATTTTAAATCTTAGGACCCCATTTTGTGTTTGCACAAGGGCCCCGAATCCCTGGAGACCCTACTAGTAATCAAGATAATTGAAGAGTTGAGATACACACATGAGTGCCTAGGTCCGCCGAAGCCATTCAAGGGGAATTAAAATGTCGTTTTTAAGAGGATTCATGAGGAAAAGGAGGAACCAAAGACACCTTTACAGTCGCAGGATAAATTGGTGACATTTAGAGGATTTAATCACCGGCGCAATTCCCTCTCCAAAATAGGCTAAACAGAGCTCCTATATGGTGAATCCATACCAGCTTTCGATCTAATCCATTACCAGTGTACCGTGCAATTTACCAGCGCAATTCCCTCTCCAAAATACTCAACTTTTAGCACCATGGCATCGACGAAAGCCAATCCATCAGGCAAAAGGGGGCTTTGGAGCGCTGATGAAGTTTCTTATCGGCTCATTAACGATTTTGCGGAGACATATGGATCTGGTAATATTGATCATAGACAGGAAGCTTCTCATGAGCAAGCATGATCAATAAACACATATGTGATATGGTTTTATGATCAGTAATAGTGCAACTAGATCATTTGTACTCTAGTGCAAATGGGAGACTAAAGGAGATATGTCCGATAGGGCAAATAATAAAGATGTTTTTTATCATATATCAAATAATTCAAAATAGCTTTTATATCATACTATAGTTGTATCAATAGAAAACATTGATGTAGGTGTGACTTAAAAACAAACTAAAGGACCCTAGTAGCCTCTATACCACTAGTTCATTGGGCAAGTGATGATCAAGGTTTTCTGATCATGGAACATTTATGCCAATTGACAATGAAGTCGTATCATTGGTTAAATGATATGATGGACATTAACATATAAGTATTGCAATGTGATCAAGTTACAAAGTTCATCATTGCAATAATTAGAAATAAAGTATCCTAATCCTTAGACCGTGAGATCATATTTAATTATTGTCACCTATAGCTACTTTGACTATATCAACCATCACAACGTAACATGGTTGTCATAAAGGTGTATGCTGGGTATTTCAAAGGGACAGGTTAAGGCGTATGCATCAAGACCGGGATTTGTTCTCCTGTGTCACAGGAAGATACATTAGGTTCACTCAATGAAATACATCCATAAGTTGTGCAGCGTATGACTAGGTCATGGGGATGAAATATCACAGGAACAAGTAAAACAACACTTGTCAGAAACGAGATTGAGCAAGGTATCATGATACCAATGATCAGACCTCAAACAAGTCAGGTACCGAAGTAACAAAAGGAATTGGACTCGACGTTTATGGTTCAAACGATATTGAAATCATGGAATGCATAGGGGTCATTATGGGCATCCCAATCCTGCTATTGATCATTGATCTGAGAGTCATCTCGATCATGTCTATGATATTTCCGATTGTAGGGTAACACGATTAAGGGCCTTATGATGCCTAGAGATCGTTATAGAATTGATTGAATCACAGGAACAAAGAGATAGGAATACCGGGGGGTATTCCAAGAGAAAACCAGAATCGTTTCATGAAATTCCTATGGAAATTGGTGTGATCGAAAGGAGTTTCGAATCAAAAGGAATAAATGAATATGTATTTTATATATTAATTAATATAATTAATAAATAAAATAATATTTAAATTAAATTTAATGGGGCAACTTCCCTATTGTGACAAGTTCTCGGAGGAAACAAGTGCGGTGACCCAGCATACCACTGCATGATGTAGTACACTATAGTTATTGACATAACACCAATGAAACACCATTTACTAGTATTACATTCATCAGAGTGGTACAACAGAAACATAGCAGGTCCAAAACATGACTATAGGTTCCAACTCGACTCTTTACAAAAGATCCAGAGAACACTCTAGGTTCTAGAGAAAGAAAGTAACTTCTTACAAAGAAGAATCAGAAATAAGAACCCCAAACTCCCATACTAATATACTAGTATTTAAACTATTCGGTTTGCAAATGTTGCTATTGCATTGCTATACAGAAGTGGGTTCTATGGCTAGTTATTATGCATAAGTAATGATATGCATTTTATAAAATTCCCAAAGTGAAACCCCAATATTGTAAGTGAATTGAACTTAGGTGATTTCTTTAAGATTTGGTTTATTTTCAATTTTACTTCACAAGCATATATATTTATAAGGAACTTAAGTCTTAGCACACAAGGTATAAAAGTAGAGTACAAATCATTTGAAGATTAGAATTATTTATTATCTGGTAATTAGGATGAAAGTCCAGGTGTTGGGTTGTTAAGAGTTGAAGGACTTATTATAGAGTTGTTGTCTGAAGTGGCAAAAAGAATAACCTTCAAAGAAAAGGTTTCTTTGATTAGGTTTAAACAATCTTTATGGTTAATAGAATGTGATCGATGTTATTTGCGTTTGGTCGAATAGTTTGGACTTGAGATAATTTATGCCTTAATTGTAACAGACCAACTTCAACTATAAAATACATAAATTAAGGTCTAATGGTCTAAATTATTATCAATCATTAAGGCTTTGATTAATACATTTAAGAGTATGAGATCATTCACTTTTAATTTAATTGAATGATGAGTTTAAAATTTGATTTTCTATTATGAAACTAGTATACAACTTATTGATGGAAGCATAATTAGGTGATATTATTAGTTTGTTAAGTTTTAAAATCCTATTAAGTATGATTAAGAATTAAGGATCATTCACTCATAATATAAGTGAATGATGCATAAGTTTAGTTTCAGGATTGTTGGTTTAAAATTGATTTAAGGATTCAAAAGAGTTTTATAAAATTCATAGTTTACACTTAAATTTTATTATAAATCCTAATTATGGTTTTTTCATAAAACATATTTATTTAAGATCTTAAAATGAATTTATTTGTTTTTAACTATTAAATTTATTTTTATAAAATTCCGTAAAGGATTAGATGTCCTTAGATATTTGCTTCCAGTTTTATTTGTAAAAACCTTAAGTTAGTATTTTTATAAAATAGTGGATTTATTTTTATATACAAAGTGATTTTTGTTCATTTTTAAGAATTTTATTTATTTTATTAAATTTAACTTAGGGTTTTGGTATATTTAATATTAAGTTGTATCTTATTTACCATAAATAAGTAATGTTGTATTATTATTAGATAGATATTATTTTTGTGAACATTTCGATATATCATATGTATTTTTAGGATTTTTCCACATTTTTCTAGAGTTAAAATACTTTAAGGGTATTCTGGTATTTTTCACTTATTTCTTTATTTATTAGGATTTATTTTTCCTTCTAGGCTTGACCAAGTTGAGAACTTGGTCTACAGGCCGAATCGTCCCACTTTGTTGGGATAATGCTAGCCCAACACCCCTCTCTATCCCTCTCTCTCTCACCAAACCCACGCATACACGCACCTTCATTCCTCTCCTAGCTCTGCTCGACGCCGTCGCTCGCTCGATTCTGGTGATCTAAGATGTTGTGGCCGCCACTGTTAGCCACTAGAGCTCTGCCGCTGCTAGCGCTCTCTTCTACCTCCCTTTGATTTGTGATACTCGTCTTCTTCTGGCCATCCCGCAACCCTTCTGGTGCTAGGGTTCCGACCAAAGTACTGAAGCAGTACTCCACCTCGGGGCTTAGGTTTCTAGTGGCTTTGGATCTCCCTCTTGATGCCGGTGGATTGCTGGTTGTGGCTTGGCACAGGCGCATCACCACCCTGCTCCCTGTGCTGTCGTGTCATGGTCGCCGCCAGGTTGGTGTCGTCTCTGCTTCTTCTCTGGCAAGCTCTGCCCCGCCTCCAAGTAGGTGACCTTCTTGTTTGTTTTCCCGCTCATCTACTCTGAACCTCACCCTACTTCCGGTTTCAACCAATTTCAGAGGTTGTTCAAGATCTAGGGTTCCTTATCTCTTTGATTATTTCTAGATATTTTAGTAGCTTGCTTGGTATAATTGGTAATCCTATTATGTTCTGGTGGATTCAGTTTGTGGATTACTTAGAAATAATTTATATGTTGGCCATGTTAATCGATCCACTAATTATACCTTAGTTATGTGGATTCACTAGTGGTAATCCTAGTTGTTCTCTATTAGTGATTAAGAAACAATCGGTAGATAAATGTTTGAATTCAAACCTTTGGTTTGAATAGGGTTTCAGTAATAGTCTACCCTATAACTTATGTTGATTTAATTAGGGGGGTTAGTAGCTAGATTTTGTTCTTGCTTTGAATATGGTAGTAGAATTATTTGTTGTTGTTGTTGCAATCATCCAAGGCATGAGTGGTTAACTGGACTCCATTTGTGATGCTTGCTACTAGTCATGAGATATCTGGCTTATGAATGTGCTTCCTGTACTGCATAATAGATAACATCAATGAACTTGTGGTTGATATTTTTACATGATTTCTAAGGACAAAATGATTCCTAGATTGGTGACTAGGAATATGATTTGAATTCATTAATAAGTGATATTGTGACCATATATGTATACTATCAACATGATAGTCAGCTAATTATAATTGATTCCTAGGATTTGGCTAGGAAGATGATATTCTTTTATTTGGGATGGTGTTTTTGTCTTATTAGCAAGGATTTTGTTCAATGGATACCACTATGGTGCCTCTATTGGAGTGTGCATAATGGTATCCTATTGTGCATGACGATCTGTTGTGCTTAGTGGCTTTACTTGATAAGATCATACACCTGATGATTCAATGATGAAAAAGTAAGGTAGATTATTTCCTTGCCACTGATGTGGAAACTGAGGCCAACATATTATAAAAGAACAGATGCTATGGTTGGCCCTTTATATACCCTATGATGATCCTTGCATCCAGATGCATGCAGATCTGAGGGTTATTCCCTCCACCAGTATTTGTTCCTAATAAATCTAATAAGAATAGATGCTAAGGAATGATTTTTGTGGTCAACCTTTGGTTGCTGAGTTGTTGTTGTTGCTGGGCTGGTGTTGATCTTGATCACTTTTCTTGTGCTACTTATTGAACTTCTAGCCAGTTCCTCCTGGTTGTTGCCTTTCGTGTGGAATGTTCCCCCTCCTAGCTCTTGGATGGCTTTTCTAGCAACCAGATGCTGGTGATGTGGTGGTGTGGTTTTCTTGGATATGAGGTGAAATGGATATATATGGTACTAGTGCTGTACTATGGCTGGTGCTCTATTTCTGGTGTGCTCCGATGGATTAGGTGGAGTGCTTGACTCCTTGCATGGGTGGATAGATGGATAGTACTCTTGCAGTTGTTTTGCGGCTGCTCCCTCCCTTATCTGCTTCGTGAACTCTCCTTGTCATGTTGACACCACAACTGCTGCATGTAGTGTGTAAGCTACTAGCCTGCTTACATGTGGGACCTATGTTGGTTCAAGTTTCATGGATGTAGATCTTTTCTGGTGGATGTGATCAAGTGAAATTGTGTTTTTACCTCTTTTCCTTTTACCTTCCCTTGGTGAAACCTGCCCCTACATCAGCCTGTGATGCACTAGTCTGAGGCTACACATCTGATAATAACGGATCCTCTATTTGCTGAAACTTTCCCCTAATTCCTTTCTAGCTCTATGATGACTATCAACAGTGCATTTCACTGTTAAGACTGAGAGCACTAAACCAAACTAACCCCTCCTTTTATTTTATTACTTGTTTTCAGTTCTTTTGTTTTTGCATGGATCAGGATCAAGAAGGAAATCTTCAAGACATGAAGACTTAGTTTAGGATTTATTTGGTATCCTTATAATTTTATTTTATTAGGATAGTTGTAAAGACAAGGTAATATTATATTTCTTATTTAATAAATTTTAATTCCCTCTCCTTTTGGAATTTAGGACTTGTTATTATTTGTATTTGTAATTACTCGAATTCAGCATTATGTAATAAATATTATCATTATTCATATAATATTATATTATAATTTTTGAATCTTCCTTATTCGTTTGAGTTTTAAATTTGAATTCAATTTGTACTTGAATAATAGGCACTCATATTTGAATTACAATTATTCATATGTTTCTTATTGTATTATAACTTGTAAAATCTTAAGTGTAATAGAGAATTGTTATTTATTGTTGTAATTCATTTTACATTTTTCCTAAGTATTTAAATATTCAATAATTCAATTTATGAATTTTTTTAAGTTCATTTGAATTCAAATTTGATATTAAAATACATGTTTGAATAACTTTCCCCTAAACAAAGAATTCTACAAAGGTCATGTCAAAATCTATCGCAGTTTCTCTTATGTTCCCATCAGTACAAGAGAGATCTCGATCCCTCTATAGCTCTTTTAGTTTTGCGTGAAAATTCTCCAGATTTTCTTATGCACGAATGCAATGCACACACATGTGGTCTCACTATTTCTAGGTGTCAATCATGGGATGTTACAACAACGCCCAAGAGGGGAGGCTGCATGGGAGCAACTGCTGCCGCCATGGAGGGCGCGTAGGTGAGGTTCACCTAGCTGCATCCACCTCGGGTCGCATGCACGGGGCCTACTTGGCCCAGCCAGCCGTCGTTGATACGTCGTAAATGTATCTATAATTTTTTATGTTCCATGCTTGTTTAGTATTAGTTTCGCTATGCTTTGTCTACACTTTGAGGTATTTTTATAAATTTTCTAGGACTAGCCTATTAACAAGATGACATAGTGCCAGTTGCCTGTTTTCTACTGTTTTTGGTTTTAGAAAAGCTAGTAAGGAAATATTCTTGGAATTGGACGGGGCAAAAGCCAAAGTTAATATTTCCCCAAGGAGAACACGAAGTCCAGAGGAGAGACGGCGGGGAGCCACAGGGTGGCTACACCCCCTAGGCGTGGGCCCACCCTAGGCCGCGCTTGGGCAGGGTGTGGGCCCCCTGGCCACCCTCCTGCCTCCCCTCTCGCCTATATAATCCCCCCAATGCCAAAACCCTAAGTACCCGATCAGATCTCCACGAAACAGTCTGTAGCCGCCGCCACCATCGTCCCTAGATCGGGGGGATCTGATGTTGGAGATATGCCCTAGAGGAAATAATAAAAGTGGTTATTATTATATCTTTGTGTTTATTATAAATGTTTACATTCATGCTATAATAGTATTAACCGGAAACATTAATACTTGTGTGATTTGTAAACTAAATTAGAGTCCCTGGTAAAGCCTCTTTGTAATACTGGCTTGTTGGTTGATAGATGATCGTGGTTTCCCGATCATAAACATTGAGATGTTATTAACAACAAGATCATATCATGAGGAGAATGGTGTGATGGACATACTCCTATATATAAGCATAGCATAAAGATCAAGTTATTTCAATAGTTCGTTTGCTATAAGCTTTTTGATACATAGTAACCTAATTCCTTCAACCATGAGATCATGCTAATCATCATAGTTCTTCCATGTTATTCTCTGACTTCAACTCCAAGAAAATTCACTAAGTACTTGTCATACTTACACTTACATCATGGTTTCGGAGCTAATCTCACCATGATTTGGTTATGTCTACCTATATATCATGATTTAAGGGCTGATCTCACCATGATAACTTTGTTCACATTAATCTATCACTCAATCTTATCATAATTTCACTTCATCACGTGAAATTCTCAAGTGAATCCCACATGATTACTACTCATTACATCAACATTAATCCTAATGATATACATCATGCTGTCTTTGGTTATCTACTTTCACTAGGATTTTACTGTTCTTTACTTAAATTCTAGAGTTAAGCTATACTATTAGAACTACTTCAATTGATGTCTTACACTTTCCTACAGTATCTTGGTGGTTTATGTCTCCCTCGGAAGACACTAAAGAGCACTATACTAGAGAAAAGATAAGACAATTACTCTTAAGAAAGAATGACTTAAGCATCTGACTTAGGTGTGACAAGATTATCCTCAAGTGGATACTCATCACAGGTCATTAGACTATTTGGTTTAGATAAGATGGCTCTTATAGTCACTATCCAACCTACAAATCTTTCTAAAAGGGTTTTAATCCTAAGGTCAAAGCATATGCTCTGATACCAATTGCGGTGACCCGGCATACCACTGCATGATGTAGTACACTATAGTCGTTGACATAACACCAATGAAACACCGTTCACTAGTATTACATCCCTCAGAGTAGTACAACAGAAACACAGCAGGTCCAAGACATGACTATAGGTTACAACTCAACTCTTTACACAAGATCTAGAGAACACTCTAGGTTAAGGGGAGAGAAAGAAACTTCTTACAAAGCAGAATCAGGAATAAATAACTCATAGCTACCATACTTATAAAACTAATAGCTGAACTACTAGGCTTGCATTGCTGCTATTGCAATACTCTACAGAAGTAGGTTCTATGGTTAGAAATTCTATTCTTATCTAATCTGCAACTTCGTCTTCACTTGAGTTGATGAATATGCTGACTTCTTTGACTTTATTTAAGAGCTTTAGCTTTTGATGATGATTCCTGGAGCATAACTTGATGTAGACGTCGTTTATACTGGCTTTAGAACCTAGCAAGGGTTAATAAGATACTTTGAGTACGAGCGTACTTAGCGAGTTCACTAGAAAAGGAGTGTTTGATGCACTATAGCTACAGCCACAGACCATAGGTCGTAGGCAATGCAAGTTTTCATAAACATTTCTTCAAAGGTTGCTTTTATTCTGAAAAACTATGTCCGTCAGCCTTCACGGGTTTACCATAACTTTCATAGAGTTCCTTTCCTGCCGCGTTCGCAGCTCCTTCCCAGAACAGGGAGTAACAAGTTACAGTTCTTACACTCTGCAGAGGTGCGTCACTTTACCCATGAGAGATCTTAGCTTTGTTGCACATCCGGGCCACGAACCCGTTCACACTTCCTTGGTGTGAGGCCTAGACTAAGATCCAAGCCAATCATTGCCTTCTCCGTGACCCCGCATGTCTCTTTGGTGTACGCCAGCCCACCTATTGAATTACGGCAATGGCAGTACAAACCGTTCAGATGCCAGAACTATCGTGGGACGTTGAGGGCTCCCACCCATATGCTGCATATCCTCTACGAATTACCATAACTAATATGCACACTACGAGTGATAACAGCCACGACCCGCACATCCAGCTCCATGCGAGAGGGAAAAGATACAGTTGACTTCTTCGTCCCATTCCAAATCTCATGGTCAACGCGTAATATACGACGCAAAAATCACTGGCGACATTGGTTGTTAAGTCCTATATAATATGTTCCTTTACCACCGGAACTCCTATAGTAGGTTATTACCTCATGGTAAATAACCTATAATCACATTATTATGAAAATAGTGTTTTCTGACCTTTTTCAAATGCAGGTGATGACAACACTGGATTTGTAAAATACTTTACAGAAAATAATCAAAGGACATGAGCAAGTGTGAACTTGCCTTTTGTGATTGCAAGATTATGCACTCATGGTCTTCGAGATGACATAAGATCCAATATCTAAAATCTACATCATTGGTCCGGTAAGGACTAATGTCTAAAGAAGCAATATGCAGTTATGCATAAGTAATGCTATGCACTTTTTGTAGAACTCCCAAATTGAATCCCCAATACTTTGAGTGAAGTGAATTCAAGTGATTCTTTTCAGAGTTGGTTTATCTTCAAATTTTATTTTACAAGTAATGACCTTTATAAGGAACCTAAGTGTTAACAATCCAAAATATGTAAGTAAAGTATAAGATAATGTTTTATGGTTAATTGTCATTTGGTGTGTATTGTTAAACATCCTTGGAATTAAGTTGTTAAGAGTTGAAGAACTTATTATAAAATTATTGTTTGAAGTGGCAAAAAGAATAACATTTGAAGAAAAGATTTCCTTTCTAAGGTTGAAACAATCCTTATTGTTTAATTAGAACATAATTAATATCTTTTGATGTTTGATTGCTTAGTTTGGATTTGAGATGCTTTATGTCCTAGGTTAAATAGACCAAAGTTAACTATAAAAACATAAGTAGTTATTAGACATGATGTTTATAAACTTTGAGACTAAAGTTAATTTTAAAAGGGTAAGTAAACTTAAGGTGTAATTTGTTTTAATTATTCTCAAGTTTTGGATTTATGATAAGTATGATTAAAGTGTGGGATTATTCACTTTACATTCAAGTGAATGATTAGATTAAATTTGTTTAGCTATTATGAAAATAATATGTATTTATTTAATGGAATCATAATTAGATGGTCTTAGTAATTTGTTAGAATTTAAAGTTATGTTAATAGTGGTTATGATATAATGATTATTCACCATATTATATAAATGGGTGATACCCAATGTTTATTTAAAAGGATTCTTAATAAGATTTTTAAAAGAATATTTTAAAGTTAAAAGTTATACTTAAGTTTGATTATGAATTCAAATTATGGGTTTGGAATTAGTACTAAGACACTAATTGCTCAAGGTTTTATAAGAATTGTGATTATTTCTTACTTAAGAATTGTTTTTAAAGAATTCACAAAATAGGTATTAGGTAAGGATTTATTATTTAAAATATTGAAGACTTTCCTAATAATATATTTAATATTTTTTAGTGTAATATATTTATTCAAGACCTTAAAAATGAATTTTACTTATTTTTAAGTATTATATTTATTTTTATAAAATTCATCAAAGAATTAAGTGTCTTTAAATATTTGCTTTATGTTTTATTTGTAAAACTCTAAGTTGGTATTTTTATAAAATAATAGAGTTATTTTGATACACAAAAATTATTTTTTTATTTATTTTTAGGGTTTTTGTTTTATTTTATAAAATTTCATTTAAGATTTAATGGTGTTAATAATTATTTTACTTTAAATTTGTTTTAAACACTTAAAATTACATTTTTATTATGTAGATAGTATTTTTGTGGTCATTTTGATATATCATATTTATTTTTAGGATTTTTCTATAATTTTCTATAGCAAAAAAATGTTTGGAGGTGATTTTAGTAATTCATTTTTTTATTTTATTTCTAAACCTAATTATCTTGGGCTGTTTGGTTGGGTATGTGGGCTGGCCTGGCCCAACTGGACCATACCAGACCCCTCATCTCCGGCCCACCTCTCACCTCACTATGCTCAGATTCACGCACACAGATGCAACCTTATCCCTCTCGCGTTCCTCTCCTGCGCGCGATGCGCCGCCAGCGCCGCCGCTAGCCGTCTCCGTCGCTGACGCACGCTAGTGCTGCTTCGCCACCTCTTCCCCTTTCTCTTCCTCCGTCAATTTGTCTTGCGCGCTCCCTCACACGTACTTGTCGGAAACCCTAGCTCTGCCCTGGTACGGCAGCTGTCGATTCCGGCGCCTCCACTCACTGTAGTTCATATCCTAGGCCGGTGTAGGATGTTGTGGCCCTCAGGGCTGCTCCCTGTGTTGCCTTGGTGGTGAAGTTGATGCTGGGCTAGGTGGTGGTGTATGGTGAAGCCTTCCCCGTGGTGTGCCACCTCGGTCGCGCGGGCTCTGCCTCGCCACGCCGTTGTGGTTGTGTCATGGGCGTCAGGTACACGCGACAATCCTTTGTGACCAGCCTTCGTGCTGATGGTGTCGATCCACAGTTGTGCTGTGATTATCTACTGCTAGTGGTGGTAGTATAACTGGTTGTTCCATGTTCGTTATGTGTTGATGAACTGTTCAATGGTGTGTGGTGTCTCCTTTGAGCCAACACATGATGTTGAGTGCAGATATATGATGGTGATGGTTCAGTGATGTTGTTATTACTATAATTAAGATTCTCCTAGGATACATGAGATAGTACTAAATGCCTTGTGCTTCAGTTTGGATGAATTATTCATCCATGCATATGTTAGTGGATGGTTCCATGTTGTTTTGAATTTGACTGAATTTAGTCTAGTGGCTTGCTTTATTTGGGATGGCTTGCAGATGTGATCAGTTTAATGAATGATTCCTAGCTGATGTGTCTAGGAAGATGATTTGAATAATTTGGTGTAATTTCTTATGCTTGTCCTTCTGATTGTGAGAAATGGTTAAAAAGAAATGAAACTGCTACAGAGGTGCTACCGTTCCATGGAATGTGCCCTGTAGTAGTTCATTAAAAAAACTACTGTCACCTAGTTCTAAACTAGTGAACAGTAGTTTAGATCAATGGTGTATGACCTGGGACCTTGTCCATAGATGGAAAAATGTTGTTAGACCCTCCTCTAGTTATCCATGTTGATAAACATTTCATCTGAGTGTGTCTCTAAGGATATATCCTATCCAACAGATCTTACCCTCCCGATGGATGTAAATCCATAGGCAGCTTGTGAAAAAAATGATCCCTAAAATGTTAGGGAGATGATTTGATCCAATTTTCTAGTGGTAGGTTATAAATGATGTACTTGGCTCAATGTTGAGTTTATATATGAAAGGTGCATGCTGAACTGAACCTATGGTCCAGTAGTGATATTAATCACATATATAAAAAATGATTCCTAGCTTACTGAACTAGGAAAATGATAGAATTTGTTGGGTTTGGATAATTTGTGAGCTAGTTAATATGTAAGGATCCTTCTGGTGGCTTTAGCTGACCTTGGGCTGCTATTGTGGTGCCTCTAACCTTGGAGAGTGCACAATAGTAGCCCATGTAGCATGGCTTGCTACAGAGAATAACTACAGTGGTGTAGTTGATGTTGATATAAACCAGAGAGAAAATTAGCTTGTGATGCAAAAGACTGAAGCTAATTTGGTGGCTAAAAATGCAGATTCTTTCTCTTGCATTGATCTTAGCTCTAGGATGATCTTGGAGTAGCACTTCTACCAAGTCTGACAGCTCTCTCTCCAACCTCATGCTCTAGACAATATGATAAGAACATATACTAAAAATTATCTTGATATACTGATAAAATGGATATGTGCTTGATTTCTTGGCTCTGCCCATGATGCACAGGCTGAGGATTTGATGATGCTTGGGATATATTAGTTATTGCTTTCTTATGAAATTATTCAGTGATGATCTAGCACTCCACTTGAGTACAGATCTGAGAATTTTCCATTACCTCATCCATTTTCTAGGATGCAATAAAAAGAACAGATACAAAGGTATGCTCTTAGATGGATAACCTGTGGTTGTGGAGTTGTGGTTGCTCTTGTGGATATTGTTCTACTGATGTTGTTGATGTTCTTGTAAACTTGTGATTATTATTGCTCAACTGTTGTAACTTGTGCTGGTAACCTTCACCTCCTAGCTCTAGATCCTCTTGGCTGCTGCTGATCTTGATTTTCCTTGCTGCTTACTTGATCTACTCCTCCTCATCCTTCCCATTGGATGGCTTCTTGAAGCAACCATAGGTTGGGTGATGGTTTGATAGAATGATCTAGTGTTCTTATGAATACAGTTGATGATGTTGGTTAAGGTCAGTAGGATTCAGTGGTGTTCTTGGAGTGGTTCTGAAATGGTTTCTTGACTATATGGAGAGAGAGTGTGTTTTGCCTGGCAGTTTAGCTGCTACGGCAACACTCCCTCTTATCCAGCTCTAGTGAGTTGTTCTTGAGTTGACAGCACAACATATGCATGTTGTGTGTAAGCTGCTTGCAAGTGGGACCATTCCTTTGTGGATCAGTTCAACTGAGAAGATATTTTCTGGCTGGTTATCACTGTCTTCCTTCTTACTTTTACTAGATTGGTGAAATTTGCCCCTGGCCAATGAGGTTGTACCGAGGCAAAATTTCCTGATAAGAACAGATTCTTAACATGGCCCCTTGATTAATACTCTGTGATGAATTAGGCACTAGCATCACTAGGGCAAGTCTGAGAGTAAAATTCTAACCAATTAACATCCTTTTATTTTATTTTTGTTCTGTTTTATTTTATTTTTGTTGTGTTTGCAGGAAATGAGAAGAAGAAGAAGTAGAATAAGAAAGGAAGATGAAATATTATAGATAGGGTATAAGTTAGGGTTTATTTTATTATTATGTAACTTTCTTTTATTGAAAGTAGAACTTTGTAAATTAACTTGTAACATGGTACTGTATTCAGAAAGTTAAAACTTTCTCTTTTATTAGTCAATTGTAAAGACAATGTAATTTGTTATATTATAATAAAGTTAAATTTCCTTGTTTTTGTAATTTGATTCCAGTAAATATTTACATCTTATATATAAATATGAATTCATTTATTATTTGTTATAAAGTATATCTTGTTTATTCGTAATTGAATATCAATTATGGAATATTATAATTATCCATAACACAATTTCATTTTTGTTTCAAATCTAATAATTTGTTAAATATTTCAAATTTCAATTTGTGAATTTTATAAATTCATTTGAATTCAAATGAGAAATTCAAATATATGTTTAAATTCTTTTCCCCTCAAAACACAAAGATTCAATAGGGGTCATGTCGAAATCCATCGCATCTGCCCTGATGTTTCCATCAGAACAACAGAGATATCAATCCCTCTATAGCTTCTTTAGTTTTGCGCGAAAATTCTCCGGATTTTCTTATGCATGAATGCAATGCACACATCTAAGTTCATCTTATTTCTAAGCTCTAATGCTGGGGTGTTACAGACTCTCCCCCTTAAAATAAACTTCGTCCCCGAAGTTCGTACTCTCTTACGTTTCGGATTGAGGAATTGACTTGTATTGATCACATAGTTCTCAACTCCATGATAATATCAAATGGGAATAATCATGATATCCCATATCCAAACCTTTTCCTTGAATTCCCTTCATACTAGACAATCTCCATTTTGTTGTCTGCAATACCCCAAAGTTTCTTTTACTATCATCCCTTAGGGATAAGTCCTTATTATAAAATCCTTAAATTGGGGTCTCTGCTTTAGTTGATTTCCCTGATTAGGTATCCTAATCCAATTCCCTTACTTGACCATCGAACTTCCTTACTATATTATGCAAAGTCTAGGAAGTCTCACTAAAACAGGTTTTAAACTTTATTAGTCAATAGTGTGGTCAAAAGACCAATCTTTGTTTTATCATTATATGAGTTGTACTGGTCGTCCTCCCGAAGATTGGATTTGAACTCATTTGGTCCATACCCATTGAAATTTCTTGTTTCTCTACACATATCCAATTGGATATGTTTTATTACCTCTTAAGGGTCACTTAAGAATTGTTTGTTTTAGAATTAGTCGGTTAGGATTAATCTTTTATCACCTTCAAGCTTTTACCTTATTAAGCTTTAAATATTCTTTCATTATTACCTATGGTACTTCTTCCACCTTCATTCATAATGTTTACTCTCCCCCTTAGGGTTTACTAATATTCTTCAACCTATCTATTTAGTATTTGATGGCTTCATAAAGAGAATATTGGTCTCTATCTATCTTATACTTTACCAAGTTAGGGTCTGATGAAAGATTGTACGGTGTATCCACACATTTGTGGATCTCCGAAGTGAATCTTTCAGCATTATTGGTCTTACTTGCTATTTGGAAATTTTCGCTTTGATAGGTCTGACTTCGCGAAGCGCCTCGAAAGACGATCGCTTTAATGTTTATACTCCTTTAGATCCTACTTAGGTTAGGCCAAGTTGTATGCTATTTATGCAACTTTTAAGATGATTTGGTTAACCATGTCCACCAACACTGGTTGCAGACAAGATACCAACCGTGGATCAAATACCAGCTGTGGATATTTACCAGCTGCGAACTCTAACATCCCAAAAATATTAAACTAGAATCATCAAACTCTAATCACCAAATTTAGGGTTAACAAAAACTTTTCAAATTAAAAATATGAAAGCATTCATATGAGTGTGCATTAAAAATTGGATTCTTTTGAATTGCCATGATTATGTGTTTCTTTGCTTGTAAAATGATTCTTAGGTGAAATAAACATCATCTAAACAATCCCCAAACTTTTCCCAAAGACAAACAAATCAAAACAAACAAATTAAGTGAATGGTCACTTTGACCAATTTAACTCCCATGCCTACTTTGGCTATCTCTAACTTTCAGAACTTAACAGAAACATATATGGATCTTTGCATCCCTTGATAGTACTCATAACAAGGTACCAAGGCCCACTTTGTGATCATCCAGAATCATTCAAATGCTTAGCTTAAATGACAGTTTAAAATTGAATCTATTTCATAAGGGAAGATCCCACTATTTCAAAAACCACTCAAACCAACTCAATTTTCAAAACCCAAGCATCTACAGACTCCCAAGTACATGCCTAGCACACCCACCAAAAATCTTTTCAAAATTCAAAACTTAAGTTCATGCGGCCATTTCATCAAACAGGTAGCAGATACAAATCAAACCAAATCAAAACACTATGTTGAGCAGTGTTTTGGGCCTAACTTGTTCCCTATATGGACACCACTAGCCTTAGTAGATCATCTAACAACCTTAACTAATCACTAGCACCACTGTAAGCTGGCCATTGTCATCAATGGTGAGCAGGCCGAGAGCACCATTGCCACCCCATAGTCGACAGCAAGCTATGAGCAACACTAGCCTCGCCAACCTTGTCTGGGAGCTAGCTAGCACCCCACCGCCACTCCCTGTCCCAGCCGCGAGCAATGCCAGCCCCTGGACCACACGCCCAGGCCATGCCAACCTTCTCTGCAACCATGCCGAGAGCGCGCCCCGTGCGCCACGCTCGACCAGCACCCACAGACCGCGCGCCACCCTCGCCGCGTGCACGCGTGATCGACAACACCCCAGCAACCCCGCAGACACGCCCGTTCGCTGCCACGCGGACCACGCGCGCTGTGCGCCATCAAAACTTCCGTCGGACCAGCGCAGAGCACCGCAGCGTTCCGATCGATCAGCACCGCCCCACGCCTCTCCACCACGCCGTTGAGATTCGCCAGGGAGCACAACACCGCCCCCTACCATCGCCCATGACGATAGCCCTCTGTGCCGTTGACCACGACGAGCTCAGCTTGCGCCCGTCGGTCCCCTCTCGCCACTATAAATAGAGGCATCCCCCGCTCGAATTCTTCATACCATTCTACTCCCCTCTCGCCACTATAAATAGAGGCATCCCCCGCTCGAATTCTTCACACCATTCTACTCCCCTCTCACCTAGAACCACCCCACCTCATTCCCGGAGCAAGGCAAGCAGCGCATCGCCAGAATTTCACCGGAGTCCGCCGCTGCTGGAGAAGAAGGAAGCCATCGATTGGAGCCGCCCCAGGAGGAGCTGCCGGTACCAGGAGGATCGCCGTCGTCGACTTCGTCATTCGCCGCATCGTCGACCCTCGCCTGAGCCCCGGTGAGCCTCCCATGACCCCCACTGAGCCACTAGGGTTCGAGCTCGCCGGTGACTTGTTCATCGTCGACGACGACCCTCAGCCATTGATCGCCCTTCTAATCTAACGCACCACATCGCCCCGTACCGCTTCGTGCTTAAAGAGTCACTGACCAGTAGACCCCCCTGCCAGTTGTGCCCCGCGCTGCAGAGTGACAGTGGGCCGGGCCATTACCCCTTCCCGCGCAGCCCAATCGTTTGAATTTATCTTTTTCTATTTATATTCAAACTTAGTTCTGTACCTAGTTTCAAAAATCAAACCAGCTCGATTCAGTGCACCAAATTGAATGAAACCAATTTTGTTAGAAAGGTATTGAAATGCTTAATCCAAGCCCGTTGGATTCAAATCATTTGGATCTGTAGATCAACCTTGGGTAAAAATAACAAGTTAGAAGCTTTTCTGCATTCAAACATTTTTCAAATTTAAACCATAATAGCTTTTGAGTTGATTCCAACTCTCAAAAATCACATTTGATCATACCTTTCAGAATATATAAAAACATATGGGTTTACTTACAGAAATAAGTTCCAAGTAATAAAAGAATGCCACATAGGCATTTCTAGTCACTTTATTTATTTAAAAATAAAAAAGGTTAAACCTTATTAAATTGTGACACCACTTTAAATCACATTCCCATGTACTGAAATATGTGGTGATGACATGTGTCAACATGATCCCATGTTTGAGTTGGAGAATATTAAATCTTAAGTAGTTTTTCAATGAGTAGAAATTACTTTTCTAAAAATAAAATAAATAAGACAAATGCTTTAATCTTGTAATATTAGTGATGATGCTATATCATCTATAGAATCCTTGTGTGTGATGATTGAAAGTAGTTAAGTATTGTTTGGTGATTGTGTACCTCGTATTTATTCATAGACGCTAGTACCGACCAAGGATACGAGGAGGAAGGAGGATACTACGAAGAAGAAGCCGAGGAGAACTTCAACCACTGCTCTGCACAAGGCAAGCCTTACTAACCAAGTTGACCTATGCAAGCTATTAACCTTGCAAGATTAACACTTGCAATTATGAAAGTTAGATAACCTATGCAATGCACTAAGCATGCTTGGTTAGACACATCTGATGATACCCCAGTCCTAGTTTTACTTGCAAGCTTTCTACTTTATTTCTTTATCAAAGCTATTACTTAGAGCTTATTTAAGTGAATTGTAGATTCTAGAAAGATAATTGAAGGTTGCATAAAGAGCATAAAATTTGGCCTAAGCTAGATAATCTTAATGTCATCCTAAGGCATGAGATTGAACTTAGCTAAACTCCACTAGTTTACCACCCCTCATTAGTACTTACCCCCACTTGTAGATGCTAGTGCTAAGCATAAAACTGGATCAACTTTAGATGGGAATACTTGGTGGAAAATGGTTATGAAAACCTTGGAATGATGGATCATTCTATTGAGATGTTTTGCCATGTGTTTCCGAACACCAGATGATTTGGATGATGAAAATGTTAAGGCATGAGCCTTAGCCCTTTATAAAACTGATGGTTGTCTGGATGCGATACCATTCCAATTTTACCGTACAACCACAGTACCCGAGAATTGGGTAGGGCTTGACTGGAAACTTATATACCTTAGTATGGGTTCCCTCACGGCCAAGTTCTGAGCTGAGGCTACCTTGTGAAGATTGTCCACCTGTGCAGTACCAAAGATGACAGTTGGTCATGGTTGGGAGGCCAAACTCACAGGAGAGGTGCTTATACTAGGGCGTGTAATTGAAAGGTTAGGATTGATTATCCGCATACTGAGTATGGTGAATCCAGGATTTGTTCCTGACGGATGTATCGAATGTTGTGGTGAAAGTGTACAATCTCTGCAGAGTGTCAAACTATTCGAATAGCCGCGTCCGTGGTTATGGACAGTTGGAGTGGCCATACTGTTCCCCTGTGAGATGTTTTCAAAATGACTTGTGAAACGGATTGAGAATTTTGACTTGACCACAACAGAGTTGTGATATGAAATACAAGTTCCCACTTAGGTGTTATAAAATTTCAACTAGCTTTTCTTTGCTTCTGAACTTAGAGGTAAATCTGGATTTTTGCAAAACAACCATAGAGCTTAGTGTCCTATTACAAAAAAAACCTTCACTTGTTAGTATTAGTTTGCGAGTACTTAAAGAGTACTCATGGCTTTGTCCCTGGCTATTCCCGTGGCCAGACTATGAAGAGGAGTACCAGGAGGATGGACCCCAGGAAGGTTACGACAACTAGGATCATCTCCCATCGTCAGCATTGCCTGTGACCCCGAAGATGGAGCTTCGCCTACGCTACCTTTATTATTACGTATTTCCGCTGCTTGAGTTGTATTAAGAACTGGATCATGAGATCCTTATTTGTGTAAGACCTTATGTATGGTTTGTAATGGATGATGTACTGTGGTATCCAATTTTGTTATGTCTCGCAAAAATGGTAATCCTGGGATTGCGATGTATGGCATAACAGGCATCTGGGATTAAAAATCCGGGTGTTGACAAGTTGGTATCAGAGCCATCCTGACCATAGGAGACCCTAGTTAGACTGGACGTTTGAATCAAAAACTTAGTTTAAAACCAAAGGAAGCAAATATTTACAAAAACTTATTCCCATTCTTATCACCTTGATTCTTTCATAAAAATTCATGTTCCTCAAAAAAAAACTCTTGCAAAATACATAAAACTTGACACACTTGAGAACTCTACTAACTTACTCATCCTATATTCTTTTAGATGGACGTGAAGTACAGCAAGTTTTATCAATTGGGGAATGGAGGAGACCTTATCTTTGAGCGGGATTTGGACCAGCTTTCGGAACTTCTGGAGCGTCCGCACCCCGAGTTCTTCGGAGCTCAGCTCAATGATCAAGGAGGAGAAGATCTGTAGTGGCTAATTGTTGCAAGTCTCCGAGGAAAGATTGAACCTCCCACTGCCGAGGAAATTCAATTCACCTTAAGAGAGAACAACTGGCTCGATGGACTTGCTAGGGCCATGCAGGAAGCTCTTGCCCGTCTGTGTGGGCAAAGTATCAACCAGATCAAGGGTACCCGCTTTGAGTTTTGTCCAAGGCGTGATGCTATGGGACAGCCACTGGAATCCCCATACCACCACGAGCTGAAGACTCAGTTGGACCACCTCAGCTTCATGATGTACGATCGTCAGCAAGAATTGGACAATTGTCGTGACTACTCCAATCACAAGCCTGCCATCATTAAGACGAAGGATCAGACCATCTCCATGCTAGCGAAGGATCGCAAGTCTCGCCACCGTCAGCTCGACAAGAAGGAGCGCATCATTGCCCGTCTTCGCCCCCGTATCTCGGATTTGGAGGAGACCATCCATGAGAGAGACATGCAGTTGGAGGAAAGGGAGAATGCCAGAGAGGATCTTCGTGGAGACCCCTACTTCTATCTCAGCGATGATGATGATTTTCTGGAAGATCGGGCTATGGATTTCTTCACCGATGAGGATGACTTCGCCTTCATCAATGACGACGATGATGATGAGGATGACGACTACACCGACTCCGAGGAGTAGTAGCACTTGAGCACTAGCGTAGAGAGTTGTATTCGGTCCCACAGTATCGTAGTTTCTAGAATGGTTCTTAAAACCATCTGTTTACCTTTGTTGTGGTGTGTGTTTGTATCGTGTGCTATGAATGAATGAATGAAAAGCAAGTTGCTAGAAAATATGAGTGAAACTTTAAAAACTTTCCAAAGACCCTGAACCTTAGAAATTTCCCTCTTTTCTCATGATCTATCTCAATCTTTAGATGCCACGTGGAGGAAGTGGTTCATCCCCGGACCCGATGTTGCAGATCCTGCAAATGTTGGTTTCTGACCGCGAAGCTGAAAGAGCCGAACGTCAAGCCAACCTAGCCACCCTTCAGCAGATAGCTCAGCTATCCCACAATAATCAAGGCCAAGGAAATTAGGACAACCATGGATCTAAGCTCAAAAATTTCTAGAACACCAACCCACGTGTCTTCACTAAGTCGGAAGAGCCCCTAGACGCCGATGATTGGCTGCAAACCATGGAAAATAACCTAGAAGTCGCCGGAGTGGAAGCTAACGAGAAAGTTCTGTTCGCCACCCACTATCTAGCTGGAGATGCAAGAGCATGGTGGAACAGTGTTCGTGCAATGACCGGAGGACAGATGATGACCTAGGAGGAATTCAAGGTCAAGTTCAGCAGAACCCATGTGCCGCCGGGTTTGATCAAGAGGATGAGAGATGAGTTCAGAGAACTGAAGCAAGGAAGGATGACCGTAGTGGAATACCGTGACAAATTCTTGTCATTAGCTAGGTATGCCCCGGATGAGATTGACACTGAAGCCAAGAAGAAGGAGAGATTCTTGAATGGTCTGCACGATGAGATGCAGACGGTGTTAGTCAATATCCCTTTTGCTGATATTGAAGCCCTTGTCGAATCTGCCATCCAGATGCAAGGAAAGATCAACCAAGCCAATGAGAACCGCAAGCGTCGCATGATGCATCAGCCAGGAACCCATCAGACCCCAAAGTATCGCCCTAACTCATCTCCAGGATTTTCCCCGAGAACCAACAGACCCCTGATGAACCGTTCGACCTACCCCAACCGTGGAAACCCGAGGCCCGGAGGAAATCACAACAACCCCGGCAACTCTAACAACTTCAACCGTGCACCACCCAAGTTTAACAACAACAATGCTACCGCCAACACCAACACTGCCCCAAGGAATGGAAGCAATGATGTGCCTGTTGCAGCAAAGGACAAGTCGCAAGTAACTTGTTTTGACTGTGGAAATAAGGGTCACTACTCCAACGAGTGCCCCAACAAGAAGAATGCCGCAGCCCCCAATACAAATGCTCCAGCTCAGAAGCAGCGTCGTGTTCAGCCCGGAAGGAGGTTTGCCCCAGGGAATTCGCTCAACCGCAACGGCCGTCTTTTTCTCATGCATGCTGAAGAAGCCCAGGAAGTGCCAGACGTCGTGCTGTGTATGTTTTCTGTTAATTCAGTACTTGCTAGAGTGTTGTTTGATTCTGGTGCATCGCATTCATTTGTCACAGAAGAATTTGCCTGCACTAGTAAGATTCAACCAACCAAACAGAAGCATGTTATGATTGTTCAAATCCCCGGTTCAACCACCAAAGCTAGGCAAATTTGCAAAGCCGTCCCTATCCGAATCCATGGCATAGATTTTTATGCTAATCTGATAGTACTCGGAACTAAAGGTTTGGAAGTAGTACTTGGATTGGATGTCCAAACATAAAGGATTGATTCACTGTGCCAAGAAAGCCATAACCATGACCAGTACCGCCGGAATATCAGTCGAGCATATATCTGAAACCTTACCTCGTCAATTCAAGTGCAACAAGAGTATAGCCCAACCTACCATTGACCAAGTCCGAATAGTCTGTGAATACCCCGATGTATTTCCAGATATTTTGCCCGGTATGCCCCCAGATCGGGATATCGAGTTTATCATTGAACTAATCCCCGGAATCGGACCCATATCCCAGAGACCCTATAGTATGAACCCGTATGAACTAGCAAAACTGAAGAAGCAACTGGATTCCATGTTGGAAATTGGATTGATTCAACCAAGTGCGTCACCATGGATATCACCTGTCTTATGTGTGGACAAGAAGGATGGAGGTAACCGTTTGTGTACGGATTGTCGGAAGTTGAATGATGTCACTATCAAGAACAAATACCCATTGCCCAAGATAGCAGATTTGTTTGATCAGTTGACCGGTGCCAAATTCTAAGATTGATCTTAGAACAGGCTATCATCAACTCAAGATTCGTGCAGAGGATATTCCAAAGACTGCCTTTACCACCAGATATGGATTATACGAGTATACCATCATGTCTTTTGGATTAACCAATGCCCCCGCTTATTTCATGGATCTCATGAATAAGATTTTTATGGACTTACTGGATAAGTTTGTCGTTGTTTTCATCGATGACATTCTGATTTATTCCAAATCGGAAGAAGAACATGAGCTACACCTAAGGACCATTCTTGGAACCCTTAGAAAGCATCAGTTGTATGCCAAGTTTAGCAAATGTGAATTCTGGTTACAGGAGGTAGGATTCCTCGGCCACATTGTATCAGCCGGAGGAATTGCCGTTGACCCTGCAAAGGCGAAAGATGTCGAAGATTGTCAAGCCCCAACCACTCAAACCCAAGTTCTTGCATTTCTCGGATTGGCAGGGATATTACCGCAAGTTCATAGAAGGATTCTTGAGTATCGCCAGACCCATGACCCAATTGCTGAAGAAGGACAAGAAGTTTGAATGGACGGACAAATGTGAAGCGAGTTTTCAAGAACTCAAGAGAAGATTGATTTCAGCCCCAATCTTAATCATGCCGGATATCACGAAGCCCTTCGACGTGTATTGTGACGCATCCAAGATCGGTCTCGTATGTGTGCTAATGCAAGAAGGAAAAGTTATATATTATCTATCTCGACAACTGAAACAACATGAGCAAAATTACCCAACCCATGACCTCGAACTCGTAGCCGTAGTTCTAGCCCTGAAGACATGGAGGCATTACCTGATGGGAAATTGTTGTGAAATCTATTTGGATCACAAGAGTCTGAAGTATATATTCACTCAGAAGGAGCTGAATATGAGACAGAGAAGATGGATTGAGCTAATCAAGGATTACGATCTGGACATTCACTATCACCCTGGTAAAGCCAATGTGGTAGCAGATGCCCTTAGCAGATTGCCGTGCCGCTTGAACTCTATGATTTTTAAGGAGCAACCAAGCTTGCACAAAGAGATGGAAGATTTCCGAATGGAATTAGTGAGTGAAGGATTTTTGGCTAGCATAGAACTTCAACCCACTTTGATCAGCCAGATCAAAGAGGCGCAGAAAGGAAATGCTAGTATCGACGGAATCAAGTGTCGTATTGGTACAAGCAAAGTACCCGGATTTACCGAAGACGAAGAAGGAGTTCTGTGGTACAAAGGACGCCTTTGTGTACCAGCTGATTCTGAGTTGAAGGAAGTTATTCTGAAGGAAGCTCATGATACTCTTTATTCTATCCACCCCGGAGGAACGAAGATGTATCAAGATTTGAAGGAACAATTTTGGTGGCATAAGATGAAGAGAGAAATCGGAAGCTATATCTCCAAGTGTGATATATGTCAGCGAGTCAAGGCAGGACATCAAAGACCCGTTGGATTGTTGCAACCATTGCAGATCCCGGAATGGAAATGGGATTCCGTTGGAATGGACTTTATCACCGGATTAACCACTTCTAGTAGGGGAAATGACTCTATCTGGGTCATAGTGGACAGATTGTCCAAAGTCGCCCATTTCTTACCCGTCAAGACCACATATCAGAGTTCGAAGCTAGCGGAGTTATACATCGCTAGAATCGTCAGTTTGCATGGAGTCCCCAAGAACATCGTATCGGATCGAGGAACTCAGTTTACCTCGAGATTCTAGAAGAAAGTCCAAGAAGGTTTAGGAACCCGCCTAGATTCACCGCGTATCACCCTCAGACCGATGGACAAACGGAGCGAGTAAATCAAATACTCAAAGATATGTTGAGAGCATGTGTGTTAGAGTATGGATCTAAGTGGGAAGACTGTCTGCCATTCGCAGAATTTTCATACGACAATAGTTATCAAGCTAGTTTGCAAATGGCCCCATTTTAATTCATGTATGGAAGGAAGTGTCGCACCCCTTTGAACTGGTCAGAAGTAGGAGAGAGTCAGATTTTCGGACCTGACATCCTACGAGAAGCAGAAGAGAAGGTTCACAAGATTCGTGAGCACCTCAAGACAGCCCAGTCCAGACAGAAGAGTTATGCCGACAAGAGACATCGAGACCTCGCCTTCAACATAGGAGATTTTGTGTATCTGAAAGTGTAGCCATTGAAGGGAATGCAACGTTTCCAGCTGAAAGGAAAGTTAGCCCCCAGATATATCGGACCCTTCAAAATTCTGAACCGTCGAGGAGAAGTGTCGTATCAATTGGAACTGCCCGAGGAGATGTCAGCCGTGCAGAATGTGTTCCATATCTCATTACTTCGCAAGTGTCTCGAAGTTCCAGAGAAGACTGAAGTGTTCAAGAATATTGATCACCGGACCATAGAGATCAATGATGACCTGACCTATCCTGAAGTACCCATACGTATTTTGGAAGAAGCTTTCAGAACTACCAGAACGCGAAGCATCAAGTTTCTCAAGATTCAGTGGAGCAACCACACAGAAGAGGAAGCTACCTGGGAGCGCGAAGATCACATCAGGACGGAGTTTTCTGATCTCTTCAAATCCTAGGTAATCTTTTTCGTCCTTTTTCAAATCTCGGGACGAGATTTTGTTTAAGGGGGGAAGGTTTGTAACATCCCAAAAATATTAAACTAGAATCATCAAACTCTAATCACCAAATTTAGGGTTAACAAAAACTTTTCAAATTAAAAATATGAAAGCATTCATATGAGTGTGCATTAAAAATTGGATTCTTTTGAATTGCCATGATTATGTGTTTCTTTGCTTGTAAAATGATTCTTAGGTGAGATAAACATCATCTAAACAATCCCCAAACTTTTCCCAAAGACAAACAAATTAAGTGAATGGTCACTTTGACCAATTTAACTCCCATGCCTACTTTGGCTATCTCTAACTTTTAGAACTTAACAAAAACATATATGGATCTTTGCACCCCTTGATAGTACTCATAACAAGGTACCAATGCCCACTTTGTGATCGTCCAGAAACATTCAAATGCTTAGTTTAAATGACAGTTTAAAATTGAATCTATTTCATATGGGAAGATCCCACTATTTCAAAAACCACTCAAACCAACTCAATTTTCGAAACCCAAGCATCTACAGACTCCCTAGTACATGCCTAGCACACCCACCAAAAATCTTTTCAAAATTCAAAACTTAAGTTCATGTGGCCATTTCATCAAACAGGTTGCAGATACAAATCAAACCAAATCAAAACACTATGTTGAGCAGTGTTTTGGGCCTAACTTGTTCCCTCTCTGGACACCACTAGCCTTAGTAGATCATATAACAACCTTAAATAATCACTAGCACCACTGTAAGATGGCCATTGTCATCAATGGTGAGCAGGCCGAGAGCACCATTGGCATCCCATAGTCGACAACAAGCTATGAGCAACACTAGCCTCGCCAACCTTGTCTGGGAGCTAGATAGCACCCCACCGCCACTCCCTGTCCCAGCCGCGAGCAATGCCAGCCCCTGGACCACACGCCCAGGCCATGCCAACCTTCTCTGCAACCATGCCGAGAGCGCGCCCCGTGCGCCACGCTCGACTAGCGCCCACAGACCGCGCGCCGCCCTCGCCGCGTGCACGCGTGATCGCCAACACCCCATCAACCCCGTAGACACGCCCGTTCGCCGCCACAGAGACCACGCGCGTTGTGCGCCATCAAAACTTCCGTTGGACCAGCACAGAGCACCGTAGCGTTCCGACTGATCAGCACCGCGCCACGCCTCGCCACCACGCCGTTGAGCTTCGCCAGGGAGCACAACACTGCCCCTACCGTCGCCCATGCCGATAGCCCTCTGTGCTGTCGACCACGACGAGCTCAGCTTGCGCCCGTCGGTCCCCTCTCGCCACTATAAATAGAGGCATCCCCCGCTCGAATTCTTCACACCATTCTACTCCCATCTCGCCACTATAAATAGAGGCATCCCCCGCTCGAATTCTTCACACCATTCTACTCCCCTCTCACCCAGAACCACCCCACCTCATTCCCGGAGCAAGGCAAGTAGCACATCGCCAGAATTTCACCGGAGTCCGCCGCTGCTGGAGAAGAAGGAAGCCATCGATTGGAGCCGCCCCAGGAGGAGCTGCCGGTACCAGGAGGATCACCGTCATTGACTTCGTCGTTCGCCCGCATCGCCGACCCTCGCCTGAGCCCCGGTGAGCCTCCCACGACCCCCACTGAGCCGCTAGGGTTCGAGCTTGTCGGTGACTTGTTCATCGTCGACGACGACCCTCAGCCATTGATCGCCCTTCTAATCTAATGCACCACATCGCCCTGTATCGCTTCACGTTTAAAGAGTCACTGACCAGTAGACCCCCCTGTCAGTTGCGCCCCGCGCTGCGGAGTGACAATGGGCCGGCCCATTACCCCTTCCCGTGCAGCCCAATCGTTTGAATTTATCTTTTTCTATTTATATTCAAACTTAGTTCTGTACCTAGTTTCAAAAATCAACCCAGCTCGATTCAGTGCAACAAATTGAATGAAACCAATTTTGTTAGAAAGGTAATGAAATGCTTAATCCAAGCCCGTTGGATTCAAATCATTTGGATCTGTAGATCAACCTTGGTAAAAATAACAAGTCAGAATCTTTTCTGCATTCAAACATTTTTCAAATTTAAACCATAATAGCTTTTGAGTTGATTCCAACTCTCAAAAATCACATTTGATCATACCTTTCAGAATATATAAAAACATATGGGTTTACTTATAGAAATAAGTTCCAAGTAATAAAAGAATGCCACATAGGAATTTCTAGTCACTTTATTTATTTAAAAATAAAAAGGTTAAACCTTATTAAATTATGACACCACTCTAAATCACATTCCCATGTACTGAAATATGTGGTTATGACATGTGTCAACATGATCCCATGTTTGAGTTGGAGAATATTAAATCTTAAGTAGTTTTTCAATGAGTAGAAATTACTTTTCTAAAAATAAAATAAATAAGACAAATGCTTTCATCTTGTAATATTAGTGATGATGCTATATCATCTATAGAATCCTTGTGTGTGATGATTGAAAATAGTTAAGTATTGTTTGGTGATTGTGTACCTCGTATTTATTCATAGACGCTAGTACCGACCAAGGATACGAGGAGGAAGGAGGATACTACGAAGAAGAAGCCGAGGAGAACTTCAACCACTGCTCTGCACAAGGCAAGCCTTACTAACCAAGTTGACCTATGCAAGCTATTAACCTTGCAAGACTAACACTTGCAATTATGAAAGTTAGATAACCTATGCAATGCACTAAGCATGCTTGGTTAGACACATCTGATGATACCCAGTCCTAGTTTTACCTGCAAGCTTTCTACTTTATTTATTTATCAAAGCTATTACTTAGAGCTTACTTAAGTGAATTGTAGATTCTAGAAAGACAATTGAAGGTTGCATAAAGAGCATAAAATTTGGTCTAAGCTAGATAATCTTGATGTCATCCTAAGGCATGAGATTGAACTTAGATAAACTCCACTAGTTTACCACCCCTCATTAGTACTTACCCCCACTTGTAGATGCTAGTGCTAAGCATAAAACTGGATCAACTTTAGATGGGAATACTTGGTGGAAAATGGTTATGAAAACCTTGGAATGATGGATCATTCTATTGAGATGTTTTACCATGTGTTTCTGAACACCAGATGATTTGGATGATGAAAATGTTAAGACATGAGCCTTAGCCCTTTATAAAACTGATGGTTGTCTGGATGCGATACCATTCCAATTTTACCGTACAACCACAGTACCCGAGAATTGGGTAGGGATTGACTGGAAACTTATATACCTTAGTATGGGTTC
This sequence comes from Avena sativa, assembly GCA_916181665.1. Classification (NCBI taxonomy): domain Eukaryota; kingdom Viridiplantae; phylum Streptophyta; class Magnoliopsida; order Poales; family Poaceae; genus Avena; species Avena sativa. Next base: position 297,059,058 of record OV702282.1, read on the forward strand.
CCTCACGGCCAAGGTCTGAGCTGAGGCTACCTTGTGAAGATTGTCCACCTGTGCAGTACCCAAGATGACAGTTGGTCATGGTTGGGAGGCCAAGCTCACAGGAGAGGTGCTTATACTAGGGCGTGTAATTGAAAGGTTAGGACTGATTATCCGCATACTGAGTATGGTGAATTCAGGATTTGTTCCTGATGGATGTATCGAATGTTGTGGTGAAAGTGTACAATCTCTGCAGAGTGTCAAACTATTCGAATAGTCGCGTCCGCGGTTATGGACAGTTGGAGTGGCCATACTGTTCCCCTGTGAGATGTTTTCAAAATGACTTGTGAAACGGATTGAGAATTTTGACTTGACCACAACAGAGTTATGATATGAAATACAAGTTCCCACTTAGGTGTTATAAAATTTCAACTAGCTTTTCTTTGCTTCTGAACTTAGAGGTAAATCTGGATTTTTGCAAAACAACCATAGAGCTTAGTGTCCTATTACAAAAAAAACCTTCACTTGTTAGTATTAGTTTGCGAGTACTTAAAGAGTACTCATGGCTTTGTCCCTGGCTATTCCCGTGGCCAGAGTATGAAGAGGAGTACTAGGAGGATGGACCCCAGGAAGGTTACGACAACTAGGATCATCTCCCATCGTTAGCATTGCCTGTGACCCCGAAGATGGAGCTTCGCCTACGCTACCTTTATTATTACATATTTCCGCTGCTTGAGTTGTATTAAGAACTGGATCATGAGATCCTTATTTGTGTAAGACCTTATGTATGGTTTGTAATGGATGATGTACTGCGGTATCCAATTCTGTTATGTCTCGCAAAAATGGTAATCCTAGGATTGCGATGTATGGCATAACAAGCATTTGGGATTAAAAATCCGGGTGTTGACAAGTTGGTATCAGAGCCATCCTGACCATAGGAGACCCTAGTTAGACTGGACATTTGAATCAAAACTTAGTTTAAAAACCAAAGGAAGCAAATATTTACAAAAACTTATTCCCATTCTTATCACCTTGATTCTTTCATAAAAATTCATGTTCCTAAAAAAACTCTTGCAAAATACATAAAACTTGACACACTTGATCACTCTACTAACTTACTCATCCTATATTCTTTTAGATGGACGTGAAGTACAACAAGTTTTATCAATTGGGGAATGGAGGAGACCTTATCTTTGAGCGGGATTTGGACCAGCTTTCGGAACTTCTGGAGCGTCCGCACCCCGAGTTCTTCAGAGCTCAGCTCAATGATCAAGGAGGAGAAGATCTGCAGTGGCTAATTGTTACAAGTCTCCGATACTTTGAGTGAAGTGAATTCAAGTGATTCTTTTCAGAGTTGGTTTATCTTCAAATTTATTTTACAAGTAGTGACCTTTATAAGGAACCTAAGTGTTAACAATCCAAAATATGTAAGTAAAGTATAAGATAATGTTTTATGGTTAATTGTCATTTGGTGTGTATTGTTAAACATCCTTGGAATTGAGTTGTTACGAGTTGAAGAACTTATTACAAAATTATTGTTTGAAGTGGCAAAAAGAATAACATTTGAAGAAAAGATTTCCTTTCTAAGGTTGAAACAATCCTTATTGTTTAATTAGAACATAATTAATATCTTTTGATGTTTGATTGCTTAGTTTGGATTTGAGATGCTTTATGTCCTAGGTTAAATAGACCAAAGTTAACTATAAAAACATAAGTAGTTATTAGACATGATGTTTATAAACTTTGAGACTAAAGTTAATTTTAAAAGGGTAAGTAAACTTAAGGTGTAATTTGTTTTAATTATTCTCAAGTTTTGGATTTATGATAAGTATGATTAAAGTGTGGGATTATTCACTTTACATTCAAGTGAATGATTAGATTAAATTTGTTTAGCTATTATGAAAATAATATGTATTTATTTAATGGAATCATAATTAGATGGTCTTAGTAATTTGTTAGAATTTAAAGTTATGTTAATAGTGGTTACGATATAATGATTATTCACCATATTATATAAATGGGTGATACCCAATGTTTATTTAAAAGGATTCTTAATAAGATTTTTAAAAGAATATTTTAAAGTTAAAAGTTATACTTAAGTTTGATTATGAATTCAAATTATGGGTTTGGAATTAGTACTAAGACACTAATTGCTCAAGGTTTTATAAGAATTGTGATTATTTCTTACTTAAGAATTATTTTTAAAGAATTCACAAAATAGGTATTAGGTAAGGATTTATTATTTAAAATATTGAAGACTTTCCTAATAATATATTTAATATTTTTCTAGTGTAATATATTTATTCAAGACCTTAAAAATGAATTTTACTTATTTTTAAGTATTATCTTTATTTTTATAAAATTCATCAAAGAATTAAGTGTCTTTAAATATTTGCTTTATGTTTTATTTGTAAAACTCTAAGTTGGTATTTTTATAAAATAATAGAGTTATTTTGATACACAAAAATTATTTTTTATTTATTTTTAGGCTTTTTGTTTTATTTTATAAAATTTCATTTAAGATTTAATGGTGTTAATAATTATTTTAATTTTAATTTATTTTAAACACTAAAATTATATTTTTATTATGTAGATAGTATTTTCGTGGTCATTTTGATATATCATATGTATTTTTATGTAATTTTCTATAGCAAAAAATGTTTGGAGGTGATTTTAGTAATTCATTTTTTTGTTTTATTTCTAAACCTAATTACTTGGGCTGTTTGGTTGGGTATGTGGGCTAGCCTGGCACAATAGGACCAAGCCAGACCCGTCATCTCTGGCCCACCCCTCACCTCACTATGCTCAGATTCACGCACACAGATGCAACCTTATCCCTCTCGCGTTCCTCTCCTGCGCGTGATGCGCCGCCAGCGCCGCCGCTTGTCGCCCCGGCCACCGCCAGCCGTCTCCGTCGCTGACGCACGCTGGTGCTGCTTCGCCACCTCTTCCCCTTTCTCTTCCTCCGTCAATTTGGCTTGCGCGCTCCCTCACGCGCACTTGTCGGAAACCCTAGGTCTGCCCTGGTACGACAGCTGTCGATTCCGGTGCCACCGCTCATTGTAGTTCATATCCTAGGCTGGTGTAGGATGTTGTGGCCCTCAGGGCTGCCCCTGTGCCGCCTTGGTGGTGAAGTTGATGCTGGGCTAGGTGGTGGTGTATGGTGAAGCCTTCCCCGTGGTGTGCCACCTCGGTCGCGCGGGCTCTGCCTCGCCACACCGTTGTGGTTGTGCCATGGGCGTCAGGTACACGCGACAATCCTTTGTGACCAGCCTTCGTGCTGGTGGTGTCGATCCACAGTTGTGCTGTGATTATCTACTGCTAGTGGTGGTAGTATAACTGGTTGTTCCATGTTCCTTATGTGTTGACGAACTTTTCAGTGGTGTGTGGTGTCTCCTTTGAGCCAGCACATGATGTTGAGTGCAGATATATGATGGTGATGGTTCAGTTATGTTGTTATTACTATAATTAAGATTCTCCTAGGATACATGAGATAGTACTAAATGCCTTGTGCTTCAGTTTGGATGAATTATTCATCCATGCATATGTTAGTGGATGGTTCCACATTGTTTTGAATTTGACTGAATTTAGTCTAGTGGCTTGCTTTATTTGGGATGGCTTGCAGATGTGATTAGTTTAATGAATGATTCCTAGCTAATGTGTCTAGGAAGATGATTTGAATAATTTGGTGTAGTTTCTTATGCTTGTACTTCTGATTGTGAGAAATGGTTAAAAAGAAATGAAACTGCTACAGAGGTGCTACCATTCCATGGAATGTGCCCTGTAGTAGTTCATTAAAAAAACTGTTATCACCTAGTTCTAAACTAGTGCGGTAGTTTAGATTAATGGTGTATGATCTGGGACCTTGTCCATAGGTGGAAAAATGTTGTTAGACCCTCCTCTAGTTATCCATGTTGATAAACATTTCATCTGAGTGTGTCTCTGAGGATATATTCTATCTAACAGATCTTACCCTCCTGATGGATGTAAATCCATAGGCAGCATGTGAAAAAATGATCCCTAAAATGTTAGGGAGATGATTTGATCCAATTTTTTGGTGGTAGGTTATAAATGATGTACTTGGCTCAATATTGAGTTTTTATATGAAAGGTGCATGCTGAACTGAACCTATGGTCCAGTAGTGATATTAATCACATATATAAAAAAATGATTCCTAGCTTACTGAACTAGGAAAATGATAGAATTTGTTGGGTTTGGATAATTTTTGAGCTAGTTAATATGTAAGGATCCTTATGGTGGCTTTAGCTGACCTTGGGTTGCTATTGTGGTGCCTACAACCTTGGAGAGTGCACAATAGTATCCCATGTAGCATGGCTTGCTACAGAGAATAACTACAGTGATGTAGTTGATGTTGATATAAACCAGAGAGAAACTTAGCTTGTGATGCAAAAGACTGAAGCTAATTTGGTGGCTAAAAATGCAGATTCTTTCTCTTGCATTGATCTTAGCTCTAGGATGATCTTGGAGTAGCATTTCTACCAAGTCTGAGAGCTCTCTCTCTCTCTCTCTCTCCAACCTCATGCTCTAGACAATATGATAAGAACAGATACTAAAAGTTATCTTGATATACTGATAAAATGGATATGTGCTTGATTTCTTGGCTCTGCCCATGATGCACAAGCTGAGGCTTTGATGATGCTTGGGATAGATTAGTTATTGCTTGCTTATGAAATTATTCAGTGATGATCTAGTACTCCACTTGAGTACAGATCTGAGAATTTTCCATTACCTCATCCATTTTCTAGGACGCAATAAAAAGAACAGATACAAAGGTATGCTCTTAGATGGATAACCTGTTGTTGTGGAGCTGTGGTTGCTATTGTGGATATTGTTCTACTGATGTTTTTGATGTTCTTGTAAACTTGTGATTATTATTGCTCAACTGTTGTAACTTGTGCTGGTAACCTTCACCTCCTAGCTCCAGATCCTCTTGGCTGCTGCTGATCTTGATCTTCCTTGCTGATTACTTGATCTACTCCTCCTCATCCTTCCTATTGGATGGCTTCTTGAAGCAACCATAGGTTGGCTGATGGTTTGATAGAATGATCTAGTGTTCTTGTGAATACAGCTGATGATGTTGGTTAAGATCAGTAGGATTCAGTGGTGTTCTTGGAGTCGTTCTGAAATGGTTTCTTGACTATATGGAGAGAGTGTGTGTTTTGCCTGGCAGTTTAGCTGCTACGGCGGCACTCCCTCTTATCCAGCTCTAGTGAGTTGTTCTTGAGCTGACAGCGCAACATATGCATGTTGTGTGTAAGCTGCTTGCAAGTGGGACCATTCCTTTGTGGATCAGTTCAACTGAGAAGATCTTTTCTGGCTGGTTATCACTGTCTTCCTTCTTACTTTTACTAGATTGGTGAAATTTGCCCCTGGCCAATGAGGTTGTACTGAGGCAAAATTTCCTGATAAGAACAGATTCTTAACATGGCCCCTTGATTAATACTCTGTGATGAATTAGGCACTAGCATCACTAGGCCAAGTCTGAGAGTAAAATTCTAACCAATTAACATCCTTTTATTTTATTTTTGTTCTGTTTTATTTTCTTTTTTGTTGTGTTTATAGGAAATGAGAAGAAGAAGTAGAATCAGAAGAAAGGAAGATGAAAGATTATAGATAGGGTATAAGTTAGGGTTTCTTTTATTATTATGTAACTTTCTTTTATAGAAAGTAGAACTTTTTAAATTAACTTGTAACATGGTACTGTATTCAGAAAGTTAAAACTTTCTCTTTTATTAGTCAATTGTAAAGACAATGTAATTTGTTATATTATAATAAAGTTAAATTTCCTTCTTTTTGTAATTTGATTCTAGTAAATATTTACATCTTATATATAAATATGAATTCATTTATTATTTGTTATAAAGTATATCTTGTTTATTCGTAATTGAATATCAATTATGGAATGCTAAAATTAACCATAACACAATTTCATTTTTGTTTCAAATCTAATAATTTGTTAAATATTTCAAATTTCAATTTGTGAATTTTATAAATTCATTTGAATTCAAATAAGAAATTCAAATATATGTTTAAATTCTTTTCCCCTCGAAACACAAAGATTCAATAGGGGTCATGTCGAAATCCATCGCACCTGCCCTGATGTTTCCATCAGAACAACAGAGATATCAATTCCTCTATATCTTCTTTAGTTTTGCACGAAAATTCTCCGGATTTTCTTATGCATGAATGCAATGCACACATCTAAGTTCAGCTTATTTCTAAGCTCTAATGTTGGGGTGTTACAGACTCTCCCCACCTAGCAGCCGCGCTGCCGCCGTCCCCCAGCGCCGCCGCCACCGCTCGCTACCGCCACCAGCCGCCGCCGACGGCTCGCCATCGTCGCCCTAGCCGCCGCCGGGCAGGCCTCCTCCTATCCGGCCCTCTAAACCCTAGGTCGCCGGAAACCCTAAATCCACCATAACCTGCTCCGGCTTAGGCGAAGCCTGTAGGATTTTACCTCTACTTCCGACGCCACGTCGTCGTGCTGCCGGAATCGTGAGGGGAGAACTACAACCTCTGTTGCCTGTTGGAACAAGGGAGAGGAAGGTCTTCATCGAGTATCGAATGTGTGATCGACTAAGGAAGTGCTGCCGGAACGCAGCGCCGGAAGGATCTTCTACGCGATCTTGAGATCGGCAAGTGTACGACTACATCACCCACGAGAATCTGCTCTCGTTAACAGCTTTGGAATCTTCGAGGGTGAGTACTCTAATCGACTTGTTGCTACAATCTAGTAGATATATCTTGGCTTGTTTGTGTGTATGTGGTAGAATTTTTTTGTTTTCCATGCTACGAACCCCTACAGTGGTATCAGAGCCGTGTCTATATGTAGATCTATTGCACGAGTAGAACACAATGGTCATTGTGGGCGTTGATGCTTTTTTTGTCGATTGCTTCTTGTGTACTTTGCATCTTGCGGGATGGTGGGATGAAGCGGCCCGGGCTAACCTTATATGACATCGTTCATGAGACTTGCTCCACGCTTGACATGCAACTTGTATTGCATAAGTGGCTTTGCGGGTGCATGTTTCTCCCAACATAGTTAAGATTCAATTTACAATGGGTGATTGACAATACTAGTATCAACATTGTGGTTCTTGTTCGTAAGTTAGAATGACACTTATTGAAACCCCCAAACCACGTAAAACATGCAAAGAAAATTAGAGGAGTCTAACTTTGTTTTGTAGGGGTGTGCTGTGATGTGATATGGCCATGATTGTGATTATATATGATGTATGCAATGTTCCTTATTGTAAGTCGGCAACCGGTAGGAGTCATATGGTTGTCTTTTAATTTCGTCTAGACCTACGTGTCTATTATTCAAAGTAGTTGTAATAGTTGATCCTGGTGGACGACAACCATGGAGCGGCGCCATTGACCTTGACGCCATGCCGGTGATGATGGAGATCATGTTCGTGCTTGAAAATGGAGATCGGAAGCACAAGAAGAAATGACATATCATATCACATATTATGAATTGCATGTGATGTTAATCCTTTTATGCATCTTGTATTGCTTAGTTCGCGATGGTAGCATTATAAGATGATCCCTCTCACTAAATATCAAGTTATAAAGTGTTCGTCCTTAGTAGGCACCGTTGCCAAAGCTCGTTGTTTCGAGGCACCACGTGATGATCGGGTGTGTTAGATTCTGCGAGTGTATACAATGGGAGCAAGCCAGATTTGCTCATGCGGAAGCTAAGGTTTGATCTTGACGAGCCTAGCATGTACAGACATGGCCTTGGAACACGGATCACTGAAAGGTAAAGCATGAGTCATATAGTAGATATGATGAACATGTTGATTGTTCGCCATTAAAGCTACATCATATCTCGTGATGATCGGTTTTGATGTAGTGGATTTGGTTCGTGTGATCACTAAAACAATGTGAGGGATATTGTTTTGAGTGGAAGTTCACCTAGATTAATTTAACAATTAATTAGAACTCAATTTTTCATAAACTTAGTCTAAACTATTGCAAATATGTTGTAGATCAATGGCGGCCCCTACCATCAATTTTAATGCGTTCCTAGAGAAAGAAAAGTTGAAAAACAATGGAAGAAACTTTGCGGATTGGCTCCGAAACTTGAGGATTGTCCTCAATGCTGGTAATTTGGCACATGTGTTGGATGCACCGCTGGGTGACCCACCTGTAGCTGATGCTATCGATGAGGTGAAGAATGTTTTCCTCACTCGAAAGAATCAGTACTCCACAGTTCAATGTGCTATCTTGTACGGTTTGGAATCAGAGCTTCATAAAAGGTTTGAAAACCATGACCCACATGATATTGTCCGTGAACTCAAAATGATATTTGAGGCTCACGCGACAGTTGAGAGTTATGAGGATTCTAAAAAGTTCTTTAACTGCAAGATGGAAGAGGGCAGCTCCGTCAGTGAGCACGTGCTTAAGATGTCTGGGCATGCAAGTAAGCTCCAAAGCTTGGGTATAGTGATTCCTAACGCTTTGGGGATTCACCGTGTCCTCCAATCACTACCACCAAGTTACAAGAACTTTGTGATGAACTACAATATGCAAAACATGGACAAGTCGTTGCCCGAACTCTTCTCCATGTTAAAGTATGCAGAAGTGGAGATCAAGAAAGCGCACCAAGTGTTGATGGTTAATAAGACCACCAAATTAAAGAAGCAAGACAAGTCTAAGAAAAGGGAAACTTCAAGAAGGGCGGTAAGAAAGTTACCGCGCCGGGGAAGAATAAGGCTGGGCCTAAGCCTGATACTGAGTGCTTTTACTGCAAGGGAGAAGGTCACTGGAAGCGGAATTGCCCTAATTACTTGGCGGATTTGAAGAACGGCAACATCAAGAAGAAAGGTATATCTGATATACATGTTATTGATGTGTATCTCACTAGTAGTGGTAGTAGTGCCTGGGTATTTGATACTGGTTTGGTTGCTCATATTTGTAACTCGAAACAGGTGCTACAGAATAGATGGAAACTAGCGAAGAACAAGGTGACGATGCGCGTTGGAAATGGACCAAAGGTTGATGTGATCGTGGTCGGCACGCTACCTCTTCATCTACCATCGGGATTAGTTTTATACTTAAATAATTGTTTTTGGTGCCTGCGTTGATCATGAACATTATATCTGGATCATGTTTATTGCGAGACGGTTACTTGTTTAAGTCCGAGAATAATGATTGTTCGATTTATATGAGTAATATGTTTTATGCACATGCACCTTTGATAGATGGTCTATTCTTTTTGAATCTCGATTGTAGTAATACACATATTAATAACATTGAAGCTAAACATTTAAAATTAAGCGATAACTCGACCTATATGTGGAACTATCATCTTGGTCACATTGGAGTGAAGCGTATGAAGAAACTCCATTCTGATGGACTTCTTGAATCACTTGATTTCAAATCACTTAAAAGATGCGAAGCATGTCTGATGGGTAAAATGACTAAGACTCCATTTTCTGGTATGATGGAGCGAGCTACGGACTTATTGTAAATCATACATACCGATGTGTGTGGACCAATGAGTGTAGCATCGCGCGGTGGTTATCGTTATGTTCTTACTTTCACGGATGACTTGAGTAGATATGGGTATATCTATTTCATGAAACATAAGTCCAAAACTTTCGAGAAGTTTAAGGAATTTCAAAGTGAAGTAGAGAATCAACGTAACAAGAAGATTAAGTTTCTACGATCTGATCGTGGAGGTGAATATCTAAGTTACGAGTTTCGCGAGCATTTAAAGAAATGTGGAATACTTTCACAATTGACACCGCCGGGAACACCACAACATAATGGTGTGTCCGAACGTCGTAATCAAACTTTCTTAGATATGGTTCGTTCTATGATGTCACTTACAGATTTACCGCTATCGTTTTGGGGTTATGCATTAGAAACAGCCGCATTCACTTTAAATAGGGCACCATCTAAATCCGTTGAAATGACACTGTATGAATTATGGTTTGGGAAGAAACCTAAATTGTTGTTCCTTAAAGTTTGGGGTTGCGAAGTGATACGTCGAAAACGTATCTATAATTTTTGATGTTCCATGCTTGTTAGTATTCACTTTGCTTTGCTTTGTCTACACTTTGAGGTGCTTTTTACATGTTTTCTGGTACTAACCTATTAACAAGTTGCCATAGTGCTAATTGCCTGTTTTCTGCTGTTTTTGGTTTCAGAAAAGCTAGTAAAGAAATATTCTCGGAATTGGACGGGACAAACGCCAAAGTCAATAAATTTCTGTGGGGAACAAGAAGTCCATAGGGGAGACGGAGAGGCGTGCCAGGGCAGACAGACCCCCTAGGCGTGGCCAGGGGTGGGCCCGCGCCTGGGAGGGGTGTGGCCCCCCTAGCCACCTCCTCGGCCTCCCCCTTCACCTATAAGAAGCCCCCAATGCCTAAACCCTAAGCACCAAATCAATATTCCACGAAACCGTCTGTAGCCGCCGCCACCATCGTCCCTAGATCGGGGGGATCTGAAGTTCTTCCCAGCACCCTGTCGGAGGGGAGATCATGTCGGAGGACTTCTATCCGGTATGATGCGTGAGAAGGTCCACCTTGGACTATGGGTCTATGTAGTAGCTAGATGGTTGTATCTCCTCCTTTGTGCTTTCATGTATAGATCTTGTGAGCTCTGTTCATGATCAAGATCTAATCTATTTGTAATCATGCATGTTGTGTTTGAGGGGATACGATGTATATTGAGATTATTATGTTAGTTTGATTAATGGTTTTGTCTTTATGATTCTATCATGTCTGTGTTGTTTGTGATCTTGCATAATCTCCTTTGTTAGTAGCTATCTTGGCCAAGTAGTTGCTAGTGACTCCAAGAGGGGATATTTATGCTCGATAGTGGGTTCATGCCTCTAGTTTCCAAGGGAAGTGATAGAAATCTCTTCGATTGTAGAATGTGCTGTTGCCACTAGGGAGAAAACAACGGTCTCTTGTTCATGGAACATGTGGACTGTTTACCATACACACTTTGCTTAAAGAAGTTGTCTGTTGCTTGCAACTTAATACTGGAGGGGGTTCGGATGATAACCTAAAGGTGTACTTCTAGTCATAGATGCAGTTGGATGGCGATCTATGTATATTGTTGTATTGCCCAATCGAATCTCATAGGATCTTCCTCACTAGTAATTGCATTTTTATGCCTTGCTCAGTTCCTGTTAATTGCCATGCTGTAATTTGTTTACCCTTCATGCCATGTTATTTATCTAAGGAGAGAACCTCTAGTGAACTATGGACGCCGGTCCAATCTTTACCATTGATACATCCTCCACTGTTACTTGTTTACTTGCTACAAACCATTACCTTCCACACCATGCGTTTAATCCTTTGTTACAGCAAACCGGTGAGCTTGACAACCTCACTGAGTCGTTGGGGCAAAGTCTTGAGTTTGTGTTGTGTAGGTCTCCGCGTTGCTTGAAACACCTGTGTGATGTTTCCTTCCTCCTTCTGATTCGATAACCTCGGTTTCTACTGAGGGAATAATTGCTGTTGTGCTCATCACACTTTGCTCTTGGGGTTTCCAACAAAGTGCTCCACGTCAAGCACTATCATGAAGCTTATGTAAAGAATTTACAGCCCGACAAGCTTGAACCCAAAGCGTAAAATGCGTCTTCATAGGATACCCGAAGGAAACTATTGGGTATACCTTCTATCATAGATCCGAGAGCAAAATCTTTGTTGCTAAGAATGGATCCTTTCTAGGGAAGGAGTTTCTCTCGAAAGAAGTGACTGGAAGAAAGTAAAACTCAACAAGGTTGTTGAACCTTCTATCGAATTTGAGAGTAGCGCAACACCGAAAGTAGTTCATGTGGTGCCTACACCAATAAGAGGGGAAGCTAATGATGGTGAGCATGAAACTTCGGTTGAAGTTACTACAGAAACTCACAGGTCAACGAGAACTCGTACCACTCCTGATTGGTATGATCCCGTTATGAGTGTCATGTTGGTTGACAACACCGATGACCCTGTGACATATGAGGAAGCAATGATGAGCCCAGATTCCAATAAATGGCAAGAAGCCATGAAATCCGAGATAGGATCCATGTACGAAAACCAAGTATGGACTTTGGTGGACTTACCGGATGGCCGGAAGGCTGTCGAGAACAAATGGATTTTTAAGAAGAAAACAGATGCTGATGGTAATGTTACTGTCTATAAAGCTCGACTTGTCGCAAAAGGGTTCCGACAAATTCAAGGAGTTGACTACAATGAGACTTTCTCACCAGTAGCGAAGCTAAAGTCTGTGAGGATTTTGTTAGCAATCGCTGCATATTATGATTATGAGATATGGCAGATGGATGTCAAAACGGCGTTCCTCAATGGAGACATTGATGAAGAGTTGTATATGGTACAACCCAAAGGTTTTGTCGATCCTAAAGATGCTAACAAGGTATGCAAACTTCAATGGTCCATTTATGGATTGAAGCAAGCATCCTGAAGTTGGAATCAACATTTTGATAAGGTAATCAAAAGTTTTGGTTTTATACAAACTTATGGAGAAGCTTGTATTTACAAGAAAGTGAGTGAGAGCTCTGTAGCATTCCTAGTACAATATGTGGATGACATATTGTTGATTGGGAATGATGTAGACCTTCTTAATAGTGTCAAGGATTATTTGAATAATAGTTTTTCAATGAAATATCTTGGCGAAGCAGCTTACACATTAGGCATAAAGATTTATAGAGATAGATCAAGACGCCTAAGATCATTGTCATAGAGTACATATTTGGACAAAGTTCTAAAGAGGTTTGGAATGGAAAATAGCAAGAAAGGGTTCTTGCCCATGTTGCCCAATATGACCTTGAGTAAAACTCAAAGTCCTGCTACGACAGAAGATAGAGAAAGGATGAGTAAGACTCCCTATGCCTCAGCCATAGGATCTATCATGTATGCCATGCTATGTACTAGACCTGACATTGCATATGCTGTTAGTTTGACTAGCAGATATCAAAGTGATCCAGGAGTGGATCATTGGACAGTGGTCAAAAACATCCTTAAGTACTTGATAAGAACTAAGGATATGGTTCTTTCTTATGGAGGTGAGGAACAACTCGTTGTTAATGGTTACACTGATGCTAGTTGGAACACCGATCCGTATGATTCTAAATCTCAATCTGGATATGTATTTACTTTGAATGGTGCAACAGTTAGGTGGAGGAGTGCAAAGCAAAGCGTTGTAGTGAGATCTTCAACTGAATCGGAATACATAGATGCTTCAGAGGCTTCACAAGAGGCGATATGGATGAAGGAGTTCATTATAGAGCTCGGTGTGGTTCCCAGTGCGCTAGACCCAATGTCTATCTACTGTGATAACATGGGAGCCATAGTCAATGCCCAAGAACCAAGGTCACACAAGAAGTTGAAGCACATCAAGCTACGTTTTCACGCTATTCGAGAGCATGTCCAAGATGGTGACATGAATATTTGCAAAGTACACACATATATGAATGTGGCGGATCCGTTGACTAAACCTCTCCCGAGGGAAAAACATGACCAGCACCAAACCTCCATGGGTGTTCGGTATATTACCATGTAATCTAGATTAGTTGACTCTAGTGCAAGTGGGAGACTGTTGGAGATATGACCTAGAGGCAATAATAAAAGTGGTTATTATTATATCTTTGTGTTTATGATAAATGTTTACATTCATGCTATAATAGTATTAACCGGAAATATTAATACTTGTGTGATTTGTAAACTAAATTAGAGTCCCTGGTAAAGCCTCTTTGTAATACTGGCTTGTTGGTTGATAGATGATCGTGGTTTCCCGATCATTAACATTGAGACGTTATTAGAAACAATATCATATCATTAGGAGAATGGTGTGATGGACATACTCCTATATATAAGCGTAGCATAAAGATCAAATCATTTCAATAGTTCGTTTGCTATAAGATTTTTGATACATAGTAACCTAATTCCTTCGACCGTGAGATCATGCTAATCACCATCACTGGAAGGATTCTTTGATGACATCAAACACCACACCGTAACTGGGTGGCTATAAAGGTGACATTGAGTGTTCGGAAAGTATGTGTTGAGGCACATGGATCAAGAATGGGATTTGTCCTCCATATGACGGATAGATATACTCTGGGCCCTCTTGGTGGAATTTCATCCAATTAGCTTGCAAGCATGTGACTGGCTCACAAGGGATCACATATCACGGGAACGAGAAAAGAGTACTTATCGGTAACGAGGTTGAACTGGGTATGCAGAGATACCGATGATCAAACTTCGGATAAGTAAACTATCGCAAGACAAAGGAATTTGGTATCGTATGTAAGTGGTTCATTCGACCGCAAAGTAATCGTAGAAATATGTGGGAGCCATATGAATTTCTACATTCCTCTATTGGTTATTGATCGGAGAAGTGTCTCGGTCATGTCCGCGTAATTCACGAACCATATGGAGACACACTTAAGGATTCGATGTTGTTTAGTAGATATGGAATGTAAGTAGGGAGACCGAATGTTGTTCGGAGTCTCGTATGGGATCCGGGATATCACGAGGAGATCCGGAATGGTCCGGAGAATAGGATTCATATAAGGAAAGTCCAATTTCGGAGTTCGGGAATGATTCCGATGATTTCATCGGAGAGGTTCTAGAAGGGTCTAGAAGGTTCACCAGACTAGAAGGGGAAGGGTACATGAATGTGTCATGGATAAGTGGAATGATTGAATCATGTCCTAGGTCACTTGGTTGGGCATTAGCAAGAAAGAAATCAAGTTCCAAATTGGAAGTCAAAAGGCAAGTTTGACAAGTCAAACTGGGACAATGTATCCTTGTGGAGGAAGGAAAGAATCCTTATTTCCCTCCACCATAAGCCAACAAGGAGAGGGAGTTGGGGAAGGATTCAAACTCCCCTCTCCCAAGCTGCCCTCCCTCTCATAAATAGAGGGAAGGGGGTGCCCCAAGGCCACACAACACTAGACCCTCCCCACCTAGCCGCCGCGTCGCCGCCTCGCGTCGCTGCTGGCTCGCCGTTGCTGCCCTAGCCGCCACTGGCCATGACTCCTCCTCTCCGGCCCTCTAAACCCTAGATCGTCAGAAACCCTAAATCCACCATAACCTGCTCCGGCTTAGGCGAAGCCTGTAGGATTTTCCCTCTACTTCCGACACCACACCGTTGTGCTGCAGAAATCGCGAGGGGAGAACTACAACCTCCGCTGCCTGCTGGAAAAAGGGAGAGGAAGGTCTTCATCGAGTACCGAACGTGTGACCGACTACGGAAGTGCTGCCAGAACGCATCACCGGAAGGATCATCTACGCGATCTTGAGATCGGCAAGTGTACGACTACATCACCCACGAGAATATTCTCTCATTAACCGCTTTGGAATCTTCGAGGGTGAGTACTCTAATCGACTCGTTGCTACAATCTAGTATATAGATCTTGGCTTGTTTGTGTGCATGCGGTAGAATTTTTTGTTTTCCATGCTACGAACCCCTACATCTGAAGCTCTTCTCGGCACCCTGCCGGAGGGGAAAGATCATCCCGAAGGCCTTCTTCATCACCATGCCAGCCTCCGGTATGATGCGTGACTAGTTCACTCTTGGACTATGGGTCCATACAGTAGCTAGATGGTTGTTTCTCCTCCTTTGTGCTATCATGTTTAGATCTTGTGAGCTCCGTTCATGATCAAGATCATCTATTTGTAAGCATGCATGTTATGTTTGCAGGGATCCGATGGATATTGAGATACTATGTCAGATTCATTATTGATTCTATCATGTCTTATCATTATTGATTCTATTATGTCTGTGTTGTTTGAGATCTTGCATGCTCTCCGTATATAGTAGCTATCTTGGCCAAGTAGATGCTAGTGAATCCAAGAGGGAGTATTTATGCTCGATAGTGGGTTCATGCCTATATTGAATCTGGGGAAGTGACAGAAATCTCTAAGGTTATAGATGTATTGTTGCTACTAGGGAGAAAACAACAATCTCTTGTTCATGGAACAATTGTATTGTTTACTTTACACAAATTGCTTAATGCAGTTATCCGTTGCTTGCAACTTAATACTGGAGGGGGTTCAGATGATAACCTGAAGGTGGATTACTAGTCATAGATGCAGTTGGATGGCGGTCTATGTATATTGTTGTAATGCCCAATCAAATATCATAGGATCATGAAGGTCTAGTATTGCACAGTTATGCCTTGCTCAGCTCCTGTCAATTGCCTCGCTATAATTTTTTTACCCAGCATGTTATGTTATTTATCGTTAGGAGAACACTTCTAGTGAACTGTGGACCCTGGTCCAATCTTTACCATTGTTACATCATCTACTATTACCGTTTACTTTCTACGAGCAACCATTACCTTCCACACCATATGTTTAATCCTTTGTTTTCAGCAAACCAGTGAGATTGACAACCTCACTATAAGTTGGAGCAAAATCTTGAGTTTGTGTTGTGCAGGATTCCAAGTTGTTAGTAATACCTTGGAGTTGTTTCCTTCCTCCTACTTGTTCAATAACCTTGGTTTTATAACTGAGGGAAAACTTACTGTTGTGCTCATCACACCTTCCTCTTGGGGTTTCCCAATGAAGCTCTATAGTGATCTGATCTCATCAAGACTTTTTTCTGGCATCGTTGTCGGGGAGTTAAGGACGGCTTCACAAGGGGAGTCTTTCACAACCATTCTCTTTACTTTGTTTCTGTTTTGCTTAGTTCGCTTTGCTTTGTTTTGCTTGCTTCTTTTTATCAAAAATTACAAAAAAAATATTAGTTTTGTTTGGTTTGCTTTTTCTTATCAAAAACACAAAAAAATAGTTCCTACTACAGTTGTTGGTCTGTCATTGCCTTGCTTTGTCATGCTTTCTATCAATGGTTGGTTTCTTTGAAACTAGTTCATATTGGCAAGGTGGGTTCACGGAAGAACAAAAATATTGTTATAAGGAACACCGCTTGTCACAAAAAGGGAAACACTTATGGGAACAAATTGATAAATTGAATACCATTGCAAGAAACGTGTGCTCTACTTATAATGTTACTTATTGCTTTGAAAAATCTTGTTGTTGTAGGAGGTATAAACACCTCCCTTTTCAATGTGAGTATAATGATAATGTTACCATATCTTCTTATGTTAAAGGAAATTATGACTTTTATGATGTGGAACAAATTGAAGAATTTATTGCTTGGAAGGGTGCATTTGAACTTGCTAGTTTGCTTGAAAATACTGATGATTCACCTTATAAATATGAGGTTTATTATATACTTAAATCTTGCTTTGATAATTACAAGGAATAAAATGGCTATATTCTTGAATATATTAGTAGATGCTTTCCACAAACGGAAGATACTAATGCCTTGTAGGAGCTTATGGAAGAAGAAATTGCTAAAACGGGAAGCTCATTAGATGAAAAAGAGGAGGAGAGTGATGAACAAAAGGAGGATGAATGTTATGTTCCTATGGATCCTTTAGAAATATATACTTTGGGTAAAACTTGTGATAATAATTATGCTCCTGTTATCTATGATAATCCTTTATTTCCACCAAATTTTGAAATGCACGGTACTAAAGAGTTTTGCTTAGAAAATGTTTATGATAAAGCTCTAGATGATGGTCCTATATTGGTTGATAATATTAATAATACTACTATTTAAAATGAGATTGGAGAGGTCTTGACTTTATCTTGGAACCCCATATCTCTTGAGAATGATCAGCCATCTTGTTATAAAATTGTTAAAGTGGGTTTGAAGGTTTTAATCCCACTATTTTTGAGCTTGATAAAAATTATGTGTTTGTAAATCATGAAAAGCATACTTTATGTGATAGTTATATTGTTGAGTTTATTCATGAGGCTACTGAAAATTATTATGAGAGAGGAATATATGGTTGTAGAAGTTTTCATGGTACTGAAACACCTCTCTATGTACTGAAAGTTTTGAAGTTGCTCTTGTATTATCTACCAATTCTTGTTGCTATGTGCTTCTTTGATTTATTTTCTTACAAGATTCCTATGCATAGGAAGTGGGTTACACTTAAATGTGTTTTAAATTTGCTTCTTGATGCTCTCTTTTACTTTAATTCATATTTCTTACGTGAACATCTTTCTATGCCTAACTTAAATGCGTTAAAGAAAAGTACTTCTTGGGAGATAACCCAATAGTTTTATTTGACTCTTGGAAGTTATTACTTCTGTAGTAACCTCTCCTTATCCTTTTTGTGTGGTTTTTATGCCAAGAATAACCTC
Source organism: Avena sativa (assembly GCA_916181665.1). Lineage (NCBI taxonomy): Eukaryota > Viridiplantae > Streptophyta > Magnoliopsida > Poales > Poaceae > Avena > Avena sativa. The sequence goes on from OV702282.1 coordinate 297,077,240, forward strand.
TAATGAGACGAAAGTAAGATTTGGGGAAGTTGTTGTCCCAAAACAGATTTTTGTGCTTCACTGTAAAAATTCGTGAAAAATCTCTATATGTCGGATTGAGATGTACTTTTCTTATTAAATCCCCCAGGTTGTTAGATAACTTTCATTAGTTCAACACTTTTTGATTTGAGCAACAGAAGGTCTTCGAAAAAATCAGTTTTTACCTGTTGGTCTGTTTTGACAGATTTCTGCCATTAATTGCATTTGCCTCTATCGATTTATTTTTGAGTTCTCTTTGGTAAATTGAGCTTTGTGAGGGAATTGCTATAGTAGCTTGTGTTTTTAATGAAATTTTTGATATTTTGAAACTAAACCCAAAGGTTTATTATTTTTGAATGCACTAATGTTGCTAATGAAGATTGTGTGAAGTTTTGTATGAAGGAAATTTTCAGGTGTAGGGGAAGAATGATGTAATGAGATGAAGAATGAAAAAAAGCTAAAACTTGGGGATGTCAACCCGTGTAACCCCAAGAAATATTCAAGAGGTACAAGCGTCAAAGCTTGGGGATGCCTTGGGCATCCCCTTCTTCGTCAATAAAAATCTCAGGTCTCTTTCTAGACACTTCATTTTTATTGTTTCATGCACTGTTGTGTTGTTCTTGGAGCGTCTTAGTTTTCATTTGTTTTGTTTGCTTTAATAAAGTAGTTGGACCCCCACTTTTGTTGTGTTGTTTTAAATAAGTTGATTGGTGTTGGAGAAGAGTAGAAAGTTTTATGCTATAGTGGTACAAAAGGGATCTTGTTTTGACTGTGGCTTAGACTTTAACATGTCATGCTAGATGTTGTTTTGACCTTATGCTTAGTGATTATTGCTGTAGCATGACTTGTTCCAAAAAAATTGAGATTGCTTAATGTGCCTTGAAAGAATCATGCGTTGTTTTAGCATACAAAAGCATAGTATTGTGGTATTCTCCTTTGATGATGTAAGGTCCCCAACCTTTAATAAGGTAGAGATCCCTGTGATTACAATGCTAGTCCCTGGATCAATAGCTAGCATCCACAGTTAAGATGTAATATCAAGAAACAAAGGTCATAATACAACTTTATAACCAGGAATAAAATAATTTATTACATCTTACATAGCTCATTTGGCTATCTCGTAGCAGAATATAACAATAGCATGGGGTTCTTCATCTTCAAAGTGCCACAGGCAGACATGTTGGTTGTAGACTTGTAATCCTAATCATTAAACTTCACTAATATCAAACAAACCTGCAACATAACAAGTTACAACCACAAGGGTCAATACATTTGAATAGTATTGGCAAGTGATACCTTAGTAGAATATTGGTGGACTAAATACTATATGCATTTTGGCTAAGTGTAGCTTAGGCTTGCTTTGCTCAAAATAGGTTTTGCCTATTAGTTGAAATCACTAAGTTTTTCTTTGTCAAAACTTTTCCCAAGGAACCACCAATAGACATTGAGGTCCTTTACCCTTGTTCAACCCCAAGTTTTTACTTAGAAATTGGGATGAGGAGATTCTTGACAGCTTCCATGTCTTGATGCTCAAATTGTCCTTTACCAGGGACATGGCTAAGTACTTAGATTTTACACTCTGCAGAGGTGGTGCACTTTCCCCACAAGACTTGGTTTCCCAAGACAAGATCTTTCAGAAGCCTTCCCTTAGACCAGAATGGACGCGCTCCAACCTATCAATCCCCTACCACCAACTGTCCATTTGGCTAAGTTATTGCAACCTATATGATCCAGGCAGAGCCCATAATGCCAAGTGGCTGCACTTGAAGCTTCTCAACATTTGATATCTCAAATCTCTTTGTTCCTGGGTGGCCATCCACAAGTGAGATATCAAGTTTTCCCCAGCATGCTGGACTTGGTGATGCCCAAGTATTCCCCAGCATACTGGACTTGCATAACCACTCAACACAAACCATTCTTTCCATTCCACCCAGGTGATTCATTCACTTAGTTGTTTTATTAAACAAAACACAAGTCCTTGACTTTGAAATATTCCCTAGTATGAATATATTCCACCCTTGTTTTCTACTAGCTAAGCTAAGCATGATAGTAGTAGGAATCTTAACTTAGGAAATTTCTACTAAGGTTTCATCTACTAGGATTTCCCATGGCATAGTTTATACTTAGCAAAAATTCCATGCAAGTCCTACTTAGAAATATCACTAATGCATAGTGAAAATAATGGGACAAAAGTATGAAGCATTACTTGCCTTTTTGGTAGAGAATATAAGTTCACTCCTTGATCTTGCAACAATCACACTCTTCAAGTTCCACTATAATTCAATCAAGCAAGCAACAGTTCAATCTACCATTCAAGCAAAACATCACATAAAATAATAGAAACAAAACAATGCATGCAAGCATGCCAAACTTTGTTTTATTACAAAAGTGGTTTATAATAGGTTATAACCATTCTAAAACACTTATTGGTCATTTTATAAAGTGGCAAAACTATTTACAAAAGATTTTACTTATAAACCATTTTAATACCAAATCAATATTTTGTGTGGTTGAAAATGCCTTTATCAAAGTAACAATCTTTATAGGGTTCACCAAATACAGTTTTAAATCATAAAACTTGGTGTTTAGGGTCAGAGAGTTTATATCAAAACATTTCCCAACAGGTTTTCTTCCAAAATTATTTTTAACCAATAAACAATATTTTTATTTGACTATAAATGGTTTAAATCAAAGATTCATTCTTTTGCTTCACCAAATACATTTTTGAAACCACTAATTGATTTCTATGGTCAGTAGGTTCAAAACAAACCATTTGTCAAAGATTTTTATCTCAAAAATCATTTTAGAACAATTTTTATATTCTAAACATGCATACACAAGTTTCTGCAAAAACACTCAATTTAACAGAATCATTTTAATAAACAAAGCGCATGGTCAGAAAGTACTTGTTTTTCTGAATCCATTGATATAAAATTTGCAAAATTTGGACGTGTGGTTTGAAAGTTATGAATTTTTCAAATTGGCACATCAAATAGAACAATTCTGTTTTTATTAAAAACAGACAGGGCCACGTGGCTGCTTGCTACTGGCTGGTACCGGTTCGTTCGGATCACGCACTGAGGGCCGTTGGATTTAAGTTACATCGCACGGCACAGATCGCATACCCCTTCATTTTAAGTGGATCTATCTACGTCACAGGATCGAGATCTAACGGTCGCTACGCGTTTGACCTAAAGCGAGCGGCGCTGGCGGCGGCGACTGACGGCGGAGCGGCCTCGCGGTGGCGTTGCTGGCGATGCAGGGAGCGAGAGAGGGTGGGGAGAAACTCACCAGGTTCGCAGGGTTGCGCTGATTCTTGACGTGGTCTTATCCTGGACAGGGGCGCACGAGGACGACCAAGATTTCTCGCCGGAGTTCTGCCTGGCGTCGGGCACGCACTGGCGTTGTGGTTGGCGAGGCTACAGTCCATGGAAAGGCAAAATAGGGGGTCCGTTAGACGCGCGAGAGAGAGGGGAGCGTGAGAGTGTCAACAGGGGGAAGCAGCACGGTCAGTACTTACGGGGAGGGTCGCCAGAGTTGGAGACAGACGGCGGCGTGTTTAGTCGAAGTTGCTGCCGACGATGGGGGGCACGCGCGAGCGAGATGAGGATGCTGAGAGGTGCGCCAGGGCCTGGGGGTCACGTTCGTGTGCTCAAGGAGGCGAGAGGCGAAGGAGGATGGCCAGAATTGCCGTCGGAGCTCGCCGGAGAAGAGTGCGGTGTAGGGAGAATTGGGGACAGCCTCGGGGCTCCGGTGGGGCAACGACTGGGGGGATAGAGAGAGGGAACGCAGGCGCTTAAGATAGCATGGTTGCGGGGTGGAGTAATGTAGGCAGTAAAGCGTATTGATGCCGGCTTCAACGGCCAGAAACGGCGAGGAGGTGTTGGAGGCGTGGTCACCGTGGGGAGGAAGAAGCTGACGGGGCAGTGGGGTCGCATGGCAGCAAGAGAGAGAAGGAGGAGGTGGGGTCTGGTCGTCAGCGGCGCTGGGGGTAAGTTCGCGAGTGAAAAACGTTTCACTGCGGGAGGGGGTGTGTGGTGGGCTGTTGGGCCAGATGGGTCTTGCTGGGCTGGGTCGACCTTGTTTACTTTTTTTTTGTTCTGAATGATTTTCTCTTTTTCCATTTCTAATTTCTGTTTTGATTTTGCTTAATTATTTCAAACATCAATTTGAATTCAAACCTCAACCCAAATTTGTGTAGGTTTAAATACTGATTAGTAATATAATCTGAAGTCAATTTTGGAATAAAATTTTATTCTTTTTGGGGTCTTTTAATTATTCAAAAAGGCCCTTGTTTTAAATCAAATAAGATTTTAATAATATTTTCAAACACCATTTATATTTCTAAATCCTTCCAAATCTTTTTCAGTAGGTTTTTATTTGTTTATTTGGGTTCAAATAATTCATCTTGAATTATTTGGAAAAGTTTTTAATATGATTTTATTAATCTTTTAAAATTGGATTTGTCATTATTCAAATGGAATTTGGTTTAAGCCATTTTATTTTATTTTGGAAAAATTCTTTATCCTTATATTTTTATTTGGATTTGGATTATAACTTATTCCATTTGCTTATGGTCTTTGCCAAGATTTAATTTGGTCTTTAAATATTCTTTATTTAATATTTCTTTCTTCATCTTATAAAATCCATATCCTTTTATTTAGAGATCCAAACTTGGTGATTCCAATTTGTAAAATCTTATTTAATATTTGTTTATCCTTTTAAATCTCTTTAGGATTATTTTCTCACCATTTGGTATGGATTTTTAGATAAGTGCTTTAATAGCTTTGGAAATTCAATTCCCTTATCTTATTAAATTCATAAGATTTTATCTATGGCTCCAAAATAAGTGAAACCAATTTCTATGGTTTTATAATATTTTTATTTGTCATTCTTGATCTTTTGTAAATGTTGGTTGCCAAATTTTTATATGGATCAAATCCATAGGCTTGGAGATAACTTGGAAATGATTTATTCCATTAGGGTTTAGGGTTTGGATTTATTTTCCAAGTGATTAAATTTCAAGATACATTCATTGAGGATTGCATTTCTCTTGATTTGGATTTTGTTGAATTCAAACTTTAATTAAAGTTTGTTCAAGAAGGGATTTTTAGTTCCCATTTAGAAACAAAAGTTTCTTTTCACCCTAAAATTCAACAATCTTTTATGTTGTTTATTTATTTTTCACATAGCAAGATTTGGGAAATCTTGGGATGTGACAGGCTACCACCCTTAAAATAAATCTCGTCCCGAGATTTGGGGAGGCTAGGGGTTACAAGTTGGCTCAAAGCAACTAGGGTACTACCACCCTTAAAAAAAATTCCAACTAGATTACTTTTTGGCTTTCTTGGGATCTTTTTGAAATCTCTCTGAACAAACATCTGCATAGTGTCCTTTGTTTCCACACTTGAAACATGTGACAAGGCTGAGATCCTTCATAGGCTTTATCTTGTGCTTCATCTTTTCTGGACAATTGCTTGCATAATGTCCTTGATTACCACAATTGTAACATGTGATAAGATTGAGTTCTTCACGTATCCTCTATGGACAAGTTGCCACATAATGGCCTAACTCTTTGCAGTTGTTGCACCATACTTGGTTAATCTCCTTATAGTTTTTCTTCTTTTCTGGACATTCATTGGCATAGTGTCCCATCTCTTTGCAATGGCAACATTGCACTTGACTTTTGTCCTTCTTCTTATTGGGTTTCTCCAAAGCTAAGAGTGCTTCTAATTCATGTTCTTCATATGTTATCTTAAAGGTAGGAAAAGTTCCTGGTCTCCTTGACCTTTTCCTTGGATAATACATATGTATCCTCTTTGGTCCTTTAAATTGAGTCATATTGTTGGGAGGTACAAGCTGAGATTTTCCTTTGTCTTCATCCTTCTTGGTAGACTTTGCTCTCTCATGGTAGTCTGCAATCATTTGTTGCACTCCACCTTGTTTCCTTTGTTGAAATATGGAATAGATGGGGCATTGGATAGGGACATGATTATTTCCTTCACATAGGAAACAAGTAGCTTGAGATGTGGGCATTGATTAGTTGGATGTTTCTCTTCACAATTGGGGCATTGATCTTCATGCTCTTTCGAAGTGTGATCCTTGTCTCCACAAACATTGCAAGCTTGAGTTCCTTCTAGAATATCATCCTTGACATCCTTGTTGTCATAAACTCCTTGGGAAGAGTTGTTTCCCATGTTGATCATTTGATCTGTCACCTTATGCAACAATTGGGTTTGGGTTTCCAAAAACCTTTGCATGGTTGGGTTTAACTCATTGTAGTTGGCTAAAATCTGAGTTGTCACTTGGTTCAACTGGGTTTGGGTTACTATGAGTTCTCTCATGTTCATCTATTGGTTGTTGTTGTCATCATTCTTGATGTTGGAGTTTCTTGGAGTAGTCATCTATTTGGGTTGGATTGGGATTAGAATAGGCAAAATATTTCTAAGGGAATAATTCTAATAACACACATCACAATTCACACAAGCAAAGTGCAAGCAATCACAAACAAGCATTCCACTCAAACAACAAGTTCAAGTATATTTTTAGGCAACCAAAAATATTTTTGTTACACCACATTAAGTTGGTGTGTTTGATCTATACTTAATATGGTGGTCCATCTATATGGTTTACTTGAGATCATTCCATCCTTCTTAGTTGATTCTTCATGAATAATATCCTTGTTTTCTTGGAGAATTCCTTGTATCATGGTCACATAACTTCAAAGGTGATGATGTTTCCTTCTAAGTTGTGTTTCCTTAGTCTTCAATTCTTGAGTAACATTTCTTGTCTCACTTGTAGTCCTTAGTGATATCCAAGGTTGAAGTCCTTGTTGAGAATAAGGTTGAACTCACTTGAAGATGTTGAAGTCATTAGAGTTGATGAAGTCCTTTGCACATGGTGAAGTCTTTGGTCATGGGGTAGGCTTTATCCAACAAGTTTGAAATAGAAGAGATGTAAAGTTGAAACCAAAAATGGTTGAGGGAAGAGTTTACAAGATTGTTTGTAAATAAATTTTGGAACAAATACAACTCCTATTTTTCTAAGGAGTTTTGTCCAATCCTAGGGTTACAAATCCTACAGGCAACACAATGCTCTGATACCATCTGTAAGGTTCCCAACCTTTAATAAGGTAGAGATCCCTGTGTTTACAATGCTAGTCCCTAGATCAATAGCTAGCATCCACAGTTAAGATGTAATATCAAGAAACAAAGGTCATAATACAACTTTATAACAAGGAATAAAATAATTTATTACATCTTACATAGCTCATTTGGCTATCTCATTACAATGCAGCATAATATAACAATAGCATGGGGTCCTTCATCTTCAAAGTGCCACAGGCAGACATGTTGGTTGTAGACTTGTAATCCTAATCATTAAACTTCACTAATATCAAACAAACCTGCAACATAACAAGTTACAGCCACAAGGGTCAATACATTTGAATAGTATTGGCAAGTGATACCTTAGTAGAATATTGGTGGACTAAATACTATATGCATTTTGGCTAAGTGTAGCTTAGGCTTGCTTTGCTCAAAATAGGTTTTGCCTATTAGTTGAAATCACTAAGTTTTTCTTTGTCAAAACTTTTCCCAAGGAACCACCAATAGACATTGAGGTCCTTTACCCTTGTTCAACCCCAAGTTTTTACTTAGAAATTGGGATGAGGAGATTCTTGACAGCTTCCATGTCTTGATGCTCAAATTGTCCTTTACCAGGGACATGGCTAAGTACTTAGATTTTACACTCTGCAGAGGTGGTGCACTTTCCCCACAAGACTTGGTTTCCCAAGACAAGATCTTTCAGAAGCCTTCCCTTAGACCAGAATGGACGCGCTCCAACCTATCAATCCCCTACCACCAACTGTCCATTTGGCTAAGTTATTGCAACCTATATGATCCAGGCAGAGCCCATAATGCCAAGTGGCTGCACTTGAAGCTTCTCAACATTTAACATCTCAAATCTCTTTGTTCCTGGGTGGCCATCCACAAGTGAGATATCAAGTTTTCCCCAGCATGCTGGACTTGGTGATGCCCAAGTATTCCCCAGCATACTGGACTTGCATAACCACTCAACACAAACCATTCTTTCCATTCCACCCAGGTGATTCATTCACTTAGTTGTTTTATTAAACAAAACACAAGTCCTTGACTTTGAAATATTCCCTAGTATGAATATATTCCACCCTTGTTTTCTACTAGCTAAGCTAAGCATGATAGTAGTAGTAATCTTAACTTAGGAAATTTCTACTAAGGTTTCATCTACTAGGATTTCCCATGGCATAGTTTATACTTAGCAAAAATTCCATGCAAGTCCTACTTAGAAATATCACTAATGCATAGTGAAAATAATGGGACAAAAGTATGAAGCATCACTTGCCTTTTTGGTAGAGAATATAAGTTCACTCCTTGATCTTGCAACAATCACACTCTTCAAGTTCCACTACAATTCAATCAAGCAAGCAACAGTTCAATCTACCATTCAAGCAAAACATCACATAAAATAATAGAAACAAAACAATGCATGTAAGCATGCCAAACTTTGTTTTATTTACAAAAGTGGTTTATAATAGGTTATAACCATTCTAAAACACTTATTGGTCATTTTATAAAGTGGCAAAACTATTTGCAAAAGATTTTACTTATAAACCATTTTAATACCAAATCAATATTTTATGTGGTTGAAAATACCTTTATCAAAGTAACAATCTTTATAGGGTTCACCAAATACATTTTGAAATCACAAAACTTGGTGTTTAGGGTCAGAGAGTTTATATCAAAACATTTCCAAAAAGGTTTTCTTCCAAAATTATTTTTAACCAATAAACAATATTTTTATTTGACTAGAAATGGTTTAAATCAAAGATTCATTCTTTTGCTTCACCAAATACATTTTTGAAACTACTAATTGATTTCTATGGTCAGTAGGTTCAAAACAAACCGTTTGTCAAAGATTTTTATCTCAAAAATCATTTTAGAACAATTTTTATATTCTAAACATGCATACACAAGTTTCTGCAAAACACTCAATTTAACAGAAGCATTTTACTAAACAAAGTGCATGGTCAGAAAGTACTTGTTTTTCTGAATCCATTGATATAAAATTTGCAAAATTTGGACGTGTGGTTTGAAAGTTATGAATTTTTCAAATTGGCACATCAAATAGAACAATTCTGTTTTTATTAAAAACAGACAGGGCCACGTGGCTGCTGGCTACTGGCTGGTACCGGTTCGTTCGGATCACGCACTGAGGGCCGTTGGATTTAAGTTACATCGCATGGCACAGATCGCATACCCCTTCGTTTTAAGTGGATCTATCTACGTCACAGGATCGAGATCTAACGGTCGCTACGCGTTTGACCTAAAGCGAGCGGCGCTGGCGGCGGCGACTGGTGGCGGAGCGGCCTGGCGGTGGCGTTGCTGGCGATGCAGGAAGCGGGAGAGGGTGGGGAGAAACTCACCAGGTTCGTAGGGTTGCGCTGATTCTCGACGTGGTCTTATCCTGGACAGGGGCGCACGAGGACGACCAAGATTTCTCGCCGGAGTTCTGCCTGGCATCGGGCACGCACTGGCATTGTCGTTGGCGAGGCTACAGTCCATGGAAAGGCAAAATAGAGGGTCCGTTAGACGCGAGAGAGAGAGGGGAGCGTGAGAGTGTCAACGGGGGGAAGCGGCACGGTCAGTACTTACGGGGAGGGTCGCCAGAGTTGGAGACAGACGGCGGCGTGTTCAGTCGAGGTTGCTTCCGACGATGGGGGCACGCGCGAGCGAGCTGAGGATGCTGAGAGGTGTGCCAGGGCCTGGGGGTCACGTTCGTGTGCTCGAGGACGCTAGGGGCGAAGGAGGATGGCCGGAATTGCCGTCGGAGCTTGCCGGAGCAGAGTGCGGTGTAGGGAGAATTGGGGACAGCCTCGGGGCTCGCGTGGGGCGACGACTGGAGGAAAGAGAGAGGGAACGCAGACGCTTAAGACAGCATGGTCGCGGGGTGGAGTAATGCAGGCAGTAAAGCGTATTGACGCCGGCTTCAACGGCCAGAAACGGCGAGGAGGTGTTGGAGGCGTGGTCACCACGGGGAGGAAGAAGCTGACGGGGCAGTGGGGTCGCATGGCAGCGAGAGAGAGAAGGAGGAGGTAGGGTCTGGTCGTCAGCGGTGCTCGGGGTAAGTTCGCGAGTGAAAAACGTTTCACTGCGGGAGGGGGTGTGTGGTGGGCTGTTGGGCCAGATGGGTCTTGCTGGGCTGGGTCGACCTTGTTTACTTTTTTTTTGTTCTGAATGATTTTCTCTTTTTCCATTTCTAATTTCTGTTTTGATTTTGCTTAATTATTTCAAACATCAATTTGAATTCAAACCTCAACCCAAATTTGTGTAGGTTTAAATACTGATTAGTAATATAATCTAAAGTCAATTTTGGAATAAAATTTTATTCTTTTTGGGGTATTTTAATTATTCAAAAAGGCCCTTGTTTTAAATCAAATAAGATTTTAATAATATTTTAAACACCATTTATATTTCTAAATCCTTCCAAATCTTTTTTAGTAGGTTTTTATTTGTTTATTTGGGTTCAAATAATTCATCTTGAATTATTTGGAAAAGTTTTTAATATGATTTTATTAATCTTTTAAAATTGGATTTGTCATTATTCAAATGGAATTTGGTTTAAGCCATTTTATTTTATTTTGGAAAAATTCTTTATCCTTATATTTTTATTTGGATTTGGATTATAACTTATTCCATTTGCTTATGGTCTTTGCCAAGATTTAATTTGGTCTTTAAATATTCTTTATTTAATATTTCTTTCTTCATCTTATAAAATCCATATCCTTTTATTTAGAGATCCAAACTTGGTGATTCCAATTTGTAAAATATTATTTAATATTTGTTTATCCTTTTAAATCTCTTTAGGATTATTTGCTCACCATTTGGTATGGATTTTTAGATAAGTGCTTTAATAGCTTTAGAAATTCAATTCCCTTATCTTATTAAATTCATAAGATTTTATCTATGGCTCCAAAATAAGTGAAACCAATTTCTATGGTTTTATAATATTTTTATTTGTCATTCTTGATCTTTTGTAAATGTTGGTTGCCAAATTTTTATATGGATCAAATCCGTAGGCTTGGAGATAACTTGGAAATGATTTATTCCATTAGGGTTTAGGGTTTGGATTTATTTTCCAAGTGATTAAATTTCAAGATACATTCGTTGAGGATTGCATTTCTCTTGATTTGGATTTTTTTGAATTCAAACTTTAATTAAAGTTTGTTCAAGAAGGGATTTTTAGTTCCCATTTAGAAACAAAAGTTTCTTTTCACCCTAAAATTCAACAATCTTTTATTTTGTTTATTTATTTTTCACATAGCAAGATTTGGAAAATCTTGGGATGTGACAGATGCTTTGTTTGGATTGACTTGGCACATGCTCACACCATGTTATGACTATGAACCAGTCACCTTAGCCTCTATGATCATTTAGTTTTTGACTTGTGATACCACTTTATGCTTTGATTTATAATGTTTTGTCGCTCTTCATGATTATGGCCATTATTGCTCTCTTAGTTGGTCGCTCCCTGTCTTTTGCTAGCCTCCACTTGTACTGAGTATGAGCTCTACTCGTGCATCCAACTCCCAAGAAACCAAGTTATTCCAAAGAGTACACTATAAACTCCTATGCATGGTGTGTTACATCATTCCAAGTATATTCATGTTTTTATCTATCTTCCAAATTAAATTTTTGTTATGTGAAAATTAGTGATTAAAGCTCTCACGAACTTGATGGCACACTTTATTTTCTTACACTTAATAAACTTGAACCATTGTTTCATCTATGTTGCTTATATGCTTGCAAATTATAAGTTGGGAGTTAGCAGAACCATGCTGTCACGGGGCACGCTTTCGACATTGTACATATCTATTTAGTCGATATCATGTTCTTTTGTTTATGGATCCCGGCGGTGTGAAATAAAAGGGGGGCTTGTAAGTCCAAGGAGTTATGTATATGTGTTAGAGAAACGCCTGGGCCGCTAACCCAAGCCATGCCTAATCATGGTGGAAACTTGCAGCATCACCATAGTGAGAAATCTATGAAGCATTCTTCTTATAAAAAAGAGAGATAGAAAAAAAGAGGAAATAAGAGAAAAAAGCACCATTTTCCCATGGTAAATAAGAAGATTGCTGAGATGCTCATTGTCTGTTGCCTTGTCATTTTGATATGGGATAGATCCTGTGTCATGGGGCAAGGGGTGCCCCGTTGGCGGTTCTCTATGATACACATATATTTACTATGACAAGAACTTACCGGTAACTAAAGTTGAGTAGCATGAGGAGCAGCTCTCGTACTCAAGGGACATGAGATTGCCAACTTATACTTTGTCAAGCATATACTCCATACTTTGTTCACTTTTACCTTAATCACTTCAAGATGCTTATGATAGGGGCAATGAGAGCTGAAAGCTAACAAGTACCATAATTTTTGGAAGCTCTTTATGAAACTTGAAATCCCTGCTTCCTTTTGAAGGGCCTTTCTTCTACTTTTATCTTGAGTCTCCACCTTCTATCCTTAGGCACCAATTAAGAGAGCATAGTTGTGATTCTTAGTTCTATGTGCATTGTGCCAAAACTTATTGAATGATTCATAATGTTGATATTGCTTGTTCTTAAACTATTTGTATCTAGTCACCCTTATGAACTTTGAAGGTGTCCTATGCATTTATATTTTGCTACTCCATGAGGGACAAGCTAAATGCCACTATGCTATGTTTTCTATATGTGAAACAAAAAAATGTCTTTCAATGCATTGTTATTCATGAATCTTTGTTTGCATCCTTTCATGTTGCAACATAGTTGCTATGTCTTATTGTTAGAACTTCATCTTTCATGCTCATGTTTAGAGTACTTTGATCCCACCTTTCAATGCTTGCAAATGGTTTGATCATGATTGTGATGGTGCATGTCACCTCAAAAATTATTCTTATTATCACTTACCTACTCGAGGACGAGCAGGAGTTAAGCTTGGGGATGCTTGATACGTCATAAATGTATCTATAATTTTTGATGTTCCATGCTTGTTTAGTATCAGCTTTGTTATGCTTTGTCTACACTTTGACGTATTTTTATACATTTTCTAGGACTAACTTATTAACAAGATGCCACAGTGCAAGTTGCACGTTTTTTGTTGTTTTTGGTTTTAGAAAAGTTAGTAAGGAAATATTCTCGGAATTGGACGGGACAAAAGCCAAAGTTAATATTTCACCAAGGAGAACACGGAGTCTAGAGGAGAGACGGGGGGAGCCACAGGGTGGCCGCACCCCCAGGCACGGGCCCACCATAGGCCGCGCCTAGGCAGGGTGTGGCCCCCTAGCCGCCCTCCTGCCTCGCCTCTTCGCCTATATAAGCCCCCGGTGCCAAAACCCTAAGTACCCGATCAGATCTCCATGAAACAGTCTGTAGCCGCCGCCACCATCGTCCCTAGATCAGGGGATCTGAAGCTCTTTCCGGCACCCTGTCGGAGGGGAGAGATCATCCCGGAGGCCTTCTTCATCACCATGACAGCCTTCGGTATGATGCGTGAGTAGTTCACTCTTGGACTATGAGTCCATATAGTATCTAGATTGTTGTTTCTCCTCCTTTGTGCTATCATGTTTAGATCTTGTGAGCTTCGTTCATGATCAAGATCATCTATTTCTAATCATGCATGTTGTGTTTGCAGGGATCCGATGGATCTTGAGATACTATGTCAGATTGATTATTGATTCTATCATGTCTTATGATTATTGATTCTATCATGTATGTGTTGTTTGATATCTTGCATGCTCTCCATTTCTAGTAGCTATCTTGGCCAAGTAGATGCTAGTGAGTCCAAGAGGGAGTATTTATGCTCGATAGTGGGTTCATGCCTCTATTGAATCTGGGGAAGTGACAGAAATATCTAAGGTTATAGATGTAATATTGCTACTAGGGAGAAAACAACAATCTCTTGTTCATAGAACAATTGTATTGTTTACTTTACACACATTGCTTAATGCAGTTATCCGTTCCTTGCAACTTAATACTGGAGGGGTTCGGATGATAACCTGAAGTTGGATTACTAGTCATAGATGCAATTGGATGGCGGTCTATGTATATGGTTGTAATACCCAATCAAATCTCATAGGATCATGAATGTCTAGTATTGCATTGTTATGCCTTGCTCAGTTCGTGTCAATTGCCTCACTGTAATTTGTTTACCCAACATGTTATGTTATTTATCTTAAGGAGAACACCTCTAGTGAACCGTGGACCCTAGTCCAATCTTTACCATTGTTACATAATCTATTGTCACCGTTTACTTTCTGCAAGCAACCATTCCCTTCCACACCATACGTTTAATCCTTTGTTTCCAGCAAACCAGTGAGATTGACAACCTCACTGTAAGTTGGGGCAAAGTCTTGAGTTTGTGTTGTGCAGGATTCCAAGATGTTAGAAACACCTTGGAGTTTTTTCCTTCCTCCTACTGGTTCGATAACCTTGGTTTCATAACCGAGGGAAAACTTACTGCTATGCTCATCACACCTTCCTCTTGGGGTTTTCCAACGAAGCTCTACAGTGATCTGAGCTCATCAGTCGCCCCTCCCGTGCACATGTCTCAACCTCCTCTCCCTTTATTCCCACTCGGGACTTTAGTGCATGGGGGTGCCCTCTTTTACCCCATATAAGAAGGTCTAGATGAGAGGGAAAAAGAGAACCCCAAAACCTAATGTTCTCTAAAGCATTTTCCTTAGAGAATTCTCTCTCTCTCCTCTTGCGACTGCGGCCCCAAACTAAGAGCTGCATGAGTACGAGACTGCTTTGCTATGGCACGCCATTATGTTGTAGTGATTTTGGCTAGAATATCTACTTCCGCACTCTCGGCAGGGATCATAAAATCGGATGTCGTCATAAAGCACCGTACGTGTGCGATACCTTGAGGGTGATACCACTTGTGGTGCCAGATCATTGTGCAAGGACCAAAGGTGACTTGTGAGGAGCTTCGCGACCTGGAGGTCGGATGAGTATGACTACATCATCCATGTTCCACATGAACTTTAAGCGCTTTCGATCTACAAGGATATGTTACCAAAGCTTCTCTCCGATGTAGCATTACATCTAGATGGATCTTGGGAAATTTGGAGTTACGATAGTTTTTTTGGAAAGGAGCATATATTAATATCAGAGGATGCCAATTACACCCAGCCTATGTGATGACCCACAAGTATAGGAGGTGTATCATAGACTTTCGATAAATAGGAGTGTCGATCCCAACAAGGAGCATAAGGTGTTGACTAGTGGTTTGGATCAGGAATTCTTTGTAAATACTTAGCAAACAGATTTTTAGTTTTTTTTTTGATAATGCAAAGAAATAAAGTGCAAGTAAACAAAGGCAACAAATAATTGCAGCAAGTGTCCCAATACTTTCTTAGAAAAGGAAAATTCGGTTGTATTACTTATGAGGACCAAACATTCTCGAGGACATATGGGAACACTGTCAAGTGCTTTCGCTTCATATAGTTGATTAATCTCCTTTGGTTGGACAAGTGTTGTGTGGGTGAACCTATGCTAATGTACCGACCTTACTTGGACTAATATATACTTGTGATTAAACCCCTTGCAAGCATCTGCAACTAGAAGAAAGTAATTAAAATAAAAACCTAACCACATCATTAAACTCTGAGATCCTACACTCCCTTGTGCAAAGGTTTTCTAACGGGGGTTCAGGTTTCTATCACTCCGGCAACCCCATAATTAGTAGCCAAATACACAATGCATTCTCCTAGGCCCATAAATAGTGAAGTATCATGTAGTAAACGTTCACATGACACCACTATAAGAATAGCACCATAACTTAAATATCAAACCATTGAATATTACTCAACACAATTCCACTACTAACAACATGACTTCTCCCATGTCCTCAAGAACTAAACGAACTACTCACGAGACATCATATGGATCAATATTAGAGATGATATGATGATTAATAACAATCTGAACATAAACAATAATTCAATGGTTCCACTCACAAGCATCAACTACAAAAGTAATCAACACCGGGATAGTTTCCCCTAAGAACTATGCAAGATTCAACCCAATTGTTACAGCGGGATGAAGTGGTGATGATGGTGCTGGTGGAGATGGTGGTGAGGATGATGATGATGATCCCGATGAAGTCTAGCTTGATGACGGTGTTGATGGCGACGATATCCCCTCTCCGAGAAGGAATTTCCCGGCAGAAATCTGCCTGCCTGAGATCTCTTTCTCTCTCTGTAGTTTCCGCCCCGCGGAGTTGGCGGAATCTTTCCGTAGTCGCCCCCCCCCCTCGTATTAGGGTTTCAAGGAGAAGATATAGGCGAAAGGGCGAAGCAGGAGGTGGGCCAGGGTGGCCACACCCCCTGGTGGCGCGACCCAAGGTGGGCCCCCTGTGGCCCATCTCTCCCTCCCCTTCTGGCTTCCTTCGTCTTCTAAAAAAAATAGGATTTTCCGTGTATTTTCTGGAATTTTTTGATCTTAGTGAATATTGCATCTGGACACCGCATTTTCCATCAGAATACTGACTACGGCAGTTCATCCTCCAAAAGTCATCCAACATGCAAAAGTAGATGAAATAACATAAGCATCACCTCTTAATATGAAATATATGAATGAATAACAATAAATTATGATATAGAATAGTGATGCAAAATTGACGTATCACTATGCAACAACGCATTTCCCTAGCGGCCACACAGATGAATAGAACCAAAAAAGAAATAAGAATTACAAAAAAGGAAAGTCCTGCTACAGTGACCCAATCATTGAAACAACACTACTACCACCACCAAGACAACACCAAAAGTCCCGATTCACCAAAAACGATGACTCTAGGAAGGGAACAGTGCACTAACACCGCCATCACCCGATCAAAGATCTAGGTTTTCACCCTGAAGAAAGTCCACGCTCTCAAAACAATACCTTCAACAAGGCCATTGCCAGGCACAACAAATTAAGGCCACACCCTGGGTTTTCACCCTAAAAGGTAGGACCATGAACCTCCCTTGTGCAGTCGCCCCCACTTGCAAGACACTGCTCCAAGTCACAAGTCACCAAGCCAATTCCTCATCACCACCCAGACTTGAACCACCATTGTCAGTCCTCAGATCTCGGTCTCCATGACTTTCTCTGTCATCACCATGGAACGAGAACATGCCCCGTGATAATAACAACCAACAGAACTTCGAAGCGCACCCTCTGAAAACAAACAGTCAGAGTAAAACATGGGTGTACACGACTGAATCCCAACCGATCCAGCAATCTCACGGCATGAGCGCACTATGGAGTTCGCCAGCAGAGCCTCCCGAAACACGACACAGAAACCAGATCAATGGAGACCAACATCAGGAAAATCTTCGTATTGGCTTCAGAGGGATCTAGGACCACCTTCTTTATTGAAACCGAGCTAGCAGCCCCCACGCCACCTGCCGTAAACTAGCAGGATCCGCCGCTCGACAGCAAGACCACCCGACAGACCACTCCGATGGAGAAGGAGGTCACCTCCACCATGTCGGGGGTAGAAGCCCCAAGTGCCCTAGTGTCACGAACAAGGCCCGGGTAACCTGGGTGCCGGCGTTGAGGGCGACAAACGAAGAAGATCGTGGCCTGCCTAGGCCCGAATCCTCGTCGCCGCTTGCCGTCATCTAGGCCGAGGATCACCGGTTGCCGCCTACCACAACACCACCATCGAAACCAGCCTGGAGTGGACGCCGCCGCCTTTCCCTACTGGTTCACGGTCAGGGACACCGCCGCTGCCGCCACGCCACCAGAATCTTTGCTCGACAACGATCCGGGCAGCGACGGCGAGAGGAGAGATCACGAGAGGTAGGACTAGGCCGGGGAGGGGGGTCCGCCCGGCGTGGCGTGGCGCCGCCACGCGGGTGCGGGGTGGGTGGGTGGGTGGGGATTAGGGTGGGGAGGGGAGGGGAGGGGTTAGTGAAGGGAATATGCCCTAGAGTCAAATATTAGATGGCATATTTCATAAAGTTTATGATTAAGTTTCGTATCATGCTATAACTGTATTTATAAGAAACATCGATACACGTGTGATATACAAACAAATAGTAGTTCCTGGTGAAACTCTAGTCACCGGTTCATTGGTCAAATGATGATCAAAGGTTTCCTGATCATGAAGGTGCCTCAGATCCTAATTGACAATGAGATCATTTCATTGGGGAATGAGATGGTGAACATACCCTATCTATAGCACCGTATCACGATCATGTCACGAAGTTCAGGTTATGATGTTTAGGTAACATAGTGACTATTTCCTTAGACTATGAGACCAGATCAAATCAATGTTACCCGAGGATACTTTAACGGCACACAAACATCACTCGGTGATATGGTGATTATAAAGGAGACGTTGGATATCTAGAGGAACATGTCGAGGATACTGAGTCAAGAGCAGGATTTGTCCATCCGCGTGATGGAAGATACTTTGAGCCCACTCGGATAAGTTATATCCATAAGTTGCGCAGTGTGTGACTAGGTCACGGGAATATTACTTATCGGAACGAGTAAAGAAGGTATTGTCGGTAACGAGGTTGAACACTGACATAAGGATGTCACTCGATCAAAACCTCGAACAATATAGTATCATAATGACAAAAGGAATAAGACACAATGTTTATGGTTCAACGACAAATATCGTTGAGTACACAGGTGGTCAACAAGGATAGGATATCCAGATCCCGATGTTGATCATTGGTCGTAGAGGAGTCTTGGACAGTATTCACAAAATGTTGGGTAGCACTCTTAAGGGCTTGACGAAGCTTGAAGATCGTTAATGGCTAGTTTGAATCACCGAAGAAGTGAGAAGAGAGAAAACAGAAATTTTTTGGGGAGATCCGAAGTCGTTCGAAGAAAGAATAAGAAAAAGGACCAGAAAAGGATTTTCGGATAAATGGTTATTTAAATATGATTATTATATATTACTTATGAATTATTTTATTGTAAAAGATTATTTAAATAAAGATTTATAAAAGACATCTTAAAAGTTAGGCAAAATTCCGTAGGGATTTCATCTAAAAAAGAAACGGGCAAAAAAGGAAAAAGTAATGCAGCAGAAAAAGGGCCGGTTTTGAACCAGCCCGAAATGGGCGGCGGATACTAAATACCACGCGGGGCAGCGGCTGCTGCCCACCGCCATCACGGGCCGTCTGGCCCTGGCTCACCTAGGCGCTGGCGATGGCTGCCGCGCGCATGTTGGCGCAGTGGGCTGCGAGGCTAGCCCACCCGGCGTCGCCCGCCCCCCGCTGTTGGCTGCCGCCTGGGCCTCTTCGACCGCTGCCTGTCACCGCTGCTCTGGACGGCTAGGCCAGGCGCGGGTGGGCAGCTGGCCCACTCGGCTGCTGCCCGATTTCCCCCTTTTTCCTATAGTTTTTAGTCCCACATTGGGACCTAAAGGTGGAGGGACCCCCTCCCTCCGCCTATATAAAGAGGTCTCCATGAGAGGATTAAAACACACCAATTTCGACCTGAAAAAAATAAAAGGCCTGTGTTGCCTCTCTCCTCTCTTTCTTTCTTGCGATTGTGACCTCCTTGGCAGGGTTGTGCAAGCAAGGAGTTCTTCACCGCGGAGCGCCATCGCTCTGCGGGATTCGGAGCCGGGAGATCTACTTCCACAACCTCAGCTGGATCGGGGAGAAGCGAGGGTCGGCGTTAAGCACTGTACATGGGCAAATCCCTCTAGCGGCATCGTGCTTTCGGTGCTAGGAGTTGTCGTGGAGCCGCAAGGACATCGTGACCTCGATGTCAGCATCAGGGCGTCTTCTTCATCCACGTTCCTCGCGATACGTTAACCGCGCTCGGTCTTCAAAGGTATGAATACCGTATCTCTTTCCCGTTACTGCATTACTAGTAGATAGATCTTGGGATTCCAGGGTTACCGCGTAGTAATTTTTATTTTATGCACCGAATCCCAATAGTTAGCGTTGGTCACTCTTCGTCTCGGAGTTATGATAGTTAGGAAAATTTTGTTTTCTAAAATTCTCAGATCATCTATCCCTAATCCTAGTTCATCCATATGTCCCCTGTCCTCCACCTCGATCTCCTCTCGGGCGAGCGGCTCCCGTAGTTGGAGCTCGAGTATTGCGAGCGCCTCCCGCTGTTCCAGCTCAGGTGCGAAGGAGTACCGTGTTCGGACCATTGTCAAGTGCAACCCACAGGGCGCTAAGTGCAATTTTCTAGGGTTGTTGCTCCTATGAGTGGGACCCACGTCTACGTGTCGTCCGTGTCAGCGCAATTTCGATGGTAGCCATGGTTTAGGACTAAATCGAGTCCATAACAAGTACACAATTAAAATTCTACAAATTACAAGCACAAGGACTAAATTGAGCCACATGCATAAGTACAGGGACAACAACTATATTTAACTCTTGTCGAAAAAACAACTATGTTTAACTTAGGAAGAGATGGCAAGCGACCACACCATTTTTTTGTTAGCCAATAAAAGAATCTTGGTGAAAAATAATTATTAGCAACTGCGAGAAATCATTATTAAGACTATGCATTCACTATCAAGGTGGTTGGCCACTTCAGTAAAACAACTAAATTTTAATTTCACACTAAATTAACTAGCTTGATTGACCAACATGCATATCTTCATCCTGGAAGAAGTTCTTCCACCCCTCCTTGTTGAAGGCGATGCGGCCATCTGTCTTCGTGTTATACACAATGGTGCTTACGCCACCTCATGCTCCAACGTGTACTTCAATCGAGCCTCGTTGAGAAATATGAAGAGATGAAACCATTTTCAATGATAGTTTCTAAGATGCAAAATTCAGATAGCTTAATGTTAGATAGAGCACCATCACACGTTACGAACACAATAAAAAACAAAGAAAGAATGATAACTACTGACAGACGTGTAAGAAAAATCACATGTTAAATAAAGCGCCATCACACAATGGCGGAGCTTGACGAAAGTGGCTACGGGCAGGGTGGAAGACAACTTATGGATGAATTGGGGGGAGGGGGCCTAACACTAAGCTCCGTTGCTGCCGCCATCGCACACGCTACTTATGGGTGGCATGCCACATTTTCTGCTCGTCCCTCTATTTTGGGATATACCTGTGCCGTATAATATATCTGTCACACTAATCCGATCTCTAATATAAAAGTTTTTCTACTGGTTAAAAGATCAATTACACATATATATTGTTCATTAGTTTATTTTTTTAATGAAATAGATCCGATTCTAAATTTTACCACTGGTTCACAGTATACATGCTCGTCAGCCAGCTAAAAGTTAAACCAACAAAGTGATCTCTTTTAAGAGCAAGTATAATAAGTTTATGTAAGCGGGCTATAAGTTTTTAAATAATATATTTAAGACGATGTGGATGAGAGAGAAGTGGAGAGAGAAAATTATCGGCTCTCATGCAAGAGCTAACTATAGTACATAAGCTTAGCCAAATAAAATAGTATACGGCTTATAGCCAACGACAGGCTTTATTATTGAACTTGCTCTAAAGGCAGAATATGTCTCGAATTTCTACATCGGCACTCGTCTTACATGCGCTATACAACCATTATTGTCTTCTCCGTCTCCCTCATAGTGAAATCGTGGTAATCGGGATATCTTCTCCAAGCTTGACACAACTCCGTTGGGCCATCAACTCGTCCATCAGCCTCCCAACATCATGAGTTAACAGGATCAGTTCTTATACTTGTCAGGCTAGCTCGATTTAGTCCTCGTACTCGGAATTTGCTGAATTTTGTCCATGTACTTGTGAATAGGGTTCAATTAAGTCCAATTTGATGTTTGCCGTCGAATTTGAGCTGACGAGGATGACACGTGTACTGAAATCTTTCAAAAACACCCTCACATATCTGAGAAAATTGCAAAAAATAACCATAAATATTGCAAAATACAGGATTAGTCCATGTACTTGTCCAGATGACTCGATTTAGTCCTGATACTTGTCAATCAGACTCGATTTAGACCAAATGCATATTTGCTGTCGAATTTGAGCTCATGCGGAGGACACGTGAACACATGTCCCACTTACAGAAACCTGAAAATTTGTAGAGACTCCCTTACGCATCTAGAACGTATACTTTTCGCTCCTAGATATTTATATGTACTTACTCTCCATCTAATACATAAGCCAGCACTCCAACATGTTACGGTACCCTTCAATTTAAGATTGTTCTATGAGTCGATAGAAATAGAGGCGACGGTGGCGACGATCACTAGACGGGAACGTGTAACTTTTTTCATAGAGAGGAGGTGACATCGAAATGATACCGGCAGCCACGAAAATGTACATTCTAGATGTGGGAGGGATACTACAAGTTTCCACGCCAGCCGCTCTACTGTAAGTGGGACCCGCGTCACGTGTCTTTCACTGGTCTAGTGATCGTCACTAGACCGGAACGTGTCGTTCATTTCGATACACGTTCCGGTCTAGTGATCGTCGCCTCCATTTCTATCGACTCCCTTCTTTTCTCTCCCTCTTAAATAGAACAGTCTTGAATTGAAGAGTACCGTAACAAGTTGGAGTGCTGGCTTATGTATTAGATGGAGAGTAAGTACATGTAAATATCTAGGAGCGAAAATTATATGTTCTAGATGCGTAGAGTCTCTACAAATTTTCAGGCTAACTAGTTTCTGTAAGTGGAACATGTGTTCACATGTCCTCCGCATGAGCTCAAATTCGACAGCAAACATGCATTTGGTCTAAATCGAGTCTAATTGACAAGTATCAGGACTAAATCGAGTCATCTGGACAAGTACATGGACTAATCTTGTATTTTGCAATATTTGTGGTTATTTTTTGCAATTTTCTCAGATGTGTGAGGGTGTTTTTGAAAGATTTCAGTACACGTGTCATCCTCGTCAGCTCAAATTCGACGGCAAATATCAAATTGGACTTAATTGAACCCTATTCACAAGTACGTGGACAAAATTCAGCAAATTCCGAGTACGAGGACTAAATCAAGCTAGCCTGACAAGTATAGGGACTGATGCTGTATTTAACTCCAACATCATTGTACGAAGATCCGCCGTTCTCTACTGCTTTCCTCGCCTCCACACCGAGATCTCCAGCCTTCTTCTGTATAGCTCTGTCGCCCATGAGTCTCCCGATCGATTCAGCGATCACCTCACCGCCGATCACCTCGTGGGTCTCGATGCCCGATCCGAAATCCTTGGCGCCGATGCTGACACCCACCTTGAGGCTTGAGCACCTCCACGATGAGCTTCTCGTTGTAGAACTGATCTCCGAACCGCGGCCACGTGACCATCGGGACGCCCGCGCTCACGGACTCCAGGGTCGAGTTCCAGCCGCAGTGCGTGACAAACCCGCCGACGGCTGGGTGGTTCAGGATCAGCGTCTGCGGCGCCCAGCATCGGATGAAGAAGCCCCGGTCGCCGCCGGGCGCCATCGTGATGTCTGCGGGCCTCCACTCTGAAAACGAGTCTGAGCCTGAGCCTGAGCAGCGGCCGACCACCCAGACGAAATTCTTGCCCGAGAGGTGGAGCCCGCGATGGAGCTCGTGCAGCTGCGGCGGCGAGAAGCTGGTGAGCGTGCCGAAGGAGACGTACACCACCGAACCAGTCCTCTTGGTGTCCAGCCACCGCAGGCAGCTGTCCTCGTCGTCCGTCGACGGCGACGGGGAGAGCGAGGGCGCGCTGATGGCGCCTCTTCCAGCGGCGAGCGCGACCGGCCCGACGAGCCACGCGCGGCGGCCGAGGGTCCAGCGGTAGTGCTCCACGTAGTCCGGCTCGAGCCCGTGGAAGCTGTTGAACACCTCGCCGAAGCTCCTCTGGTCCGCGTCCTCCATGCTCCGGAGAAACGCCCAGTCGTCCGGCCACTTCACGGGGTCCATCGTCTGGCTCCGCCTCAGCTCCACGCGGTGCGGCAGCCCCCGCAGGGAAACCAGGTCCGGGTCCGAGAACGGGTCGTGGCGCAGCATGCTGTCGCTGCAGGACCGGACCAGTGGAAGAACTTGGCGTTGTCCTCCGCGGATGCGAGGGCCATGCCGTTCTCGACGACGCCTGGCGGACGTCGAGGAAAGGCACGACGGAGATGTCGATTCTTTATTTTTTAGATAAAAAGGGAT
Source organism: Avena sativa (assembly GCA_916181665.1). Taxonomy (NCBI): domain Eukaryota; kingdom Viridiplantae; phylum Streptophyta; class Magnoliopsida; order Poales; family Poaceae; genus Avena; species Avena sativa. The sequence goes on from OV702282.1 coordinate 297,101,370, forward strand.
CACTCCCTCCCTTAGTCCCATTTTATTAGAATGAGACCACCTGAGTTCAACACGGCAGAAATACAACTCCACACAGCAAACTAAAATAAACCGACACCGAGAACTAAAGATAACTAGAGCAGAGTTTTTAAAACCAACACAAAAACAACTACGACAGAGCAGAAGACAACAACCCAAGCATAGCCTCCACACAGGTAGAAACACTGAAGACGCAGAATCACCCAATGACCACATGCACTGAATCTTCATCCTCAGGGTGCGCCTTCAGATGTTCCACCGTTGCTCTCCTAGCGTGAAGCGAGGCGGCACTGGATTTCCAAGTGAAAGCCCACCCAAAGCCAGGGCATCTCATCTCACCAGGAGCCTCAGAGGCGTTTTTAGGTTGTTGACCATCCTGTCCATGAACAGCTCCAGGGCTCCCCCTTCCAACTCTTTGAATGGAACTTTCCAGTTCCGAAGGTACAGCAAGACGAGCCGCCAGATCTGTTTCATATTAACCCAGGAACGGTTGGGCGGATGATGGTGGATTTCCAGACGAAGATGTCGATTCTTGGGCGGTCGAAAGCATCGTCGTTGGCGCGTTCGACGGTTGGGCGGACGATGGTGGCGTTCACGGGCGTGGTGAGGATTGTGCACCTGACGCCACGGGGGGAGAAGAGCGCGGCCATGTCGGCTATCGGGATGAGGTGGCCGGGGGCTAGGAACGGGAAGAAGAGGATGTGCAGTGGCTCATCTTTGACAGCCATGGCTAGCTGCGTCTATGTACGATGCGGAGGAGAGGAAGGAGAGTACACACTTAATCTCCTACTCGTCAAGATGATGAGAGCTGCAGTGTGTTTTCAATTTGAATGGTAAGAGAACAGTGTGTATGTAGTACGTACTTACTTGCACAAGCCTGAAAAGTTGGATCGAACCATCCAAGAAGACACGAGGCCAGGTTGTTTCGGACTTGGCCATATCATCTTCTAGAATCTATAATGCTTTGGGGTGCCGTTCAAGATTTCTATATACCTTCACGTGCACAAATTTGCCTCGGTTGTTTGACATATGTAGTAGTAGGAATAATGTACTTCCATTGGCGAAGTCATTCTGTCACTGTCTACTGTGGCAATAACAAATCGCGAACATGACTTAGTTTTGTTTGATAATTAGTTAGTAAGTACACATCTTTGGACCTATGAAAAGCGGAGTTTGCTTTCGTAGCAATTCTCGAGCGAACGGAGCTGAAAATGGACGGGAGATTTTGTAAAAAATGCGTGATAGAATTTGTGGATTCTCGTATACTACGATATCAAATGGGATACATCAAACTCGCATGTCCGTCACCCACGTGTGGTATTTGAAAGATTTTCCTAGTTATATCATGAATCTTTTAGATAAACCTCGTAAGAAGTTGGAGGGCCTAGTAGTACAAAGCATCATCCAATTCATCGCTCCACTTTAGATAGACCCAGCACCCATATTTCATCTTATTAGATCACACTACGTACTCATCCAATTCATCCCATAGATAGACCCAGCACCCATATCGTCATCGCTCATGCACATATTTCAGGTAATCACATAACTATTGATTGTATTGTAAAAATAGATGATTGAGAGTTAATCAACTGGTCTTTCTATGCATCTTCAGGGGCGGTGAGATTCAGAAAGTAAAGAGACAGTACACACATTGTCTGAGACGTCAGCCCACCTAGGGTACTCCTCCATGCTTCACGGATATCCACCGGCCATAGTTGTGCTTTGCCGAGAAGATAGTTAAAGAAAAGGGCCACTTCTCGGACAGAACACGACGTTGGGCGTCTTGCCCAGTCTCCAAGACATTCATAAATCTGCCACCATAAGATTTACAGAAGAACTCTCCGCACCAAGTTTCAAATTAGTCAATAGTACTAGTTCTCATGATACCCCATACATACAAGTAGCATTCCAGTTTAACAGCTCTCTAGAGATGGGATGGAATCTCGGGTTTGTAAAAGCTTCGTTACAAAAGGTTCCATATCCACCAGTCAGGAACCTCCATACAGCACAGCTTATTGAATTTAGGTTACAACAGCCCTGCACTCTCGAACGCAAACACCGAAACCAGCTACAGTTGTTTTAGAGTCACAGCAGAGCACACCATCTGATCGCCACATCATTAGTACACACATTGGGAGTGTCTGTATACAGGCTTCGCTCACCAGTCTAGTCCTAAATTCTTCGAGGTAAAGAGGTTTTCGACGTAGAGGATTACTGGTCCAGATGACCTGACGAAACTCTGCATTTGAGCCCTTGCTGAAGTCTCTGCAAGGTCGAAAGAGGCAGTCTCAGGACTACTCCTGTGTTTTAACAGAAAAACTAAGATATATTTTTGTGTTTTTGATAAATGGGGTTCCCTGTTATTTTTCTCTTGTAGGCAACCTGATTATCTCATGCACAGGCTAGAAACTGTGATGGATTATCTGCTCTCATGGAAGCAATGCAAACGAACAACTAATTTAATGCTTTGTAAGACAATATAAAAATGTGATACGATCATGTCAGCAAATGATGCGAGTTGATTGCATATCCAAGAGGTTGTAAACAACAGAATAGGTAAATCTGTATTCTGGAGATGACGATACTCACCATCTTCATTCAGTTTCTTCAGGAGCTGCGATTTAGAAGGAAGGGCATACATTCCAGCGCCAACTGCTTTCCTTATGGCCCAGCCATGGTGAGGAGCAAACACCTGAGCATAAGCCTTTGATGCTGCGTCCCTCAGGGAGTTGCCCCTGATAAAGATACAATATGAATATTTCTCAACATAGGCATATAAGAACAGAAAAATTAGGGGGATGACAACACCATAACATAGGAGGCCCCACAATTCAGTTTGCACTTACTCTGTAACCAATATCTGCTCAAACAGAACTTTGACCATATCAATCCCACGCTTGACCCTCAGTAGATTCCTCGTATGGCTGCCCGCCACTCTGACAGTGCCCTTCTGAATATCTAGCTCAACCATGGAAGGCAATGTTGAGATCGACTTGGATGCCTCCAGTAAATCATCAACCTATAATCGATCGGAGAAGCGGAAGCAATCATCAGACAAGATCTCCGAACACGAGTCTTGAGAAGGGGATGCCATCATTTGACTATGTAATAGAGTGTACGAAGTCACCATCAAGCATGCAGTAGTACGGTTTTGGTAACAATTGAACATGTGAATTAGTTGAACATTTTGTTTGCTAAAAAGTTGTACAAGCACAAAAGATACCTATGCCACTCAGACACGTCAAGCATACATCATAACAAGTATAGCACAAAAGCTGGATTACATGGTTCGATCCTGATGTGCACAGGACAATTGCTGCCATCGTATGTTTGAGATCATTTTTCCCAAACCTCCTACTACTAGTAGCCTCAAATGTACCTCTGGTCCTAAATATAAGATGTTTTGGCAAGTCAATTTCTTGCCAAAACATCTTACATTTAGGAACAGAGGAAGTAAAATTAAGGGGATCTCCACAATTAATCACCACGTAGATGTACAGGCGACTTGCCAAAACATCTTACATTAAGGAACAGATGAAGTAAAGTTTAGGGGATCTCCACAAATAATCAGCAGGTAGTTGTACTGTATGAAGCAAAATCAACTGAGACAGTCCTGCTGACTTGATCCAATTGAGAATTCGAGATCACTTCGCCCCAACCTAGCAGCTCTAAACAACCTTCCGGGGGCCACACCAATTATCTCCCCCACACAGAAGCACAGAACAACTAATTCGACTCGCCCCAGCCTAAGCATCGGAGAGCTCCCCATCGGGGAAGGAATCGCGAAGAGGAAGCGGAAGCGAAGCTAGAGCAGAGAGAGCGGGGAGGACAGACGGAAGAGAGCTTGCCTTGGCGACGTAGTCCATCTCGGCGAACTTGAAGGCGATGCCGAGGCAGCCGAAGAGGACGGAGACGTGGGAGCAGGCGCGCGAGAAGTCCCCCGCCACCATCGCCGCGGGCTGCTGCTGCTTCGCGACGGCCGCCAGCTCCTCGAACGAGGAGCCGATCCGCCGCAGCGGCTTGTCCGCCTCGTTGGAGCCCATGGGTCCCCGCGTCGGCGGCGGCTGGAGGTCGGCGAGGACGAGCGCGGTGGGTGCTTCGAGACGAGAGCTCCGGTGGTGCCGTGTCGTCTCTCGTCTGTCGTGGTCCGGTAGCTGATGCCTTGTGGGCTTTTGGTGGTTCTACGCGAGAGGGCGATGGTGATGATGGCGAGGTTGAGGTCGGCTCCGCGATGGGCTTGTAGTGGGAGTATCAGATTCGGCCCATGGAATGGAACCACGTCTCAAGGTGCAGATAGGACCGTCTACCGCAGCCCCAAACATATAAGATGCATATATGTCAACTGATTTATTTTTTTGATCAACTGATTTAAAACAATATATTTTTTTTAACGGGAAAGGGCCTAAGTTCCCAGAAGCTGCTTCATTAATTAAGGCAATGGGTACATCTTACAGAAAAGCCCCCGAAAGAGGGGAACAAAAAACAGTACCACAACATATGTAAAGAAGACCCTAAAACTAAAAGCAGAAAAGCGATCAGGTCCTCGGTCTTCTTCTCCACCGTCGTCGACATCAAGCACCTCCTGTCGGCCACCAGAGCGACGCCGAGGACGAAACCACTTGGCAGCACTTGGTGGGGGAATCCGACAGAGTGCTCCAAACAAGGCCTCCACGCCGAAGGTTTGAACGAGCGCATCTATGGCGCATCGAAGAGCTCGAGCGTCGTCGAGCGTGGATAGGCTTCTCTGGCCAGGGATAGCTCCGGCAACCACGCCTTCGCTTGGGATCTCCACAAGGTGCAGCTTCACCAACCTGCAGAGCTCGAGAAGAAGGGAGAGTCCACCCACTAACCTCCTCTGCGTCGCCATCATTGCGACCTGGAAGAGGAGGAGGCCGACTCACCCACTCCACGGGCTCCACCAAAACCGTCCCCTTTGCATGAGAACAGGACCACCCAGTCGAGCAGTTCGCCGCAAGGCTTCTCCACTCCTCCTCGCCACCACGGCCGACCGGGAGAGAATCCGCCTCACCACAAGCTGCCGACGCCGCGCCCTCCCCCCCCCCCCCCGCCTCCACGTCCGGCCAGGAAAAGTCATAGCTCGCAGCCACTTCACAAAAGATAGCCCGCGACGCTTAATTTATTGCGATAAGCGGTGTCGTCCTCATCCTCTTCAGCACCGGCCATCGGGCCAAAAGAAGAAAGGGGAAGAACCCTAAAAGCTTCCAAATCTCGTCGCAAAGATCTAGAGCTCCGCTGCTTCTAACGGGCAAAACACCCACTACTGGCATAAAGCCAAAACAACTACAACCTACATCTACCTCGGCGACTTTCTCCCGCCACCTCCCACCGGCTACTCCGGCGAGAAGGGCGCGGAAGAGCCCTGACCTCCTGTGCACGACTCTCAAAGCAGCTCAAGGAGGGTAGAGGAGAGGGAACCCGCTATCTTTTAAAACAATATAACAATCTACACTTTAGAACTTATATAGGTGCATCTAGAAATATTCAATCCATCAGATCGGCCATTAATGTCCACTCAAGTCTAGCCCAACACTAAGCCTACATTTAAACGTTTATCCGCGTACAATCCAATTAAAAGAAGATAGCCAACTTCACCTTAAAAGTCTGGACTGAAGGAGAAACAAATCTATCCCTTACACGTTGGTCGCGGCCTCCTTCAGTAGGCGAGGTTGGGACTAAATCGAGCATCATTCACCCATCCTGTAACAACGCTAACATCACATCCCCTAAGAAGCCCATCGAAAAGGCATGGCGATGCTAACTCTAATACCATATAAAAGCGTCCACTCATATCTAGCCCAATACCTAGTCTACGTTCAGATGTTTATGCGTATACGACTCAACCACAAGAAGAGAGTCCACTCCATCCTAAAATCATGCACCGAAGGTCGGTGAGGCTGCTCATGTTTAGTCTCACTTTGCCTACGGAAGAAGCCTAACGACCAACCTATAAGGGAGAGATTCCCTCCTCCTTTAGACTAGCTTTTGGGAAGAGTCGGCCCTCCATTAAATATTGTGTCTTGTGCTCATAACCGTCTAGAACATGGGATGAGTGTTGGGCTAGTCTAAGTGGATGTTGTCTGGTATTAGAGACAACATCGACATGCCTTTCTAAGGGGTTTCTAGGGAAATGGGATGTTTTCTTTTTTTGAGGAATCAACGGCGGGCACAAGGCCGGCCTGAACCAATTTCATTGAATAACCGACATAGCGAAAGTCATTACAAAAAATCCGCAAGATAGTAACCAAAAAAAGAGAAACTAAAAAAACTGTCTATACCTAGCTAGGACAAGCAAGAGTTTGTTGGGTGTTTTGGAAAATACATAGAGGTGAAAACTGTACACCAAGAAGATAGAATTAGACTGAAGGTGGACTACTCATTTCTCGCAAGGTGGTAGAACCTCACCGCCCAATCCTCCGCTAAGGATTTATGAGAAGGGTTTTTAGTTCTATGAGACCATAGAGAGATGTTGTCGGCACACCTGCGAAAAACGAGATGGATAGGCTTGACCTCGTTCCTAAAGACTTTTGTGTTTCTCCACTTCCAAATATTCCAAAGAGCGCATATGATTACCGAAGTTCTTACTTGGCAAGCAGAAGAGCCATCCCAGAGATCCCTGAGCGAGAGACAAGACATAACATCATCGTGCAAGGCGGACACCGCGATCCAGAACGGCAAAACCGAAGGGCAGTGAAGCAACGAGTGAACCGAAGACTCCGTCGAAGAGAAGAACGGGCAAGAATCAGAGGACGCAATGCCTCTCCTGAACCTGCGCTCATTAGTGAAAAGCTTGTCCCGATCCGCCAGCCAGAGGAAGATACGACACCGATTCGTCGCAAAATTCTTCCAAGTGGTAGTTGCGAAGGGGACCTCCTGCAAATGATCAAAAGCTGTCAAGTATGTTGTCTTAGTGGTTAGAGGACTGCCGTCCGAACGCGCGACTCTAACGTCCGGGACACTATCATTTAGGTTAACGGAAGCTACAAGCGCCTGCAGATCCGAGAGCTCCGAAGACGCGGCATGAGAGAGACGCGGGAGAGTGTCTAACAGAACGCACGTCGATTGACATGAGAAGGCTACCGAGCAGTTTTTGTTTGTGATGTGGGAGTAAAGGGCTGGGAAACGAATGTCCAGGGTTAGGTCATCTATCCAAAGATCATGCCAGAAAGAGGTATCCGTACCCGATCCGACGGCCACTTTTGTTAGACATCGAAAGGAGGGCAAGCAAGAGAGGGAAATGTGATGTTAGGGTTGTTTTAGTTCGGTGAGGCTGCTCATGTTATAGGAGGAGACCATGACCAACTTATAAGGGAGAGAATTTCTCCTCCCTTCCGTCTAGACTTTTAGGATGTCGTGGGTTCTCCGCTGAATGTTGTGACATATGCGTCTAAACGTTCAAAACATGGGCTGAGTATTGGGCTATCTAAATGGACGCTGACATCGACAAGGCAGTTGAACACCGGAATACCATATATCATTTCAAACACATACATACAATTCACTGCTTGCTCCTAATAATTATTTCATATTTAGACATAAACATTTTCATACAGAGAGAATGCAATTAACAGTTTGTTATCGCTACTCTTTCACTGCTTGCAACTAACCACCTTGCTTTTACGATTTCTGTTGGCCACATAGCAATGCTTCCGAGAGAGATCTGAGGTCAGTGGTTGATGGCCAGATTTATGCACTGCAAGAAATTAAACCAAAATTTAGAGAACCCATGTACTCTTTCCGTTCAGAAATATAAGACATTTTAGTTTTATAAAAAGAATATATTTAGATATCTTTTAAGTATAGGTTCACTCTGAATCTATACGCAAAATTCATCTAGATATATTCGTTTTATAAAATTAAAACGTCTTATACAGAAGGAGTACTTGGCAAGAAAAGCAGAGACGGATAGGTTTTGCTGGGTAGGTCCCGGTTGCCCACCTGCTTTTAGCTTCCCTACCACGATTCCGCCGCCCTCACACCACCTACGAACAGATGCTCCACCATGTGTTTGGAACAAAATTATACAGTACGTTGTTAGATAAGAACTGTCAACATGTATTAAAAATCCAAGCAAAAATTAAGTTAGACACGGAGGCAACAAAACATATCCTCTCTCTCCGTTTAGAAATATAAGATGTTTTATGTTTGTGAATGACATGTATTTAGACACATTTTAGTGTCTAGATTCGTTTGAACCTATACACTAAAAGGTGACTAGATACATCTTCTTTACAAACCTAAAACATCTTATATTTCTAAACGGAGGGAGTATAAGCGAGTGCATTACTCATGGGATTAAGTAAAAGGTTGCCCTTTAGTGCAATATATTAAAAAAGTACAATATAAGTTGTTTCTTTCCTACCTTGGAAAAGTATAAAAAAACAGATTCGCTGTGAACGAGAAGTTGCAAATTGTGAATGGCAGAAGTCTGCAAGTCATGTGCACTAACAAGGATTGTAGACTAAACATCAAGACAAAGACATTTGGAAATAAAACAAGGATTGTAGACTAAACATCAAGACAAAGACATTTGGAAATCACCTTGTGCTTCCTCTTATAGAATCCTTGGACTTCGATGAGTCATTGCAGCCATGATCTGATTTCTCTATGTGGATTCCGTCGCCGACCAGTTGTCCAATCATCACTATCTTCAATGCCGCTCATATCCAATAAGGTAGCAGAGGGATGAGAGGTCGCCGCACCAATCCGGTAAGGTAGTGGAAGGATGAGAGAAAGAGGAGGATAAACGGATGGAGGGAACAACACCGTCCGCGAAGCAAGGGCTTCCATGGCGGTGCTCACCGGCGGCGCTCTAGAGACTCCCCTATCATCACCCTAACTGCCACTTTGAGACAGAATGTACGATCGATGTGGGACAAGTGGGATATCCCACATATGCCCACTTGATTCCAACTCCTACACGTGGGTGTCTCGGTGCATGAACGAAACAAGATCTAAGAGCAACTCTAGCAGATCGTATAAAAACATGAAATTTGTAAAATAACATTTTTGGGTTCTAATGCAAAAAATCGGCCCAATCAAATCCCCTAAATCCGTCTCACCCTTAAAACTTTTTACCGCTCACAGAAAATTTCCGCCCCGCCGCTATATGCTCAGGTTGCGCGACCAAACTATGGGTGTCACTTTTACTCATGGAAGCCCTTGGCGCTGACCCCCCCCCCCCCCCCCCAACCCTGTCGCGGGTCACCGAAGTCTCTGCGGCCATGGATGTTGTGGGAGGCCCGATTCGGAAGCTCCATCGACGTAGGCGGCCTAATTCGTCCACACCGGAGCACCAATTGTCTCCTCTTACACAATCCCCAGGAGGGGCGCTCCGAATCAGCGCCGCGGGTCACTGAGGTCGTAGGTGGCCTGATTCGGCCGCACCGAAGCACCAACTGCCAACTGGTGGCCTGATTCGCCCACACCGAAGCACCAACTACCAACTCTTACGCAATCCCCAAGAGGGGGCGCTCCGAATCAGCATCACATGCATCATGGTCACAGCGGCCATGAACAAAGTATGTGTTCGATTCGGTTCCATAGATCTTGCATTTGTGAGTAGTTTTTTATCTCCGAAAATTGTAGACAGGTTGAATGAGCGGCCATGAACAATAGCCATCCTCATTGTGAAGGAGCTCAAGGATAAGAAGAAGCGACACGGATCGATGGTCGGTCGTCTTTGCATCTCTAGAAAACCACGCGCTCAGGACATTTCACCGAGTTACCCTTATATCCGCTAAATCTCTTCCGTAAATGCTATTGAATGCGCAAGGAGTTGTTTGTGCAAATAGTGGAAACGTGTGAGAAAACTCTTTTCCACATCGCTGTCCCAACGAGACATAAAGGGGCTCATGTGAAAACTTGTTTCACGGTCACATTGATATGAACTACACCTGGTTTTTGGTTTTAGAAATTGTTCACGAATATCTTTTATGCGCAGTCTTCCTAGACATGCTCTAATTACAGCTGACTGACCCGTAGACTAAACCATATATTTGTTGTAGAATTACAATTGACATACCTATGTTGTCGTCTAATTTCACGAGTCTTCTCAGACTAGGCAGCGTTTGTTCAAATTTAGCAAATAACAGTGTTGGGCACTGTTGGAAAATCTGATGGACCGGCAGCTGATTTCCTTCGTCGATGGCATCAGGAAAATGCTAGCGAGAGGCTACTCGACGGCTCGCTCTGCTAAAATTCTTTCGGGCCTGCTTGGAATGTTGTTTTTTAAACAAAACTCCCGGATTATACGGAGCTTCTAGGTTTAGCATCTTCACAAAATAAAAACAGCAAGATTAAATACGACAATCCAAACAGGGCCTTAGTGGTTTCCTGTAGATGTTGATTTTGGTTTTCCTGTTCTAGACTTTTTCCAAAAATTGTTGATTGGTTCCTCCGAACTGTAAGCTTTCACTGTGCTAAAATTCTCTCTTTAGTGCTTTCCTATAGCTATTGATGTTGGTTTTCCTGTTTTAGACTTTCCAAAAAATTCTGATTGGTTCCTCTAAACTGTAAGCTTCAAAGACGAGTGCACAGCTCGGTTCTCTTGTGACTCTTGGTTGTATTTTGATGGAACCAGGGCGCTTTGACCCTTTGTCTAAAAAAGTAGAATCGTTCACAACATAGCTTGCACAATTTCAGAAGATATCGATCATATAATTGTTTGTAAAATTTCAAGGAATAATTTGTTCGTGGTTGAACTGAATTTGGTGGGCCTTTTCGTCAGCCTGCAGCGGAGAGGCAGAGGCCAGCGTCTGAGCCGGGCACGACCAGTCACTTCCACGTATCTGAATCTGTGAGATGTTTCCAACGCATCGCCGGTCAGCGATCCAAATTGTTCGCTTCGGTTTCTTCTAAACGAGATGAAAACCACATTGTGTTTCTGAAACGGATGATGACGGAGACCTGGGTAGAGGCAACGACGAGGAGCACCTGCACAAGCAAACGACATGCGAGAACAATGCGGAAAAACTTCAGAAAGAGCATAGAACATAACATAGAGCCTTCTATTGAAAAAGGGGACGATCGATTAACATATTTTATGTGCAGAGTCATATTAGATAACTGTGTCAATCAGCACAGGTCCGGCGAACCAGATCCTAAGACTGGGGCGACAAATATGAAATCATCATCCTCGAAACAGGTTAGGAGAAAAAACACATCGAAAGTTCTATTAAGAAAAGCAATAAAAATCATCAGAGAGGCGATTGCATTTTGCTGTGGAGTCAGATTTAGATAACATGTCAATCAGCACAGGTCCGGCGAACCGGAACCTAAGACTGGGGCGACAAATTCCTATTCATCATGCTCGAACGCAATTGCCAAGGAAATCAAAGAACCGATCGAGAACTAGCCGGAAACAGGCAGAAAGATTAGAAACGATGCTAAAGCTGGGGAGAAAAATTCGACCATCATAACACTAAGGCACCACAGATCGAAAAACACGAAGGAACCGGTAGAAACAAATCGATTGACGAGGCGGCGACGGTGGAGCTTTGCTGCGTTTGGTGACGGTCAGGGGGGCCGCGGCTGTATTTAAGGGGAAGAGGAGAACTAAGGGTTCTTAGGATGGGCCTTCAGGCATGAACGGGCCTATACTATGGGCTGTTCTGCATGATGGGCTGCCATTTAACTCCAATGTACTTTTCTGGCCTTTTGTTTAAAGTTGCCCTTCCTTCGCAACTTTGGAATTTTGGACGCACTGGCGAGAGTCGAGAGTTTAATAGTCCCTCTATTCTAATTTAAGATGCATATAGTTTTTAGTTAAAGTCGTTTTTTTAAAAAAAAATGACTAACTACATAGAAAAAAGTGTCAACATCTATAATATTAAAATAATATTGTTAGAACCTTAATAAAATATATTTTTACATTGTGTGCATTTTGTATCATAGATGTTTATATTTTTTTTCTATATAGTTAGTCAAACTTTAAAAGTTTTGACTTTGACAAAAACCTATATGCGTCCTAATTTAAGATAGAAAGAGTACATACTACTCAAGTCCATGCTTTGTTTCTCAGAAAAATAAAGTCCATACTTGAGAGGAGCGGTGGAATATATTGTCCGTTTTTCTTCAGCGCTTGAATTGTTTTGGTTCACACAATTTAATCTTTGCTGAAAATGTTGAAATTCCTTTTAGTTTTCTCCCCTGTGTTTTTAATTTTTTTTCCTGTTCTAATGGCTTATTGTATAAAGGGATAGCTTATGCGACCATTGTTCTCTCAGATAAGGGGGTACATATTATTTCGATGGCCAAAAGTCTCTTTGGCTCTCGAGCTCCACTTATATTTTAAAAATTCAGTAATTATTCTTACACGTTTAAAAAAAATCCATACGTGGTCAATGATGTATCCTATGAGCACGGAAAATTGCAATGTTAAATTCTTTAAATTTTCTCCAAAATTGAAATTTGAGAAACTTTGGAGTTTTAGATCAATACTTTTATTTTTGTGTATCTCAAAATACAAAGCATTTTAAATCAGGATTTTTCGCGTTTGCACGACACATACTGAGTACACATATATTGTTTTTTACAATTTTTTAGAAGTTGGCAAATGATATTTGAATTTTTAAAAATAAAGAGAGCACCGGAGCAAGGGAGCTAGAAATCCCCATCCGTTAGACGGGCCATCTTTTCATCCTCAATTTTCTTCTTCCTTCTTAACCATTCAGATATTTCCACCTGTCAAATATTTTCTTCTTCCATCAAGATTGTGCTTGTTGCGCCCTTTGATACATTAAGATATTTCCACCTGTCAAATTGAATGGACCTCCCCACAAAAAGAAGAATGAACCTCAATAACCAGCAAGGCAATTCAGCAGTCTGTCGTGGAGATATTTGATCATTTACCCCACTTTATTTCAAAATTTGATCATTTGCCACATTAACCACCACATGTCAGTGACACATGGTGTGACAAATAATCAAATTAAAAAATAAAACAGGACAAATCGTCAAATCTCCCCTGTCATGGCAACATCATCCAAAGTTTGATGCTCAGTCTGATTCACACTCGTTGATACTCCATGGCTTTATTTACATCCCAATTAGTGTCTTGTAAACACTATACAACAACGACTATTTTTTTTTTGAAGGGTACAGCAACCACTACTTGGTATACTTACATCTCCAAAAGGAAGCACTCCATTGACTTCACAATGTGAGTCAACATTGACCCTTTATGTACAGTACAAACTGTGGTCGCCACGAGAACACTGGTTAAACGCACTCGGATCGATCGGGCGCACGCGATTACTACTACCGCAGTATCAGCTCGGAGGCAAGTGTACAGAGCGCCAGGGTGCCGCACGGCCGGCGGCGCGCTCCCTCAGCTGCCGACTGGTCGGTCATACCGCCGTCTTCTTCATCAGCTCACCGAACTCCTCCTCGGTGACCCTGAGCATCTCCCTGAACTCCTCGTCGGTGGCCTTGAGCATGTCCGGCAGCGGCAGGCCGACGACGCCGGCCTCCACGGCCGCGCGGTGCCGCGGCGCGATCCGCTTCTCGAGGCTAAAGGTGAAGTACTGCGGGAAGACCTTGACGTCCTCCACGCCGCCGCCCATCTCGGCCACCAGGTACTCGAACTTGGGCCTGAAGTTGCGCTCCACGTTGAAGGTGAACAGGGCCGGGCACCGCAGCGCCATGGCCACCGCCTCGTCTTTCGACATGCCCAGCTCCGCCCGTAGGTACTCCAGCTTGGGCGCCATGGTGCGCTCCACGCTGGACACCAGGAGGATCGGGTCCTGGAAGGCCAGGGCGCGGTTGTCCCGGAACCCCAGGCGGCGCAGGTAGATGAGCGCCGGCCGAAGCTGGTCGCGGACGCTACAGGCCAGCAGGCGCGGGCACTTGACCACCACGCGGCGGTAGGCGTCCTCGGCCACGCCCAGGTGCTCGGTGAGGAAGGCGAAGACGGGGCGGAGGTCGGCGCGCACGCTGGCGGTGAGGACGGAGGGGCACATGCCGAAGACGCGGCCCAGGTCCTTGAAGAGGAGCCCGCGCGACTGGAGGAAGGTCACCACCGCGTGGATGGACTCCGGCGACGCCTCGCGGAGCGCCGGGTTCAGGGACAGCGCGCGCCCGTAGTCCACCCCCATCAGCTCCAGGCTCAGGATCTTGTCCCGCATGTCCGACGGCAGCTCCGGTAGGTGCAGCGACAGAGTCTCCGACGCCGTCCCTGGTAAAATCGTTGTCGCTGCTGCCAAGGCCGGGATCGGGATCGTCGTGGTGGCGATCGCGGCCGCAGCGGTGGGAGGGAGCTTGGCGGAGGAGGACAAAGAGTGAGGCTTGGCTACCGGGAGGGATGTGGAGGCGTAGAAGCTGCAGAGCGGCATTGTCACCGGCCGTAGCTAGCTTCTCCCTAGCTAAGCTTTTGTCTCCCTTTCTTGATTGATTTGGAGGCCTGGAGATTGGAGGAGAACAGAGGAGGAAGACGATGATGTGGTGCAGTGCCGCGGAGCGAAGTGGCATCTCATCCACTACCCTATCTGATCGTTGGTCATGACCTGGCAATCTGGGTGCTGCTCATTGGGTGGTCAGATTTTGAACCAGAATGAGACTGCTGGCTGGCTTGCCAGCAACAGCCAAAACAGAAATAATAAGCCAACACTGATATTTTTTGCTCGCCAATAAATATCAGAGCACGACAAAGTGGAAAAGGCTACCAGATATTTTTCATCACAGAAAGTGAATAATGGGCACTAAACTTCAGCCAAATATATCCCACAGAGTTCTGAAATGTAAATGGAGTGAGTTATTCATTCTGAAGGTCAAGGCTGACCAACACTTTAACATATTTTCCTTTGAATTATTTGCCAGGCCTATCCCCAAATATAAAGAGTGGCTTACAGGTTTAACCTGGGGTTGAAAACAATCGATTCATTTGCAAATTCTGCAAATGTTCCTTTTGGAATGAGGGGTGACTAGTTGAATATAGACTCTTTCAGGGTAAATACACGACACATCGAATTGCCAGATTCTGTGCAACCATAGGTGACAACAACTCTACAGACTAGCTGAAATGGATTATTAACTGGTTTTCTTCCTCCGACACAGAGCCTAATTTAGGATTGGTACATCAGGCAGCAGCAGCGCTGCATGTAATTTAAGCGCCGAGATACGCCAATCTGGAACTTGGCCGAATGCTATCCATGCTAGCTGGATGGGTATGATGGAGCTTCGCTCAACATTTCCCATGGCTTTTGCTCACTGAAGCTCTTCTCACCAGCTTGCGGTTAGAAGCTACTTGATCATCCTGTGCCACACACAAAGACGAGAGGTCCGTAAGGATAGTTTGGTGCACAACAAAACACACTACGTGAGCACTTGAACTCTGCAAGGCGCACCAGTATTGTGCGTAGGGCAATCTAGACATCACAACTAACGAAGATCATGAAATCAGGTTTTCAAATATGGACCACGGCTACCAACTTTCAAGGATTCATGGTGAATTCCAAAGAGATGCAAAGAAGTCGAAAGAAAGATGAGCATGACGAAGGTTACCATATTTAGCGAGGCCGCAGATTCAGACTGCATTGTTTGATTTTGACCAAGAGACTGGAATGTATCCAGCGCATCTACTGTTAGCTGCCAACCAGAAAGTTCTGAACTGCTTGAGCTGGAACTAGTATCATAACAACAACCTGCTGCAACAGTTCCATTTACCCATGGACAGTAACTTTTGTGATGCTTAATAGGATCAAAATCTGGAAGACCTGGTTCATAGTCGTTTTCTCCATTTGTTGCTCCTGAGAAACAGATAATGGACTATTGATATGAGCAAAGCACATATAATTGAGCAGAACAATAATCCAATAAGCGCATTAGAAACAGAGGGTGAGGAATATAATAAAAGCATGTGTGTGGGATGTGGGAGCAGTCGGTATAGGACAACTAGGAATAGTGGATGCTAAAGCTGAACTACAGATATGAGATCAATACCACCTGTGCTGAAAAGTGAAAACTGAAAGGTTTAGCTGGCTGCTCCTTGGTCACCAAGGAATCATGTTGAATAAATTACAACTTCAATGAAAACATGCCGAGCAAGTATCTCTAGTAGTTCGATAAATGCAGTTTAATAGGAAAAGCGTAGCATGCAACCACAGAAGCAAAAATGCGTCTGGTATAAGAATATCATTTAGGTTATGTGTAGCAGGAAAAAGGGTTGATAATAATTACCCAATTCATTCTGCGGATCATATTCTAACCCCATTAACACATCATCTGTATTCGGTACTTTGCCAGCCTGTGTCACTTCCTCTTGAGATGCATCAAAACCGTTATACATCACAGCATTGCAAGAAAGAGAGGGATGCATGCTGCTTTCACGACCAATCTTTTTCCCACTCTCACCAGAATCAGCTTTATTAGAACCATACATTTTTGATCCACTGTCAGCACGGCCTGCTGAACGGAACACTATATCTTGGCTGTCTCCATGAGGTTCTTCCCGATCAACTTCTTCAGGTACAAACTCATCCGTTAATCCAGGCCCTGGAACTGATTCACCGGTATGACCCATTGTCTCAGTAAGGTCAGTAATAGGTTCTGCATCGCCTACAACACTCTCAGTTCTTTGCAAAGAAACATCAATGCCATGAATTTCGGCCTCGTGACTAACACCCATGCCAACACTCCCACCACTAATTCCTAAGCTAAGTTGATCCCTTGCAAAAGCAGAAGTTGTGCCTGCATTAAGGACTTCCTCCCCTTCATTTGTACTGCTTCCTCCTATCTCCCTTCCGTCACTTCCAGCAGCAGGTTGTGCACAAGCACTTTGCTGTGCTTGGTTGCTATCATTGAGATCGAATGCATCATGCATATCGACATTCCTTTGCCCACTAGATGAAGGCATATTAATATCAATGCCAGCATCTGGATGGTACTCAACACTCTCCATCGAATCTTCGTCAGCGCTGCGAATATCCATTGCAATAACAGAAGATGCCCTCATAGAATCTCTAGCAGATGGATGCTCAACAGGACCAAGACCAACAGCTCTAGAGTGACCGAATATACTGGTATCTACATCAGAGTTAATGCAGAAGTTTCTACTAGGACCCGCTCCAGAAGAAGATGGAAGATTGGCATCAAAAAAGTTGAACCCACGGGATCTTTTATTCTGGATGTCTGAATCTTGCACATCATTGTCAACTTCTTCACCGTCACGATCAATGACAGTACCTTCTATGCTGTCAGCATGCTGAGCCCCATCCTGTGGCTTGTCAGCTGTGCTCCCACCTTCCTCAAGGTTACGCTTCCGCGAGCTTGGACCCCGAGACTCATATGACGTTGCACGATCACCAACTTCACTTCCAGTGGGCTGTGCAATCATCAGGTCTCTTCCCATTCCTCCATTAAAGCCCTCAGATGCAGTAGGGACTGCAGAATGAATTGGCGGTAGTCCTCCAGCCATTGTTAGATTAAGGTCTACTCCAGCATTTGATAGTAATTTCCCCTCATAAGTTGCTGCTTCATCACGCCCGTCAGCTTGATCTCTTACCACCCCATCATTAACCCATCCATTGATGCCACTGGCTGCACTAATTCCACGTGTCAGTGTTAGCTTTTTGCCTGTTTCTGGTGCATCAATGTTATTTGGACTAAAACGAGTAGGACGTGACACAGATCTGAAGTCCCAGATCCTAACTGTAGCTCCACACAGGCTACAGTCTAATAAAGGTGAGCTCATGCTGCATCCAGAATCTTTGAGGGGCCTTTTGCCTTTTCCTTTATCTTTCTTGGCTGATTCCGAGAATGAACTTTTCTGATGTTCATTTGAGAGTGCATTTTTGGCCGAGCGGGTTGAATTTTCTTCACAGTCTTGAACATTTGGAAGCCACCTAGGCTCCCATCCACAAAGGCTTATAAGCTTCTGCGCCTAAGAAGTAAAACAGAAACAGCAATTGAATTAAAGAAAGCTATACGATCGAAGAATAATACTATAGTAGTGCCACAAATAAATTTAGCGCACACATATACGAGAAACAGAAAAACATACTCGTGAGTAGCCACATGAGGAACCTTGATGGATGTCAACTCCTGGTGTACTCTCAGCTTTGTAACCAAGTTCTCCAGATAAGAAGCTAATCGACTGGGTTAATAGGCGGTTAATCTGTGCAGACCTGGTCAACCTCATATTCTCAATTGCAGATGAAGCAATCACAGGAAGAGAGAGAAACTGTAGAAGTCCATCACAACGATCTTTAAAGCCTCCAATAAGCGCCGACTGTGTAAGGTGGAGCTGAATCAAACTATCAGCACAGCTACTGCCTCTCCAGGGGCAACTATTCTTGTGTGATGCATCAAGCTGCTCTGCAAAGGCTTCTCCAGCATTTGCAACTAATACACAACACACAAAGAAAGGTTTCACAGCTGAATAAAATTCAGTTTGCAAAGAGGTGTAGCAATAAAACAATCCAGCCTAGCACACCATCGAAACATAAGTAACATCAGTTAGATTTACGAAAAATTACAGCACTGGGCATAGATGTTATCGTTGATAGTATGTAATGTTGTTACTTACTTTATAATACTAATATAATGTAAGGTGTTAAACAGCCGGTAAATCAAACTATCAATTCTTGTCAAGTGAGGAGCATGGCCTATAAACATATATATTTTTTCATGAAGGAGCACAACACATAACATGATCCATCTCAAAATTTCAACTACCAATGATACCAAGTCAAATCTATTTAATAAGGCTGGAAGCTGAAGGAGCCAACACATAACATGATCCATCTCATTTTTTCAACAACCAATGGTACCAAGTCAAATCTATTTAATAAGGCTGGAAGGTGACAAATCAGAAAGATGGCAAGATAGCAGCTACCTCTCAAACAAATTTCAACAAAAGCATACTAACTGAGAACATACCTTCAGCTGGAGACCAGGATGCCAGCACACTGAATATAAGATGTGCACCACACGATTCACATTCAATCTTGTTCATATCAGCATTCACCCAGCCTCTTTGAGCGCAAGCCAATGAACTAGCAGCCTGCAAAAAGTTAAATTTGGCTCAAATTATGATAACAGGAGTAGAATTTTTTCTTAAATAGTCCATAATCACATATGAATTTAAATCTAATTTAAAAATATGCCAATTACAATGAGAAAAGCAAGGAACTTTGGCCTTCATCAAATTCACTATATCCAAGCTAGCAGTAAGCATCATAAGTGATATCACAGCAAAATACTGACTGTGCTTGTATAATTAGATTTAGGTATCATGTGTCAATGAGTATCTCTTATCGCAAATTTAAATATAAAAATACAAAATTCATACAACTGCAGCATTCATCAGTTGTATCTTGTTACTCTCAACAATGCTAAACCCCTATAGGTAATAAGGAAAAGAAATGACCTTCGGCTTAGAATCCCAAGTTGAAGGCTTAAATGTTGCCAGTCGACGAAGTAAATCTCCACGCTCCCATGGTCGACAGGATGGTGCAGAATCCAGAGCAGTTCCAACAGCATCAAAGCTATTAGCGGGCCCATAGGCATGTGGTGCAACATGTGACGAGGAATCAACCCTGGAAGCTTGTTTGCTACCCAACCAATCTATGCTTACTATATTAATTTGCATAGCAGGTGATGAGGCTCCAGCAGAACTGAAAAGGCAAAAGAGGCTTCAGTGCAAGCAGTGGAAAATCACGAGTATATGACAAGATTGTTAACAAAGTATTCTGGCTAGACTCTAGATTGCAAAAGGGTGATAACAGAGTCAGGTTTCCCATGAAACAAATATATGAAAATAACTTACATAGCTTAAGAATTCTAACAAGCAAAGCGTGAAGGCCCACGTCCCGTGAAAAAGGGATTAATGACATGACATCACCAGCTCTACATAAGGTTTTGCATCATCAAGTTTTAATGGTATGGACCATCAATTTTTTCCAACTTTACAGAGGCAATATACCATTAGACAGCACAAACCCTTGGGTTCACAACCAGGACAGAACAGCAGATGCAGAAGGTGCTGCAACTAGTTCATGATCAGGATGCTCAGGACTCTACTAAAACCCCTGTTTAAGATGGCGGCGATACTTCTTTTGATGGTTTCAGATGTGTAATATGGCTAGTTGTGTTTGCTTGCTCTCTCTTCCTTTCGTTACCCTATGTTTCGCTGGTGGCACTTTTCGCCCCTGTTGGTTAGTGCTACCAAGATGTGTAATAAGCATTACTTTTCCCACTCCTTTCTGAACTTGTTGGATGCTATTTTGTCATCATAATAGAATGAATGGGATAATCTCGGTTCAAAGAAAAAACAGTACTAGAAAGATACAAAGAAAAAAACCTATTTTTCCACATATTAAACACACATCGTTGAATAAAGCCACCAAGTATTGTCACCTATAAACGATAGTGATCTCGTAGGAGAGTGAGAACGTGATGGCTGTAGATCATACCCTACCTTTTCTGCACAATGGTTTAATCCAGCGCTTATAAACACCGTCTGCCACCCCACGAACCCCACCTACAATCCTATCCTAGGTCTTGGTCGAATCGTGCCCAAAACAAATCGAGCTTCCCTTTCGATTCGCTCGACCACCGCTGCGGCGAATCTGCCACAAGGAAGAGGGGAACCCGAGACCCTACCTGGCGACCGGGGTGGGCGGCGGCGACGACGACCGTACGACGGCGAACTGCGGCTCGGCCGCCGCTCCCGACGAGCTCCTGACCTCCTCCCGCATCTCCTCTCTCTAGCTCTCTCCCTCTCTCGCTCTCGCTCGCTCGCTCCCTCTCCTTGGCGAATGGGGAAAAAAATTCCGGGACCGCGACGCGCAGAGCGCATTAACGGCGGCTCCACCTGATCGTTAATCCCATCTCACGCCGTCAGGGCCCGTCGAACCCAAAGGCCCAAACTGCTCGGGCTGGATACGGGTCCCTCCTGGCGGTTCTGGACCCGGAACAAATGTATGGGCCTATTTGAGGCCCGTATCCTTGGTTACTCTCTTCTGGGCTCTTCAACCTGCATTCTATTCTCTCTCCAAAGAAAAAATACCTGCATTCTATTCTTTTTTTTCTTCTGGCTCTCGTCCGCAACTCCGATCCCCAGCGAAGCACGGACTCCGGCGAGCGGGCGGGGCCTGTGCGGCGAGCTCTCTGGCGTGATGGACGAGGCGAGCACCTCGGCGTCTGGAGGCTCCGCGGGGCGCTCCTTCCCGCCGGCGAGATCGGGAGGTGAGCCGAGTTCTGACCACGCCGCTCGCTTCGATTCGGTAGCTTAGGAGCTCCGTGGTACTTGCTTCTGCGTGACTAGGTGGTTCCGTATGCTAGGATTGGTAGCTTTCTGCGACCGTGAGAAATTTTGGCGACAGATCGCTCTTAGCTGCTAAGTTTGGTGATATTCTCTCTAGTTGTTTGGTAGTTCGAACGTCATCTGAGGTGTGGGCATGCTATGTCAGTGTGTTGCATTCAGTGTGATTTCGCAAGGAAGGAGACTTTGTGAGCACCTTCTATGGCATAGGGCTAACCGAGTGGGGAAATAAGGCGCCCTTTATCTAGATCGAGTGAAATGCAATGCTGATACACTATCAGGAAGCTTCATTGTATCAGCTTTACTGACCTTCATTATTAGACAGTGAGACAGCAAACACTTACACATTATAAATTTCATCCCTCCTGATGCTATCTACGTTGATCGTGTTTGTTTTGCAGTGTTCTATAAGTTCACCCAGCAGGATCTTCCGGCTTGGAAACCGGCAATGACACCAGGATGTGTAAGTTGGCACCTACCCTAACTATAAATTTTGTACCGATGGCATTATGTATTGCTTAATAACTTACATTGTAGCACTTCCTTGTTTCAGGTGATTACCATTTTCTTGATCATTGGGATTACTTTTGTACCTGTTGGGCTAGTTTGTCTCCAGGCTTCAAACAGTGTAATTGCTTTGCTTTCTGTCTGGAAGATGCTGAACTGCCATTAGTTCGTGTATCATGCTAAATGCGCACTAAAGTGATCCCTATTCTGGGCATGCAGGTTGCAGAAATCGTTCACCGTTATGATATTGATTGCGTACCTAATGCTTACAGGAGAAATAAGCAGGCATATATCAAAGACAACTCGATTTCAAAGAAATGTATTCAGCAAGTTCAGGTACTTTGTTATCAGATCTGATCAGACCTTTTTTTTCTCCTATTTACTTGTGAGCTGGCTACAGTCTGGATTATATTTTCTTTGTATAACTGAAATTAGTTTGGGACTTGGAGATTATTCTGGGCACATATTACATTTGTTTCTGGTCCTATCTTCCTAGTATTGCTATTACTCATATGTTACTTCTTCAGAAAAATGTTTGAGAATGCATATTTACAGGTTCAATATCATATGAAAGCTCCAATTTATGTCTATTATGAACTTGACAACTTCTACCAGAATCATCGTAGGTAATGATACAACTGGTTAATTTACTGGTAAATGTCTTGAAGAAGAAACTCTGTTTCTGAACAAAGGAATTTGTTCATGCTGAACAGGTATATCAAAAGTAGAAGCGATAAGCAACTACGCCATGGACTGAAACACACTGAAAGCTCGTGCAGTCCAATAGAAAAGAACAATGGCCTTCCAGTTGTTCCCTGTGGATTGATTGCCTGGAGCTTGTTCAATGATACATATGATTTTACCCGTGGATCCATGGAAATAATGGTTGATAGAAAAAATATTTCATGGAGAAGTGATCGGGAACATAAGTTTGGCAAGGATGTCTATCCTTTCAACTTTCAGAACGGATCCTTGATCGGAGGCGGAAAACTTGACCCTGATATACCAGTGAGTACTCTGGTTCAATAATTAAATCCACATTTTCCATTAGAACATAACTTACTGAAGTGCTAGTTTTCTTTCACGTTGCCTAAAAAAACGTTTCCTTTTTCCAGCTGAGCAATCAGGAAGATCTTATTGTGTGGATGCGCACAGCTGCTCTTCCCCGATTCCGAAAGCTCTATGGTGTCATTGAAGAGGACCTACAAGCTGATGAAACCATTACCATGCACATAACAAATAATTACAACACCTATACTTTTGGTGGGAAGAAAAGTCTAGTTCTTACAACATCAAGCTGGCTAGGTGGCAAGAACGACTTTCTTGGATATGCATATCTTATGACTGGTTCCTTGAGCATTTTCCTGTCCATTCTCTTTGCTCTGATTCATGCGAAAGTTCCAAGGTAATCAACAATTTGAATGTTTTGAATTATCCTGTATGGCCCTTCTACTATCTCTTTTAGTACAGGCTATAATAAATACTAGCCTGTGATTTTTTTTCTCGTGGCAACCAAACACTGCACTTTAACAGTAAACAAAATCTCCTTTCTGTTGTTTAATTTCAAGTGTAGTCACATATGCTATATGTTCTAGTTTGTTGGTTCGCTAGATTTTTTTGGTTTTCTCATAGTTGGATGAATTTGCAGGCCACATGGTGATGCTGCTTACGTATCTTGGAGCAGGAAAAACGGCGATAGCTAATCTTCCCGTGTGATTGTTTGTGTAAGGTACATGCTCGATTAACACTAGTCCCTTGTAAATAAAACCAAAAAAGTGTTATTCTTCTTCTTGTTTCCTATAAAACCATACAGTTGGCATAAATGTCCTAGGTACTTTGTCATGCACCTGGCAGGGTAGCACCTGAGCTGGAGATCCACATTCTTCTGAATGAACGCGTCCAGTCCAGCTCGTGATTCCGGAGGGAACTGGCAGGGTAGCAGCTTCAGGTTCCACACTCTTGAGACGGATGAAAAGCTTGATGACTGGCGAGGATACTTGGCCGTGATTGACTCTGATATTCCGTGTAATTTAGGCTAGCGCTATCTGACAAGTCCTTTTAAGGGATCTATAAGTATGGTATATGTAAACTTGTAAAGTGAGTATATCCCATGTACATGATGTTGTATTATGAATATAAATAAATCTCGAATTTTTCACACTTGGAATGAATGAAACCGTGTACTACCATCTCTCTATGCCAAAATACAATACATGGCTGTTGGCACAATGTTCATGGTGACTTTTTTTGACCATCGGTTTTCCTTGAAAGACATGTCGGCCCAAACCCTACGGGGCAACCGATCCAAGGCACTGTGTGTGGCCTCTAACTTACCGGAATCACTCATGAATCATCAGAGTAAAAACGAAGAACAGAGGGAGACAATGGTTTTGCGGTGCTGCGTACAATCGCTAGCTGCAGCCTTTTCTGCTTTCCCTTCTCCTTTTTATTCTCAGTGAATCAATCATGTCCCAGCTACACAGCCATCCCATGTCAGGGTAATCGCGACGTACGGTTGGGTCAGTAATAACAAACTAAGAATCCTTAGCTGACTTGCTAACTGAACCTGACACTCTAACTGAATTTATTTGACACCTGAACGGAAGCAACTACAGTACTCCCTCTGTCCAAGAATAGATGTCTTAGATTTTTCAAATTTTAAATAAATCTATATACTAAATAGTGTCTAGATTCATTTGAATTTTGATAAATTTGAGACATCTATTTTAGGACAGAGGGAGTATATATTAACTGGCACACGCTGCTTCACTCGACGGCTCTGGCTAACTTGGTCGTGATACTCTCTCCGTTTTAAAATATAAGATATTTTAGCTTTGTGAAGAAAATATATTTAGACTTAACGGAGGGATTATATCCGAAGGCTGAACTCACATCACGAACGCCCCATCAATCGTCGTCCTTCCCATTCTCAGCTAGCTGCTGGCCGATCGCTCAAGGCTTAACTGGGACAGCAACTGATCACTTCATTTGCTGCTCCTGCTGCTGCATGCGCTACCGGATGTGACATCGATCCTAAAGCCCCCTCCCCCCTCTCCTGTGTCCACGCCCTTATAATTTGGTCTCTTCTCCACCATCATTTTATCTTCCATCCCATCATCCGTTCTTCCGTATTAGTACTTTCATAGTATTACCTGGCATATTAGGTTTAGTCAAAATCAAACGCTATCGGGGGTTTGACCAACTAGAAATTTAGAATTATAATCGTTTATAAAATTAAATCAATACTATTGGAAACATAATGACACATAATTTCATAGTATTAGTATATACGTTTAATATTATAGATATCGATATTTTATATGTTATATACTTGTTTAAGCATTATATTTTTTTGACTTTGATCTTGATCAAAGAAAGGTATGGAGTAACGAAACAAAGGGAGTATTGTTCATGTAGTCCCTCCGTTTTAGAATAGATGTTGTGGATTTATAAAAATTTGGATGAATGTAAATACTATTTATCATATAGATTCATTCAAATTTTGATAAAATCTTAACATCTATTTTGAGACAGAGAGAGTACCTGTTTCACAATATAATTCTTTCTAGCCAGCTGCTAAAAAAGGGCTTATAGTATTGAATGGAGGGAGTATTGTTAGAAAAGGTGGAGTGACGCTGCGGCGTGCATCGTACTGGTACTGTGGTATCTGCACCGATCAGGGCGGTGTCGATCAGGGGAAGATGGATGCACATGTTGTAGGCCGTGTCTGGGCGTAGTACGTTCGCACTTCGCAGTTAAGGGACAGGTCTGGGCGTCTGGCACACTGTCCGGCCACCTTTGTCATGCATGCATGAATCATGATGCGTTGCCGCTGCTGCTGCTGATGCCTCGTACAGTAGCTAGCAGTTCGTTCCGGTGAAGCACACCACGTACGGTCGATGGACCATCAGCGCGCGCGCGTGGCGCAGTGTGGCGAGCGCGACGTACGCCTGCTGCGCTCTCTCTGGTGAATAATCCCCGTCATTTTTTTAGCGTGCGTTGCGTTCACAGAGCCCCCATCGATCGGCCTCTGCAGAATGTTTCGACATTGCGACTCTGAGTTGAAGAATCTCTCTGTTTTGTACAGATCGCGGCTTTGTCATGTCGGTCGGCATCGTTTGTAGTACGCTGGACGCCGCGATGTTTAGAAGGACGTGATTTGAATGAACAACGTTAGTCATTGTAAGATACTTTCTCCGTCTAAAAATAACTTAGATAGGTTTATCTATATTCGAATCTATTTATATATCTAATCGTGGGTTTGTCTAGATTCAAATATATCTATACATTAAAATACATTTAGATACATAAAACCAAGTCAGTCATTTCTGGACGAATGAAGTACATAGAAGTGGATCGAATAAAGTTCTTGGCATGCCTACGATCGATGCAGTACACTATGTTTGTGGCGACTGGGCGTAAGTCCAAGCGTGAAACAAATCAAATTGATACTGAAGCGGCAATAAGTATATGTCTTCTATATAATTGATACTGACGCTCCTACTGGGCGTAGGACGAACATTGTCGGAAATAAATACAGTAGTATATATGTCTAACAGAAGGCACCGGATGCCCGACACGTGTCCAGCGGCAGCCAATGGCGACATGATAAGTGGTGTCGAGCTCACCCAATCAGCTAGCTGCATCATGCAATCCCCTCGATTTGGTACGCTGCCTCTTGCTGAATTAGTACGACCCCAAATCTCGGAGCCTCGTTGCACGAGTAGATCATTAGTCACGACTTGTAATACTCACTCCGTTTCAAAATAGATGTCTCAAATTTATCAAAATTTAGATAAGACACTATTTAGTTTATAGATTCATCTAAAATTTAAAAAATCTAAGATATCAATTATGAGACGGAGTGAGTAATATGTGCCTGCCTGCGTGGCCGCGCATAATGTCCGTCTCGATAAAGTTTGCTGGATGTTCGAGGAACCCACTTTACGAGGAAATGTGGTAGTACCATGCTCCCATAGCCATGTGTGGCAACCAAAACAAACAAGCCTTTACAAATCTGGGCGTCGCCGCATGCACGTGCACCCTGGAGCACGACACCCATCTACAGATTGCCACGGCTACACTTTGATAATCTGGTGTTTGATCAGTGACCATGCATGTCAAAGGAGGTTTTTAGTTTGCCGCCCAAAAGTTAAGGCGTCAAGGCATAGCGGGGTTCAAGTTGCTTGTCATTGAATCAAGGTATCTATAGTTGGTGTGTCAATTGTATAGACGGTCTTTTTCGGCATGGATTTAACATAATGTTTAAACACGGAAAACCATGCTAACACTTGTCAAATTGGTCCCCTGCTGTTAGTTTTGATTGTTATGTTGTCGTCATGGGTTGCCATGTAGACTTGCAGCATTGACGTTCTCATCCATTCCCCGTTCTTATTGACGCTACGTTCTTCTCCTCTAGAGCGGCGATCCGTGGTCCCGGCCATGGCATGGAGCTGGGGTGGGTGGGGGGGCAATTCCTTCATGGGTAAGATCCGGAACCCGGCCGAACCTGCTCGGCCCCACTCTCCTCCTCCCGAACCAGAGCTCGCCCTCGCCATGGCCGCACCCATGGCACGACTCTGGGACGAGAATTCATTCCCGTAGGAGATCATTCACAATGTCGAACCTGCTCGGTCCCGCTGTCCTCCTCCCGAATCAGAGCTCGCTGTCATCGTGGTCGCAGCCGCACAAGCCACCGTGTCTTCCTCTCCGAACCCCAAGGACAAATGTATTGTGCTCAGCACAACACCAACAAGGTGTTTACATTCACTTTTCTTCTTGTGATTGAGGTAGAAGAACATGTACAAATATGTTATTTACTAGATTTTCCTTTGAGGTTAGTAGCTCCGTGATAAAGAAACAGAGAGAACCTAAATGGAATAATGGTGAAGACCATGCTCTGTACTTTTTATTGCATCACCAAGGGCTCGTTGACTAAGCTTGTTACAAAGAGAGTGGAGTTCATTATCCATTGTCAAAAAAGGAACAAATCCATGAGCGATTCAATGCAAATACAAGAAGATAAGCTAGATCCATATGAATAGGTTCCACACTTTAGTGATGCGTTCAAATGCAAACACCATGTATCATTCATAACAATAACACTATCGGCAATGTTGCTAGTTGTTTGTATGAGATATTCATTTTATATGCTGATGACACCTTGCTTTTCTTGGATATTAATCTTGAAACTGCAATTAACTTGAAGTGGTTGTTATCCTGTTTTGAGCAAAATGTCTCGTATGTGCATTACCTTTGTCTGTTCTATGTTGCAATTCTGATGTTAGGTGCAGGAAAAGAAAAACTGGGCATATTAGTGATCAAGCTAGAGTCGCACACAAATATAAGCTTCACTAAATATTACATAGATAGGCCTAACTTAGTCTTACATAAATAGTCTTAACTTGTTCTTACACAAATAAGCATAAAATGAGTCTTGACCAAAGAAGCATTACTTCGTAGAACTAAGGGGAAAATTAAAGATAAAGATAAATGGTTTCTCGGATCTGCCAGCTGAGCACTAGGTCCCGAGTGCTGGTGGCACCGTCGGAACAAACCAGAACACCGTGTTTCTTCGTTGTCATACAACCCCACCGATGACCCAATGGAAGGCCCCCCTTGATGTGCATTCGGTTCTAGGTCGGATCTGGAGAGTCAACATGATATATAGGCGCGCGAGTGTGGAGCAAACACATATTCTGCTATGAACAGTCGAAGTGTTGGCACCTCAGCAACAACACCAACATGTTCTTACTAGACTCCGACAACAGCCTTAGATTGTTTGCCGTAAGCACGAACAACAACATCA
Organism: Avena sativa; assembly: GCA_916181665.1. Taxonomy (NCBI): domain Eukaryota; kingdom Viridiplantae; phylum Streptophyta; class Magnoliopsida; order Poales; family Poaceae; genus Avena; species Avena sativa. The sequence goes on from OV702282.1 coordinate 297,129,986, forward strand.
ACAAGTATTTCGTCAGCTCCGCCACCACTGTCAGTTACAATAGCTGCAACACCAAGTAGTTCTTTGTCAGCTCCTCCTCCACCAGCAGCAGCAACAGCGGGACCCGAGGCTGCATGAGAAATTACCGGTTCAACATCTCCAGGGGTTCCGAGGAAGAAAGGATAGTTGATCCCAAGAAACACAGATTATCTCTTCAGATTGGCGACTCTGCTCTAGACTTGTTCTACTGGGTCTTAGTATGGACATGCGGACCTCTAAAAAACATGACACCTCAGTGATGGGTATGAAGAAAATATTGTCCCCATATGCTCTGTTGTATCAACAACGTTGTTTAGTGCTCCCCTGATATGAATCCACATGAGTTCGGCATCTTGTTTCGTCGGCTCCGAGAGGTGCCATGAACCAACGTCGTGACCCAAGATCAACATGTCTAGCCAGTCTGGTTCTGTTGAATATAAGCATCCGTTTCATATATAGTTGTATGTGCTAACATAAGAACTTTGTTTTTAAAACTCTAACATGAAAACTTACACAACATCTATTGTCCTACTATCCTTCCATTTCACCTGGGCTACTTAAGAAATGTAGGTCAACTACGAATGACCTTTTTAGTCACCCGGATCAATACATTAACAATCCATGAACACATGAACTCCTCAAGTTATAACCATTCCCCATTGATGTCCTTATTTGTCACTATGTGGTCTCATGTTCTCCACAATATAACAGGAAATATACTTTGCAGATAAATATCAAACTCATATATCATGGGTAATATAAAGTTACTACTGAAATCATATTTCTTGGACCCTAGTAACAATTACACAAAGCATGAGTGCAATGACAATCATGTAATAAAATATTTAAGGTAGACATGACAAATCATGTTGGCCGTTTGTTATTAGATGATCAATCTCATCCGATTCTCATCCACCTCATATGCCTATAGAGGACTACTCACATGTGATAGAGAAGGACGGAGACATGGTGGTGGATATTGGCTTGGCAAAGATGGAGGTGAATATTGAGTCAAACTCCCCATCGCTGGCAAGGAGAGAGATCAATCTGATCCCAAAATCGAAGATCTCAATGTCGACTTGGTTCACGAGAAATTCTACGAGCCATGGTGAAGAGATGTTTTGCACATATGTACGGTACGATCGAAAGGAGGAGGTGATGCCTGAGGCCTTGGGACCCACCACAACGCGCATGTGGGTGGGACCAATATTGTGGGACCCACCACAACCCCATTGTAGACCTTCACAAATAATTCTTTAAAGTTCAGTTTGGTCCATTGACACTTCCAACACAACTTTAATGAGATAGTACATGCAAATATTGTTAAAATGATTCTAGCAATAGTTTAGTAAAATACAATAATATTCTAGTAATATTCCATTAATATTGTAGAAACTATTTTAGTAACAATTTACTAAAATAGAGCAATATTATTGTGATATTCCATTAGTGTGGTAGAAAATATTCTAGTTATAACTCAGTACAATACGATAATATTATACTAATATTCAATTAATATTGCAGCAAATATTCTACTAATAATTTAGTAAAGTATTGTAATATCCTAGTAACATTGCATTAATAACATAGCAAATATTCTAGTAATAGTTCAGTACAATACAATAGTATTCTAGACTTATTTGTTTAATATTGTAGAAAATATTACAGTATTAATTCAATATAATAAAAATATTGTATTAATATTCCATTATTGTTGTAGGAAATATTTTAGTAACAGTTTAGCAATAATAATTTAATATTTTTTTGTAAAATACAGTAATATTATCAAGCTCGCATACCTTCTCCCTATACCATACTGAAAAGTGAAGTATTTATAACATTTAAATTATTTTTTAGAGTCACGGAGATAACTTCTAGCTAGAGTAAAACGACGACACTACCACTGCCATTGCTATAGAAAAAATGGAATCATTTCCATCAATAGCTATCCCCGACCAATATTAGTTGACTCTTCTTTATCTAGATTCATATGTATTTAGTCTTTTTTTTTGCGAAGACATATGTATTTAGTCTAGATGCATCTCTATCTAGAGTTCTAGACAAAGTTAAGTCAATTGGATCGGAGGGAGTACTAGTTTTCATCGGCAGACTTCCGCACACAATGGAAAACTAGGGGTTTGTGTGTAGATAGTACAACCGCTCATGTCCTTTATGTAAAATTGTATCGACCGTTTTTTAAATGCAGATTTCAGGGAGAGTGTCGCCCGGGTTCCTTGGAGCCCCCTTTTCTTTTCTTGAAAGTTCAAAATTAAAGTTTCAGAAAATTTCAAAAAAAATATAGGAACATAGATAATGATTTATATTACGTGTATACGTGTGAATTTTTTTTGTATTTTGTCCACGGTAAAAAAGTGAAAATTTCATATCTGTATGTAGAAGGTGTAATTTTTAAATAGGGCTGTTTTCCAAATTTTGTCATATTTATCTTTTGCTGCACTTGAAATACAATGTATTTTTCGTTAAAAATTTGTATACATGTATTTCGTATTAGTGGCTACACGTAGGTATTTTTTCGAAAATATTTGATGCTTTTTTAAAAAAATGAAAAACGCCTCTAAAGTGAATTTCCGAGATTTCAGGTCCTTGTGGAATTTTATGGTGCAAAAAGAAAAGAAGACGGCGCGGCACTGCTCTGCCGTGTGCAGCAGCCTGCGGCGTGAACGAACGCAGCCTGCAGGAGCCAAAGCATGAAATGGGTGCAGGGGGAGGGGGACAGGCTCTGGCCGCCTACCTTTTTTTTTTTTTTTTGAGAGATCTGGCCGCCTACCTGAATCAACATGTGCATGCAGTTTCATCACGCTGCTGACATCCGGCTTTAATCTTTCCCTCCCTCGTCAGTTCATCAGTTTGGTGGTGCAATAATAATTGGGATCTTTCGCTCGCCGGCTCCGAAAAGGAAAAGGAGATGAGATCGATCGGCTTTATTGGGCGCCGCTCGGTCGGGGCGGCTCCAAGCTCGCAGTAAACGGGAACAGTCACGTCCAGCCAGGGGCGGGCACAAGTGTATTCATGGGTATTCAGCTGAATACTCATTTTTTGCCAAGAAATAATCATATAGTGTAAAGACTATCTAGCCCAACTAATTTTACTATCTTTTTAAAGCAATAGCAGCAGAAAGTAGTTGATTTGATCCTGTACTGGTCTAACAGTAGTGCAGCGACTTCGTAAGTCCGTACAGGCAGCTAAAGACAGGAACACTAGAGCCACCAAGGAGTAGCCGTCGCATTCTGTGTATTTTTTTCTAATGTTGAATACCCATTGTCAATAACCTGTGCCCTGCCGGTTATTATAGCTAGCCGGTGGGTGTCCACGACGTACGCCCTGCATGGATCTTGGAGATGACACGTAGTAGCATTTCAATAATTTTGACTCTTGGAGCTTGTCATGTCACGGCCACGTCCGTGCAGTGCAGTGCAGTACAGCGCAGCCAAGAGAAAAATAATGGGCAGGAGTTTACTGTTGACCTGCTGAAGTGAGCGCAACTGGGTAGGTGGCCAGGCAGCACCGGCATGTTCTTTCGTTTGGACCGTTTGGGTGAACAGGAGGAGGACTATTTGGAGGCCAGCAGCTTGCTGTGCTGATTGCTGGCTATAGCCACCTCGTGTCGTGGTGCTACTGACCTACTGTACGTGTCGCACAGGAGGTGGCCGGCCGCGTGGTTAAGGCGGCGGGGGCATCTTGTCTTGCATTTACGCACCGATCCATAGATCTTACGTTGTGCTCCACTTTCATCGATCTTACGTTGTGCTCGCTGCACGTTCATCTTGCCACCGGCCGCAACTTCTAGCTTTCCATCGTATATTTAGTAGTACTCTTTTTCTTCTCCGGGGTATATTTACTCAAAGGATTTGACAAGTCTCGGAGTTTCAATCTAGTACTTCATCCGTTTTAAAATATAAAATATTTTATCTTTATAAAGCAAATATATCTATACTATTTTTAGTACCCCTCCGACCCGTATTAGTTGACTTGGATTTCTCAAAATTTGGATAAACCTATATAATAAATAGTGTCTATATTCATTCCAATTTAGATAAATTTGAGTCAAGTGGTATGGGTCGGAGGAAGTATGTAGGTTCACTCTAAGTGAATCTAGACATTAAAAAAGTCTAATTTTTTTTCACAATAAAACATCTTATATTTTAAAATGAAGGGAGTATTCACAAAAGTGTAGCTTGAATTGTTATTTTTACTGCAACTAGGTGACGGAAATGCAAGTCGCACTTTTGGCCATGTATGCACGTGGCTAAAAGGAGAAGAGAGAAGGATCCCCATATCACTCACTCTATCGTGTTAGATACTTCAGATTTCACGGTATAAAACATGACATTGGCCATTTGCATGTTCACGGAACAGTTTTTTTTTTGTTGTGGAATGTATTCTTACACAATCTATATGCAATTTGGAAGGGAGCCGACGAGCGGATAACGACTCGTCACCCGGTCACCCCACCCGAACCTTGATAGCTTCTGGTATGATCGAGGCCGGCGCACATGAAACGAATGATCCGAGATTTTTCTTTTTAAACGGAACGATCCGAGATGGCGAGCCACATTTGTGTCAAGGTGTGTCTTATTGGACGTACGTGATGGCACGATAAAAATTGGTCTTAACATAGATCTGGCCACGCACAAATGTGAGAGACACAGATAAGTGCATGCGCTAGATAGTTAAGTGTTGCGGATTTAATAGGAGTACTAGGTTGGACATACGCGCTTTGCCACGTCGTCTACAATCTATTTGACAGAGTGTGGTAGATGTGTTGTATTTATTGCTGTAACATATTTTGTTTTGTTTATATTATAATAAATTAAATATATGAGCATGTGAGACACATTTGTGCCAAGGTGTGTCTTATTGGGCGTATGTGATGGCACGATGACAATTGGACTTAAGATAGATTTGGCCACGCACAAATGTGAGAGACACACAAGGGTGCAAGCAACGGATAAGTGCATGCTGCTAGATAGTTAAGCGTTGCGGATTTAATAGGAGTACTAGGTGTTGGAGATATGCCCAAGAGGCAATAATAAAGTGGTTATTATCATATCTTCATACTTATGATAAATGTTTACATACCATGCTATAATTGTATTAACAGGAAACATTAATACTTATGTGATTTGTAAACATAAAAGAGTCCATAATAAAGCCTCTTGTTAAACTAGCTTGTTGGTTAATATATGATCATGGTTTCCTGATCATGAACATAGAGATGTTATTAACAACAAGGTTATATCATTAGGAGAATGATGTGATGGACATACTCCTATAGTTAAGCGTAGCATAAAGATCAAGTCATTTAATATAGTTCATTTGCTATAAGCTTTCTGATACATAGTAACCTAATTCCTTCGACCATGAGATCATGCTTATCACCATCACCGGAAGGATGCTTTGATGACATCAAACACCACACCGTAACTGGGTGGCTATAAAGATGGCATTGAGTATTCGGAAAGTATGGGTTGAGACACATGGATCAAGAGTGGGATTTGTCCATCCATATGACAGATAGATATACTTTGGGCCCTCTCGGTGGAATGTCATCCAATTAGCTTGCAAGCATGTGACTGGATCACAAGGGATCACATACCACGGGAACGAGAAAAGAGTACTTATCGGTAACGAGGTTGAACTAGGTATGCAGAGATACCGACGATCAAAACCTCGGATAAGTAAACTATCGTGAGACAAAGGGAAATTGGTATCGTATGTAAGTGGTTCATTCGATTGCTAAGTAATCGTAGAAATATGTGGGAGCCATATGAATTTCCAGATTCCTCTATTGGTTATTGATCGGAGAAGTGTCTCGATCATGTCCGCATAATTCACGAACCGTAGGGAGACACACTTAAGGATTCGATGTTGTTGAGTAGTTATGGAATCATGAGTAAGAGACCGAATGTTGTTCAGAGTCTCGGATGGGATCCGGGATATCACAAGGAGACCCGGAATGGTCCGGAGAATAAGATTCATATAAGGAAAGTCCTGTTTCGGAGTTGGGGAATGATTCCGGTGTTTTCATCGGGAATGTTCTAGACGGGTCCAGAAGGTCCGGCACTCCGGAGGGGAAGGGTACATGAATGTGTCATGACAATGTGGAATGGTTGCATCATGTACTAGGTCACTTGGCTGGGCAAAATAAAGGGACAAATCAAATCCTAGTTTGAAAGTCAAACGCCAATTTGAAAAAGTCAAACGGCAAGTTTGCTTGGTGGAGGGAGAGTAGGAAACCTACTTGGGGAGGAAGTCTCCTCCCTCCACCCGCCGGCCAAGGAGGAGGAGTTGGAGGAGGACTCCCTCCTCCCAAACCGCACCCTCCCACCTATAAAAGGAGGGGCAGGGCTGCCCCTCTCCCACACACCAAAACCCTAGCCCCAAGTCGTCGGCCACCTCCTGCTGCCGCCGCCTAGGGCCTCCTCTAACTCGGCGAGTTAGGGTTTCCCCAAACCCTAGCCACCGGCCAAGTCCTCCCCTTGGTGCCCTCTAAACCCTAGATCACCAAGGCCTCTCTCATACTCCACCATACTCGCTCCGGCTTAAGGCGAAGCCCTGCGAGATCTCCCCTCTACTTCCGACACCACGCCGTCGTGTTGCCGGAATCACGAGGAGAGTGCTACAACCTCCGCTGCCTGCTGGAATAAGGGAGAGGAAGGTCTTCATCGAGTACCGAACGTGTGACCGACTGCGGAAGCGCTGCCGGAACGCAGCGCCGGAAGGATCGTCTACGCGATCTTGAGATCGGCAAGTGTACGACTACATCACCCACGAGAATCTGCTCTCGTTAACCACTTTGGATCTTCGAGGGTTAGTATTCTATCGACTCATTGCTACAATCTAGTAGATAGATCTTGGCTTGATCATAGATTAGATCTTGATTGTGTGTTCATGCGGTAGAAATTTTTTGTTTTCCATGCTACGAACCCCTACAGTGGTATCAGAGCCGTGTCTATATGTAGATCTGTTGCACGAGTAGAACACAATGGTCATTGTGGGCGTTGATGCTTTTGTTGTCGATTGCTTCTTGTGTACTTTGCATCTTGCGGGATGGTGGGATGAAGCGGCCCGGGCTAACCTTACATGACATCATTCATGAGACTTTTTCCACGCTTGACATGCAACTTGTATTGCATAAGTGGCTTTGCGGGTGCCTGTTTCTCCCAACATAGTTAAGATTCAATTTACAACGGGTGATTGACAATACTAGTATCAATGTTGTGGTTCTTGTTCGTAAGTTAGAACGACACTTATAGAAAGCCCCAAACCACGTAAAACATGCAAAGAAAATTAGAGGCGTCTAACTTTGTTTTGCAGGGGTGTGCTGTGATGTGATATGGCCATGATTGTGATTATATATGATGTATGCAATGTTCCTTATTGTAAGTTGGCAACCGGCAGGAGCCATATGGTTGTTTCCATTAAGTCCTGCGTGTCTATTATTGAAAGTAGTTGTAATAGTTGATGCTAGTGGAAGACAACCATGAAGCGGTGCCATTGACCTTGACGCCACACCGGTGATGATGGAGATCATGTTCGTGCTTGAAGATGGAGATCGGAAGCACAAGAAGAAAGGCTATATCATATCACATATTATGAATTGCATGTGGTGTTAATCCTTTTATGCATCTTGTATTGCTTAGTTCACGACGGTAGCATTATAAGATGATCCCTCAATCACACAATTTCAAGTTTTAAAGTGTTCATCCTTAGTAAGCACAGTTGCTAAAGCTCGTTGTTTTGAAGCACCACGTGATGATCGGGTGTGTTAGATTCTGCGAGTGTATACAACGTGAGCAAGCCAGATTTGCTCATGCGGAAGCTAAGGTTTGATCTTGACGAGCCTAGCATGTACAGACATGGTCTCGGAACACGGATCACCGAAAGGTAAAGCATGAGTCATATAGTAGATATGATGAACATGTTGATTGTTCACCATTGAAGCTACATCAACTCTCGTGATGATCGGTTTTTATGTGGTGGATTTGGTTCGTGTGATCACTAAAACAATGTGAGGGATATTGTTTTGAGTGGGAGTTCAACGGCAATATGATTAAAAGTTGAACACTATTTATCATAAATTAACTCAAAGTGAATTTGCATAGTTGTTGTAGTCATTGGCATTCGTTTACCACCTTGCGCTAGGTTTTAATTGAGATGATAGAACTATAGAATTCTGGTTAGTTACTTTACGAACTGGTATCGTATTGTTTTGAAGTGTTAATCTAAAGTTTAAAAGTCCCATTGCAAACTTTCAGTAAGTTCCGGTTACTCCATGAAGTTTAATAGTTGGTATTAAATCAAGAGTAACAATTCCAGTGTTAGTATATAAGTATCATGTTTATCTCCATGATTCTTGATATTCAAAGGATTGTCTTAATATCAAGGTTATCTAGGATCTGAAAGAGTTGTTTCAGAAACCCTGATGTGTGGAAGATATTGTGATATCTGAAACGAAATTTTGGTTGCAACATGATAGAGTATAATATGGCAAAAGTCATGTTTTCATATTTGATGAGAATTTGCAAAAGGTTGGAGACACTAGTTGTCCTAAACCTCCAAAAGGTTTTGGAGAGCAACATTATACTCGCGATTCACCGTTAGAAGCTAAAAGTAGCTTGATCATGGATAATTCCATGATAAGGGTGAATATTTGATGTAGGCAAAATGTTTACTACACCAAGAGATTACTAAAGAAAGGAATTTGAAAGAACACCAAACATTTGATGATGGTAATCTACTTCAAAGTGCAAGTCCAAAGACATTGGTATTTAACTATACACGCTTTGGACTATGTGTCATGTATATGGCTCCACTATTGATATTGATAGATTCTTTCAAACAGAAAAGAAATACTGAAAGAGAATCTCATAAATATATGGCAGAAAAGAAAAGACTAGAATTATTCAGTTTAGGTATATAAAGGATATACATGTTATGGTTGTATTCTTTGCTTGTTAAATAATATGGTTCTTAAGTATTGGATACTGAATTTGTTGGTATGAATCGTCATACGAAACAACAGAATTTATGAACTACAATGGCCTAAGTAACTAGCAAAAGAATATGTGATGATGTTCATCGAGAACAAATAAAGGGTTATTGTGTTGCTCGTTAAACATCAAAGTTTGCCTTCAAGATTTGTTTTATCAGGTATTATGAGAACAAAAGGGTTGTTCAAATAATTGCCGTAATCCATAAAATATGGATGATTTACAAATCTCGTTGGAGAAATCACATCCATAAAACTAGTGCTAAAAATGTCGAAAGACAAATTGATTGAAAGATCACTTAGGAAGTGACATCGCCGTTTAAATCATAATGGAAAGAAAACATGAAGAAACTCCATGTGGATGGAATTTTGGAGTTTTTTTATTTTGATCAAATGACGCTTGAGAAACTTTCCTAGAGATAATTAAAACTTCGTTCATAGGCCAAAAGGGAACGAATGTCTAGCTTATTGGAACTTGTACATATTGTTGTATGAAGTCCATTATGTGTAGTCAAGAGCGATGGATTTCAACTTCATATACTTTCTCCTAAAATTTGAGTGAATATATGAATATTTACTTAATAAGGATGAAGTATGAAACATTTGAAAAGTTCAAAGATTTTCAAGATGAAGTGCAAAATCATTGTAACAAGAATATAAATAGTTTGTGATGAGATCATAAAGGAAGATATTTGAGTTACAAGTTTAGCATAAAACACCTAAGATTTAAGGAATCGTTTCGTGGATTTGCATTTCCCGAAACACCATAAGAGTATGGAGCGTTCGAGATATGTAATTAAACCTTGTTTGACATGGTAAGATCAAAGGTGTAATTCATAAAACTGCCATTATATTTTAAAGATTAAAAGCTTGAGAGACTACCATTTTTCCACTGAAAAGAGCTCCATCATAATCCGTTGAATTGACACCATATAAAGTTATGGTTTGGGATAAAACCCAAGTTGTCCTTTCTTAAAAATTGGTATGCTATGCATAAGAAAGATGTTTGCAACCAAAATCGGATGAACATATCTTTGTATGAATCATAGAGTATTCCTCCATAACACCGAAGACAAAAGTGTTTGTCGCTTAGAACGTCAAGTTTCTTTGAGAAGGAATTTTCCGTGAAAAGTTAAGTGGGAGGACAATAGAACTTTGATAAGGTTAAAGGAACCTTAGCTATATGTGCAAAGTTGCGCAGCGCCGAAAAGTGTTCCGGAGGCAGCAACAATGCTCATGGCTCACGTGCCTCAAGGGTTGTGGTCATGGAGATCTAAGTTCCTATTTAAACAAGTAGGTCGGCTAAATAATCAAATACCAAGATTTGAGAGTTAAATCATTATTTGATAATAATGATCCGACTACATGCAAAGAAGCGATGATGGGCCCTGACTCCGTCAAATGGCTTGAAGCCATAAAATCCGTGATAGTTCCATATACGAGAGATCAAGCTTTGAACTTGAAAGACCCTCTGGAAAGGTACAAGACCTTACAGTCATATTTGGATCTATAAAGAAATAGACATGGATGTTTCACATCTATGAAATTATCGACATATCGGGAAAGAGTTCACGATAATGTTCAAAGAATTGACTATGACAAGATCTGATCTTTCATTAAGCGATATTTAGTCTAGGCGGATTAATATAGCAACCACGACATATAATTTTGTTATGTGTTGAAAAAATAAAACAAGTTCTTCTAATAGAATGGTTACCTAGGACGTGTGCATGACACAGTCCAAAGGGTTTTGTTAATTCAAAGGATGCTAAAAGCATATGCAAACTTCAATGGTTGAAGTAAGCATCGCGGAGTTGGAATCTTCACTATGATGAAACTGTTAAAAGAGTTTAATTTCATCGGAGATGATGAAGATGCTTGAATTTGCAAGAAATTAAGTGGGAGCGCTAAGACATGTTTCTAATACATTATGTGGAAGACATATTGTTGATTGGAAATAATGTATCTTTTATTAACACAGGATAAGAATTTCATCTCAATGAAAGACTTAGGCAAAACCCAAATATTTGGCATCAATAGACGCTAATATGGTTGTGCCAAAAGTACATAGATGATATATTGAATGAGTTCAATATAGAAACTACAAGAAAGGTTCTTGTCGCATAGAAAGGATTGAATGAGTTCAATATTGATGATATATTCAAGTGTGTTGACACTTGGTAAGTGAAACAAAGATTCAAGTATAGATTGATACTTGATGTATAAAATCACAAAGAGTATTTTATCAATCATGCTGTGATGTGTACAAATCCAGATATGTCCTATGCTCTAAATGTTATGAGCATATACCAGAATGATTCATAAGATGATTATTGGACGATAGTAAAGATATTCTTATGATCTTGTGAAAGAACTAAGAATATATTATTTTGTAGAAGTGACAAATAGATGGTTAGTTCATTGTAAATGAATTACATTGATACTAGTTTTGTCACAAAGTACAAATTAAGTTTATATCAATCTAAACTAAGGGTGGCACAATATGATGGAAAGTAAGTTCCATAATGGATTTGGATGAGTTCCAAAGTTGAGACATTGTGACAGATACTGCAAACAAAAGGCTAAGTATATAACTGTTGTTATAGCAGCAAAAGAGGGCATTTGTGTCAAGTAGTTTGTTATCAAACTAAGTGTAGTTCACAGCAGGGATAATACTATGAAGATATATTGTACGACAATATTATCAACATGTTTTAACCCCAAAGAACTGAAGGTCACACCAAAGGACCAAATTTGTACAAAGCCATCTCATTACAGAATGAGTGATGCGTAGAGACGCAAAGACATGCAATTACACACGGATCTGGAAGTGTCAGATCCGGAGATCAGTTGACCACTAGCAATCGTGTACATACGACACCAGAAAGCCATAGGTGTTGAATACACAAAGGTTTGAAACTAGATTATTGACTCTAGTGCAAGTGGGAGACTGTCGGAGATATGCCCAAGAGGCAATAATAAAGTGGTTATTATCATATCTTCATACTTATGATAAATGTTTACATACCATGCTATAATTGTATTAACAGGAAACATTAATACTTGTGTGATTTGTAAACATAAAAGAGTCCCTAGTAAAGCCTCTTGTTAAACTAGCTTGTTGGTTAATATATGATCATGGTTTCCTGATCATGAACATAGAGATGTTATTAACAACAAGGTCATATCATTAGGAGAATGATGTGATGGACATACTCCTATAGTTAAGCGTAGCATAAAGATCAAGTCATTTAATATAGTTCATTTGCTATAAGCTTTCTGATACATAGTAACCTAATTCCTTCGACCATGAGATCATGCTTATCACCATCACCGGAAGGATTCTTTGATGACATCAAACACCACACCGTAACTGGGTGGCTATAAAGATGGCATTGAGTGTTCGGAAAGTATGGGTTGAGACACATGGATCAAGAGTGGGATTTGTCCATCCATATGACAGATAGATATACTCTGGGCCCTCTCGGTGGAATGTCATCCAATTAGCTTGCAAGCATGTGACTGGATCACAAGGGATCACATACCACGGGAACGAGAAAAGAGTACTTATCGGTAACGAGGTTGAACTAGGTATGCAGAGATACCGACGATCAAAACCTCGGATAAGTAAACTATCGTGAGACAAAGGGAAATTGGTATCGTATGTAAGTGGTTCATTCGATCGCTAAGTAATCGTAGAAATATGTGGGAGCCATATGAATTTCCAGATTCCTCTATTGGTTATTGATCGGAGAAGTGTCTCGATCATGTCTGCATAATTCACGAACCGTAGGGAGACACACTTAAGGAATCGATGTTGTTGAGTAGTTATGGAATCATGAGTAAGAGACCAAATGTTGTTCGGAGTCTCGGATGGGATCCGGGATATCACAAGGAGACCCGGAATGGTCCGGAGAATAAGATTCATATAAGGAAAGTCCTGTTTCGGAGTTGGGGAATGATTCCGGTGTTTTCATCGGGAATGTTCTAGAAGGGTCCGAAAGGTCCGGCACATCCGAGGGGAAGGGTACATGAATGTGTCATGACAATGTGGAATGGTTGCATCATGTACTAGGTCACTTGGCTGGGCAAAATAAAGGGACAAATCAAATCCTAGTTTGAAAGTCAAACGCCAATTTGAAAAAGTCAAACGGCAAGTTTGCTTGGTGGAGGGAGAGTAGGAAACCTACTTAGGGAGGAAGTCTCCTCCCTCCACCCGCCGGCCAAGGAGGAGGAGTTGGAGGAGGACTCCCTCCTCCCAAACCGCACCCTCCCACCTATAAAAGGAGGGGCAGGGCTGCCCCTCTCCCACACACCAAAACCCTAGCCCCAAGTCACCGGCCACCTCCTGTTGCCGCCGCCTAGGGCCTCCTCTAACTCGGCGAGTTAGGGTTTCCCCAAACCCTAGCCGCCGGCAAAGCCCTCCCCTTGGTGCCCTCTAAACCCTAGATCACCAAGGCCTCTCTCATACTCCACCATACTCGCTCCGGCTTAAGGCGAAGCCCTGCGATATCTCCCCTCTACTTCCGACACCACGTCGTCGTGCTGCCGGAATCACGAGGAGAGTGCTACAACCTCCGCTGCCTGCTGGAACAAGGGAGAGTAAGGTCTTCATCAAGTACCGAACGTGTGACCGACTGCGGAAGCGCTGCCGGAACGCAGCGCCGGAAGGATCGTCTACGCGATCTTGAGATCGGCAAGTGTACGACTGCATCACCCACGAGAATCTGCTCTCGTTAACCACTTTGGATCTTCGAGGGTTAGTATTCTATCGACTCGTTGCTATAATCTAGTAGATAGATCTTGGCTTGATCATAGATTAGATCTTGATTGTGTGTTCATGCGGTAGAAATTTTTTGTTTTCCATGCTACGAACCCCTACACTAGGTTGGACATATGTGCTTTCCCGCGCCATTTATAATCTATTTATAAAAGTGTGGTAGATGTGTTGTACTCATTGCTGATAACATATTTTGTTTTGTTTATGTTAAAATAAATTAAATATATGAGCATGTGCGGGGTTGAGTGTTTTAATCGGTAAACAAATGTGTCATTTACGTGTTAGGCGTGTATAAAGCCGAGAGATCTGACCTTAGACGCAAGAAGTGCCCGTATTTCATATTGAAGCTCATAAGCAACATAGGAGTACCAGTGTTTCTTCAAGTAAACAAAAGGTACATCGAGCAAACTTCAAACAAAAATACATCGAGCAATAGATCAAGTTCAATACCACAAGAAACTAAAAAACTAATGATGTCAAAACAAGATAACTTATGAAGATCACATGGTAACCTTGTTCGACTATCTAAAAATCGATGCTTGCAACTATTTGGATTGCAGAGCTCCAAGAAAAGGCACAACTTTGTATTTAACACTTTTAAGTGGTTGGATTATTAAATGATTAGTTTAGTCAATATAGACAACCAGATTACATATATATTAATTCTATGCATGAGTTATACTTGATATATTCCAAATTATTCATTGATTCAATAAATTTAAAAGAGAAAGTATGGCTAGAAATTGCCACGAAATCTTTGCATAAAAGCAAGATCTAACATGTAATCAAGTTTGATAATTTATGTACATCAAAATAAAAAATAGAAGTTATGACATTTCTTTTGGAACCACTTAGTCGATGGAACCCACTTGCTCATTAATCGTAGAGCATGCTCCAATTTAAAGGCGTTGAAATTTTTGTTAACTCGTGTAGAAATTGTAGAACAACGGAGAACATGTATCAATTTACACAAGCATCTTATCTATTTTCGAGTAATGCTAATATATTCAAAAGCAAATTCAGTTGCAAAGCCTAAAAGGGGACAAAATCAGCTTATTCTGCTTTGTTTTAGGAATACATACATGTTAATTATCGAAGTTACATCACACGCGACCGTTTCTCGCAAGACGCGACCGTTTCTCGCCTGTTAGCGCTCCATGCTTTCCGTTCAATGATTCTTTCGTTCGGTTACCGTAAATTCCTGGTTCTAGCCAATCGCTCCATGTCGCGTCATCGCATGCCTCGTGAGCCTTCTCCTTTTCAATTCCTTTTTTCTGCCATCCGTCCCAAATTTTCTAGTCAAAGCGGTGAGGATGATGCGACATCTTCGCATAGTCCCGCATAGGAGCGTCTCTACCCATGTCGTCCCTCTCTTTCACCCCCACCGTGCCACGCTCACCTCCTCCTTATCCTCCTCACCACTAGCAAAGGATGGAGGTGGACGGTTGCGCGAGGTCGGGGGTGATATTGAATCAGTACTGGGGCAGGTTCTAGACGAGGAAGCAGAGGTGGCGACGCTGGATGCGAGAGCTGAATGGGAGGCAGTGGCCATGTGAGGGAGGGGCAGAGGGAGCAGAGATGAGAGGAGGATCTCGGGAGCAGAGGGGCCTTCTCCTTTTCAATTCGTTTCTTTCTGCCATCCGTCCGTCATTTTTCCAGTCGAAGCGGTGAGGATGATGCGACATACTCGTGTAGTACCACATAGGAGCGTCTATACCCATGCCACCCCCTCTCTCACCCCCACCATACCACGTGCTCACCTCCTCCTTATATTCCTCACCGCCGGCAAAGCATGGCACTGGACGGGTGCGCGAGGTCAGGGGCGAGGTTGAATCTGTACGGGGCAAGTTCGAGGCGAGGAAGCAGAGCTTGCCGACGCTGGATGTGGGAGTTGGACAGGAGGCGGTGGCTCCGTGAGTGGAGGGGCGGAGGAAGCGAAGGTGATAGGGAGAGCTCGGGAGCGGAGGGGGCGGCATACATTGCTGGGGGATATGGAGGAGGGGCTGGGATGGGCGGGAGCTCGGGGCTTGGGTGCTCGGGTGGAGGGAAACGAGATCGAGATGGGGTGGAGGTGGGGGTGGAGACGGGAGGGACCAGCTTGTAAGACTTCGGTCAACACCTGAAACTACGTGGTTGAGATGACTCAGAGTGAAGATCAGACGGTCAGAAATGCACGCGAAGGCAGATGGTCTCATATGGCTCGCTTTTACGCTCAAGCTTAAGCTATAGTATAATATATTTCTGCCTCGCCGAGCCATACACCAGAGCTCAGAGCTAGAATGGAGCCGGACCAGAGTGTGGAGACGCAGAACAATGACGACACTGCTCTGACATTGTGCCACCGATTCCGCACCTATGGGTCTAGCAGAAAAAGTTGCCTACTTGCTGGAGCTACATCTTGTGGTGTTCATGCTATTGCGGCGAGTAAAAAAAATGAAAGTTTTGTTTTCCACCGTGACTGTGGTATGGTCCAACAATTTTGACATACTTGACCCTCTCAGTAGGATGAATAGTCGAAAATGCCCTTCAAATTTCGATACACAGGACATCTCGGCACTTCACTAGTAGGAAAAGGCCTAGTGGCGGTGTTCGGAAAATAAGGTTCGTGGCATTGAACCCGCACAACACTTATCTCACGCCACTAGTACAAGATAGTGGTGGCGTCTATGGAGGATGCCATCAGTAGTTTATCTAGTGCTGCCACCCAAAAACCCATTGCTGCCGCAGATCCCTGCTGCTGCTGCACAAAAAAAGCCGTCGCCACAGATTGTTGTCGCCTTCGCACAAAAATATAAAACCCTACGACAAAAACTACGCAATTTTTTGCGCCTCCAGCGCTATCGGCTACAATGACCATGACAACCTCGACCACGACTGGTTACCTCAACATCGACATCAAGAACAACAACTACAGTAACTCAAAAACTCCAGTCAACAGCATATGCATCGTCACTTGTGTCCACACCACTCTCGCTGTGACTGCCGGGGGGGAGACTAGAACAGGATACAGTCACTGCTTCTAGGTGCCAGCCATGATTATGTCCATGTAGGCGATGATGTCAAGGAGGAGAAGACAACACAAGTGCAAGACTTCAAATCCAATCGTAAGCGTCCACTTCACCCCCGCTATGACTAAGGGGGAATGTTATACAATATGTACAGTTAGGATAAGAGAAAGAGACATGATTAGTTTAAATGTAATTATTTTCTTGTAGTCCAAGTCTCCCCGCTCCATGTACATCTATATAAACCCCATAAGGGTCATTACAATACAATATAATATTCTAGGATCAAATTTTCCACATAGATGACTCAAATCGATGCACCTAGTGTAATGACAAGTAGTTCCCTCTCAAATTTCACCTAAGATACATAATCTATTGAGAGAATAAGAGAGAAATAAAATAATAGGGAAACTACATAAGTCCCCAAGGTCTAGATCTCAAGATGTTTCCCTCTCAAAAATAGATCTAGATCTCCTCTCTCTTCCTCCAAATATGCAAGAACCATGAGAGGGAGATGAAGAAAGCAAGCTCAAGAATGTCAACAATGGGGGTGGCAAAAAGAGCACAAAGTAGACCAAGACCTTTGGGGAAGAAGTCCCCTTAAATAGGACATCCACGGATCTAACTGTTATGCATGCGAGCCTCTAGAACCGAACATTCCTACCTCGATGGAACACTCTAGCCGTCCGACCACTCCGTGGGAAGATTCGGCCACTATACATAAATCTATAGTCGAGCGCTAGAAAAATCCCGGACTCCGTCCGGACCACCCTGGGTGTCCAGACCGCTCTGGTCTGATCGAACACATAAACTGAAAAGACCATAACTTTTGCATTCAGACTCCAATTTCAATGATCTTGGGATCATTTCAAATAGAACAACCGTTGGAGATATGCCCCAGAGGCAATAATAAAATTGGTTATTATTATATCTTTGTGTTTATGATAAATGTTTACATTCATGCTATAACAGTATTAACCGGAAACATTAATACTTGTGTGATTTGTAAACTAGAGTCCCTAGTAAAGCCTCTTTTATAATACTAGCTTGTTGATTAATAGATGATCGTGGTTTCTCGATCATGAACATTGAGATGTTATTAACAACAAGATCATATCATTAGGAGAATGGTGTGATGGACATACTCCTATAGATAAGCGTAGCATAAAGATCAAGTCATTCCAATAGTTCGTTTGCTATAAGCTTTCTGATACATAGTAACCTAATTCCTTCGACCCTGAGATCATGCTAATCACCATCACCAGAAGGATGCTTTGATGACATTAAACACCACACCGTAACTAGGTGGCTATAAAGGTGGCATTGAGTGTTCGGAAAGTACGGGTTGAGGCACATGGATCAAGAGTGGGATTTGTCCATCCATATGACGGATAGATATACTCTGGGCCCTCTCGGTGGAATGTCATCCAATTATCTTGCAAGCATGTGACTGGCTCACAAGGGATCACATATCACGGGAACAAGAAAAGAGTACTTATCGGTAACAAGGTTGAACTAGGTATGCACAGATACCGACGATCAAAACCTCGGATAAGTAAACTATCGTGAGACAAAGGAAAATTGGTATCGTATGTAAGTGGTTCATTCGATCGCAAAGTAATCGTAGAAATATGTGGGAGCCATATGAATTTCCAGATTCCTCTATTGGTTATTGATCGGAGAAGTGTCTCGGTCATGTCCGCATAATTCACAAACCGTAGGGAGACACACTTAAGGATTCGATGTTGTTTAGTAGATATGGAATGTTAGTAGGGATACCGAATGTTGTTCGGAGTCTCGGATGGGATCCTGGATATCATGAGGAGATCCGGAATGGTCCGGAGAATAAGATTCATATAAGGAAAGTCCGATTCCGGAGTTCGGGAAACATTCCGATGTTTTCATCAGAGAGGTTCTAGAAGGTTCTAGAAGGTTCACCGGTCCGGAAGGGGAATGGTCCATGAATGTGTCATGGGTAAGTGGAATGATTGGATCATATTCTAGGTCACTTGGTGTGGTCATTTGTGACAGAGAATTAAAGCTCTAAATTGAAAGTCAAACGGGAGGTTTGAAAAGTCAAACTAGAAAAATGGTTTCCTAGTGGAAGAAGGAAAGAGTCCTTCCAACTTAGGTTTGGAAGTGGATTCAAACTCACCCCTCCCAAGGCTGCCCCCCTCTCATAAATAAAGGGGGAGGGGTGCCCCAAACACCAAGCCTTCCCTCCCCACACCCGTGCGCCGTCGCCGCACCGCTGCCCAGCGCCATCGCCGGTTCATCGCCGCCGCCGACATCTCCTCCTCCTCCCGGTCTTCTAAACCCTAGATCATCGGGAAACCCTAGATCCATCATAACTCGCACCGGCTTAGGCAAAGCCATGCGGGATCTTCCCTCTACTTCCGACACCACGCCGTCATGCTACCGGAATCGCGAGGGGAGAACTACAACCTCTGCTGCATGCTGGAACAAGGGAGAGGAAGGTCTTCATCAAGTACCGAACATGTGACCGACTGCGGAAGCGCTGCCGGAACGCAGCGCTGGAAGGATCGTCTACGCGATCTTGAGTTCGGCAAGTGTACGACTACATCACCCACGAGAATCTGCTCTCGTTAACCACTTTGGAATCTTCGAGGGTGAGTGCTTCTATCGACTCGTTGCTATAATCTAGTAGATAGATCTTGACTTGTTTGTGTGCATGCGGTATAATTTTTTTGTTTTCCATGCTACGAACCCCTAAAGTGGTATCAGAGCCGTGTCTATATGTAGATCTGTTGCACGACTAGAACACAATGGTCATTATGGGCGGTGGTGCTTTTATTATCAATTGCTTTTTATGTACTTTGCATGTTGCGGTATGATGGGATGAAGCGGCCTAGGCTAACCTTACATGACATCATTCATGAGACTTGCTCCACGCTTAACATGCAACTTGTATTGCATAAGTGGCTTTGCGGGTGTCTGTCTCTCCCATCATAGTATAGATTCAATTTACAACGGGCACTTGATAGTTCAAACATCAACGTTGTGGTTCTTGTTCGTAAGTTAGAACGATACTTATTGAAAGCCCCAAACCACGTAAAATATGCAAAGAAAATTAGAGGCATCTAACTTTGTTTTGTTGGGGTGTGCTGTGATGTGATATGGCCATGATTGTGATTATATATGATGTATGCATTGATCCTTATTGTAAGTTGGCAACCGACAGGAGCCATATGGTTGTTTTTAAATTCCGTTAAGGCATGCGTGTCTATTCAAAGTAGTTGTAATAGTTGATGCTGGTGGACGACAACCATGAAGCGGCGACATTGACCTTGACGTCATAACGGTGATGATGGAGATCATGTTCGTGCTTGAGAATGGAGATCAGAAGCACAAGAAGAAAGGCCATATCATATCACATATTATTAATTGCATGTGATGTTAATCCTTTTATGCATCTTGTATTGCTTAGTTCGTGATAGTAGCATTATAAGATGATCCCTCAAGCACAAAATTTCAAGTTTTAAAGTGTTCATCCTTAATAAGCACCATTGCTAAAGCTCGTTGTTTCGAAGCACCACGTGATGATCGGGTGTGTTAGATTCTGCGGGTGTATACAATGTGAGCAAGCCAGATTTGCTGATGCGGAAGCTAAGGATTGATCTTAACGAGCCTAGCATGTATAGACATGGTCTGGGAACACGGATCACTGAAAGGTAAAGCATGAGTCATATAGATATGATGAACATGTTGATTGTTCGCCATTGAAGCTACATCAACTCTCGTGATGATCGGTTTTGATGTGGTGGATTTGGTTCGTGTGATCACTAAAACAATGTGAGGGATATTGTTTTGAGTGGGAGTTCACCTAGATTAATTTAACTATTAATTAGAACTCAATTTGTCATAAACTTAGTCTAAACTATTGCAAATATGTTGTAGATCAATGGCGGCCCCTACCATCAATTTTAATGCGTTCCTAGAGAAAGAAAAGTTAAAAAACAATGGAAGCAACTTCGCGGATTGGTTTCGCAATTTGAGGATTGTCCTCAATGCTGGTAATTTGACCTATGTGTTGGATTCACCGCTAGGTGACCCGCCTGCAGCTGATGCTACCGATGAGGTAAAGAATGTTTTCCTCGCTCGGAAGAATTAGTACTCCACAGTTTAGTGTGCCATCTTATATGGTTTGGAATCGGAGCTTCAGAAAAGGTTTGAGAACCATGACCCACATGATATTGTCCGTGAACTCAAAATGATATTTGAGGCCCACGCGGCAGTTGAGAGTTATGAGGCTTCTGAAAAGTTCTTTAACTTCAAGATGGAAGAGGGCAGCTCCATCAGTGAGCACGTGCTTAAGATGTCTGGGCACGCAAGCAAGCTTCAAAGCTTAGGTATAGTGATTCCTAATGCTTTGGGGATTCACCGTGTCCTCCAATCACTACCACTAAGTTACAAGAACTTTGTGATGAACTACAATATGCAAAACATGGACAAGTCGTTGCCCGAACTCTTTTCCATATTGAAGTCTGCAGAAGTGGAGATCAAGAAAGAGCACCAAGTGTTGTTGGTCAACAAGACCACCAAATTCAAGAAGCAAGGCAAGTCTAAGAAAAAGGGAAACTTCAATAAGGGCGGTAAGAAAGTTACCGCGCCGGCGAAGAAGACCAAGGCTGGGCCTAAGGCTGATAATGAGTGCTTTAACTGCAAGGGAGAGGGTCACTGGAAGCGGAATTGCCCTAAGTACTTAGCAGATTTGAAGAACGGCAACATCAAGAAGAAAGGTATATCCGATATACATGTTATTGATATGTATCTCACTAGTACTCGTAGTAGTGCCTAGGTATTTGATATTGGTTCGGTTGCTCATATATGTAACTCAAAACAGGTGTTGCAGAATAAACGGAAGCTAGCGAAGAACGAGGTGACGATGCGCGTTGGAAATGGATCAAAGGTTGATGTGATCGCGGTTGGCACGCTACCTCTTCATCTACCACCGGGATTAGTTTTATACTTAAATAATTGTTATTTGGTGACTGCATTGAGCATGCACATTATATCCGGATCATGTTTATTGCGAGACGGTTACTTGTTTAAGTCTGAGAATAATGGTTGTTCGATTTATATGAGTAATATGTTTTATGCACATGCACCTTTGATAGATGGTCTATTCTTATTGAATCTCGATTGTAGTAATACACACATTAATAACATTGAAGCTAAACATTTGAAATTGAGTGATAACTCGACCTATATGTGGCACTGTCGTCTTGGTCATATTGGAGTGAAGCGTATGAAGAAACTCCATTCTGATGGACTTCTTGAATCACTTGAAAGATGTGAAGCATGTCTGATGGGTAAAATGACTAAGACTCCATTTTCTGGTATGATGGACCGAGCTACGGACTTGTTGGAAATCATACATACCGATGTGTGTGGTCCAATGAGTGTATCATCGCGCGGTGGTTATCGCTATGTTCTTACCTTCACGGATGACTTGAGTAGATATGGGTATATCTATTTCATGAAACATAAGTCTGAAACTTTCGAGAAGTTTAAGGAATTTCAAAGTGAGGTAGAGAATCAACGTAACAAGAAGATTAAATTTCTACGATCTGATCATGGAGGTGAATATCTAAGTTATGAGTTTGGCGAGCATTTGATGAAATGCGGAATACTTCCACAATTGACACCGTCGGGAACACCACAACGTAATGGTGTATCCGAACGTCGTAATCGAACTCTCTTAGATATGGTTCGTTCTATGATGTCACTTACAGATTTACCGCTATCATTTTGGGGTTATGCATTAGAAACAGCCGCATTCACTTTAAATAGGGCACCATATAAATCCGTTGAAATGACACCGTATGAATTATGGTTTGAAAAGAAACCTAAATTGTCGTTCCTTAAAGTTTGGGGTTGTGAAGCTTATATAAAGAAGTTATAGCCAGACAAGCTTGAACCCAAAGCAGAAAAATGCGTCTTCATAGGATACCCGAAGGAAACTATTGGGTATACCTTCTATCATAGATCCGAGGGCAAAATCTTCGTTGCCAAGAATGGATCCTTTCTAGAGAAGGAGTTTCTCTCGAAAGAAGTGACTAGAAGGAAAGTAGAACTCGACGAGGTTGTTAAACCTTCTCTCGAACTTGCGAGTAGCGCAGCACCGGAAGTAGTTCCTGTGGCGCCTACACCAATAAGAGAGGAAGCTAATGATGTCGATCATGAAACTTTGGATGAAGTTACTACAGAGCTGAAGGGTTTCGCGGCATAGTAAATCAAAATTTTCTACGGAGCGAACAGAGGGAAAGCCAAGATCTAATCTAGGAGATGCAATCAACGAGAGAGATTGGATTAGATCTTCATACCCTTGAAGATTCGCACAGCGGAACGTTCGTCGAAACGTGGGTGATGTAGTCGTACTCGCTTCTCCTCCTCGCGATCCGATCCGATCTAGCACCACAAGTGGCGGTGCCTCCGTGAGATGCACACGTGCGGCACCTCGACGTCTCCTCCTTCCTCGGACCAGCAAGTAGGGTGGAGAGATAGATTGGATCTACAACACGACGGCGTGGTGTATATGGTGGAGAATTTCTACAGCAGGGCTTCGCCTACAAACAGTCGGGAAGGAGAGAGGAGGGCAGCAGGGCAACTAGGGTTTGGAGGAAGGTGTGTGTGGGGAGAGAGGGGGCGCACCAGCCCTCTATATATAGAGGGGGGGTGCGGCCAGCCCTTGCCCATCCTCCAAGCCTATCTCTAGTTTAAACGATTTTAAACTTATCCCTTATCTAGAAACCCTATCTCTAGTTTAAACGAGTTTAAACTTATCTAGGATCGGCTGGGCCCTATGGGGCCTTGTGCCCCTGGCCCAATGCGGCCAGGACACTCCCTCATAGGCCCATGCCCCCTCCTGGAAGGTGGGGCCACGTTGGTCCCCTTCCGGAAGGTTCTAGAAGCTTCCGGTATAATACCGATTAACCCGGAACAATTCCGAACTCCAAAAACTGCACTGCCTTATATGAATCTTATTCTTCGGACCATTCCGGAACCTCTCGTGATATCCCGGATCCCATACAAGACTCCGAACAAAAATTCATAAACCAATTATCCAATCTATCCTAGCGTCGAGACACGTTAAGTGTGTGACCCTGCGGGTTCGAGAATATGCAGACATGATCTTCTATCAATAATCAACAGCGGGGTCTGGGCACCCATATTGACTCCCACACATTCATCGATGATCATATCGGATGAACCACGATGCCAGTATTCAATCAATCCCATATACATATTCCCTTCGTCTCGCGATATTTTACTTGCCCGAGATTCGATCGTCGGTACCATCATACCTAGTTCAATCTCGTTCACAGCAAGTACTTTACTCGTCGTAATCCGATATCACTTTGTGATTAACTCCTTAACCACATGCTTGCAAGCGGTGTTGATATCGATTACTGAGTGGGCCCGAAGTATATCTCTCCGACTTGGGAGGGACAAATCCCATCTCGATACATACAACCCAACATATACTTTCCGATCACCTGAGAGACACCTTTATGATCACCCTCTCATAGGATGACGTTTGATGACCTCAAAGCTTTCTTCCAATACCAGGGAGTTGTATTATCTCATGGTCTAAGGAATACAATATTTGACATAGGAAAAGCTTCGCAAAGATGAACACAATGACACGATCTAATTGCTTCGCTTAGTTTGGGTCTGTCCACCATATCATTCTCCAATGATATGATCTCATTATCAATTGACAACTCATGTCCATGGTTAGGAAACCTTAACCATCATTGATCAATGAGCTAGTCCATAGAGGCGTACTAGGGACACGGTGTTGTTCACAAACCACACAAGTATTAATGTTTCCGCTTAATACAATTCTAGCATGGAATATAAACTTTATCATGAACAAGAATTATAATAATAACATATTTATTATTGCCTCTAGGGCATAATTCCAACAGTCTCCCACTTGCACTAGAGTCAATAATCTAGTTTACATTTGGCAACAATCTCACACCCATGGCACTGAGGTGCTGATCATGTTTTACACGTGGAAGAGGTTTAGTCAATGGATCTGCGACATTCAGATCTGTATGTACTTTGCTGATCTTCAGATCTCCATCTGCTATATAATCTCGGATTATATGAAACTTGTGGTTGATATGCTTGGTCTTTGGATGATATCTTGGTTCCTTAGCGAGTGCTATGGCGCCAGTGTTGTCACACAATATCTCCAGTGGGTCCAATGCACTTGGAACCACGCCAAGCTCAGTGATGAAGTTTCTGATCCAAACTCCTTCACTTGACGCTTCTGCAGCAGCCATGTATTCCGCTTCTACTGTAGATCCCGCGATCACGCTTTGCTTGCAGCTTCTCCAGCTCACAGCTCCTCCATTCAAAATATACACGTATCCTGTCTGAGATTTACAACCATCCTTGTCGGTGTCGAAACTAGCATCAACGTAACCTTTTACGACGAGCTGTTCATCACCCCCATAGACTAAGAACATTTCTTTAGTCCTATTTAGGTACCTTAGGATGTTCTTCACGGCTGTCTAGTGTTCCACTCCTGGATCACTTTGATATCTGCTCGTCAAACTAAGAGCATTGGACACATCCGGTCTAGTACACAGCATGGCATACATGATGGAGCCTATCGCCGAGGCATAAGGCACTTTGCTCATAGCTTCCCTATCATTTACCGTAGCTGGACACTGAGCCTTGCTCAATATCTTACCTGACAACATAGGCACTGAACCTTTCAATGCCTTATCCATTCTGAACCTTTTCAGAACTTTGTCTAGGTATGTACTCTGGCTTAAAGCTATCAGGCGTCTTTGTCTATCTCTATAGATTTTGATGCCCAATATATAAGCAGCTTCACCTAGGTCTTTCATTGAAAAACACTTGTTCAAATAACTCTTCACATCGTTAAGCATGTTGATGTCATTTCCAATAATCAATATGTCATCCACATATAGTACCAGAAACGTCACCGAGCTCCCACTCACTTTCTTGTAGATGCAAGCTTCGTAGCAATTTGGAACAAATCCAAAGCTCTTGATCACTTGATCAAAACGAAGGTTCCAACTCCGAGACGCTTGCTTCAGTCCATAAATGGAACGCTGAAGTTTGCATACTTTATCAGCATCCTTAGGATCGACAAAACCTTCGGGTTGCATCATATACAACTCTTCATCAATGTTGCCATTGAGGAAAGCAGTCTTGACATCCATTTTCCATATTTCATAATCATGAAACGCAACAATTGCTAATAAAATCCGAATGGACTTAAACATCGCTACGGGAGAGAAAGTCTCATCGTAGTCAACACCTTGAACTTGTCGAAAACCTTTCGCAACAAGCCGTGCTTTATAGACAGTAACATTACCATCCGCGTCCGTTTTCTTCTTGAAGATCCATTTGCACTCAACGGCCTTTCGGTCGCTAGGAGGGTCCACCAAAGTCCATACTTGGTTTTCGCTCATGGATCCCAATTCGGATTTCATGGCTTCTAGCCATTTCTCAGAGTCTGGGCTCATCATCGCTTCCTCATAGTTCGTAGGTTCACTGTCTTCTACTAACAAGACCGTCAAGACAGGGTTGCCGTACCACTCAGGAGGGGCACGCGACCTTGTCGACCTGCGACGTTCAGTAGCAACATCGTCCGAAGCTTCATGATCCTTGTCATTTGCTTCCTCTATTGTTGGCGCAGGCGGCACTGGAACAATTTCAGGTGTTGCGCTACTCTCCAATTCAAGAGAAGGTTCAATAACCTCGTCTAGCTCTACTTTCCTCCCACTCACTTCTTTCGAGAGAAACTCCTTCTCAAGAAAGGAACCGTTCTTTGCGACAAACACTTTGCCTTCGGTTCTGTGATAGAAGGTATACCCAATAGTTTCCTTAGGGTATCCTATGAAGACGCACTTCTCCGCTTTGGGTTCGAGCTTGTCCGGCATCAACTTCTTGACGTAAGCTTCGCATCCCCAAACTTTAAGAAACGACAACTTAGGTTTAGCACCAAACCACAGTTCATACAGTGTCGTCTCAACGGATTTAGATGGAGCCCTATTTAAAGTGAATGCAGCGGTTTCTAATGCATAACCCCAAAATGATAACGGCAAATCAGTAAGAGACATCATTGATCGGACCATATCTAATAAGGTTCGATTCTGGCGTTCAGACACACCATTGCGCTGTGGTGTTCCGGGTGGCGTGAGTTGTGAAACGATTCCACTTGCTTTGAGATGCGTGAGAAAATCATAACTCAAATATTCGCCCCCACGATCGGATCGTAGAAACTTAATCTTTCTGTTATGATGGTTCTCCACTTCATTCTGAAATTCTTTGAACTTTTCAAACGTTTCAGATTTATGTTTCATTAAATAGATATACCCATATCTACTCAAGTCATCGGTAAAAGTGAGAAAATAGCGATATCCACCGCGCGTCGAAACACTCATCGGTCCGCATACATCGGTATGTATGATTTCCAACAAGTCCGTTGCTCGCTCCATCATACCGGAGAACGGGGTTTTGATCATCTTGCCCATGAGGCATGGTTCGCATGTGTCAAATGATTCAAAATCAAGAGACTCCAAAAGTCCATCAGAATGGAGTTTCTTCATGCGCTTTACACCAATATGACCTAGGCGACAATGCCACAAATAAGTAGTATTATCACTATCTACTTTGCATCTCTTAGCCTCAATGTTATGGATGTGTGTTTCATCCCTTTCGAGATTTAGAAGAAATAAACCATTCACAAGGGGTGCATGACCATAAAAGATGTTACTCATATAAATAGAACAACCATTATTCTCCGATTTAAATGAATAACCGTCTTGCAATAAACACGATCCAGAAATAATGTTCATGCTCAACGCAGGCACATAATAACATTTATTAAGGTTTAAAACTAATCCCGAAGGTAAAACTAAGGAGAGCGTGCCGACGGCCATCACATCAACTCTTGATCCGTTGCCAACGCGCATCGTCACCTCATCCCTCGCAAGCCGCCGTCTATTCCGTAGCTCCTGCTTCGAGTTACAAATATTAGCAACTGAACCGGTATCAAATACCCAGGCACTACAACGAGGGCTAGTAAGGAAAACATCAATAACATGTATATCAAATATACCTTTGATGGTGCCAGCCTTCTTGTCCGCTAAGTACTTCGGACAGTTGCGCTTCCAGTGACCCTTGTCCTTGCAATAGAAGCACTCAGTGTCCGGCTTAGGACCAGACTTGAGCTTCTTCTCAGCAGGGGCATTGCGCTTGCTGCCGCCCTTCTTGAAGGGCTTCTTTGCTCCCTTACCTTTCTTAAAGGAGGGCTTGTTGACCATCAACACATGATTATCCTTCTTGATGTCCACCTCCGCAGCCTTCAGCTTTGCGAAGAGCTCGGTGATCGTATCAGTGGAACCAATCTGATTATGAGTCACTACAAAACTTTTGTAGCTGGGAGGGAGTGATTGCAGAACCCTGTCAATCTTGAGCTCCTCTGGAATCGTGCATTCCAGTTGCTCAAGGCGTTGAGTGTAGCCCGTCATCTTAATGGTGTGCTCACTAACGGAACTCCCTTCCTCCATCTTGCAGTTAAAGAACTTCTCAGAGATCTCATATCTCTCAGAACGGGCCTGAGTCTGAAACATGGTTTTCAGCTCCTCGAGAATCTCAAAGGTCCCGGGATAGTTTTCAAAACGATTTTGAAGTTCCGGTTCCATAGCAAACAACATGGTGCTCTTAATCACACCATAATCATCTTTGCACGACTGATAGACAGCTTTCTCATCAGCCGGCGCAGTTGCAGCAGGGGGGTTACCTAACGCTTTCTCAAGGACATAGTCCTTTTGTCCGCCAGACAGAATGATTCTAAGATTGCGGAACCAGTTGGTGAAGTTAGACCCATTGTTTCTAAGCTTTTCTTTCTCAGCAAAAACGTTGAAGTTGAAGTTGGACTTGGCCATGTGATCTACAGTATTTGCAAGTACAATTTAGACTATGTTCATGATAAATAGTTCAACTTAATCAAATTACTAGATGAACTCCCACTAAATTCAACATCCCTCAAGTTGTCTAGTGAACACGATCCAAATTCACCACACCTAATCCGATCTTCACGAGAATAGATGTGGTTTCAATGGTGGACAACGAAGTGTCGATCATATCATTCATATGACTCGTGCTTAACCTTTCGGTTCATGTGTTCCGAGGCCATGTCTGTACATGCTAGGCTCGTCAAGTTAGACCCAAGTTTTTCCGCGTGTGCAAAACTGGCTTGCACCCGTTGTATGTGAGCGTAGAGTCTATAGCACCCGATCATCACGTGATGCTTGGACACGACGAACTTTCGCAACGGTGCATACTTGGGGAGAACACAACTTTTATCTTGATCTTTAAGTGAGGAATCATCTTATAATGCTACCGTCGCGATCTAAGCATAATAAGATACATAAAAGGATAAACATCACATGCATATAACTTTATGTGACATGGTATAGCCAATCTTCGCGCAATTATCTCCATCTTGTGCGTTCCGGCATGATCTCCATCACTTCACCATGATTGCCTCCACCACCAGTAGCAACTACAACTATTGCTAACTACTTAGCGATAAAGTAAAGCTATTACATGGCGTATAAGAAGTTGACTCGCATGTCATACACAATTATAAAGACAACCATATGGCTCCTGCCGGTTGTGTACTCATCGACATGCAAGTCGTGAAACATTACAAAACATGATCATCGCATACAATATACACATCACATCTTGGGCCATACCATATCACAGAAAACACTCCCTGCAAAAACAAGTTAGACGCCTCTACTTTGTTGTTGCATGTTTTAAGTGGCTTATGGGAGTAGATGCTAAGAACGATTCTTACCTACGGAAAGCCACAATGGTGATATTATGGTTGCCAAACTCCGGTGTTAATCCCATGACAACTATAGTGAGAGAAACTGACATCCACCAGCCGCATGTGTGGAACAAGCCACACGTCAAGTGCGGAGCCGGTCTCGCGAACGACGTCGCGTAAGGTTGGCCTGGACCGCTTCAATCTCACTATCCCGCGCCATAAGAAGAACACAAACAAGAGGCTTGCAACAGAAAACATCAACACCCGCAACAACCATGTTGCGTTCTACTCGTGAAACACATCTACGCATAGATCTAGCTCTGATACCACTGAAGGGTTTCGCGGCATAGTAAATCAAAATTTTCTACGGAGCGAACAGAGGGAAAGCCAAGATCTAATCTAGGAGATGCAATCAACGAGAGAGATTGGATTAGATCTTCATACCCTTGAAGATTCGCACAGCGGAACGTTCGTCGGAACGTGGGTGATGTAGTCGTACTCGCTTCTCCTCCTCGCGATCCGATCCGATCTAGCACCACAAGTGGCGGTGCCTCCGTGAGATGCACACGTGCGGCACCTCGACGTCTCCTCCTTCCTCGGACCAGCAAGTAGGGTGGAGAGATAGATTGGATCTACAACACGACGGCGTGGTGTATATGGTGGAGAATTTCTGCAGCAGGGCTTCGCCTACAAACAGTCGGGAGGGAGAGAGGAGGGCAGCAGGGCAACTAGGGTTTGGAGGAAGG
Source organism: Avena sativa (assembly GCA_916181665.1). Taxonomy (NCBI): domain Eukaryota; kingdom Viridiplantae; phylum Streptophyta; class Magnoliopsida; order Poales; family Poaceae; genus Avena; species Avena sativa. The sequence goes on from OV702282.1 coordinate 297,160,404, forward strand.
TGTGTGTGTGTGGGGAGAGGGGGCGCACCAGCCCTCTATATATAGAGGGGGGGTGCGGCCAGCCCTTGCCCATCCTCCAAGCCTATCTCTAGTTTAAACGATTTTAAACTTATCCCTTATCTAGAAACCCTATCTCTAGTTTAAACGAGTTTAAACTTATCTAGGATCGGCTGGGCCCTATGGGGCCTTGTGCCCCTGGCCCAATGCGGCCAGGACACTCCCTCATAGGCCCATGCCCCTTCCCAGAAGGTGGGGCCACGTTGGTCCCCTTCCGGAAGGTTCTAGAAGCTTTCGGTACAATACCGATTAACCCGGAACAATTCCGAACTCCAAAAACTGCACTGCCTTATATGAATCGTATTCTCCGGACCATTCCGGAACCTCTTGTGATATCCCGGATCCCATCCGAGACTCCGAACAAAAATTCATAAACCAATTATCCAATCTATCCTAGCGTCGAGACACGTTAAGTGTGTGACCCTGCGGGTTCGAGAATATGCAGACATGATCTTCTATCAATAATCAATAGCGGGGTCTGGGCACCCATATTGACTCCCACACATTCATCGATGATCATATCGGATGAACCACGATGCCAGGATTCAATCAATCCCATATACATATTCCCTTCGTCTCGCGATATTTTACTTGCCCGAGATTCGATCGTCGGTACCGTCATACCTAGTTCAATCTCGTTCACAGCAAGTACTTTACTTGTTCCGTAATCCGATATCACTTTGTGATTAACTCCTTAACCACATGCTTGCAAGCGGTGTTGATATCGATTACCGAGTGGGCCCGAAGTATATCTCTCCGACTTGGGAGGGACAAATCCCATCTCGATACATACAACCCAACAGATACTTTCCGATCACCTGAGAGACACCTTTATGATCACCCTCTCATAGGATGACGTTTGATGACCTCAAAGCTTTCTTCCGATACCAGGGAGTTGTATTATCTCATGGTCTAAGGAATACAATATTTGACATAGGAAAAGCTTCGCAAAGATGAACACAATGACACGATCTAATTGCTTCGCTTAGTTTGGGTCTGTCCTCACAGGTCAACGAAAACTCGTACCACTCCTGATTAGTATGATCCCGTTATGAGTGTCATGTTGGTGGACAACACCGATGACCCTGCGACATATGAGGAAGCGATGATGAGCCCAGATTCCAATAAATGGAAAGAAGCCATGAAATCTGAGATTGGATCCATGTACGAAAACCAAGTATGGACTTTGGTGGACTTATCGGATGGCCGGAAGGCTGTCGAGAACAAATGGATTTTCAAGAAGAAAACAGATGCTGATGGTAATGTTACTTTCTATAAGGCTCGACTTGTCGCAAAAGGGTTTCGACAAATTCAAGGAGTTGACTACGATGAGACTTTCTCACCGGTAGCGAAGCTAAAGTCTGTGAGGATTATGTTAGCAATCGTTGCATATTATGATTATGAGATATGGCAGATGGATGTCAAAACGGTGTTCCTCAATGGAGACATTGATGAAGAGTTGTATATGGTACAACCCAAAGGTTTTGTCGATCCTAAAGATGCTAACAAGGTATGCAAACTTCAACAGTCCATTTATGGATTGAAGCAAGCATCCTGGAGTTGGAATCATCGTTTTGATAAGGTGATCAAAAGCTTTGGTTTTATACAAACTTATGGAGAAGCTTTTATTTACAAGAAAGTGAGTGGGAGCTCTGTAGCATTCTTAATACTATATGTGGATGACATATTGTTGATTGGGAATGATGTAGACCTTCTTAATAGTGTCAAGGATTATTTGAATAATAGTTTTTCAATGAAAGATCTTGGTGAAGCAGCTTACATATTAGGCATAAAGATTTATAGAGATAGATCGAGACGCCTAATATCATTGTCACAGAGTACATATTTGGACAAAGTTCTAAAGACGTTTGGAATGGAAGATAGCAAGAAAGGGTTCTTGCCCATGTTGCCCAATACGACCTTGAGTAAAACTCAAAGTCCTGCAACGGCAGAAGATAGACAAAGGATGAGTAAGACTCCCTATGCCTTATCCATAGGATCTCTTATGTATGCCATGCTATGTACTAGACCCGACATTGCATATGTTGTTAGTTTGACTAGCAGATATCAAACTGATCCAGGAGTGGATCATTGGACAACAATCAAAAACATCCTTAAGTACTTGAGAAGAACTAAGGATATGGTTCTTTCTTATGGAGGTGATGAACAACTCGTTGTTAATGGTTACACCGATGCTAGTTGGAACACCGATCCGGATGATTCTAAATCTCAATCTGGATACGTATTTATTTTGAATGGTGCAGCAGTTAGCTGGAGGAGTGCAAAGCAAAGCGTTGTGGCGAGATCTTCAACTGAATCGGAATACATAGCTGCTTCGGAGGCTTCACAAGAGGCGATATGGATGAAGGAGTTCATTACAGAGCTCGGTGTGGTTCCAAGTCCGATGTACCCAATGTCTATCTGTTGTGATAACATGGGAGCCATAGCCAATGCGCAAGAACCAAGGTCACACAAGAAGCTGAAGCATATCAAGCTACGTTTTCACGCTATTCGAGAGCATGTCCAAGATGGTGATATAAAGATTTGCAAAGTACACACAAATCTGAATGTGGCGGATCCGTTGACTAAACCTCTCTCGAGGGCAAAACATGACCAACACCAAACCGCCATGGGTGTTCGGTATATTACCATGTAATCTAGATTAGTTGACTCTAGTGCAAGTGGGAGACTGTTGGAGATATGCCCTAGAGGCAATAATAAAATTGGTTATATCTTTGTGTTTATGATAAATGTTTACATTAATGCTATAACAGTATTAGCCGGAAACATTAATACTTGTGTGATTTGTAAACTAAATTAGAGTCCCTAGTAAAGCCTCTTTTATAATACTAGCTTGTTGGTTAATAGATGATCGTGGTTTCTCGATCATGAACATTGAGATGTTATTGACAACAAGATCATATCATTAGGAGAATGGTGTGATGGACATACTCCTATAGATAAGCGTAGCATAAAGATCAAGTCATTTCAATAGTTCATTTGATATAAGCTTTCTGATACATAGTAACCTAATTTCTTCGACCATGAGATCATGCTAATCACCATCACCAGAAGGATGCTTTGATGACATCAAACACCACACCGTAACTAGGTGGCTATAAAGGTGGCATTGAGTGTTCAGAAAGTATGGGTTGATGCACATGGATCAAGAGTGGGATTTGTCCATCCATATGACAGATAGATATACTCTGGGCCCTCTTGGTGGAATGTCATCCAATTAGCTTGCAAGCATGTGACTGGCTCACAAGGGATCACATATCACGGGAACAAGAAAAGAGTACTTATCGGTAACGAGGTTGAACTAGGTATGCAGAGATACCGACGATCAAAACCTCGGATAAGTAAACTATCGTGAGACAAAGGAAAATTGGTATCGTATGTAAGTGGTTCATTCGATCGCAAAGTAATCATAGAAATATGTGGGAGCCATATGAATTTCCAGATTCCTCTATTGGTTATTGACCGGAGAAGTGTCTCGGTCATGTCCGCATAATTCACGAACCGTAGGGAGACACACTTAAGGATTCGATGTTATTTAGTAGATATGGAATGTTAGTAGGGATAACGAATGTTGTTCGGAGTCTCGGATGGGATCTGGGATATCACGAGGATATCCGGAATGGTCTGGAGAATAAGATTCATATAAGGAAAGTCCGATTCCGGAGATCGGGAAACATTCCGATGTTTTCATCAGAGAGGTTCTAGAAGGTTCACCGGTCCGGAAGGGGAATGGGCCATGAATGTGTCATGGGTAAGTGGAATGATTGGATCATATCCTAGGTCACTTGGTGTGGTCATTTGTGAGAGAGAATTAAAGCTCTAAATTGAAAGTCAAACGGGAGGTTTGAAAAGTCAAACTAGAACAATGGTTTCCTAGTGGAAGAAGGAAAGAGTCCTTCCAACTTGGGTTTGGAAGTGGATTCAAACTCACCCCTCCCAAGGCTGCCCCCCTCTCATAAATAGAGGGGGAGGGCTGCCCCAAACACCAAGCCTAGCCCTCCCCACACCTGTGCGCCGTCGCCGCTGTGCCGCCACCGCACGCCACCACCGCCAGCCGCTGTCGCGCCGCCTCCCAGCGCCGCCGTCGGTTCATCGCCGCCACCAACATCTCCTCCTCCTCCCGGTCTTTTAAACCCTAGATCACCGGGAAACCCTAGATTCACCATAACTCGCACCGGCTTAGGCGAAGCCCTGTGGGATCTTCCCTCTACTTCCGACACCACACCGTCGTGCTGCCGGAATCACGAGGGGAGAACTACAACCTCCGCTGCCTGCTGGAACAAGGGAGAGGAAGGTCTTCATCGAGTACCGAACGTATGACCGACTGCGGAAAGCGCTACCGGAACACAGCGCCGGAAGGATCGTCTACGCGATCTTGAGATCGGCAAGTGTACGACTACATCACCCACGAGAATCTGCTCTCGTTAACTGCTTTGGAATCTTTGAGGGTGAGTGCTTCTATCGACTCGTTGCTACAATCTAGTAGATAGATCTTGGCTTGTTTGTGTGCATGCGGTAGATTTTTTTTGTTTTTCATGCTACGAACCCCTACAACAACAATATCTAAAAAATTATGTAGGTAAAAATCATAGTCGACTATAGTAGCATAAAACCAAATGGTGAAAGATTTGACGTCTCTAAAATCGATGAACCTGTAAAACCTCCAAAATAAAAAATGCTAAAAGTTCTTTATCTGAAATCCGTTTTACAGAAACTAGAGATTATTATGAAGAGAAGCACGAGCTCTAAATCCTCACATGGATATGTTCAAAATAACAACCATGAAATATGATGCCAAGTATGGAAATGTTTGAGCTCTCTACAAAGATGCGATCAAGTTACTCACCCGAGATCCCCTCTTGATAGCACGACTATATATCTTGTAACCTGATCTTCCACTAACAACATGGGACCGGTGAAACATTAAACCTATCAAAATCATACATTTGCCTTGCGCCACTTGAGCTTGATGATGACAATATTTTTCTCCGCAAATTGGAGCAACTTTCTTGATTGAGCTCGCTCGCGCTTGTCTGATGAAGACTTGTAAATTTCTCCCCATACTCCTATAGGAGAGAATATCTTTAGGCATATCTTCACATATCTATGATCACCATAAGTATGGCGAGCTTCGAGCATATGATTTTTCATCTTGAACTTTCACTTTATTTCTTTATTGTGTATTGATCTAATTGAATTCGCTCTTTATACTTTGTATTGATCAATCTTGTATCTTCTTATGACCATTCTTCGGATCACACCTTAAATATCTCCTTATTCATTGCTTATTCTTCTTCATTTTCTTTCTTTTCCAACCTTAAAGCCCATATATGGTTCAAGCATTGCCTATGAACAAAACCTACGAGTGTATCTCAATAAAATTATTAGTCCATAGATATTGTTATCAATTACCAAAACCATAAATCAGGGCACACATGTTCTTTTAAATGGTTTCAACAATTTCATAACTCCCTGCGAAATTATCACGCAACGATTTATATGATTTTAACATATTTGCCCCTCTTGGCAGGATGAATCATCGAAAATGTCCTTATACTTTTTGATACACGGGACAACTCAACACCTGCTGGCACAAGTGACCATTTCTATGTTTCACCCAGCTGATATCTCGTGTATTAATTTAGTTTTACTTTTAACATATCTACCCTCATGGTAGGTTGAATATTCAAAAACACCCTTACAATTTCCGTAAACAAACATATGTAGTAGGAAACACAAATATGTGTATTACCAAATATGTAGAACCATCCACTATTGTCGGATATGGGGTCTAATAGTATAACCAAACACACCGAGCACCAAATTCGATCGTGCCATTTTGTGTCGGCCGTACGCCACCCAAAGACATATACATCGGCCATAAAGCGACTAGGCCGCCACAGAAAAAATAAACGCACAAAAATTCTCTTATCTTTTTTCAAAACCAAAATTCATACCAAATAGGAACCATCTATAAAAATGTCTATATAGATCCACATTTTTATACATGCATCGAACTCCACACCGTAGACCGAAGACCTGGTCAACTGCAGAACGACGTTTTCCACATTTTTGTACCTCCTTGACATATTTACCCCTCCCAGCAAGATGAATTGTCGAAAATGCCCCTTAAAATTTGCGTCGCACGAGACAACTCAACACCAGCTGGCGACCGTTTGGACGTTTCACCCCGGCGGGTTTCTCGGGCATTAATTTTCTTTTAGATTGACGTATCTGCCCCTCGTAGAAATCACACGTGGAAGTTGCGTTCATGGCGTCTGTGCCACGCCGTGTTGTATAACTCTGGCCTCTTGGCCCTCCTTCTATGAAAATGATACGTTTTCCAGGACATGTCCATGAAAAAAAATAGCTAGACCAGCAGGTGATAGGATGAATCGTGGAAAACACCCTTGCAATTTTCGAAAACAAAATTTTAGAAAAAGTGGGAAACACACATACGAGGAGTACTACCTCCGTTTCAAGGCTTAAGGCGCACACACTTTTTAAAGCAAAGTTTAACCAAAAGAATTGAGCAACAAAATCTTGATTATATTATACATAATTAGTACCGTTAAATTCGTATTGAAAATTATTTTTCAGTGATACTAGTTTTATATCAGAACTCTTTACATATTTAGACTAATTCTTGGTCAAAGAAAAAACACGCAAAATGAGGACGCTTTAGACCGTGAAACGGAGGGAGTATATGCTACCAAATGGGCATGACGTCCACAACGGCCGCAGATGTTGGATCGGAGGGTGCGATCGAGCCAGACGACTTGGAGGTGCACGTCACCGTCGCACCGGGTTCGATCGGCCGTGTCGTCGTGCGTCGGCCGTAGAAAGCGACGCCGCCGCCGCCGCAAAGTCTCGTGCCACCAAAAGGCAAGAAAAGGAAAACCCCGTCCGTATTCCCCTACCCGTTTACGGCGCATAACGCCGTGGGCCGTGCCGTCGCAGCAGCAGCATAGACAAGTGTGCGCCGCAGCGGAAACAGTGTGTGGTACTGGTGCTGACCGCTGCCGCCGCAGCTAGCGTGGCAGATCTGACACGGCGACGGCCAGGGCCCCCACCCCGCTGATGCCACTGCCGCTGCTGCAATCGCGAGCAGGTCTGCGCGTGGCTGAGGAGAGAGAGCGCGTGCGAGCTGCATCGGGGCAGAGAAAAGGAGGAGTAGGGGTAAGATCGTAAAACACCACGCGCGCGCCGGGTGGGCGGCGCAAGCCTGCTTGCTGCTGCTGCTGCTGCCGGACAGCCGTTGCCACTCTACCGCTGACGCACGCAGCCCGAGGAGAAACGGCCGCAGCTAGCTAGCTGCTCCCTCCACGAGCACAATAAAAGCGGCCCCGCATTCCTAGCTGTCGCCGCGGACCGTAGCGTAGCGTAGGGTCGCGTGTATGCACGGAGCTTGCGTCGGCGAGGGCGAGGCATGGAGGAGGACGCGGCGGGAGCGCTAGCGGCTGGTGACGGGGCGGCGGCGCCGCGAGGACGTGCGGCTGGCTCGTCGGCCAAGCGCGGGCGCACCGGCATGACGGGCGGCGGTCTGGACATGGTGGCGTGGGGGCAGCCGCCGCCGCCGGGGCAGGGGCAGAGGCAGCAGCAGGCGCAGGCGCAGCAGGGGGCGGCGTCGCGGATCTGCCGCGTCAAGGCCACGGGGGGCAAGGACCGGCACAGCAAGGTGTTCACCACCAAGGGCATCCGGGACCGCCGCGTGCGCCTCTCCGTGCCCACCGCCATCCAGTTCTACGACCTGCAGGACCGCCTCGGCTTCGACCAGCCCAGCAAGGCCGTCGAGTGGCTCATCAACGCCGCCGCAGCCGCCATCGACGAGCTGCCGCCGCTCGACCCGGCCGCCTTCGCCGCCATGCCGGACGCACAGCAGCAGCCCGGGACCAGGACCGGGACCCGCGCCGGCAAGGAACAGCAGCAGCAGCAGCAGCAGGGCAGCAGGTCCTGGTGCAGCAGCACCTCCGAGACCAGCAAGGGCTCCGAGCTCTCGCTCTCGCGCTCCGACGCCCGCGGCGGCGGCGGCCCAGGCGCGTCCAGGGACAAGGAGGTCACCGTGGCCAGCGCGGCCCCGGCGCAGGCTGCCGCGTCCTTCACCGAGCTGCTCACCGGGGGCGGGCCGGCCGGCGCCGCCGACCACAGGCAGCTCTCCTGGCAGCAGCAGCAGGCCGTGTCCGCGGTCGCCGCGCACGCAGGGAAAGCCGCCGCGCAGGTGGTGCCGACGTACCCGGCCGGCTTCAGATTCGGCAATGCGGCCCCGGTCGGCCTGGTGCCGACGCAGCCCTTTAGCTTCAACTTCGCCACCTCCGCCCAGATGACGCACTTCTCGCTCGTCCAGGACGCGCTGGCGCCGGCTCCGGCTCCCGCTCCCGCTCCGGCGGGAGACTATAGCCTCGACTTCTCCATGTCCTCGGGTTTCTTGGGCGCCAACAGCAGGGGGACCCTTCAGTCCAATTCGCAGTCGCACTTCTCAAGCCACCACCACAACCACCAGCTCCAGGACCTGGAAGACGGTCCCAGCCCTCCGTTCCTCTATGATCAAAACGCCGCCACTGTCGCCGCCGCGCACCCCTCGTCGGACAACCACCACCTCTCGGCGACCGCGGCGCTGCAGCTCTGGAACGGATTCCGGCACTCCGGCATGAAGGAGAAGACCAAGAACTGATCTCGCCAAACATTCTCCTACAGTATGATTACTGTCGAATTCTCCATCTTTTCCTGTCGTAGTTCCCTTAATCTAAGACTAGATTCGTCGCTTTGGCATGATTACAGTCTTTTTGGTAGCGCTCGAGGTGGCCTCGTGTCCTTCAAATCCCAGAAAAATGCAAAGCTTGTTGTGTTCCAGTTGACGGGTGTCGAAACCTTAGCGGCAGCAAGTCTGCACTTAGCCCAACTCTGCATGTTTTTGGGCAAACAGGTGTCAATTGCTCCTCTTTGGGGAGTGGTTTTCCTTTGCATCATAGGAGACCGGCCAACCACATGGGTTCTCTGATTGCCCGGCATTGCACTTTCAATATATATAAAATTGTTCTGACCCCTGGCTGCGATACCATTGCATGGAAGAGGACCGTGAGGATCCAATTATTCATGATGGGTGAACATGAACTGGAAAGCTGAATATGCAGGAGGAATAGAGTTCCCTTATTTCTACCATTTCACTTCAGATTTTTCGTACCGATGGAATTGATTTTCCCCTCTGGGTAACTAGTGGGTTTAGTTTGTTTTTTCTGTTGGAATTTCCCATGACTTACTGGCACATTCGATACTTCAGTTCAGAGTTTAGATGGACTATATACACTGATACTGTTGAACTCTATGTTCAACTCTCGTATTAGATAAGTGACGGGATTGTGATTATAGGTTAGAAGCTTGAGAAATGCATATTTTTCTGTGGATAAATTTCTTAGATGGCATTGTGTGCAACGACATCTTAGTAAGAATATCTTTAAACCAAAAACAAACTGACTAAAGTCATATACTAGAACAAGGTATGATATGTGGACTAAATGAGTATTCAGTAAAAATTTCTGAACTGTTAGGTTGGCCTTTTTCAGCTAGTCATCGATCTCTTTTTTCAAGTGTTGCGACAATGATTTTTTTGATGACGGTATTAATATTAGTTAGGTACTTCAGTGTTCAAGATATCGAATATTTGATTGTCGACGTGACATTAATTGTAGGCTGCTACTCTGATATATAGCTGAAATCAAATGACTTGGACAGAATCTGTACTGATACAGTCATGAATTAATTAAGATGTTTTATTATCATTTAACTAAGAATATCTTAACTTGACATGATTCGTGGATCTGTAAGCCAAGTAGAGTGTAACTGGTACTTGGTTCAGTATACACCACATTGTTTTGAAAACTTGCTGAACAGTGAGAAGCTTATAGAACCTTAAAGCAATTACACTGGCATGCGATAAATTCTTGGCTAGATATGTGTACCAGTAATGTATGATGATGATAATAGTACCATTCTAGCATATTACCTATGATTTTTTACACACCTTTCTAATAGTATTTCACAACATAAGCTTGATGTGAACCATAAAGCATACATATGGGATTTGTTATGCCACTGGAGTATACAAAATTGTCATACTACTGTTGCAAATGGAAATTAATATGTTTTTATTTATTGGACGATCGGTTTGATGTATGTCATGTTTTTCTCCATGAACTGTGCTATCCAAAATGAGCTAGACAATCAGCCATCCAGTCAGCATTATTGGTTTAACGTAGCTTCCTTCAGATGTTGGCAAAGTGTTTCTGTGTTGGTTGGGGACCTAGCCCGCATGTGCAAACTTTGAGCATCATATGCCATCCTACCCCTTAGTTTCATAAACTTCTTTACCCCTTATGTTTGCTACCTTGTTTAGAAACCCAAAAAAATCTTATCGCTTCTAGTTTTCTAACCAATTAACATTAAACTAGCTGTGCACAAGTAGGTAGAAAAGTAGTACTCCCTCCGATCCATATTACTTGTCGTTGAAATGGATGTATCTAGACTTGTCATTAAAATGGATGTATCTAGACATGTTTTAGTGCTAGATACATCCATTTCAACGACAAGTAATATGGATCGGAGGGAGTACTATAAGAAACAAAGGTGTCAAGTATCAGATGTCACCATGTCAGTCTCCATCAATATTCCGATCTCAGCACATAAAGCTGCTCCCCTAAAGGCATCATATTTTTGCTGGTCCCTAATGTTCTGTAACTGCTTGCTTACAGTTGTTTGTATCTTTAATTCGGTATACATGTGTTGATGCCTGCAAGTGACATATTGAAAATAAAGCATATTATACCATTCGTGGTGCAGTTAATTAGGAACTTTATCTAGCTTCTCAATCACTATTCTGTCAACTTGCAGGAACCAGTGACATCTATTTTTTCATGAACCTGTTTCAGCATCGGTTCGCAATAATATTCACCTCGCAGAAGGGAGCTGCTCCCTACAGTACAGTTCATCGCGACGATGTCCCTGTGTCCTTGGAGCCGGATGATCATCCATCGTTCTTCCAAGCCTACTCTGGTCGCCATTCATGGACCATGTTGTCATTATCCAGGCAATCATGTGCTGCAATTTTTTTCTTGTCATCTCAGATGATGGCTGTGTACAAGTTTTTCTGGGAGTTTTAGACAAGACAGGCAAGCGCGCCCGCTGTGTGGGAGCTGTAATTCTTTTGTATTAGAAACTGTTTTGGGTGGGTTCATGTGATGTGCCCCCCCTTTTAGGACAAACTGTTGTCGAGTTTGGAGAAACAAGTCCGTTGTTGGTCGCGTAAGACATCTCCTCTGCCTCCCATTTGGTTGGGAGGTGATTCAGATTTCTCGAATTTGAAATGCTCAACTGAGGCTTGATTGCTTGCTACTTGCTACTCCTCCCCTTTGCACCTTCTATCAATTCATCTAGGTGAGGAGTCTTAAATAACTCTTTCGCTGCACCTCCTTTCTTTTCCATCGTGCTCTTCCTCTTCTGCTCTCACACTCTCCATCTCTCTATTATTTCTTCCACTTTTATCAACAAGAAAGCGAGATCTTATGCAAGAACCCAACTCATCTTGTTGCGCAAGCAACACGTGAGCCAATTAAAATGTGTTAACAACAACTGTCCGCGGCGGAGCCAACCGAAAGAAGATGCATGGGTTAGTTTGATGGAAAATATACACCCAAATGAAACAAGGTCTAACGGCCTAACGGGGCTTCAAGACATCCACTGTTTCAATGTAGCTCTACTTGCAAAACAAACTTGAAGACTTATTGAAACTCCTGAACATCCACTGTTTCAATGTAGCTCTACTTGCAAAACAAGCTTGGCGACTTATTGAAACTCCCGACTCACTTTGTGCGCAAGTGCTTAGGGAAAAGTACTTCCCATTCGGGGATTTACTAAATGCTGAAATAAAGAAGGAAGATCCTTTACTTGGCAAAGTATATGGACATGTATTCAAACAACGAAAAAAAGGTCATATATGACATGTGGGAGATGGCAATATGATTGATATTTGTGATGATGAATCGATTCCCAAAAGTGCATCACGCAAAGATATTACTAATCAAGGTCAAAATATTCTCACTAAGGTGTGAGATATGATTGATCCTTAGACTAATCAATGGGATGAGGAATTCCATCTAGTTGATGGTTGCAGAATCACAACTATTCCTTTCCTACTTTTAGACATGGATGATTTTCTTGCTTGGAATTTGACAAAAAAGTACTTTCTGTTCGGTCGGTCCACTATGCCGAATCGTAAGCTTAGTTCGGAAGTCGTCTGAATTTTGGCCAAGGATCAGGTTCAATTAGTCCACATCCAATATTGTCCTTGATACCTTTTGATCTGGTTTCAGATTGTAGTAAATCTTAATTTCCCCTAGAGACTTAGGTTTTACTAAACCAAGAAGTGACTAAGCTTGGAAAGGTTATTTCTAACAAGTTCTTCTTATATCTTAATGTTTTTGTTTCTTGGACCAACTCAATTATCTTTTGTAGTTTTATAAATAGACACAGAAATAGGCCAGGACGAAGTTTTCACCAATTATGCACACACATGGGATATAAAAGATTTAAATAAGACCAGTTAGTGATAAAAATATACTTATATTAACACATATATAAGTCGGTGATATTTCATTGTGATATCTCAACCTACCGGCACAAAGCCGTGGATTCAATTTTCCAACATTTGCACTATCCCGTTTTGTGGGGATTCCTCGGTTATTACGACAAAAGACCAACACATTAGTATTATGTGATGTCACCATCGTTCCTTGGTAAATTACTTCCAGGTATTGTACTCCTCGAACTGTCACATGTTTCACGCAGAGCCTTCTACTCTCCTCTTCTCGTGCCTGTGCCTTGATCGATTTTCGGGATCTTGGGCACCTGGCAAGTCCTAGGATCAAGTTTTAGACAAGGGAAAAAATATTTGGAAACATAGAGGGTCAACTACACCAATAATCTCATCCTCAAGTGCAAGTCTGCTACAAAGCTAGGCCTCAGCCATTAGCCCGAGGGGAATACTCACACGTCGTAATTAGACCAATAATAATAGACAATGTAGAAGAATTTTTTTAAGATGAATGCTTGATAGTATTACAATGTCAGCAATAGTTAAGTAGTCGAGACTACGATGTTGTTGTGGAGATAGCTATGGCAAGGTGGTAATGATGGCGGGGCTTCGGCATGCTAAGGATGATGTGTGGCTCTCTTCCGGTGGTTGCCCTTGGCATTTACATAGTGCAGGTGACAAAATAGGGTTTTAAGGGCCTTCTGATTCGAACTAGATCTGGGGCCCTTCATGTAAGTTGTCAGGAATGATGTCACCAACCTGCCGACATACGTTACAATTGTGTGTACAGGAACTCGTCCAGTTAACTTGTGCTTCCCCATCACAATTGCCGGTAATATGTCCATTTCTACAAGAAAATAAACAACCAACAAAAATTGCACCTCTATGCAATTATTAGTGATTAGTGAAAGGTAGAAGGATTATTCTCATTAAAACACTGAGAACTAAAAATGAGTGTAAAGTCCACACAATAGTCCCCTCAAAAGTCAAGATATTCATCCGGAGAGTTATGCAAAATATGTTGCCATGTAGAGTGGCATTGACAATAGGCATGTCAAAGTGAGTGCACAATGCCACATTTGCACTGAATGACCTCAAGATACATATAAAACATTTGCTATTCTTGTATTGGGTGCAAAAAACATTTGGATGGGTCTTGGGCTAGATATGAAAGTAGTTGAAGCATGCATGATCATCACACAAGGCAGGTTGTCCTCGAGGTTCTGTTATGTTTAGATCCAATGTTCATACTCTTGGTCAAGAATACAGTGCTAAAGTTTTTGCTGTGACATGATAGTTTCTTTGGTTGGATAGGCGGAGATTGGTCAATTGTGAAAAGGTGCAAACACGAAAGAACTTGATACATGAAATTTGTACCCTAATTGCTAATTGCGAAGCTACAAACTCACCATGCCAAAGCCGAAGAGGGGATGTTAGGCCAAATGCTTAGTTGAACATGTTAAGATGAATGTGGATGAGTCCTTTGATGAAGATCGATGACGAGGAACTGCTGGAGTAATTGTATGAGATGGTGCATGCAAGTTTATATCCACATCATACGTAAAGGTTGATCATGTTTAAGATGTACTAACAACCCAGGAAATGGCCTTGAAGCAAGGCTTATTAATTTCTCAAACCATGTGGCACAATAGGATTAGATTGAATTCTAACAACATGGATGTGTTAATATCATGCTAGATGTAGGACAACTTCATGGAGTAACCGTTGTGGTATTCGACGGCTGCTATCATCTCTCCTAGGAGTTTGTTATAATTCATTTTGAATATTTACCAATGAATTAGCAAGGATGGCTAGGGGATCTGATCATGGTGTTTGGCTTGATGATCTACATGTAACCTTATTACCTCTTCTTAGGTGATGTAATCATGCTTTCTACTGAATAAAGGGGGTTTAAGCCGTAAAAGGAGCGATCTCCTGCAAGAACTCAACTTTTTTTTATGCAAACAATGAATTGACCGATGTAGAGTGTCTAAAGGCAGCTTCACCTGATGGATTATCGAGCATGCTATTTTATCTTAGGACACTAGACGTGGATGCGAGAAACATATTTATGACAATACATTGTATGAACTCACACGGAGTATGAGACTCAACTAGTTATGTCCTCAAATCCTAGCTCATGATGTGTAAACTATGAAATAATCTGGATTTCAAAAGGAGGGGATGAATATGTATTTTAAAACATTACTCCCTATGATCATAATAAGTGTTGCTAATTTAGTTCATCTTTATGCTAAATCATCTACACTTATTATAGATCGAGGGAGTACATAGTTGGTTTAATCCTAATGTAAAACTAGACTAGTCATTTTTTTCTTTCATGTGGCTAGGAAGGCTCTGCCACTGATGCCAGAGTACTTAGTTCGGCCATACTAAAACTAGGATGCTGGCAACATACACACCTAATACTTGCTCGCACAAATAGAATCACCAATTAATTAGGATGCTTTGTTGTTCTGAATAAAACTTAGTACATGGTGAGAAGCTAACAAAAGTCTAAAGCAATTTTACTCATGCATGACAGGCTTTTATATGCTCTCCCATTATTAAAAATGTGGAATTTGTTAGTACTGCTCTCAACAATCCACTTCATGCAGTCTTAGGAAAATCAAATGTTAGCTAGTGTGTAAATCTATAATAAAAAATGGTTAGCTATGCATAATAGTATGACGATGAGAATATAATACCATTCTCAATACCATAATCCTATGTAACCCATTCCTATGGGAATGTTTGGTTGCCAACATGGTGGTGGGTAGGCTGCATCAAGAATGAATCTTTTGGTTTGCACTATTTCGTTTACATGCTTTACATGCAAGCTGGCGCAGTCATTAAAGCAGTGTTGTGCCAGCTAAATAGGATTCCTCGCGCGTGGAAAAGATTTACTCCAATAATGCGGCGGCGTCACAAGCAAACAAGACGACATTAATTCTACCAACCTACCAACCACATGCAGACGTTTTCTCACTATTTTACTCATGCAACCCACGGTCCACATCATTTTATCGCATGGGACCTCTAAAATGTGTCTAACCAACACACCCTCTATCTTTACTCGTATGGTCCTTGATTCTACTAACTTGTATTAGTACGATTGCAAACAGAAATTAATATAATTTTATTTATTAAAATGATACGTTCTATATATGCCATGCTTTTTCCTCATGAACTATGCTATCCAAAATGATCTAGACAATTGGTATTATTGAGTTAATGCAAACCCAGCCCGCCAATCTTTTAGGGTGTCTAGCAAGACACATCCCACTAGAAACAGTTAGTAAATGGGTCATGCAATTGACACGTGGGTTCTACAGTGAGATTTGGGCATGACCCCTCAGCTTATCGAGCCGGCCCGTGGCATGCTAGACACTGTAGGACCGTTTTGGCCCAACATTCCTATTTCAACCCAAGTGTTTCAAAAAATCGGAACAAATGCAAAAAATAGAAAAAATGTGGCTAAGTGTAATGTGGCATAAAAAAGAGCTTTGTTAATAGATACCTCATTAAAACCTTCCACCCCTAAGAAGGAAAAAGGCTACAACTCGCTATAAGACAAAAATAAAATTACAACGACTGCAACTAATAAGTTTCTCATGTCTTGCCTCTCATGCGACGTGCCATACTGTTACAAATAACCAGTTCCATATCCACTGGAATAGAATATCACATCAGTGCATCTTTTGCATCTAGCTCTCCTTCTCTAGACATGATCCTAATCATATTGTTCTATGTCTAACTGCTCCCACACTAAAGAGATTCTGCTAGGACGAGAACCATCTAAATGCGCATCCATAACACTAAAATTTAGAGCGAAATCTTGCGGATCAATTAAGCAACAAAGATCTTGTCTCCGTTGTTTGGGATAAGACATGCATGGGTGTGGAAAATAAGAGAGGTGGTATGATCTATTTATTGAAAAAATCGGACATGTCTGGCACTAACAGACTTTCTTTGATATGTTAGTAGGTATGTCACTAATGTACTTTTTTTGGCACTCCTAGAAAAAAAATTAAATAAGCAAAGTGTCATGTGGGATAAAAATTGAGCATTACTAGTCTTTGCCTCATTAAAACCTTCCATCACTAGGAAGGAAAATGAGTAGCAAAATAAAATCATGAATACAAATAAAGTTACAAAATCAATAAGAAAATTTGAAAAGAAAAAGAACATTACAAAGACAATGCCAACATTTTGGAACACGGATACTAGTTCATAGTGTTGGGCTCTCCATTTGTCAAGTTTGCCAGCTTTCATGACCATTAGTGCTTTGACCATATCCGAGGTTAGACTAGTTCTTTTCTTATCAAGTAATCTTCAAGCTAGACTAAACTAAAATACTGATGACACCGTTGGGACCGGTACCGATAGCACATCCTTATCTAATATGGAAAGCATGGGGTATATAAGCTTGTGTCCATTCAACCACTACAATATGTTGACGTTTTCATCCTCCTAATGTGGGACTATGTCACTATTGAGCTACTTTGCTAACTTGTCATATTTGTCTTTCTTTGCTGCCCTCAAAATACAATGTATTTTTCGTTGAAAATTTTCATACATTTATTTTGCATTAGTGGCTACACGTGTTTTTTTAATATTTGATGTTTTTTGAAAAACTAAAAAATGGGCTCAAGTGAGTCTGTCCTCTAAAGGGAATTTCCGTAGTTTGATGCTATTAACTCAGTCAAAGTGCTTCCTGGTTAATTGGGAACCTAGTCTGCAACTTGAGCATCATAAATCATCGTACCTAAAAAAACTTATGTGTTTCATAAACCTCTGTACCCCACAAGTCTACTACCTTGTTTAGACACTCGGTGACGAGGGGTAACCTCGGCAATGCCCATTGTTATAGACTTAAGTTTTACGGAAAAGAGAGCGTTGGGATTTCGTCGGCTAATTAGACAAATAAGGAAGTCGATAAAGTCTGATTATTGTGAAAGCTTGGTTACAAAGTCGTCGGTTCGCTAGTTGTGTCTAGCTCACGCGGATTGCTGGAAAACTAAGGTGCCCTCTCCGTCGGGTCCTCCCAGCCTTTATATGAGAGGCTGGGTCCTAGATCCGTAACCGGAGAGGTTACAAGTTAATACAAACTCTATGTCGGTTTCTACATATTCCTTGCCAGTCAAGACAAGTCTTTATTCCATCGGGTGCTTTCTGGACTTCGTTGGGGCTTCATGTGCCATACGATTTTATGCGCCTAGGGTGACTAAGCATAGGGACCCGATTAATCATGCCCATGTCACTCGGAATAATCTTCTTGCTTCTTATTTTCTAACAATGATTAACATTAAGCTAAGTGTTCACCAGTAGATAGAAAAGTAGTATGAGAAACAGAGATGCCAATTATCAGATGTCGCCATATCAGTCCCCATCAACGTTCATACCTGAGTACATAAAGTTGGTCTCCTAAGAGCATGTCCACTCGCCCCAAGGCCCTATGGGGGCGTTGGCGCCACAAATCTTGCCAAACCGCCCCTATATACCAATTTTTCTCAGCACGGACCACTTTTTCATACGACACCCCTAGGCTACATCCAACATGGGGGAGAGGGAGGCAAATGGGGCTAACACACAGTGGGCCTACCCTGTTGGTGAAACAAACCAAAATTATCCACCTTTTGCCACTTTCCACACCCACCCCGTCTGTCTTCACTCTACCCCGACAGATCACTACCGGGACCACCCCTTTCCCCCTCCGTCGTTCCCATGCCGGTATAAAGGCCACACGCCACCACATCGACATTTCCCCCTTCCAGCGGCTCTATTTCACCGTCCTTTGTCCTTACTGGCAGTTCCAAGCCCACCTCGCGGGCACCCTGCCCACGAGGTGTTCGGCGATTTGCCTCGGCCATGGATTCAGACAACAAGAAGATGTTGGACTCTCTAATGGAAGAGGAATCCATCGTCGCCGCCGAGCATTTTAAGATCCTCTCTTGTTTGCCTATACTCCCGGGCTGCAGAGCCGCGACATGGAAGGTTTGATTTCGTGGCGCTGCGAGAGGAAGTCGAGGCAAAGGATGGAGGGTTATTGCATGCTGTACACCAACTACTTTGCCGATAATCCATTGCATGACGACGTGGTATTTTGGCGTTGTTTCAGGATGAACCGTAAGTTGTTCATTAAGAATGTTTTGGATGTCAGGTAGTTCGATTACTACTTTAGATGCAAGAAAGACCATGTCAGCATGGTATGTTTTTCCTGAATCTAGAAGTGCACTACCGCGTTGAGGATGCTTGTGTATGGAGCCCCTAGTGATACACAGGACGACTATCTACGCATGGCTAAGTCCATTGAGTGCATGTACAAATTCTGTAGGGCAGAGATGACAGTGTTTGGAGTAACATACTTGAGATCACCCAATGCAGAAGACACTTCCTAACTCCTGGCACATAACGAAGCAAGAGTATTTCCTATGATGCTTGGAAGCATCGACTGGATACATTGGGCATGGATGAGCCGCTCATTTGCTTGGCAAGGATGTACAAAGATCATAAAATAGCTTGTAGTGTGGTACTTGATGAGGCAATGGCAGATTAGGATCTCTGGATTTGGCAATGCTTTTTTCGGCACGATGGGATATCACAATGACATCAACATGCTGTAGTGCTCAAATGTTTTCACCAAGTTTGTTGAAGGTCATGCTCCACAGGTGAACTATGTGATCACTGGTCACAAGTACAGTAAGGGATACTACCTGGTAGATGGCATGCATCCAAGATGATCAACATTTGTGAAGGCAATCCTCAAACCCTTTTGTGGGCAAGCGATATCACTTTGCTCAGTGCCAGGAGGCTTCCAGGATGGATGTGGGCATTTGATGTGCTCCAATCTCGATTTGCTGTTGTCCGGTACCCCGCTCTTACCTAGTCAATGTCTTTTTCGCAATGCGATAGGAAATCCGGGACCCAAATACGCATCAACAATTGTATGGAGATGTGGTGGAGCACTTATGGATTCTCAAAGGAAACATCTAGTTTTGTGTATTTGAAATTGTCTTTGAAAACTTGTTAAATTTTAATTTATTTATAAGTGAAACTATGTGATCAAAATAGTTTATTATTTATTTATGCCACTTTCGTTTTCACAAAAATTGCTATCATATTTTTGGTGGTCCCTAATTAATGTTCGATCTGCTTGCTTGCACTTGGCTATATCGTCAACATTTTATATATTTCTCGAGTTCTACTTTTTAACAAAAAAATAAAATCTTGCAGGAACCAAAGATGACATGAATCTTTCTGAACCTGTTTCGTTCCCGGCCACAATAATTCATCTAGTGGAGCTGCTCCCGCGACGGCTGCATGCCGGCCGTGTCCTTGGAGCTGGATCATCTATCGTTCGTGCCAAGTCTGCTTTGGTCGCCGCTCGTGATTCATGAACCGTGCTGCAGTGCATTTATTCAGGCAAACGTGCGCCGCATTTTCTTCTCCTCTGATATGACGAAGCTGGTGCCTGGTAAAGTAGTGTGCAAGTTCTGTGGGAGACAATGTTTTTTTTTTAAGGTTTAGGGACTGAGATTTTAGCGAGCCGCGCCCCGTTTTGGTGGGCTGCCAGTGATCCTTTGTTGGCCCGACAGACTGTTCTCAAAGTTCAGACGAATAGACCATCGTCTCTCTTTCGCGCGCTGACGTGTGGCCCGTGTCGTAAGTAGATGAGGTGATCTCCGACGTGTACACCAGCTTGTATTGGACTCGGAAGCCATCTCCATCTCCATCTCCATCTCCTGCTCCTGCTCCTGCTCCTCATGGGAGGAGATCCGGAGCCGGAGCTGGCTATAGTAAGCTCAGTTCAGGGCGTCCACCATCGTCAGATTACATATTTTTCGTTCTGTTTGAGATCGGATCAACATGAAGGGCCGCCGCCGCCGTGATGTAAGTCGTCGTCGTTGCTCTATGTTTTCTTCTTCCTCTATCCATCATCCACCCAAGACCAAGACCGACCCCACTGTTCTCCGTTCTCTAACTGCAGCCACGGCAAGTAGCGACCGGCGACGGGGACAGGATGACAGCGCTTCCCGACGACGCGCTGCTCAACATTCTCGAGAGGATCGGCACGCTCGACGCCCTCAGGACCTGCATCCTCTCCAAGCGGATGCTCCAACTGCCCACCATGCTCTCGCGGATCTCCGTCGACTTCTACTCCGTTCTGCGCGCTGACGATGATGAATCCGGCCATGTCACCACGCGAGACCTGGTCCGGATCAACGGCGCCGTGGCCGACGTGACGGACAGGATGCTGCGCGTGCGATCTCCCAACATCCCCGTCCGCGAGCTGAAGCTCAGGTTCGTCCTGAGGCGCTACGACTGCCTCTCCATCGGCAAGTCCGTCGCCCGCGCCATGGCGGCCCGGAAGCTGGACGGCGGCGCCGTGGAGTTCGAAGTGCTGACGGAATACTTATTCGAGCACTGCACCGACGGAAATCTCCGGCAGTTCGGGAAGCAGCTCAACACGTTCCTCGGGGACTGTCCCGACGCCTTCGCCTGTCTCACGCGGCTGCACCTGCACAGCCTGAGGTTCGGCGACGAGTCGGACATCCCCACCGTCCTCGGCGCTTGCGGGGCGCTGGAGTCTCTGCGTCTCCACCAGTGCGACGC
Source organism: Avena sativa (assembly GCA_916181665.1). Classification (NCBI taxonomy): domain Eukaryota; kingdom Viridiplantae; phylum Streptophyta; class Magnoliopsida; order Poales; family Poaceae; genus Avena; species Avena sativa. Next base: position 297,181,681 of record OV702282.1, read on the forward strand.
CGGGGTCGGCTCGGTGCTGCGAGTCGAACACCCAAGGCTCGTCGAGCTCGAGATACTGTATGGGTGGTTCCAGACGGTGGAGCTCGTCTGTCTACCGAAGCTCCAGACGATGAAGTACAGCAATTGGCTCTTCGATGAAGATCCCTTGTTTTTCGGTCATGTCCCTCAGCTCTTGAAGCTGAGCCTCACCAAGACTTGTCACTGGGGCCAGACCCTGGAGCTAAGCCATCTGCTTGCTAATGTCCCCACCGTAACTGATCTGCATCTGGATTTTGAAAGTCAGAAGGTACTCATTACTCAACACAATCATCTCTATCTCATGGTGCAATCTTGTAATTTATGTTCATCTTGCACTCCCTAATCCTTTCATTCATTTCCCTCAGATATGGGTTCGACCAGAGTGCCCGAGACTGCTTTCTCCTGTGCTCGACAAACTACGCCTTCTGAGCATAGACTTTCTTCCCCAAGGATGTGATATCGCTTGGACAATGTTCTTTCTCGAAGCCGCACCATCATTGGAGGAGATCTGCCTCACGGTCTGGGATCATCAGTGCGGCACGGACATACGACACGCCCGCTACGAGAAAACAGATGTGAAGTGGAAGCCATATGCTCGTGATTTCAAGCATAAGAATTTAGCAAAGCTAACCATCTACGGCTTCCAGTCCAGCGTCGGCTTCATCGGGTACATCAGGCGTGTCATGGAAGCTGCGGTGAACATTGAAGACATATTTCTGTATGACAGGAAGGTGTGCAAGTTATGCGCTGAAGAATTTGACGATGTTCAGACTGAGGTATTTCCATCGACATATCCGAGGACCAGCGAGGAGAAGGATTCTTTGAGGGAGAAGGTTACAGACGGCCTGGTGATGGCTTCTCCTGATGTGATCCACTTTAGGTCCTAGAACACTAAAGAAATCACTAAAAAGATATTATAGAATTGTTGTTTGCGGTCAGGAAGAGTTCACGAACTCAGAGAATAAAGTAGCTACTTTGTGTGTATCTTTGTTTCCTTTGAATTAAAGCTTATATTGTTTTTTTTTGGAAAAAAGTATATATTAATATCACATGGATATCAATTACACCCAGCCTCTGCAACAACGTATGCCCTAGCGGCCTTACGGATGCACACAACTTACAAAAAATAAAGAAGAATTACGAAAAAGAAAAGTCCCGCTACAGAGAACTAATCCTCAAAGCAACAACACTGACACTATCAGAACCACCAGTAGTCTTCCACTCCAATAACAACGCCTTCAAGAAGAAAACAGTGCCCAAGCGCCGTCGTTGCCCGATCAAAGATCATAGGTTTTCACCCTGGAGAAAGTCCTTGCTCACAAAACAATTCCTTCAACAAGGTCATTGCCAGGCACAAGCAGTTAAGGCTAGACTTTGGATTTTCACCCTGCAAAATAAGACTGGGAACTCCTCTATGTTGTCTTCCCGCATCAACAGTCGCTGCAACGAGTCCCAGATCACGCAGCTAGATCTCCGTCGCCACAAGAACAAAAAACACCATCACTACCCTCATATTTCCGCTTTCCTGACATTCTCCGCATCTGACTTCACCATGGCTCTAAGAATGGCACTTGGTGGGAACAAACAACAGAGCTTCGCAACGCTCCCGCTGAAACCAGACGGCCAGAAAAACAAGGTGCGCACGACCGAATAGCTTCCGATCCAGCATTCTCCAGGCATGATACGCCCATGGGAGTTCGCCGGCGGAGCCTTCCGGAACCTGCCTCTCCAAACCAGATCAACGAGGGCAGACATCAAGCAGATCTTCGTCTTCGTGCGAAAGAAACCAAAGGACCACCACCATTATTAGATCCGACACAGCGATCCCCATACCGCCGGTCGATTCCGGAGAACGGATCGAGCAGGCAATTAGGAAAAGAGAGACGATCTAGGTCTTGAAACCCATCGCCGGACCTCCTCCACCAGATCGCCCCACTCTGCCGTACTGGAGGAATGAACAAGCAGCAGGGGAGATGGGCGACCGTTGTGCGCCCGCGTCTGCAGACGCACTGCCGTGCCACCTCTCCGCATCGCCGCTGCCATCCCCGCCAGGGCTCGCCGCCACTCCACGCCGACGCCACGCGCCACCACCCTCACAACCCCTGAGACGATCTGCCTCCGCGCGAAGGGGACCGAGGGAGAGGAGATCGCGGCGCCGCCTTTTCCTAGGGATTGGCGCCTTCGGAGCCGCCCCGCGCGAGGCGACCCGGGAGTCAGATCCATTTCCGTGAGAGTCCTTGTGTCCCTCAGATCAGATAGACAACAAGCATTGCCTAATGGACTTCCTCATATGATCATATCCCTGCTACCATTGTTGGAACACATCTCTATTTGTTAGAAACTTAGAATAAAACATGTAAATGAACACATCTGCTTTGAAAAGACGAAATGGATAATACTCCAAATTGTAAGGATATAACGTTCCATTAAACGATATGATTCTAGTTGTGCCTCCTTTAGCATTAGAGTGTCGTTTACTTAATGGGTCGGTAGGGGCCTGTATTGGGATCCTATGCCTTGTCCTTCACGAGTTGGATGGGGTAGTCATCTGTATATCGTGGATATACCGGCCGACCTCATGTATCATCGACAAGCCCTAGATTGGCATTCACAGTGAGGCGCCTAGCTGGAAACTTGCGAGTTGAAATGGTAGGTCGATATTCTGAGTATGCTCCGAGTTGGAACCAAACGACTGGCCTCGTAGTCCATGACTTACTATGATGAGCCGACCATTTCGGAAAAGCCGCATAGTCCTTGCGAGGCCTTGCGTCGAGTCCCCAGCGTGAGAATTTGAACCAAACAACGCAAGTTATGGATTGTAATCGTTAAATGCCTACCTAATCCACTGTTTGACAAGATTAAACCGTTGCGGAACCCAGAGCGAACAACATTTTGTGGTAGTAGGAAGGATCCTAATTAACTCTTCACGGGGAAGGCACATAGCCTTGTGAAGTAATTGAAGAGATGGGATGAGTAAGTTTGGTAAGAGAACGGGATCTCCTGCAATAACTAAACATATTTAATTTTAGAAGCAACAAGTTGAGCTGAGACAGTCACCGCGGGACGCGCGCGCTACGCCGAGGGCAAAAGGCCGTCGGCGTAGGCCAAAATACCCTCGGCGTATGGTACGCCGAGGGCTGCCCTCGGCGTAGCCTCCTCGGCAAAGATCTTCCTCGGCGGAGCATACTCAAGCCGTCGGCGTATCGAAATGCCGTTGGCGTATGCTACGCCGAGGGCTTTGCCGTCGGCGTAGCGGCCGTCGGCATAGCCTGTCGGCCGGTTGCAAAAACATTTTTTTTTGAAAAAAAAATATTTTTTTCTCAATTTTTTTATTCTTTGAATTGTTTCATTTGTTAATCTCCTACAACATTTTTAACACTAATTATAGTTAATATTTGATTAAATTTCAGTCTTAGTCAAACTTCCCAGCAGGTCACCCATCATAATACTACTCCAGCTTCAGCACGCTTAACTTTCTCGTTCCTTCAGAATCCGTTTTCGCAAAGTAATTCATACATTGATGTCAATACTATGATATCAATCCTATTAACTCTTGTTTATATTTTTTGAAATTACAAACAATTATTTAAGTAAATATTAATGAATAAGTAAAAATATTATTGAATTCAAATAAAAATATAATAATTTTATTTTTTTTGTATTTTTCTATTTAATATAGAATAATTAATATCTTTAAATCTGTAAATCGAAATTCAACAAATTATATGTCTAAATTGATCAGAAAAATGAGAGGAATCCAAATATTATATCCATATCAACTAATCACAAAACCTCCATTTTTGAATTAGCTATTTGGTGGTTGCTTTAGAAAATCCCCTTTTTGCGCTCGGATAATGAAAAATGCCTTTTTGGTGCGATGAAAAGGAAAACTTGCATTGGATCTTTGATAAAATAGCATATTGTGAACCTAAAAATGATTTTTGTAAAAAACATGAGCATCGAATCATGTACCTGTAGTTCATATCTGACCCACTTCCTACCGATTCGGCAGGAATTTGTCTTTTTCACCAAAGGTGGACGAAAAGGTTTCGGATCCCCCTGTTGGGACATTGTCCATATAAGGTGGTATAGTATTTTTGTAAAATGTGGTGATAGTATTTTGAATTAGTCATTTGGTTGTTGCTTCACAAAACCGTCCGTTTTTTATGCTCGGAAAATAGAAAATGGCTTTTTGGTGCGACGAAAAGGAAAACTTCTTCCTACAACATTGTTAGCCATCCCATGATGCATGTGTATGTATAATATGGGCACATTATCACAAACTATGCCTTGATTCTAGCCATAACATTGGTCATTTGACCCGAAAGCCAAGAAACCTCGAATGAGATAGGTCATTTTGTGAAGGGTTTTTTAAGACATAATCAATATATCAAGTTTGCTATTTTTCCTTATAACTATGTCACATAATATGACACCACGCGAAGGTTTCGTATTGTTTCGATCGTTTTTGAATTTTTTATGCCCATTTTAAACTATCGTCAAACTTTATCGAACGGCGGACATAAAGATTCTTAGCTCGGGGCCGAGCCTCGCTAAACTTTCATTGGATCTTTGATAAAATAGCATATTATGAACCTAAAAATGATTTTTTTAAAAAAACATGAGCATCAGATCATGTACATGTAGTTCATATCTGACCCACTTCCTGCCGATTCGGCAGGAATTTGTCTTTTTCACCAAAGGTGGACGAAAAGGTTTCAGATTCCCCTGTTGGGATATTGTTCATATAAGGTGGTATAGTATTTTTATAAAATGTGGTGGTAGTATTTTGAATTAGCCATTTGGTGGTTGCTTCACAAAACCGTCCGTTTTTTATGCTCGGAAAATAGAAAATGGCTTTTTGGTGCGACAAAAAGGAAACTTCCTCCTGCAACATTGTTCGCCATCCCATGATGCATGTATATACATAATATGGACACATTATCACAAACTATGCCTTGATTCTAGCCATAATATTGGTCATTTGACCCGAAAGCCAAGAAACCTCGAATGAGATAGGTCATTTTGTGAAGGTTTTTTTGAGACATAATCAATATATCAAGTTTGCTATTTTTCCTTATAACTATGTCACATAATATGACACCACGCGAAGGTTTCGCATTGTTTCGATCGTTTTTGAATTTTTTATGCCCGTTTTAAACTATCGTTAAACTTTGTCGAACGTCGGACATAAAGATTCTTAGCTCGGGGCCGAGCCTCGCTAAACTTGCATTGGATCTTTGATAAAATAGCATATTGTGAACCTAAAAATAATTTTTGTAAAAAAACATGAGCATCAGATCATGTACTTGTAGTTCATATCTGACCCACTTTCTACCGATTCGGCAGGAATTTGTCTTTTTCACCAAAGGTGGACGAAAAGGTTTCGGATCCCCATGTTGGTACATTGTCCGTATAAGGTGGTATAGTATTTTTGTAAAATATGGTGGTAGTATTTTGAATTAGCCATTTGGTGGTTGCTTCACAAAACCGTTCGTTTTTTATGCTCGGAAAATGGGAAATGGATTTTTGGTACGACGAAAAGGAAAACTTCCTCCCGCAACATTGTTCGCCATCCCATGATGCATGTGTATGCACAATATGGGCACATTATCACAAACTATGTCTTGATTCTAGCCATAACATTGGTCATTTGACCCGAAAGCCAAGAAACCTCGAATGAGATAGGTCATTTTGTGAAGGTTTTTTTGAGACATAATCAATATACCAAGTTTGATATTTTTCCTTCTAACTATGTCATATAATATAACACCACGCAAAGGTTTCGCATTGTTTCGATCGTTTTTGATTTTTTTATACCCGTTTTAAACTATATATAATATTTTATATTTTACTTAATTTTTATTTATAAATGTGTAATATTTCAGTGTAGATAGATAGGTCTTATTTTTCTGCAAATTTTGATATATTATTTGTATTTTTCTGAATTAGAATGATTGAGTTATGATTTTTCAAAGTTTAATGAGATAAAATAAAAAATAGCTACGCCGAGGGCAGCCGTCGGCGTAGCATAAAATATGCCGAGGGCAATTTTACGCCGACGACTGCTTGGCGGGGCTGGCCTGGACGATGGCTACGCCGACGGCCCCGACGTTTGGCCATCGGCGTAGCGAACGGCCGTCGGCGTAGCTTCCCATTCCTGTAGTGAGTCGTTCATGATTGAGCATTGAGCATGCTCTTTTTTCTTAGGACGGTAGATGAGAAGAGAGAAACATCGTTATGATGTTATATAGTATTAATTCACGCAAAGTACGGGAGTCTAAACAACTTATAGTTGCTCGAACCACAGAAGATAAATCATTGAACAATGTGATGGAAAATACCAGGTTTAAACAATACCAACGGGTTGCTTGACAAACAAAAGACTGACCCAATTAGTCTCGGCCTCTAGAGTTGTGAGTTGTGATCATGTCCTCCTCTCGCTCCAAAACAACCCTATTTCTTCTTCATTGAACATGCTACCACTAGTCAGAAGGGTATGTCTTTTGTTTCTCTATATAAGAATGTGAGCCATGACTTCTTCTAAGTCATGTACTATTGCTATTCTCTAGAATATTTGGAACTTTATTATCAACGATCTCGTGTTATGAAGGTAACAACCAAATTCTGTTACCCCTTCCCTTTTCTCACGCAGTTCCTATACTTATCTGATTCCAAACACGCTATACTAGTTCGTTGATTATATCATTGATAACACATCAATTTACTTGTCTATCTAATTAAACGAACTTTTTTACCTTGTTATAACTTGAATGATTATTAGTGAATATTACTTTTTGATACATTATTTAGTATACTATATATAAAACTCTTTTTGTTATAACTAGGAGCATCAACAACTCAAAGGTGCTCATTCATATTACGGTACATTTTTTCATACATTTCTCATAATTATCATTACAAATATATTGCGAGTGTTGCACTAAAACAATATTATGCAACAATACCTTATTTTATTTAATTTAGGGTGTTTAAGGTAATCTTTTATTATGTAAATATGGGAAAACCAATATTTTCATGTTATTCCTCCAATTCATTTATGTCCCTTATTGTATTATTTATAGTTCACACCTATAGTTGGGATTTGAGTGCATACTATTGTTAGGCACTTCATAGACTCTAGAAATTTTCTATTTAGTTGCACCAAATTTAGTATATTCTTGAACTCAAGTCAATATATACCATGGGATAAAGCTAATGATGTATCCCACGAACATGCAAAAAATTAACTGAAAATAATTTGTATTTTAAGCTACAAATTTTTTTGTAGATGTGAGTATAGTGATCTCAAATCTCAAATAAAGATCAAACTTTCAACTCAGAATACAAAATATTTCAAACCAAGATTTTGCACGTTTGTGGGATACAACATCAGCTAATTTCAAGTTTTTGTTTCACAACTTTTTAGAACTTGTAAATATAGTTTTTAAATTTTTTAATATGTAGAGAGCATTGGAGCTCACTAGCCAAAAGAACTTTCCGAGTGGTGTGGTTTTCTACGACTTCTTCTAACCATGAGGATCTTCAGATCATCAAGAAGCTTCATCAGCGTTTCTTCTTTGTCTTCGGAATGGATGTGGCTTTGTGGGCCCGTTCTGCGACTTTCTATCCGCAACCAACAACATCAGGACAACTCAACGTCAAGCCGGTTCTAGGAGGAGTGGCAGCGTTGACGCAGTGTCGACACAGTTTGGAAGTTGACGATTAAGGACATCTCAAAGATTTCGATATAATTTTCGCTTTTGTTGAGGTGTTTAATACTGTTTGTTGTTTCTTTTAATGCCAAAATTCTATTTGCAAAGAAAATATATTCTCAAAGAATACGATGAACCACATATTAGCGCAGTTTATGTCGCGTCGGGCCACCGTACCACGAGATACAGTTGTGTCGCCTTCATACTTCATAGTGCAGCAAGGGGCTCCTGGCTCAGGCTCGTCCGAGTCCAAAGGGCGTGGTGTCGTGGTATTGCCGACGAGTACACCATGGAGGGGTCCTCACAGTGCGTGTTTAGAGACGTGGGGTAAGGCGGAAGGTTGACGGGTACGAGATAACACAGCTTACCCAGGTTCAGATCCCACAATGGTGGCGGAATCCTAGTCCTGCTATAAATCACTATAAGGGTAATACACCGAGTTATAGGGATTGGTTCGCTGTGCGAGGTTGTATGAAGTTGCGCCCTAAAGGCTCCCACAGGCCCGACTTATATAGTCGCCAGGTCCTAGGGTTACAGGGAAAAGTCCTAGCCGGACAGGTTATAGAGTCCTACACTGTCTAGTACTAGTCTTGTGTATCTTATACTCTAAGGCTCCGGGTACGTTGGTGACCCCACCGTAGCCTTCCTTTATCCGGCATGGGCCTCCCTTTTGGATCCATCTAACTGGGCTGCCCAGCAGGCCATAGGCCATGCTACCGACTATTGGCCACCCGGGTTAGCCGGATAAGAGACATGCTATAAGGATACCCATATAGCATATCCCCAACAGTAGCCCCCGGAGAACTCCGAGATCTTGCGCCGTCTTGCCTCTTCACGTGGAATGGTCCGTCTAGATGGATGTCGGCCAATCGTCAAGCAACATCTTGTAGTCCTCCCAAAGAACCCTGCAAGGCTTTCTCCGTCTTCGACTTGTAAGCCGGAGAAATGTTGAATCTTCCATCGTACTCTTCCGCAGTCGGATTGAATTCGTCTATGTCGGAATCTTCGATGTGACGGCTCATTTACCCATGTCAGCTAGGACGACGTAGGCTTAGGTCAGCGACTCCTCGTAACTCACACATGCAGAGAACGCAATCATATCCGATTTTCCCGCGCGAGCGATACGGACCGTTAGCAGCGACGGTTGGAAACGTAACGAAATTTCCGCGCACGTCGTCTACGCGGCAACCGTCCGATCAAGCTGCACGAATCTTGACGCCGAGGATGATAAATAGTAACCGTGGGGAAATCTCCACTTTTTACCTCATTCTTCTCGCATCATCTTGTTCCTTCAGCCGCACGTCTCCACGAGCTCTCCGCGAGAAATCTCGAAAATACCCTAGCTCCCATCTGCACCAGTCGCACCCAACCTTCACCCCATGGCTAGCAGCAGCACCTTCCCATCAATGGCGGCGTCGAGCGAAGCCGCGGCGAAACCGGCGAGCTCCGTCGTCGTGCCCCCAGAGGGCTTGGTCATCCCCGCATCAGCGGTGATCGAATCCACCGGCGGCGACCAAAATTTGGAGGCGCTAGAGCCACTGGAGGAGGAGCCAGATTCGCACAAGGGCGACTGGCGCGGCTCGGACATCACCGACCGCGATATCCAAGAGATGGTCGCCGAAGGCTACCTCCCCGCGACGGAGGGACTTGCCTGGCGGGCGGCGCCGGCCGGCGAGGTGACACCTTCTCCCAAAGCCGGAGAAAAGGTGTACCTCAAAGCTCAGCTGGTACGCGGCGTTTCCCTGCCTATCTCCCACTTCTTCCTCTCCGTCTTAAACCACTATAAGGTCAAGCCCCATAACCTTCCCCCAATAGTATCTTAGTGCTTAGCAACTTCGCAGCACTTTGCGAGGGATATCTAGGGATAAGGCCTAGGTTAGACCTTTTTGTGTACTTCTTCACCGTCAAACATGAAGCCGTACATAGTAAGGAGGAGCTTAGGAACTGCGGCACCATAAGCTTCAAGATTCGACCCGTCGGCCATGAGTCCTGCAAGAATTGGCAGCGGACGTACTTTTACGGCCCCGACATTCCTCTGGCGGGCCGAGAAGTAACGTACCCGGACTTCGTGGACGGAGCCGCCGCTGAAGTTTCCACATGGAGATCTCAAGCCTCCCTTCCCTCCGACCTCGACGCTTCTCGCGCTATAAGGTGGATTGAATGGGTTGTAGAGACGGGTTTGACCGGCTTGGACCTAGCCATGTGTTGGTTCATCAGGCAAATCCAACCTCTGCAGCACCGCGCGAAGTACATGGACGAGTATACCAGCGACAGAAGGGATAGCCTCCGCATCTCCGTGGATAACTTCTCGAGCGACTCCGTCAAGCTCCGTCTTAAGGACATCGTCAAGGTGAAGGATAAGAAGCGTGGCTTCACCATCACCTACGACATGTTCGTAGATGGCAAGTGCCCAAAGGTAGGTATTTATATTCCGTGTTCGACATATGCTCCAGTTTTTCCGTCTTGCCAGTACCATTTTGTCTAACACGGTGATTTCTCACTTAACAGCTTAGCGATCTAGATGAGGACAACCTGGCTGCCCCAATCTACGATCCAAAGATGAAGGAAGTCACGGTCATGTCCGACGACGAGGTCCCGTTGGCACGAAAGCGGAAGAGCTCCACCTCTGACGCTGCCGACGGAGGCAAGAAGAAGAAGACGGAGGGTGGAGCCTCCAAAAAGACTACCGCCGCCCTGGAGGCGAAAAAGAGAAGAACCACCGGGATCTTTGCCAAAGAACCCCCCTAGTGTAAGCTTCTCATTCTCCGACATTGTCTATTTATCTGTCTTGCTCTTGTACTTATGCATTTTGCACGTTTCAGAAAGAAAGCCACAACCAGCCTCAAGAAGACCTCCAACACACCGGGGGCTTCTCGAAATATCAAAGATATGCTGCATCGCGACGCCTCCCCGCCATCGCCCCTGCTACTCCTGCCGTCAAGCCCTCGTCTGCCCCGACAAGCTCACAAGCTAAGGAGGCACCAGGCCCTTCCGCCATGGAAGTGGATTTTGGCGCCTCTACCGAACTTGCTATTGTCAGCAAGCAGGCGACGCAGGAGAGCACCGCTCAACAAATGGCTGAAGCTCCGGCTAAGGATGCCATCGGTGCAAGACGGTGGTGGAAGCAGGTACTTATGCCGAAGGCGGTGCCCTTGCTTCCCAGAAACCCTTTGAGTTCCCAAACATAGTCTACCCGGCGCTCACGCTGAGTAACACAACTTTGGTTCCTGGAGGAGTACCGACATCTCCGACATGCGGTCTTGAGGAGCTCCTCCGACAAGCAGAAATATTGCGAGGAAATAGCATTTCCTTTGGCAAGCTGCTAGCCGAGAGCGCTACAAACCTCAAGATCATTGCACTTGTAAGTTTACTTTGCCTTTTGCATTTCATATGAGTATCCCACTGTAGCCCCCGAGGATGTAGACGAAAAAACATAGGTTTTGCATCTATATGCTCTAAGAGTGACTAAGTTAGAAAAAACTCTCACTGTAGCCCCCAAGCATTTAGATGGAATGAACTATTCCGACTAGATGCTTTAAGAGTAGCATACGCAGTGTTTATAATTTTCAATACTGTAGCCCCCAAGCCTCTAGTTGTAACTGAATTAGTTCCGACTAGATGCTTAAAGAAAAGGTAAGCAGATTCCGAGTTAAAAACTTTATACTGTAGCCCCCAAGCTTCTAATCGAGAACTGAATTAGTTCTGACTAGATGCTTGAAGAAAAGCTAAGCATATTTCTAAGTTAAAAACTCTCGCTATAGCCCCCGAGCGTCTAAGTGGAAAATTTCCGACTAGATGCTCCAAGCATACTAAACAACAGTTTAACTTTTTGTTTTTTCACAGAACGAGAATGCTCGGAGGGGCATGGCCAACGACAAGTACCAGAAGATGCACGCAGATCTTGAAGCCGAAAAGGGTAAAACTGCCATCTTGAAGGAATAGATCATCAAAAACAAGAGTCTGTTTTCTTTTTTGCGCATTCCGTCTTGGTTTTGTGCCTTCATTCTCCGAGTACTCACTGTGTACTTTGTTTTCTCCGACTTTGCAGAACATGTCGCCAAGGCCAAGGACATTGTCGAGCAGTCCAAGCACATCCAGTAGCTGGACAACGAGAACAAGATCCTTAAGGAGGAGAGGAAAGAAATATTAAAAATGCATGAGGATTCCATGAAGGCCCTGCAGGACTCCGCCTCCGCGGAAATCAATCGCTTGAAGGAGGAGCTTGCAATATTAAAAGATCAGAAGTGAGCTGCTGATGAGCAGAACCAACGCCACAGCGAGGCGTTTAAGCTCCTCCAGCAAGAGAAAGAATCCCTGGCAACACCCTCTGGCAGGCTAAGGCCAGCATATGACCTTAGAATTTCCGCCTTGTATTTCTGTAGTCTGGATACTTAGAATTTATTGAACTCATGCGCTTCTTTGTCGAAAACTGCATCTCCTATGGGTTTAACCCAATCTCCTCCTTTGGACAAGGAATTCATGGTTCTTGCGGGCAACTTCATCAACATCGCCATCACCCAAGCCAAAGATATTGCCAAGCCCCTCCAGATACACATCAAGGCCTCGGACTCCGTGGCGAAGTACTCGGAGATTCTGCGCCGAGCCCCCGAGCGTGTCACAAGCTAGAAAGCTTCATGTGCACGGGCTGGCGCAAGGATGGCGCTGTCAATGGTGAAGGCACACTACAAAGGTGCCTACATGGACACGGTGACCTCTGGTAACGTCAATGATGACGGCAAAGAGATTGATCATGAAGCCATCATGTCGTCACTCGCGGGTTATGACACCAGAGTTTCCGAGTTGGTGGACATCGACGTCTTCGTGCCCCTGAACACCATCGACAGCGTCAACCAAGATTCCTACGAGTCCCACCATAGTGTCGACGTTGAGGGTGATTCTCCGGCTGGTGACGATGCTGCTTCCAAGTCTCCTGTGCCAAAGGAATGAAAAACAACTTTGTAATATTTGTTTCACCTTTGGTGTATGCGCGGAAAAAACTTGGTGATGTAACTTAAGGCGGAAAACAATGGTTGTTATATCCTGCTACTTAAGAACTAATTTCTAGCATGTATATATTTTTTAAGCAAGTGCTGGCTTATCCATTACTTTGGTTCTTATGCTTGACTTTTCGTGAGTCGGAAGACTCGTTGTCGGAACCATGCGCTTAGGTGATGATGCCCAATGGCACCGTCAATAACCCGAGCACAAAATCGCCGACAATAAGTGCCGAAGGTCACTACTCCAGAATCCACATAAAAACGACAAAGAACGTGCAGACCAGAAAACTTAAGCTAACGCCCGTAGATGGAATTTTCACAAGTGCAAACGCAAGGCTTGTGCATCAAGGTTTTATATCATCCAAAAATGAACAATAAAGGAGGTAAAAGACTCAGAAATATGAGTGAACCAAAGAGCTTTATTTCATTGATCATATAAGAGATACACAATTAGATAAAAAAATGCTAAGTGTAAAAAGGACGTAGTTGTGCTATGTTCCATGGCCGATCAAGCTTCGGGTAGTCATCATTCGGGTCACGTCGCTTACGCTTATGATCCTCGTTAGGTCTATCCTTTAGTTCACAATTGTCAACAAGGTAGTAAGACCCATTGAGTAGCGCTTTGCTTATGAAGAACGGTCCTTCCCATGGCGGGGATAATTTATGTGTCTTCTTCTGCTTAAGTCGGAGCACCAAATCCCCCTCTTTAAACGAGCAATGCCGAACGCGGCGACTATGGTAGCTGCGTAGCTTCTGCTGGTAGATGGTGGATCTTTGGCATGCCAAAACGCGCTCCTCCTCGAGAAGGTCCACATCTAGGCGTCTGGATTCTTCAGCGTCATCCTCGTCGTAGGCGGCAACTCTTGGTGCATCGTGAAGAATGTCGGAAGGCAGGATGGCTTCTGCTCCATATACCATGAAATAAGGGGTGTAGCCGGTAGATCTGTTGGGTGTAGTCCGTAAACTCCACATCACATATGGCAATTCTTCCGCCCAGGCTCCGGCTGCTCTATGTAGCGGTGCCTCAAGACGTGGCTTGATTTCCTGCAGAATTAATCCATTGGCTCGCTCAACCTAACCATTGGATTGTGGGTGTGCCACAGATGCAAGGTCAAGTCGGATGCCTTTCTCCCAGCAATAAGCCTCCACTTCTCCGAGTGATAAATTGCTGCCGTTGTCGGTGATAATGCTGTGTGGGAGACCAAATCTCACCACTAGATCTCGGACGAACCTGAGGGCAGTTGCCCCATCAAGCTTTCCAATGGGTTTAGCTTCTATCCATTTAGTGAATTTGTCAACTGCTACAAGCAGATGCGTAAACCCACAAGGTGCCGTCTGTAACAGTCCCACCATGTCCAGCCCCCAGACTGCAAATGGCCAAGTTATTGGTATTGTTCGCAGTTCTTCAGCAGGAACATGTGGTTGTCGGGCATAATACTAGCATCCCATGCATGTCTCAACCAGCTTGTCGGCGTCCGCCTTCGTGGTCAGCCAGTAGAATCCTTGCCGGAAGGCTTTCGCGACCAACGATCGAGGAGTGGCGTGATGCCCGCAATCTTCGAGATGGATTTCGCGTAGGATTTCCATACCTTCTAGCTGGGAAACACACTTTAGGTATACACCAGTAGTGCTCCTTTTATAGAGTTGCCCATTGATTATGGTATAACCCTTTGCTCGTCGTACTATTTGCCGTCTTTCGACTTTGTCGTCGGGCAAAGTTCCGTGTTCGAGTTATTCCATGAACGGTTTTGTCCAAGACGGAGGGACCTTAGTCACCATGTTGACGAAAGAGTTAGCTCTATCCGGGTTGTCGATGTCGGCTCCCTTCATGGATGGTGTGCGCAGGTGCTCTAGGAAAACTCCTGGCGGAATTCGCTTGTGCCCTGATCCTAGCTTAGAGAGCAGATCAGCCGCCTCGTTTTGTTCCCTAGGCACATACTTGACTTCGTAGCCCAAGAAGCTCTTGGCTATCTCGTCCACTTCGTCTTGATATGCCGCCATCATAGGGTTCCGCGCATTCCAGGTGCCAGCCACCTTCTGGGCAACCAAGTCGGAATCTCCACAGCAAACTATGCGCTTGATGCCGATATCCTTGGCTACACGTAGTCCGTGAATGAGTGCTTCATACTCCGCCATGTTGTTTGTAGCCTCGAAGTGGATCTGCAGAACGTAGTGTAGCTTGTCTCCTGTTGGTGACTGTAGCAATACACCAGCCTCTGAGCCGTTGAGCAGCTTTGATCCGTCAAAGCGCATCACCCAGTACTCTAGTTCTGGCAACGGAGTAGCGTCTGGCATCTCCGTCCAATCTGCAACGAAATCCGCCAAGGCTTGTGACTTGATAGTGTTGCGTCTTTTGTAGGTGATCTCGAAGGCGGCAAGTTCAATGCCCCACTTCGCGACTTTTCCTGTAGCGTAGCTGTTATTGATAATGTCGGACAGTGGAGCCTTGCTCACCACTGTGATTGGGTGCTCCTGAAAGTAATGCCTCAGCTTCCGAGAAGCAAGGAATACTCCATAAGCTATCTTTTGGTAGTGCGGATAACGCTGCTTGGACTCCGTCAAGACCTCGCTCACATAGTAAACTGGTCGTTGAACTCCATGCTCATAGCCTGGTTCCTTCCGCTCTACCACGACGACGATGCTGATAACCCGGTTGGTTGTCGCCATGTAAATTAACAGGGGCTCTCCAGGCTCGGGTGCTGCAAGGATGGGCGCTGAGGAAAGAATCTCCTTGAGCTGCTTCAATGCTGCATCTGCCTCGTCCGTCCACGTGAATTTGTCCGCCTTCTTCAGCAACTTGTACAGCGGCAGAGCCTTCTCTCCAAGTCGGTTGACGAACCGACTAACTGCTGCAACACAACCTGTTAGTCGTTGAATGTCCTTTAGGCATGTCGGACGGTTTATGTTTAAGATGGCCTTGATTTTCTCCGGGTTGACCTCGATTCCACGTTGGGAAACGATGAAGCCCAACAATTTGTCGGCTGGAACCCCGAAGACGCACTTCTTAGGGTTAAGCATCATGTTGTATTTCCAGAGATTATCAAAGGTTTCTTTTAAGTCAGAGATTAAGTCGTTTGACTTTTTAGACATCACCGCGATATCGTCCACATAGGCGTCAATGTTCCGACCAATTTGGTCGTGAAGGCAACGTTGCATTGTCTGCTGGTAGGTATCACCTGCGTTTTTTTAGCCCAAAGGGCATCGTGACATAGCAAAACGTGCCGTATGGGGTAGTGAACGAAGTGGCCAATTGGTCTGACTTCCTCATCTTGATCTGGTGGTATCCTGAGTATGCATCGAGAAAACACAAAAGCTCCGAGCCAGCCGTCGAGTCAATGACTTGGTCAATGCGAGGCAAAGCAAACCGATCTTTTGGACATGCTTTGTTCAAGACGGTGTAATCAACGCACATTCTTAATTCATTGGTTCCCTTTTTGGGGACAAGTACAGGATTGGCCACCCGTTGGGTGTGAAGGACTTCTCGGATAAATCTAGCCTTAAGTAAGCTAGCTATCTCTTTGCCAATGGCGCGTCTCTTCTCATCTCCAAAGCGTCGTAGAGGTTGTTTCACTAGTTTGCATTTTGGGTCAATGTTTAAGATGTGCTCGGCAAGTTCCCTAGGTACACCTTTCATGTCGGCAGGTTGCCAGGCAAAGATGTCCCTATTCTCACGGAGGAACTCGACGAGTGCGCTTTCCTATTTGGGATCCAGGTTCGTCCCAATGGCGACGGTCTTGGAGGCATCGCCTACCACAAGTTCCACCGGTTGGTCTCGATGGCGGCGTTGAACACAGGAACGGAGTTGGAGATCTGCTTTTTCGACGCGGGCATCTCTGAGTCATTGACCTTGCTCTGGATCTCTTTGAATTCTTCGCTATAGAGGACAACTTCTGCAACGGCTGCTTCATTGATCTCGCAGTCCCTTGCCTTGGTAAAGCTTCCAGATACGATGATGATACTGTTTGGTCCCGGTATCTTGAGTTTGTTGTAGACGAAGCATGGCTTGGCCATGAACGTGTGGAATATGTCGCGGCCGAATATGACGTGGTACACTCTCTTGAAGGGGACCGCCTCGAAGGTCATGCGCTCTTGGCGGTAATTGTTAACATCGCCAAAGGCAACCTGAAGTGTAATGCACCCAAGGGACCGAGCCTCCCGACCAGGAACCATGCCGTGGAAGATGGTGTTGGTCCGCCTTAGGTTTGCCTCCGTCAAGTTCATCTTCTCTAGTGTATCCAGGTACATGATGTTGATGTTGCTTCCACTATCCACCATACACTTGCTGAACTCCACGCCGTCAATCAAGGGGTTGATGACCATGGCGTGCTGGTTCTCCGTGGGCACAAGGTCTGGGTGGTCTTTCCTGTCCCAAGTTATTGGAACCTCTGACCAGCGCAGGTACTGGGGAACTGGGGGGAGAGTGGCCATCAGGATCCTTAGAGAGGTCTTCTGCTGTAGGACGGTGGGGGTGCCAAGGAAAGTGTGGTAGACTAGGGCCTTCTTTGCGAAGGGGTTCTTGCCCTTGTCGTCGCTCTTGGCGGCGTGCTTGGGGTCAACGTCTTCGTCCCTGTCACTTGAATCCTTGGACTCCTCCTCCTTCTTCTTCCCCTAGCCATTGCCTCGCGGTCTGTTCTTCCGACTTTGCTTGTAGCCGGACTCCGGGTGTTCCTTGAGGTCGTTGACGAACTTGCAGTGTCGATTGGTATGGGTGGCCTTGCCGTTGGCATCGAGGTGTACGAGGCACAACATATAGCGGTACTCCTCATAGGTTTGGGGAACGCGGAGCGGCGCCAAGGTGGTTTCACTTCCTCGCTGCTGCCCACGACCAGCTCCTCTTCCTCGGCCATGTTGTCCGCCTTCTCCTCGTCCTGCAAAAGTCATAGCGACCATGTCGGTAGATTGCTTTTCTTCTAGAGCGGTTTTCCGCTTTGTGCTGCTGTTCCTTCGAGCTTGAGTTGGAACGGCCTTTGCCGGCAAGGAGCCACGAGCGTCATCGTCGGCAGCTGTGAACTCACTAGCCAACTGAATCATCTGGTTCAAGTCAAGCTGGTGATTGTCCTGCAAGCGCTTCAGCTTATGTCGGAGTAGCGTGCCCCTTTCCAACCCATCGATGAAGGCGGCCATGGCGGACTGAGCGTGCACTCCTGCGTAGGAATTCTTCATATCCAGCCAGCGGGAGAGGTAGGCGCGAGATGTCTCGTCTTTCTCTTGCACGCATCGCTGTAGATCGCCCACAGTGCAGGGACACTTGTATGTACCCTCAAAGTTCTTGGTGAACGCTTCTTGCATGTCCAGCCAGTTGTAGATAGATTTCTCCGGCAAGTCGTCGATCCATTGACGGGTCGTGCCCGCCAACATTAACTGGAGGTACTTGACGGCGACGTTGGGGTTGCCTCCGGCAATCTCCACCACGTTGCCGTGGTCCTGCAACCATGTGGCTGGCTTGGTGGTGCCGTCATAGGGTTTGATGGTCTTGTCAATCCAGAAACCTTTGGGGTAAGTTGCAGACCGTATTGCAGGTCCAAAGCAACGTGGTCCCAGGTACGGTCCTTCCCGGGCCTCGTGGATTTTATCGATCCGCGAACGTGCATCGTATGGTTCCGGGTTCTTCTTATTTTTGTCAGCAGGGGATGGGCTGCGTGAATGACGCGGGCCTCCTCCGCCATGGTGACTGCTTCGTGGTGACGGAGGGGGAGGTGGCGGTGGGTTAGCCTTCTTGCTGTTACCCTCCTGCGACGCCTCACGCCTGTCACGGTTGCTTGTCGGACGAGGAGGGTCATGGCGCGACCTGCTCTTGTGTCCTTGATTGCGCTCTCCGTCATGATGGGTCTGCTCCGCGTTGTCGCGGATGACGATGCCGCACTGCTTTGGTGGGGGCATATCCGTACGATGGTGAGCCTTGTAATCTTCGCGATGTCGGGGAGATCGAGGCGGTGGCGATGGTCGATGAGGTCGGGCCTTTTCTCCATGGTCGGAGGATATGGGGATGGCGTCCTTCCTGTTGCGCTCATCCCTCCGTCTTCGTTTCGATGAACCCGTCTGGGACCCGACATCAAGAGGAGATCTGTCCCTTGGCGGCTTGTACTGGCTAGATTGGCAGAGCGCTGGGTCAGACTCAAGGCTCTGAGAGGTGGCCTTTTCCTGCTGCTTCACTGCCTTGGCCACTAGGTCATAGACATGTTCCACTGCCTCAGGCGATCTATCCTGCTCTAGAAGGATCTTGGTGACGGTGAGGTTAAGGAGTGGGGTGGGCATCACCTGCTTGCCTTCACTGTCAATGTATGGCTTGGCCTGTGCCGGCTTCGAGGGAGCCCATCCTAGGTTGCGCCGTACACCAGGATCGTTGATGACGCGAGCCGGAGCTTTCTTAGCCTTCTTCTATTGTAGCAAAGTCTTGTACTCGGCCTCCATTGCTCTAGCTTTCTCTATGGACTTCTGCGCGTTGACCAGATATCGATCTAGTTTAGCGCCTTGCTCCGCGATGGCCTGCGCTTCCTCTAGCAACTGTTGTCGCTTCTCGTCAAGCTGAGTCATGTTCCGGATATGAGCAACGGTTAGTGGCTCGACAAGGAGATTGCCGTACATCACTCTATCAGCTGGAGTAACTTGGGCTGCTGCCGACGTAGATGCTAGAGGCGGCAAGTTTGCGGTGTTGTTGTTGATCGGGTCGGTGCCGAGTTCCTGCGGCTGCTGCACTGGGTTAGGCGGAGGAGGCATGACTTTTGCGCGATCAACGTCAGTAGCAATAAGTGGCCCCTTCCCCTTTTCCAGCACCGTAGGCGGAGCTCGTCCGGGTTGATCTTCATCCATCGTCGTCCCGATGGTGACGAACACCTCTCGGGACGTGACGACATTGTTGGCTTGCTCGTTGCGCGAGTACTCCTCTTCCATCTCCTGCATAGCGGAGTCTAGCTCTTCTGGACTGAAGTCTATCTCCTCTGAATCTGCACTGAAATCAACATAAAGCGTGTCAATGAAAGAGTCGGAAGGTGCCAGGACTTCCTCGATGAAGGGTGGTGGAGGTGCAACGGCCTCGACGATGACTGGAGGTGGTGGCGCAGCTGCGACGATGGCGGCCGGAGGCGATGGTGGCGGTGGCTGAATCGGAGGGGCTCCGTCAATGAGCGCAAGCGCTGTCTGAGCTGCCGCTTCGGCCTCCGCGTAGTTGTTGACGGTGTTCACCATGCCTTCGAAGGTAAGGCGTCCTGACGCCTGCTACTGTCTTGGAGAATGTCAGAGAAGCGTGCCATGGTCCAGTCCTTCCACAAAGTGATACATAGCATCCTCATTGGGGTAGTGGGCCAGATCGGCTCGTACGGAGCCACCTGGCCAGGTAATCGCGGGGGTTTTCGCCCTCTATCTGAATGCAGCGCGCCAGATCGAAGATAGTAACCACGCCGACAAACTTGGATCTCTGCTGTCCAGACGCACAGACGAAGCCGGCGGATTTGCAGTGATCTTCCACCTTTATATCCTGCACAAGGGCGGTTTAGGTGGGCCTTGAATTTTTTCGATCTTTGTCGGCAAACTCCGAAGAAAGATCCGACATCGATCCTTCCGCGAACGTATCCAGCCCGTAGGCAGTCCGTGCGGGTCTTGGTGCTTTTCGATCTTTGTCGGCAAACTCCGAAGAGAGATCCGACATCGATCCTCTGCGAACGTATCCTGCCCGTAGGCGGTCCGTGCGGGTCTTGATGCTCCTCCGACTCCCAGGGAACTAGTGCCCGAGTCGGTTTCGCCGATGAAGAGGTGGATGTCTCCGATAGGAACGATCGAACACCGCGTAGGGTTCGTCTTCGTCGGAATCCAGAACTCGCCAGGAGGGACGATCGGAACGTTGCCGGAGAAGAGAACGCGACCGACGGCTACGGTTTCGCCGATTCCCGCGAAGATCTTGGTCCTCGCCCGCTGAAGAGCCTGAAGCGCCTCTTGCCCCACGGTGGGCGCCAACTGTCGTGGTATTGCCGACGAGTACGCCATGGAGGGGTCCTCACAGTGCGTGTTTAGAGACGTGGGGTAAGGCGGACGGTTGACGGGTACGAGGTAACACAGCTTACCCAGGTTCAGATCCCACAACGGTGGCGGAATCCTACTCCTGCTATAAATCACTATAAGGACAATACGCCGAGTTACAGGGATTGGTTCGCTGTGCGAGGTTGTATGAATTTGCGCCCTAAATGCTCCCATAGGCCCGACTTATATAGTCGCCAGGTCCTAGGGTTACAGGGAAAAGTCCTAGCCAGACAGGTTACAAAGTCCTACACTGTCTATTACTATCTTGTGTATCTTGTACTCCAAGGCTCCGGGTACGTTGGTGATCCCACCGTAGCCTTCCTTTATCCGGCATGGACCCCCCTTTTGAATCCATCTAACTGGGCCGCCCAACAGGCCATAGGCCATGCTACCGCCTATGGACCACCAGGATTAGCCGGATACGAGACATGCTATAAGAATACTCATATAGCATATCCCAAACACGTGGCATATGATTTTATCAATTGAGGCATCGGGTTTATTCTTACCGACAAACCTCACATGTTGTTGACGTGTTGTTGCGTATGCAATTCCATCTATTTGTAATTTTGGTACCCACTGTCATGGGTCCAAACCTCTTTTTTAGACAGATGATACACTCTGTATCTTTTTACTCCCTCTATGATATAGAATGGAACGGAGAGTGAGTATCTTTTGAACAGCTTGCTAAAACGTCTGATATTTCGCAATATAGGAGTGCTAAACCTCCGTGCTGCCCCACCAAAGACAAGCTTTTGACGTACACAAATGAATTTGTCTTTATCTCCATAAGAGCGTCTTCATTCGTTGGAACCCAGACCAAAATCGGGACATTTTTTGGCTGAAAGAAACTCGTTTTTATCTGAAAACGCTAAGTTTCCCACTCGCGTCCCCAGGCCGAGTTCCTACGCGAATAGAAAACGGCGACATATTCGAATTTTTATCGTTCCCGCCGGCGAGAGCTTGGCCAAAAGGTGTTCGACAGAATTAACGCCCACAAGTTCGGCGACAGATTATTACAGAACAGAGTAAAAAACCTCGGCCATCTCTTAGTTGTCGATGGGGATGGGCTCCTGCGGCAGGATCGGGCGTCTCGCCGGCGGACGCTGACTGGTTGGAGGTGGAAGCGGAGCTTGACATAGCGGTGGCGTCGTTCGGCGCAGGGGCGTTCGGCGCAGCGGCAGGCGTGATCTCGCCCTGGAGGATGGCCTGGTGTTGCGCCATGTACCAGGCTTTGACCGGCGAACTCATCTTCGACGTGTCCTCGCCGTCCATCAGGAACTTGAGATCCGTGTTCCTCTTCTTGGCGCCTTAGTTGGCCTTGAGGAGGGCCACCTTTTGCCCGGCGTCGAGGTCGGCGAAATCCTGAGACTCGATGTCATGTTCGGCATCGGCCCGGGACTGTTCTTCCATGAAGAAGGAGGGGTTGGCGGCCGAGCCTTGGGTGATCATGTCCTCCATGTATGTCTTGGCCGACATGCCATGTTGCGCGTGTCGACCTCGCCGTAGGTTGCTTCGCCGAGCTTCCGCCAAAAGGCAGTGGGCCGTGGCGCAGCGCGGAGCCTGTGTACGCCGGAGAGGTGGAGTAGGGGATGTTGATGTCGACGTTGAAGGCCGAAGGAGGCGTGGCGCCGGGCAGGGGAAGACCACGTTCGGGTTGAACTCGCCATCGAACTCGGTGGACGAGGAGTATCTATGCCGAGCAATCGCCTGGCTCTTCTGGAAGCCGGCCGGAGAGATCGGCGAGAATCCGACCGGCAAGCCGACGCTTGCCTGGCTTCCCTAGTGGGGGTATACGGCGCCGCCATCATCGCCGCCCTGGTCGCCGCCGCCTGTTTCGCCTGGTTCGCCCTCATGGTCACCTGCTCTTCCGCCACCGCCGCCTGCTCTTGTTCTTGCCGGGGCTTCGCCCTCTCCTTTCTGCCCTTTCGGTCGTCCGACGCGATCTTCTTGACGTGCTCCTTGGCCGCCCACTCGGCGCAGGACATGCCCTCCGGCTTCGTCGTCGCCGCTCTCGGCTTCCTCGCCTTCTTCTCCCCCAATGCCTCGCCGAGGTTCGATCTAGGTTTGGCGAAAGCCTTGGGCGGCATGGCGAGAGGGAGCTCCGTGAAGTGGCGGGAGTGGGGGGAATGGGGAAGAAAGGCGGGAGGGGGAGAAAGAAAAGGGCGCGAGTTCGACGAAGTGGCAGAAGTTCGGCCTTCTATCATCGACAGAGCTGCCCCACGCCCGTTTTCGCTGCGTCCGACATCCCCAGGGCGTTCTCAGAAACCTGGGTACGGCCTGGAAAGACCGGATCAAAGTTCGTCCGAATCTAGACGAAAACATATTCCTAGATACGCGACTAAACCGATTTTCGGCGTCCGGAACTAAATTCAGTGTCCGGATCAATCGTCCTGTGTAGCCGAGTGGAGATGCTGAAGTGTAGCAGAATGTAGCTAACATGGAAACCAAAACTGATGCACTCCGTAGCGAAACTGCAAAAGCATGTCGAACAACTCGTAGCAAACAACGCTGGAAGTTGGGATTATTGCCGACATGCAAAACAAAACTGATGTGGGTTTTTTTTATAGAAAAAACTGACGTGGTTGAGCAGCGTTGATGTACGGTGATCTGCTGTAGCAAGCGATAGGACTGTAGTGAACAGTCAATAGTCCCCGCCAGTAGTAAAACAATCCGCACAGAAGCATGACCAACACTCTCTCTCCGTTTTCAATTCTCGCTTTATTGGTTCATATTTGGTTGAAGTAAAATGTTGCGTTGTTCAAATACTCCCTTCGATTCATATTAATTGACTTTGATTTGTCAAAATTTGAATGAACCTATATACTAAATAGTGTCTAGATTCATTCAAATCTAGACAAATTTGAGTCGATTAATATGGGCCGGAGGGAGTATTAGAGTTAATCCTCGGATCCATATTAATTGACTCAGATTCTAGATTGGATGAATCTAGACACTATAGGTTCATTCAAATTTTGACAAATTTAAGTCAACTAATATGAGTCAGAGAAAGTAATATAATTGGAACACGTCACATGTGCATGTCTAGTTTGTCTTACTGTGTGGTGGCTAACAATAGAAGATCTCAGCATATTCCTCGACTGAAATCAGGTACTAATTGCAAAATCTAAATATTAGAAGAGATTTATCTTCCAAATGATTAATCCGATTAGTGGCCCATCTTTCCGGTTGAATTTGTATTAACAAGGTAGATGACACCGGTGGCCATGTGAATGCCAAAATAATAATGCCTAGTTACATGGTTCTTAGACATATAAACAACTAGATAGCGGAAAGTCTCTTTCTGTCCCTCTATTTAAAAAAATCAATTTATGTTTAACTTGCATATATAAAAGTGGAGAGATTAGCAACAGTGCTTCGTTCGTTTGAAAATTTCAAAATGATACTTTTGAGTTTAAATAGTTGAAATAATCTCGAAAATACATATACATGGTCCATGTACATGGTGATATATTTGTGCCAAATTTCACTAAACATGACTTTGTTTAGACTGAAAAAAGAAGTTTCTGGTAGTAAATAACACTAGAAATACGTTACTTTTGTCAAACATTTATCTTTTTGTTGCAGCCTAAAATATAATATATTATTAAATGAAATTTTTATCGTACATTCTTGTTTTACAGATTCAAGTTATATATTTATTTTTTAAATTTTGAAAGACCTATTTAAAAGTATATGTTATTTTTTAAAAATTATATCCATGTGCGAAAGACAGTCTCCGCAATTATGATTTTTTTTAATAAGAGGAGCACCGGGAGCTAAAATTCTCACGTGTTAATATCGGAAAGTCCTTCTACCTCCCGGGTTCCAGTGCTCTCTGCTTATTAAAAAAAAAACTACACTTGGAAGTTACAAAAATTCTTAAACCAATATCCTAAAAATTAATAATAATATGACCCACAAACGTTCAATTCGATGTGTTTTGTATTTCAAGCTATACAAAAATAATAAAGTGTGACTTTAGTGTGATTTGAAATCAAAGATTTTACATGTGTTTTGTATTTCAAGCTATACAAAAATAATAAAGTGTGACTTTAGTGTGATTTGAAATCAGAGATTTTACACGTTTGTGGTATAAAGGACGGACTACTTCTGTCCTAAATTACTTTGCATGGTCAAAATCAAATATATTAAAACTTATCCAATTATATTCTACAAAATACCAATATTTATAAAATCTATTACATACAATATAAAATTATGTTTCATAGTAAGTCTAATTATATTTATTTTATATTTTAGATGTTGATATCTTTTATAACATATATATAGTTAAAGTTTACAAAATTTAACTTTAACTAAACTCAAAACTTAAAGTAAATTGAAACGGAGGGAGTACATCATGATTTGTTTTTAGGATTTTTGGAAATCAGAAATAGTTTTTTTAAAGCGGGACCAGTTGTGCCCATATGCACCAAATCTCCACCGTACATCAACAATTATTGGTATGTTATCATTCTCCACAAAAGGGCCAGCATGTCGAGTGGCCAGTCTTGGTTACCACATGCATCCCATGCTCTCGGGAATGTTCAAGCAAAAGAAAAAGAAAAGAAAGCAGACACCCATCATCGGTTCCACCGAAACGGCGAGCCATAATTTATTCCGCAGAAACACAAGGAATCACACGAGGCAACACGGGGCTACCCCACCGGAGACCAGCTTTGACGCACACACCCACACGTACGAACGCTAACCCACTCCACTCCACGAACAGATCCGAAACAACGCCTGGCACGCACCGAACCACGCACGCTACTATGCCTATCATCATCACCACTCTGCTTCGTGCTTTCACGTGTCGAGCACCGACCGACCCCGGAGGCCGGAGGAGTCACCGGCCGGCGGCTACTCGATGCCGTACTTCTTCTTGAGCACGCCGATGAAGTCGTAGACCTTGTCGGGCGCGTAGAGGCTCTTGGCGACGCTGTCCCTCTTCCCCACCCGCTCCACCCACGCCGCGATGCCAGGCGCCACCTCCGCCACCTTGAACTCGCCGTACCGCTCGTAGCTGGGCAACCACGCCGAGAAGGGCGCGAGCGCGGCGTCGACGAACCCGAACCCGTGTTCCCCTCCAAAGAACTCCTTCTCCCCAAGCTCCGCCTCCAGCGTCTTCAAGATCTCGACCATCTCCGCGCGCGCCTGCAGCTGCGGCTCCCCCTTGAGCTTCCAGAGCCGGGAGCCGCAGTCGTAGACCTTCTTGTCGACGTAGTCGGCCCAGAACCGTGCCTGCGCGCGGGCGTAGGGGTCGGAGGGGGGGAGCAGGGAGGGGGCGTCCGGGAAGGCCTCGTCGAGGTACTGCAGGATGATGAGCGACTCGTTCACGGGCCTGTCGCCGTGGAGCAGCACCGGGATCTTCTTGTGGACCGGGTTGGAGCTGAGGAGCCGGTCGCTCTTGCCGGCGAGCAGGTCCTCCTCGACGTACTCGTAGGGGAGGCTTTTCTCGGCGAGGGCTATGCGCACCCGCTGCCCGAACGGGGAGACCCAGAAGTCCAGGAGCACCAGCTGCTGGTCGGTGGACGCCATTGTTGGGTTGCTGCTTGTTGGATTGGGGGTGAGCGTTGCTGTTGTGTGGCGGCCGCTGTGGAGTGTGGAGGGTGTGTGGATGGGGGTTGGCATTTATACAGGAGAGGGTGATGAATGGCTAGAGATCCAGTGTGTTTCTTCCGGAATGGTCTGGCAAGGTCGCGGAGCGTAGAATTCAGGGAGCCCGTTCTAGGGGGGGTGTCACCGCTTGCGTCACGTGAGTGCTCGGCGTGGGCGCGCGCATGGCACGTCTGTGCGTGTAGCGGCGTGGGACGGACAAGTGGAGAGGCAGAACAGCGCAGGTCGGGCACAGAGGAGCTCGGGGAGGAGGGGGCGGACGTGATATGTGGGCTGGCGTCATGGAAAGATTTTCATGGGTGGCTTTGACAGGACGATACCGCACGCATTTGTTGCTCTGGATCGGAAAGGTGGTAGTAATGCGAAAGGTAACCGTCGTAAAAGGTGCTCCACTAGAATCGTCGTAAATTATGCTCCACTAGAATCGTCGGTTTATCACCCGATCCGTCTTCTAGGAGAATACTACTTTTGTGTGGCTGAACCGCCGAGGAAGCTTGTGGTCTAGGTATTGGATCAGCCGGATCTTTAATCGTACCAACATGATCATCTAGCACCAGAACAACTACTGACCCGTCTTGATCATCAGCTGCATCGGGTTTCCTTTCATGCGCAGCTTGATTAGCTGGCGAAACAACTGGATCAGTTTGCCTGGGCAGCCAGACCCGAGGTATTTTTGGATGAGTAATCTCAAAGCTCTCCTCTATTTGACACGCAGCTTTCTTATCACACATCTCTTGATTCCTCGGTTGTTGCAACTTCCTCTGCGTCTTCGTCAAATCATGAGGACACCATCTCGGCTGATTGTACCTTGGATCTATAGGCCTTTTTGTTACAGTTGGGACAAGAAGATAACGATGAACGAAAACGAAAAACACAGCAAGGGGATACAGATTTAACGTGGAAAAACCTCTCCAACAAAGAGAGAAAAAATCACGGGCGCCAATTAGCAACTTCACTATATCGAGAAGTGTTTACAAACGCTGGGATTTCACAGATACAACTCATCCCAACCGGCGGCTTACAAGGGGTTTATATATCGGTGAAAACCTAGGTCTTCGACGATCCGTACCGTACCCAATCCTCCGGCGACGGGCCTCGCTCCACTCGTCAGAAGTTGGCCTATACTTTGTAGAATTTGGATCAACATATAACAAACTCCACCTTGAGACAAATTCCTCCTTGTAGCATTAACAGCAACCATCTCCCTGAACAAACAAAGCAAATACTTTCGGCGCCAATAGTCACTTGGGCTAATCAGTTAAACCAACTAACTTAGCAACAGGAACAGGTTTAGTCATCATATCAGCAGGATTATCATGAGTGTTGATCTTGCATACCTTTAATTTACCTTGAGCAACAATGTCTCTAACAAAATGGTACTTGACATCAATGTGCTTAGTTCTCTCATGGAACATCTGATCTTTTGTAAGGTATATGACACTTTGACTGTCACAAAACAAAGTAATGCAAAAATCATCTCCACAAAGCTCAGCAAACAAACCTTTCAACCAAATAGATTCTTTACAAGCTTTAGCAATAGCCATGTATTCAGCTTCAGTAGTAGATTGTACAACAACAGCCTGCAATATAGCCTTCCAGCTAACAACACAACCTCCAACATTAAACACATAACCTGTGAGGGATCTTCTCTTATCCAAATCGGCAGCAAAATCTGAATCCACATAGCCAACGAGTCCCTCACCGGTCCTGCCAAACTTCAAACAAGCATTGGAAGTGCCAAGAAGGTACCTGAAAACCCACTGAACAGTCTTCCAATGTTCTTTACCAGGATTAGCCATGTATCTACTTATCAAACTCATAGCATATGATAAATTAGGACGAGAACAAACCATGACATACATCAAAGAACCAACAACACTAGAATATGGCACCTTTGACATGTACTCAAACTCTTCATCAGTAGTAGGACATTGAGAAACTGACAATTTAAAATGAGGAGCAATAGGAGTACTAACTGAGTTGGCACCATCCATATTAAAACGATGAAGAACTTTCTTAATATAACTTTGCTGACTAAGAAATAACAAACCAGATTTTCTATCTCGGGTAATCTCCATACCTAAGATCTTCTTAGCAGCACCAAGATCCTTCATCTCAAACTCACTACTTAGGTGTGCCTTCAAAGTAGTGATTTCTTTCATGCCCTTGGCAGCAATTAACATATCATCAACATATAGCAGCAAGTATATAGGTGACCCATCAACAAACTTGATATAAACACAACTATCATATTTAGACCTCTCAAAACCATGTGAGATCATAAATGAATCAAACCTTTTATACCACTGTCTTGGAGATTGCTTTAAGCCATAAAGAGACTTCTTTAATTTGCACACAAAATCCTCTTTATCAGGCACTATGAACCCTTCTGGTTGGTCCATGTATATTTCCTCATCAAGCTCTCCATGCATAAAAGCAGTCTTGACATCTAACTGCTCAAGCTCAAGATCACTCATAGCCACAATACTAAAGAAAGTACGAATGGAACTATGCTTCGCAACTGGAGAGAACACATCATTATAATCAATACCTGGAATCTGGCTGAACCCTTTTGCTACTAACCTTGCCTTGTACCTTGAAGGCTCTTTGGGAGATAGACCTTCCTTTTTCTTGAAGATCCACTTGCAGCGGACCGCCTTCTTTTGTTTAGGCAAGCGCACAACATCCCATGTGCCATTTTTCTCAAGCGATTACATCTCTTCTTGCATAGCAGAAACCCACTTCTCGCGGTCAACTGATGCAATGGCTTCATTATATGTAGCAGGTTCAGAATCGTTCTCCACCTGTTCAGCACAACTCAAAGCATAATGTACAAGATTGCACTCTTCAATTAAACGAGGACGAGGACCACAGTTACGCCTCGGCCTATCAGCAGCAATGGACTCATGTGGCTGCTGCAAAACAGTAGGTGGGTGCTGAACAAAAATATCATCAATGTTTTCCTCATGTGTATCTTCGACGATAGCATCATTATCAACAGTTTTCTGCAGGTTCTCCACCTGCACATTAACTCTCTCCTCTCCAACAGCAACATGAGAGGTATCTGATGGCAAGCTATCATGATACATAACGGACTCATTGAAAAAAATGTTTCTACTTAGCAAAATCTTTTTAGTTTCAAGATTCCATAGTTTATATGCTTTAACTCCTGAACCATAACCAAGGAATATGCACTTAACAGCCCTAGGCTCTAACTTTCCATTATCAACATGAGCATATGCAGTGCAGCCAAAAACTCTCAACTGTGAATAATCAGCAGGCGAACCTGCCCATACCTCAATGGGAGTTTTCTTCTCAAGTGGAATAGAAGGTGATCTGTTGATGAGGTAACACGCTGTGTTGGCTGCTTTAGCCCAGAAACGCCTATGCATACCTGCATTAGACAACATACAATGAGCCCTCGAGATGATGGTTATGTTCATGCGCTCTGCCACGCCATTCTGCTGAGGAGTATATGGGATGGTGTGATGCCTGATCATGCCATCATTACTGCAAAACTCCTCAAACTCATTAGAACAGAATTCCATACCATTGTCAGTATGTAGTACCTTTACCTTCTTCTCAGTCTGTTTTTCAACCATAACTTTCCACTTCTTAAAAGCATAA
This sequence comes from Avena sativa, assembly GCA_916181665.1. NCBI lineage: Eukaryota > Viridiplantae > Streptophyta > Magnoliopsida > Poales > Poaceae > Avena > Avena sativa. The sequence goes on from OV702282.1 coordinate 297,211,673, forward strand.
AAAACATCAGATTTATGCTTCAGAAAATAAGGCCACACTTTTCTTGAGTAATCATCAATAATAGTAAGCATATAATTAGCACCACCAATAGAAGTCTTACGGGACGGACCCCATACATCAGCATGCACATAATCTAATATGCCTTTGGTGGTATGAACGAAAGCATTGAATTTAACTCTTTTATGCTTACCAAAGATGTAGTGCTCACAGAACTCAAACTTACTCAAGTTGCAACCATCAATCAGCTCTCTCTTGACCAACTCTGCCATGCCTTGTTCGCTCATATGCCCAAGACGCATATGCCATAGATGTGTTTTACCACAATCATCAGAATCATTAGAAGTAACAGCAGTAGCAATACCAGGCAAAGTGCTACCTCTAAGAACATATAATTTAGCAGAATTCATATCACCTATCATGTGAATAAGAGAACCTTTTGATACCTTCAGAATTCGATGCCCACCGGCATACTTGTATCCATCAACGTCCATGGTACTCAGGGAGATCATATTTCTGGCCATGCTTGGTATGTGCTTCACCTCACTCAACGTGTGTGTCCATCATGTGTCCTAATCTTAACAGATCCAACACCAACGATATTGGCATGGGTTGTCATTCCCCACACGCACAAAATCTCTAGTCTGCACAGACTCATATGAACTGAACCAATCTTTGTTATAGCAAATATGAAACGAACATGCAGTATCAAGTATCCATTCATCATCACGAGAAGCACAAGCAGCAAAAACAGCTAAGCATTCACCATCAGAACTATCAGAAACAACAGAAGCCTTACCAGAACCTTCAGACCTATCTTTCGGTTGGTAAGTTCCGTTTATTTTCTCCTTATTCTGCAACTTCCAACAATTATCAATAACATGATTAGATTTCTTACAATACCTGTAGAATTTATCCTTTCCCTTGGACTTTGAACGACTTCTACCGTCCTTGCTCTTATCTCTGTTGCCATAGTTGTTGTATCTCTGCTCGGTCCTGCCACGAACATGCAGAGCCTCAGCCTTGGATGACGTCCCATCTGACCCTACCATAGTTTTCATCTTTTACCTCTGTTTGAGGGCGTCATGTACTTCGGCAAGGGTTAGTTCATCACGGCTCAACAATATTGTATCACGAAAATGTGTATAGGAACTAGGCAACGAGCATAAGAGTAGAAGAGCTAAATCCTCATCATCATATTTTACCTCCATAGACTGTAAGTCTGAAACAATCTCTTTAAAAATAGATATGTGATTCATTACTGATCCACCTTCTTGCAGCCTGTGCGAGAACAACTTCATCTTCACGTTCATCTTACTGGTTAGATCCTTTGACACACAGATCGTTTCCAGTTTTTTCCATAGGGCAGCAGCAGATTTCATCTCCAGTACTTCCTGCAAAATATTATTGGACATATGAAGTTGAATCAAAGACAAAGCCTTACGGTCCTTCCGCTTCTCTTCGGCGGACCAGGTCTTAACATCCTTTTCACCGAATCCATCCAGCGCTTCATCCAGATCAGAAGTTTGGGCGAGAATTGCCCGCATCTTCACCTGCCACAAGGAGAATCTTGTGGTGTAGTCCAGCTGTGGTAGATAGAACTTCAATGAAGACATATCGCAAACCCTAGATTAGAACCTGGGGCTCTGATACCACTTGTTACAGTTGCAACAAGAAGATAACAAAGAACAAAAACGAAAAACACAGCAAGGGGGACACAGATTTAACGTGGAAAAACCTCTCCAACAAAGAGAGAAAAAAACCACGGGCGTCAGCCAGCGAAACTTCACTATATCGAGGAGTGTTTACAAACGCCGGGGATTTCACAGATGCAACTCATCCCAACCGGCGGCTTACAAGGGATTTATATATCGGTGGAAACCTAGGTCTTCGACGATCCGTACCGTACCCAAGCCTCCGGCGACGGGCCTCGCTCCACTCGTCAGAAGTTGGCCTATACTTTGTAGAATTTGGATCAACATATAACACTTTTTCCATTAGGAAACGAACTGAGACGCGTCGGATTTAATGGCGCGCCGGTGGTCATTCTGCCTACTATCGTTGTATTGATGACAAATACTCTATGAGGGAGGAAGTCCCTGAGACACGGAAACAGGGCGGACGTGAGATATGTGGATGTCCGGAACAAGAAGCACACAAGTTTACTCATGTTCAGATCTAACTGCGATGGCCGGATTCTACTCCTACAATCAATCCACTATAATTGGCAACGTCCGAGGTTACATGGGTTTTTACTAGGGTTCGCCTATGCAAGTATTTTGTGAATCGTGCCAGCTTATATGGTCATCTAACATAGAGCTTACGAGGAGGAATCATATCCCGCTATTTTGTACTCCAAGTCTTCTTGCATCGGGCCCAAGTCAACAATCCTTTTGGGCCTTCTCACACCCGGATGGGTCTCCGTTTTATTGGACCGTCCGTGGAGCCATATGCTCTAACCCAAGTGGTCCACCCTGGTTTTCAAGTATAATTTGGATATAGCATCCATCATTTTCTTGTAAACGTCTTTAGGCATCAGGAAAACCGACATTGCATAAACAGAGATTGCTTGAGCAATAGCCTTCAGTAAAATTTCTTTACCTCAATAGATAGAAGCTTTTCTTTCCATCCGTTGATTATCTAAATAATCCTTTCTATAAAGTGCTTAAAACATTCACTCTTATCAGCCCCCACTAATGCCGAAAGTTCAAGATCTTTATCCGAAAGGGCCTCTGTATCAATATGAAGAGCCTCACGGATTTCTGCTCTCAAAAGCACATTAGTGTTAGGCGAAAAGGATATACTTGACTTTGGTAAACTCACCAATTGTCCTGAATTTGCACAATACGTGTCCAAAACCTGTTGCAAGAAAGTTTCAATGTTCATATCAGCTTTCATGAGAATTAGAGAATCATCAGCAAAAACTAGATGTGAGACTGGCGGTGCATTTCTGCACACCCTTACCCCATCGACGCCACCAACTTCTTCTTCATACAATAAGAGACTAAATAACCTCTCCGTACATAACAAGAACAAGTAAGGAGAGAGAGGGTCCCCTGACGGAGCCCTCTAGTAGGAGTGAAAATATCGGGCTCTTCCGAATTAAATCTTACTTGATATCTCACCGACTTCCCACAAGACATCATAAACACAATCCATCGCTCATCAAAACCTAGTTTTCGCATCATATTTTCCAAGAAAACCCATTCAACCCTATCGTAAGCTTTGTGCATGTCTAATTTGACTGCACAATTTCCTTTGTTCCCTGACCTCTTATTTTTAATTGCATGAACACTCTTATATGCTACTAAGACATTGTCAGTATTAAGACGGCCAGGGACAAACACTTTGCATAGGTGATATAACCTAAGGTAAGATCTCTTTCAACCTCAATGCAAGCATCTTTGAAATTATCTTATAAATAACATTGCATAAAATTATTGGACGAAATTGTGTAACCAGTTCTGGATCATCTACCTTGGGTATAAGAACCACTGTGGTGTCATTCCATCCTTCAGGAATAATCCCCGTATTCAAAGAATGCAAAATCTCCTGAGTAATTTCATCCCTGCAAATGCTCCAGAATTTTTTATAGAATATAGCATGAAGCCCATCCGGATCCGGGGCTTTGAAATCCCCAATACTGAAAACTGCTTTTTTAACATCCTCGGCCAAAAAAGGAGCAATAAGTTTCTCATTCATCAAAGCAGTAACTCTAGGTTGGATTTTCTCCAATACCACCGGATCTGTTTCTTGAACCTCAGATGTAAAAAAGATTAGCAAAATAATGAAGCACACAAGGCTTAAAGTGCATCCGTAGCTTTCACCCAGTTATTCGCCTCATCTTTCAACTTTTTAATATAATTCCTCTTTCGACACGCTGAAGCGAAATTATGGAAAAAGGACGTATTCTTATCCCATGTTGGATCCAATTAGCTCGTGATCTTTACAACCACTAGACTTCCTCTTGCTCCAATAATAGCTCAATCATATTTGCTAATTCTTTTGCTTTTGAGTCGTTGTCGTCAGTAATCTGCCCGCTCGTCACTTGTTCTAGCTCTTGTTGGGCCTTACGTAGTCTTTTCTTTGGTTTGTGCAACACATTTGGTAGTCTTTTTACTACTCGTACTCGTATAGAAACAAAATAGACAGACCATCGATCCGATCCCTCACACGTCCCGTACTCTCTACTTGGGCCTATCTCTAGTTTTGGGCTGTATCCTACTTACAATCTCCCGGGATTTTTTTTCCACAAAAAGACTGACACTAGCGCCTAGAAGGAGCGCTTCCTCGGTCCTCTTTTCACGGTAACTAGCGGGGTTCAGAAGGGGTCACGATTCACGAACAGTTTTACAAGCTTCAGATCAACAAGAAACATAAACGGAAAAACCTGATCACGTGAATTTAGTATCAACTTTTTAAATTATAATGCTGGTTTTAGGTGTGAAAATGAAAATTTAAATTCTATTTTTTTCCTTTGTTCTTGCAACACTAAATACTAAAGACATTGTGATAACTTTGACTAATTCTAGTGACCTATGTAGACTTCTGTATCTTATATTGTTGTATTGCAAAAAAAACTCTAGAGTTTCCCAATACCCGATGCGAAAATCCTGGGATGCCCTAATGTGTTCTCTTTAGCACTCATATATAGAAACATTGGATTCCCTCGAAAGGAAAACGACTTCATTTCACTGCACATGTGACATGCCACACTCAAAGATAGGACGTGGCAGTAGCTTCGGATGTCGTCACCACATATCACATCTTTGCCTGATCTGCCAGCCGCTATCAACTGTGCCGGACATGTCTGCAGCCCGTCCCAGTGTTGTATTCGTCGCCAGCCCCAGCCATCCGGATCCGGCCACGCCAATTAGATGCGCTCGTTGTCTCCCGTACGTGACGCACGCGATGACACACCCGATCGAGCAAACCCAAGAATTCTCCGGTTGGCGCCTCGCATGCATTATACTGTGCAAAGTAGCAGTAAGGGCACGTACAATGCGGTGGCGTCAGCCTTCCCTTATGCTCGCCACGTTGGATTTTTGCTTAGTTGGAGGAGAGAGAAACAAGAGAGAGGGTTGTCTTCCCTTAGCTAAGGGATGATCTCTTAGCAATAAGAGAAGACTATTTTTCTCCATTGTACCATATGTCTTCTCTTAGTCAACCAACTTTTTATTAAAAATAATTAATTCTATTAATTGCTAGAGATAACAATAAGAGATATACAAATTATATATTGTGTCTTCTCTAAATGTGATGTGAAGAGCTAAGAGAAAGCACACAATAACTCAGCCGTCTCCTCCAGAGCTCCTCTATAAAATCCTCACCTCTCCTCCTCACCCACACAACAAACACGTACACAGACTCGAGAGAGAAACCGATCCTAATCAGCAATGGCGGGCGAGAAGAATGACGACGGCCTGGTGCTGCTGGGCTTCTGGGTGAGCCCGTTCGCGCAGCGATGCCGCATCGCGCTGGCGGAGAAAGGCCTCCCCTACAAGTACGTCGAGGAGGACCTCTTCGGCGGCAAGAGCGACCTGCTGCTCCGCTCCAACCCCGTCCACAAGAAGATCCCCGTCCTACTCCACCACGGCAAGCCCGTCAACGAGTCCCTCGTCATCCTCCAGTACCTCGACGACGCCTTCCCGGAGACACCCTCGCTGCTCCCCGCCGACCCCCACGCGCGCGCGCACGCCAGGTTCTGGGCCGACTACATCGACAAGAAGGTCACCGACTGCGGCTCCCGGCTCTGGAAGCTCAAGGGCGAGCCGCACAGGCAGGCGCGGGCGGAGATGATTGAGATCTTGAGGACTCTGGAGGCGGAGCTCGGGGAGAAGAAGTTCTTCGGCGGCGAACATGGGTTCGGGTTTGTGGACGCCGCGTTCGCGCCGTCCACGGCGTGGTTCCTCACCTACGAGAGGTACGGGGAGTTCAGCGTGGCGGAGGTGGCGCCGAGGCTGGCTGCGTGCGCGGCGCGGTGTGGGGAGAGGGAGAGCGTTGCCGAGAGCATCTACTCGCCGGAGAAGGTGTACGACTTCATCGGCGAGCTCAGGAAGAAGCTGGGTATCCAGTGACAAGGACAATGCAAAGGGGCGCAATAAAAAGAGATGTTGTTTGAAAATTGTGGGTTTATTCGTGAAGCAGTGTGTTCTTTGTTTTTTTTCTACATTGTGTAGTACTCCTAGTGCATGTCGTGTCTCAAAAATGTAGTTCTTGCCTTCTCGGGCACCACCGAGTTGGCTCCCCCGGTTACATGTGTGGAGTAAGTATTTGAATAATTATACGCGTGCAGTTTGATCATAATTAGTCTGCTTGCATTTTGTCCAAGGTTGATTCAAAATAGAAGAGCGTTAGGCGTCCCCCGGACGATGGGAACCTTTCCATCGTCCTGCTTCGCACGCTGCCACGTGTCCCATCCCTTCCCGCACGTCATGCATGGCCGTCCATGGTTCCCTACTCTGCACATCGCCTCCTGGACGCTCTCCCTTCCCCACCTCATCGCTCCTCTGCGAGCCACATCTGTCGCCAGAGAACCCCGAAGCGCCGTCACCGGAGAGCCTCGTCGCGCCGTCACCGGAGAGCCTCGTCGCACCGTCGCCGGAGAACCCCGTTGTGGCGTCACCGACCGCCCCTTGCAGCAGCGCCGCCGTGTGTATGTAGCAGCGTCGGCCGCCCATTGTAGCAGCGCCGTCGCGCCGTCACCGGAGAGCCTCGTCGCAGAACCACTTGCAGCAGCGCCGCCGTGCGTATGTAGCAGCGTCGGCCGCCCATTGTAGCAGCGCCGCCGCGCCTCTATAGCAGATCGCCCCGCCCACTATAGCAACGCCGCCACGCCTCTGTAGCAGCGCCGCCGTCCGTGTGTAGCAGCGCCGCCCCCAATTGTAGAAGCGTCGCCGCCGTGCATGTGTAGCAGGGTCGGCCACCCCTTGTAGCAGGGTCATGGTGCCTTTGTAGCAAGGCCAACCACCGCCTTGTAGTTGCCGTGCCCCATGGCGACCGCCTCCTTCTTCCTCACCGACGACCGCCTCGCTCGCCCTTGTAGCAAAGCCGACCACCCATTGTAGCAGCGTCAGCCGCCCATTGTAGCAGCGACGCCACGCCTCTGTAGCAGCACCGTCATGCGTGTGTAGCAACGCCGCCCCCAATTGTAGCAGCGCCGCCGCCGTGCGTGTGTAGCAGGGCCGGCCACCCCTTGTAGCAGGGTCATGGTGCCTTTGTAGCAAGGCCAACCACCGCCTTGTAGCAGGGTTGCCGTGCCCCATGGCGACCGCCTCCTTCTTCCTCACCGACGACCGCCTCATCTACATCAATCGCGCCGCCGTGCTTCTCTGCCTCGCTCTGGCTTCCTCGTCGAACAAGCAAGCCATCGCATCTAGATCTTCATGGGATCGGAGATTGGGGACGCGAGGAAGAGGCTTTGGGGCCGAAATCTGGTGGGTAGGATCCAATGAGATCTGCTACAGTGAGGCATCAGCAATCAGAGTAGTGCGGCAGGGTGCCCAAGGGAGCGAGCTGAGAGAGAGAGAGAAGAAAGAGAAGCAAAGACGAGCGGAGGAGGACGAAGGGGGGAAAGGGTGGGTATCGGTGGTGGGCCTGATAGGATGCGTGTCTCACAGGAGCGGAAGACCCGAACGATGCGATCGTCCGGGGGATACACATCATTTTCCTTCAAAATATAAGTTCAACCTTACTTATAAGGGAAATCTCGGGTCAAACTAAAGTTTTACATGTCATGTCATACATGGGAACCTTCCCGTCGCTATACCCTTCCCGCCCTCGCCGCTCTTTCCCATATGGCTATAAATGTTGGATGCTCTCGCCGTCTCTAGAGCATATACTCCCGCTCCTCCATTCCCCCACCCCAAAGCCCCAAGTTTCGGCAAAGAGAAGAAGAGATCGGCGACTGCCATGGCAGAGCGCTATCCCGGCGACCCGGCGGCGACGAATGGCTTCGGCCATCGGTATCTGCAGCCGTGGGAGGCCCGCCTCCTCCACGACACCGGCTACCCGACGCCCGCGGATTTCCGGTGGCCGCCAACGTGGAAGCTCTGCGCGAGCGGCCACTACTGCAAAATAGACTATCAGTGACAGGCACAAAACACCCATTAGTGACGGGCAAAGCGCCTGTCACTAATAACTAGTCACTAGTATGAGGTTACTAGTGACAGGCAAGTGCCTGTCACTAGTATGTGTACCAGCTACAGGAATTTATATGTGCCAGTCACTAGTATGTGTATACCAATGACAGGATAAAGAGATGTATGTCACTAATTACGATCAAAGCCCATCACTGATTTGAATTTCAGTAATAAAAAAAATTAATTGTATTTTCTACAGACATTCCAGATAGCAGAATAAGATGTTATAAAAAAATTAATACATTTTTACGAATGTTTCATAGTAGATCCAGAGAATATACATGTTTTGTTCTAATAATTAACTATGAACTAAATATTCTAAAACATATCGTAAAACTATCTTCTAGTATCAACATTTCCCCACTTGTTGTCAGCATCTCAGCCCGGCATCATCAGTTTATCAACCTACAACCACAAAAGGAATTATATAAGTGATGCACCATTAGAGAGAAAAATCAAGTTAATAATAAAATAGTAACTTTTAAAGAGGAGCAACATAGAACGGTTGATGGTCATGCGATAAATGCTCCTTTTTACGAACATATCTTTAAAAAATAAGTTTGTATAATGTAACATCACCAACTACCAAGAATTAATTTCTTGGATCTACTTAGCACCATGAATTTTAAATTTCAGAGTACTGCGGAGTGTAGCAAGAGTAACATTCTTGTTCAGACTTTCTAAGCTCTTCAGAAATATAATATATATATAGTCGTTTTAACCTATTACATAGCTGATCCATAGCGGGTCGCTTTTTCCACTATTGCTTGTCCATCTCATTGAGAAAACTTTATTTGCAACGTGGAAGGAAAGAGATGAATATTTCTTTATAAACACAAAGAGGAAATAATTAATTCATCACGTTATTCTGTTTCTGAACGGTACCATGTTCCTAACTATGACTATCACTGTACACTGCTGATTGAAAAACAAATAAGAGTAAGATCATATTACTAAAATGACATACCATGTTCCGAACTATGAGTATCACTGTACACTGCTGATTGAAAAGCACATAAGAGTAAGATCGTATTTACTAAAATGACATCAATTTTTTTGTTTAACCTTCCTAAGATGCATACCTTAATAAGAACACTCGTGTTGACATCACACTGTTATCCATGTTCCTGTAGTTGATCTTTCCGGGAGCTGAATGCATTGGCATACAACGCCACAAGAATAAATTATGCTCCAAAACAATTAGTCGAGGAAAGTAATTCGGTAAATTTCTTCTAGCTACACATGCACAATCAACTGCTGGAAACTGATATGTATGAAATTTTGGTAATACAAAATTGATAAAAAAATCACAAGAAAAAACACAGTTAAGATTTGAAAAATCAGGATAAGTCATACCATTAGTACCAACATTTAGAGAGGCTGATCCATCTAAACATGCGAGTAATGCACATACTGGATATTCACACTCCTGACAAATAAGAAAATTATATGAGCTCGGTAGAAATTCAGACACTATACGTACAGAATCAGAAGAGGGCCTCACTGCCAAAAAAGATTAGAAAAGTGATAATCTTCTACCGCTAAAACACACATACATAGAAATTTCAACTAATTGATAGGAAATAGGCACATACCAATATTTGGCAGTTAGTGAGAACTTTGCGGTGGCGTGGCTGATGGGCGTTTGGGGAGCTTTTGGTGAGAATAGGTAGCAGCATTTGAGGTGCGACCGACATCATAAGAATCAATAAGAAACTAGACAGCCCAGGAATTACCGAACCAGATCTGTAGAAAAACGAAGAATAGGTGAATTGAGCCTACAAACATCGAAAATTTAAGAAATCTCAATAGCCGATCGAAGAGATCACCATACTTTCCCGTGAGATCGCGATCGCAAGTGAACCATCATCATCAGGTTCATTCCGAGATAAATGGGGAATCATCTGCAGCAGCATTGCAGGCACGTCTTGGTGGTGGCGGCCGCAATATGGTTACAAGGATAGGAGGCGAGTTGTCCTGGAGAAGGAGATCTGCGCTGCGGCAGTATCGCAGGCTCGCGGTGGTAGCGGCGGCGGCGCGACGACGTGCGTCCTGGAGGTGGAGACGTGGAGCGATAACCTGGGATTTTTTCCCCTCATATACGACTAGGATGGGGGAAGTATAAGCCACGTCTTTCTTTTTCCAAAATTCGTTTTTTTGGACCTAAGGGTGGAGAGTTGTTAAAAAAACCTTCTATGAGGAAAGTTTATTGGCAAAGGCGTGGGCATGCGAGTGTAACGGATATTAGCTCCCGTTGGATGGGCGTTGGTATAGGGGGTTTGAGCTGTATAATGTGACAGGCTTTTAAAGACGTCTATCACTAAATAGATTTTTTTATTTAACGAGGTAGGCTAGCCCAAAGAAGGGTCGGTGGCACCGGTTTGGTTGGCATGAGCTAGGGAAAATGTCCATGTTATCGATGACATGACTTTAAACATGCTCACAAAAAAAAATCCCTTTCAGCCATACTACATATTAAATACTAGTGACGGACATATTTTGAGGTCATCACTAAATATACTCCCTCCGTTTCGGTTTACAAGTCCTGCACGTAGTTCTATGTCGCCAAATTAAGCAACTTAGTATGATGTATATATTATAAAAAATATATCACCGGAAACTTTAGACTTTATATTTTCCAATGATATAATTTTTATATTATATAATTCAAATTATATAGGTCAAATTGATAACCTAGATATACGCGTAGGCCTTGTAAACTGAAACGGAGGGAGTAGCATTATCAGTGACAGGCATTTATAGCTGCCCGTCACTAAGTAATTTTTCCATTCAGTCTGCCTTCACAAAATATACTAGGGACAGTCACTTTTATACGCCTGTCGCTAGTGTTCTGTACTAGTGACAGGCTTATCCCTGCCCGTCGCTAGTAATACTTACTAGTGACAGACACAATTTTGCCTGTCACTAACCACCTGGAGGCTATAAGCCTTTCTGCAGTAGTGGGCGTGCCCATGCCACCGGTTCCAGAGGGGCATGAACGGATCTACAAGATCCAGGTCATAATCGCTGGCATGGAACCCAGCGAGGCGGAGGACTCGAAGAATGACGCCCACTGGGACGCCTTCTTCGCCGAGCGGAGGGTGCGGTAGTTGGCCCATCACGAGGGCGGAGGGCCGGCGTCGACGCGCAACAACTCCGAAGGCCAGAACCGGTGGTGGAGCATGCCTGGACGAACCCTCGCCACCGTCCTCAACCACATCGCCGATGACAACACCTCCGTCTAGGCTACCCGCCGCGCTCGCCACCGTCATTCTCTCGGTGGTGCGGGGCGGCTTCCTGGATGCCGAGGACGATGGTCGGCGCCTTGTCATCATCCTCGGCATTGGCCTCGCGCTCCTCCATATCGGTGCCAGCGAATTTGTCGTGCTTCAGGCGCCGCTTCAGCCAGTGAATCGGGAGCCAGAGTCGCCGGTGCGCTCGCCACCGCGGACGCGCTCGCACGACATCATCATCAACGAGCGTCGTGCTCCGTCGTAGCCGATTGGCCGCCTTTGCCTGGTGCTGCCGAAGAATAAACCAGCGGAGTGGGCCGAGCCGGTGGAGAACTTCCTCCTCAAAATGGCGATGGAGGCGTCGCTAAACAATGTCCCGCCGATGCCGGCCCCTGGCTCATGTGCCTGGTACAAGACGAACTTGAAGCGGGAGGAGGCTGAGCGTGCCCGGAGCCTGCAGGAGCAGGCCGAGCGGCAGGCGGCACGCAGAAACGCGCCTACCAAAGCACGCCGCTCATTTACCTCGACGACGAGGTCGCGGGTGGGCCGGAAACTTCGTCGCAGCAGTAACGTTGCGGCGACGTTTGCCAGGGCAGCTCGCAACCGCTGAGCGACGACGACAACTACACTGTCTTATACCGCCACCTCGGCATGTGATCGGCGCAGCGTCGACATCGTCTGGCCTGTACTATTTTTTACAATTTTTTAAGTTTTCCTTAGCCTAATGCAAGCCAAATTTGGGTATATGCCCGAAATTGCAATAATGTGTATGTACTTGTCTATATTTTATTGCAATCGTCTAAATTAGTTTAAATTTGCTGTGTTTTGTCGAATTTTGGGCAAAATTTTAAATTTCTGCCAACAGGCCTTGAAAATATGAGTGGAATTTCGGTCATTCACATACCGAAAGTTTCATCTGTCCGGCATTAAATAGCAATAGATTTTAGCCTGAGAACATGGAAGTGGAGTTGCTCTTAGGCTAGTCATAGTAGAAGTAACTTGAGTAGTAACATAGTCCTACATGTATTGCCAACTAAGCATTTAGATGACATGGCATGCAATTAAATGATGAGAGAGAGACTTGTGGTAACTAGCTATGTTACCATAACATCACACATTTCAAGACAAAATGAATCTACATTGCAATAAATAAGCCTTTGCATGACACCACACCTATGTTATTTGCCACTATGGAGGTAGTAATTTAGACTAGTAACATACACATGTTATTACTCTAAGTTACTCCCCACTATGACCAGCCTTAGGCTGGTTACAATTGGGGTAACTTTACTAGTAACTAAGAGTCCAAATCAGCATTTTTGCTTATGTGGCAATAATTTAATGAAGAGAGAGATAGTTTGAGTAACTAGCTATATTATTATAACGTCATACAAAACAAAGCAAAGTGTGTCTATAATCAATTTTACCACGTCTAAGTTATTTTTCCACTATAAAGATTGTAACTTAAACTAATATTAGTATGTTACTATTCTAAGTTACTCCCCACTATGACCAGCCTTAGCCGGTGAAGCTCGTAGTGGGTCGAAGAAACACTGGAGGAAATTTCAGTTAGAAAGGAGGAAGCCGGTATGAAAACGGAAATGCACATTTGATCCCACGTGCATATACTCGCTTTATTAAAAAAAAAATTAGAAAGAAAACAAAAAAAATACTTGCGTGCGTATTTGCATATTCTACGTACGTGCTCACAGGCCGTTTTATAAAAAACCGATATGTTTTATGAGCTGTGTAAAAAAGACAAAAACATGTCTTATGGAGAGTCTTATTTTAACACTAAATTTTATACTCTCTCCGTTATAAAATAGATGATTCAAATTTTTTAAAATTTAAATGAACATAGACATTATTTAGTACTTCCTTCGACCCATATTAATTAACTTGTATTTGTTAAAATTTGGATGAACCTACCTACTAAATAGTGTCTATATTCGTATGTATTTGTTTTGAAAATATTAAATTCGTTGAATATAAAATTCATATAAAGTGAGCATGCTATGCACCCGGAGCAAAATAGGCACGTCCGTATGAAAAAAAAGGAGAGGCAAGATAAAATATGGCAGCTGCCTGCAGCTTGCCTGCTTGTGAATAATACTGATGTCGTCACCAAATATCACACCTCTTTTCACCTAATCAACCAGCCGCGCGCGATCCTCTGTGCCGGACGTATCCTCGGTCCGCGCAAGCAAAGCAACCCACACAAAACGTGCCATCCGGCCATGCTTCAAGTGACTCTTTCGAGTCGCAGATCCGTCGTGCGTGACGCAAGCGGTGACACACCAGGACTATTCTCAGTTGGCACACAGCCGCGCACGCTCCAACGGCACGGCGGCGCCAACCGATCCGGTCATCAAAAACCTTAAGCAAAAACGAAATCAAGTACTTCCTCTGATCCATATTAACTTTTTAAATTTATTTAAATTTATATATATCTAGTTAAATATTTAGGCTAGATGTATTTATAGCTAGATAAAGTTAACACTATTAATATGGACAAGAGAAAATACTACTTCCTCACATCTAATCTTATTTTAGTATGTATATTCACTTAACTTAGAAATGAATCTATACAGCAAAAAAAAGTCTAGATTCATTTTTTTTATAAACCTAAACCATTTTATATTTTGAAAATATTTTGAAACGGAGGGAGTATAAAATATTTAATAGAGCAAGCACACCCAGCTCGTCTTCTCCACTAGCTCTCCAGTATAAATGCTCACCCGCATCATCGGTCCCTCCTCCCCACACCCATAGCCGCAAGGAGAAACCATTCCGATTAGTGAGTAGCAATAATGGCAAGTGAGAAGAACGCTGGTCTGGTGTTGCTGGACTTCTGGATGAGCTCGTTCGCGCAGCGGTGCCGCATCGACCTCGCAGAGAAAGGCCTCCCCTACGAGCACGTTGAAGAGAACATCATGGCCACCAAGAGCGACCGCCTCCTCCGCTCCAACCCCATCTACAAGCAGATCCCCGTGCTCCTACACGACGGCCGCATAATCATCGAGTCCCTCGTCATCCTCCAGTACCTCGACGAGGCCTTCCCGGACACCCGCTCCCTCCTCCCCGCCGACCCCAGCGGGCGAGCGCACGCCCGCTTCTGGGCCGACTATGTCGATAAGAAGGTCCACGGCTGTGCCTCCCGGCTCTATAGGGAGCAACAGCTGCAGGCGGGCGCGGAGATGGTGGAGATCTTGAGGACGCTCGAAGAGGAGCTCGGGGACAAGGAATTCTTTGGAGGTGAGCATGGCTTCGGGTTCGTGGACGTCGCGCTCGTGCCTTTCACGGCTTGGTTTGCGAGCTTCGATAAGTACTGGGGGGTCAACGTGGTGGAGGCTGCACCAAGGCTAGCGGCGTGGGCGGCACGGTGCATGAAGAGGGAAAGCGTCTCCAAAAGCCTCTACTCACCAGAGAAGGTGTACGATTTCATCGCCGTGATGAGGAAGGATGCTGGCTTCGAGTGAGTAGTAGGACATGTACTGATCAAGGAAGCAATATACTACTAGTATGGTCTTAAATTGTACGTTTTTTTTGAAGCCACGTGTTTGGTGCTACTCCCTCCGTCTCATAATAGATGTTTTAGATTTACTAGGAAACATACCCATACGTTGCATCGGAAAATAAACAAAATTACATTTTTTATGAAACCTTATTGCAGCGGGTACACCGTATTTTAGTCCCACACAATGCTATCATAGCTGCTATAACATCGATGCCAGTTGACCAAACTGTACATTTAGGGAACATTGTACATCGTCGAGCGTAGGTCCGAGGTGACGAGGTGTCACCCCCTCCTGCCACTCGAGCGACAAGTAGAGAAGGCGGTGAACCATCGGTTCCTGGTCGTAGATGGCGACAAGACATGTGGCAGTAGCTAGGGTGGAACCCTTTTTCGCCGCCTCTTTTTCTTTTATCGGGAGGAAACATGCGTCTTTTTTACTAGGACAATGGAAGTAGGCCCTTCACGCTCAACACGAGCGTTCGGTACCATCACCGAAAACAATTCTTTTGAAAACAGTGCCAACTGAAAATGGTGCACTACTCCCTCCTTGTCAGCATGATAGACATTTGGTACCATATATAGATATAGATACTTTTCAAAATAAACTTGGTCAAAACTCAAAATTAACATTAAATAAAATCTATATGGATTACATTGTGACAAGGAGGGATCTCGTTTAGATCAGTGATCTAAATGAAATATCGCGGCACAGACATATAAATCAATCCAACTCTGCCAACTGTGATGGATACTAGTCCAGATAAAGTAGAAAGTCCATGGTTAAGCAAAGTGATACCTTCAAACGGACTTGTTATATGTTGATCCAAATTCTACAAAGTATAGGCCAACTTCTGACGAGTGGAGCGAGGCCCGTCGCCTGGGGGTGCGGGGGACGGTATGGATCGTCGAAGACCTAGGTTTCCACCGATATATAAACCCCTTGTAAGCCGCCGGTTGGGACGAGAGTTGCATCTATGAAAACCCCGGCGTTTGTAAACACTCCTTGATATAGTGAAGTTTCGCTGGCTGGCGCCCATGGTTTTTTCCTCTCTTTGTTGGAGAGGTTTTTCCACGTTAAATCTGTGTCCCCTTGCTGTGTTTTTCGTTTTTCGTTCTTCGTTATCTTCTTGTCGCAATTGTAACAAGTGGTATCAGAGCCCCATGTTCTAATCTAGGGTTTGCGACATATCGTCATTGAAGTTCGATCTACCACAGCTGGACTACACCACAAGATTCTCCTTGTGGCAGGTGAAGATGCGGGCGATTCTCGCCCAAACTTCTGATCTGGATGAAAAGCGCTGGATGGATACGGTGAAAAGGATGCTAAGACCTGGTCCGCCGAAGAGAAGCGGAAGGACCGTAAGGCTTTGTCTTTGATTTAACTTCATCTGTCCAATAATATTTTGCAGGAAGTACTGGAGATGAAATCTGCTGCTGCCCTATGGGAAAAATTGGAAATGATCTGTGTGTCAAAGGATCTAACCAGTAAGATGAACGTGAAGATGAAGTTGTTCTCGCACAGGCTGCAAGAAGGTGGATCGGTAATGAATCACATATCTGTTTTTAAGGAGATTGTTTCAGACTTGCAGTCTATGGAGGTAAAATATGATGATGAGGATTTAGCTCTTCTACTCTTATGCTCATTGCCTAGTTCCTATACACATTTTCGTGATACAATATTGTTGAGCCGTGATGAACTAACCCTTGCTGAAGTACATGACGCCCTCAAACAGAGGGAAAAGATGAAAACTATGGTAGGGTCAGATGGTACGTCATCCAAGGTTGAGGCTCTGCAGGTTCGTGGCAGGACCGAGCAGAGATATAACAACTATGGCAACAGAGATAAGAGCAAGGACGGTAGAAGTCGTTCAAAGTCCAAGGGAAAGGATAAATTCTACAGGTATTGTAAGAAATCTAATCATGTTATTGATGATTGTTGGAAGTTGCAGAATAAAGAGAAAAGAAACGGAACTTACCAACCGAAAGATAGGGATGAAGGTACTGGTAAGGCTGCTGTTGTTTTTGATAGTTCTGATGGTGAATGCTTAGCTGTTTTTGCTGCTTGTGCTTCTCGTGATGATGAATGGATACTTGATACTGCATGTTCGTTTCATATTTGCTGAAACAAAGATTGGTTCAGTTCATATGAGTCTGTGCAGACTGGAGATTTTGTGCGTGTGGGGAATGATAACCCATGCCATATTGTTGGTGTTGGATCTGTTAAGATCAGGACACATGATGGCGTGATACGCACGTTGAGTGAGGTGAAGCACATACCAAGCATGGCCAGAAATTTGATCTCCCTGAGTACCATGGACGTTGATAGATACAATTATGCCGGTTGACATGGTTATACCCTACGGGTACGTAACTTCGGCATACCTAGTCCAGTCCAAGGAAGGCCCACGGCAGACATACGCTGGCCCATGAAGATTTTCGGGTGGCCAAGGCCCATGACGTCTTCGGATCCTTGGAGAGCAAGACTAGAGGAGATAGGAAATTCAAATGGATAAAACCCTAGAACTTGTAACCGACTAGGACTACGCCCGGGACCTGCCTAAGTCTATATAAAGGCCAGGAGGGTACGTCCTAGGGGAACTCGACTCATACTTTCGCACACGCATCCACGCCAGATCGAATCTGCGCACCCTGTAACCTCCGGTTCCACCGTAATCAAAGAGCAGACAAGCAGGAGTAGGGTTTTCCCTCCGGGGGCCTGAACCTGGGTAAATCTCGTGTCCCCTGGTTGCTTGTCTGTTAACCGTGCCACGATCTCCAGCATCCCCATCTTCTCCAAAACCCAAGTCCATAACAATGGGCATTGACGAGATTAAACCTCGTCAATTGGCGCCGTCCGTGGGGATTGGGGCTGCTGATTGAGCGGTCGTGACGGTTCCGACCCGATCGATCTACAACTCCGCGGCGACGGAGAATCACCTCCTCTTCGGCGCTTTCGACTTCACCGCCCACTCGCCGGCCACCATGAAGGATTTCGAGCCCGTAGGCGATGGACTCGAAATCTTGTTCGGAAGCTTCTGCTTCCAGGTGGGACAAACTGGCACCCTCCGCCTCCCTGGGCGGGTGCCCGTGCCGTCAATCAGGCCCGCTTCGTGGGCTCCACACCCCGTGCTACGCACGTCACCATCAACAGATGAGTTCTACAGCAGCAGCAGCTGCAACTCCGATCTGTGCGATCCACCTTCGGATGAAGGGACCTACGGTTCCGGATCCGAAAGCTGCGGCAGCAGCCAACCAATCTGCAGGCGCTATCTGTGCGCCGCAGTCATCCAAACCGACGAGGAAATGCCTAACCCGCCGCCCAACCCCAACCCGCAGGACAGAAACGGCGAAAACGGGGAAAACAGGGGCCACCTCATCCAACTTAGCAAAGAAGGATGGGTCGAAGCACGCCGCGCCGTCGCAGGTGAAATAGTCCTACCTCTGGACTCCTCACGTGACCTACTGATGGCATACCACTACCTCCTCATCGAGGAGCACAAGAAACAAGTCAAGATGCAGGAGACGCTCGACAAACGCAAGCAAGCAGCCTCCGAGTCCAGCGCGCGACGAGCTGCGCTCTCCGCCATGGCACCCGGCTCTAGCACAAACGGAAACCAGGGAAACAAGCATCGCTCTCGGGTGGAAAACATGGACCCGAAGGAGCGGCGTGACGTGACCCGAACTCTCCATACATCGTTCATGGATATGGACGCCGACGGTAACATCATCCCGAAGACGCCACAAGCTGCGATCATGGCAGCCACTGCGTATCTCGCGGCTCACCCACCTCCGGAGGGGAACCCGAAAAGGGCCATGCATAGGTCCGCACTCACCGGACTAGGACTAATCAGAGCTGCGCTCCATGAAGACGCTCCTACGGAGCCGAAGAAGAAAGCTCCGGCCAGGCGCGACCGGAGCCCCACTCCCTCATCCGAAGATGAAGAGGAACACGATCTTCCTCGAAGGAAGAAGAGCTCGCACCGCCATAAACGCGACTACGACGCCAGAGACAAGCTTACACAGCGCAAGATCGACAAAGCACGCGCCAAACGCGCATGCTCGTCTGAATCTGAGATGGATGAAGACGAAGGAGAACTCTGCGGGGCTCGATGCTTCAGCAGATCCGTCCGGCGAACATAGATGCCACGCAACTTCAAGCTTCCTTCGGATACTCCGAAGTTCAACGGCACGCAAGATCCAAAGTCCTGGCTCAGTGACCATCTGTCATCCGTCAAGCTTCACGGAGGCAACAAAGAAACCGCCATGCAATGCCTTCAGCTGCAGCTGATAGGCGCGGCGCGGGTCTGGCTTAGCAGCCTATCATCAGGATCTATCCGAAGCTGGGAGGAGCTCGCTTATAGCTTCATCCGAAATTTTAAAGGCACCAGCAAGAGGCCCGCCTCAATCGAAGAGTTGCGAGCCTGCACTCAGAGAACGGGTGAATCTATTCGCTCGTACATACTACGCTGGTCTACAACCAAGAACTCCGCAGCACACATCTCCGAAGAAAGGGCCATCGACGCCTTTAGGGACGGCGTCAAGCGCCCAGACTTCAAGGAAGAACTTGGGCGTGTAAAGCCCAAGACACTCGACCACCTCATGGAAATCGCCAACAGTTGGGCAGACGGCGAAGATTGCATCCAGCGGGCGCAATCAGATGAAGAGGACGACTACGGCCGAAGACGCGAACGCCGCAGCAAGAAGAGATCGCGCGTCTACGAGGACCGCGACGGACCCGACATGGTCGCAGCCGGCTACGCCGACCGCCGTAACGACAACAGCCGCAACAGCGGAGGATACCGCAGCGGAAACTTCCGCGACAACGGACGACCAACGCAGTCGTGGCAACGCCGCGACCGCGACAACGGACCCTCAGCATTCGACAAACTTTCGGGTCCATGCACCATCCACTTCTACATCGACAAACAAGATGGCAAAAGGAAAGCTAGCCACATGCTCAAGGACTGCCGCGAGTTCCAGAAACTCAGCGAAGGCATGGTGCAGATGAGGCAACAAACTCCAATTCCTGCGTTCGGAAACACACCTGCGCCAGGTGAAATAGCACACGGAGCTCCTCCACCGCCGCCTATTGGAGGCCCAAATCATATTCCGGATCATATTCCGGTTCAGCCGGTTATAAAGGAAAAAAGCGACTATGAGAAGAATCAAAAAACTGCAATTTGCGTCATAACGGCCGATGACATTAATCCTCTACAGCACCAGATTCGTCAACTACTACACCAAGTACCCAATGCAAAGATACGGTTCTGTACTTGGAACACCAGACTATATTTTCTTCGACACAGCTTCACCTACGTCCGTCGCATCGACTCAATCTACCTCAACTACATGTTCGCTTGTGGACTACGTCCGTCACGATGACCTGCCGCTCGACCACACATATCAACTCCGTTGACAACGATCTACATCTGGAGGCTCCTTCGACTCCGGTGTCCCTCTGCAGTCTTCGGCTGCGGTGACCCGCTGCATCCTTCGGATGCGGCGACCCGATGTGACCTTCGATTTCGGCGATTCGCTACGATCTTCGGCTCCAACGTCTCGGGGGCTCGGGGGCTCCCTCCGCTCCGACGATCAGCCACGGCCTTCGGCTCCAGCAACCTGTTGTGGTCTTCGACTTCTGTGAGACCCGTTGTGGCCTTCGGCTGTGGTGACCCGCTGCATCCTTCGGATGTGGCGACCTGATACGATTTTCGATTGCGATAATCTTCGGATGAGGAACTCGCTGCCGCCATCAACCCCAAGAACTCGTCGCTGCTAAGAGTGTGGTCCGTCGCGTCGACTACGTCTGCCACGTGACCCGCTACCCCGTCAACTTCGCCATGACAACCAACAAAGCTAAGTTTCCCTCTACTTAGATCTGATTTCCTTTTTAACTTGCACTCGAAACACTCGGGGGCTGCGCCCTCTTCGAGTAACCTAATGTGCCATCGGCTCCACGCACTCGAGCACCTCGAACGCGACAGCCCGAGTAGCTGATTCTGCCTGATCGTCGAATCCTTGAACTCCGAGTGCCTCGGCAAGGTACTGAGACTAAGGGTAATCAGGCTAACGAAAAGGCCTAGCATACAGTGCAAAAGTGTTTGACTCGATCGGCACCAGAATCTTACTATACAAGCCGACAGGCAAATATTCTTTACAAGATACAAGTACTTCACAACTTTTTATGTTTTCTGCAGCTTACAAGGATGTCGACTGCGTCGAGCTATTCTATCGGGTCCTCCAATAGGAGTCGACAAAGCAACTGGCTACGCCATAAACTCAAGGCCCGAGTCGAAACCCTCCTCGGATGGTTGCATCGCTTGATGCTACACAAGCGCGACGCTGACTATGTACCCGACAGAAGCAATGGTGTCGACTTCATCTGCAACGTCGAGTCTTTCTGGCTAGACGCCACATGACTCCATTACGTCGACTCTTTGTCTCCTTATGCGTGAGACGCTGACTCGATGCACTTCCGGGTCAGTGGTTTCTCCTCGCATGAGTCTCCACTCGAGTCTGCGACTCGACTAAATACTTGGGGGCTACTCCTATCAGGAGCGCTAGCCGCGCACCCAACAGACAAATGAGGACAAAATTATTTCTCTGAGTCCTACGTCGAGTTTACGACTCCACTACGGACTTGGGGGCTACTCCCATAGGGAGGATGGATTTAAGCATCCGAAAATTTTCGAGTCCTGCGGACCTAATGATTGAAACAATGTTTGAACTAAAAGTCTCCGTTCGAGTCTACGACTCGAACAAACACTTGGGGGCTACTCCCATAGGGAGCGCTGGTCGCGCACCCTATGAAATCTTCGACTGCGATCTTTCGGATCAGCACGCAAAAACTTTTTGGCAACTCTGCCCCAACAAAACACTGAGTGAGAAACAATCTCCTTGGCCACCCGAAGCACCTCCGAGGTGATAAATGTTCGGATGCTGCGTCTGCGACGCAAAGATAAGACCTACAGATATCATCTGATGGCCTGGCAACGCACCTGACTGCGCTCTGCTAGTATGAATCCGTACCAGCAGGTACGATGAAAAATCCTGACGGACGCGTTGGGTACACCAATTAAAATCACCGGAATTCCACTCCTATAAGTCCTCCGCGGCCTGAGTTGAATTACACCAGCATATGTTCCAGGCCCGGGTTAAGGGACCCGAACCTGAAGAAGATCGTGTTGTTTCGTCCTAAGACAGTTAACTGATCCTGATCTGTCGGGTGAGTCAGGCACACGCATCAACAATCCCTACACATATACTATTAACATATAACTGCTCCCGAAGGATGGAAGAGTCCTCAGCCGAATCTACGATTCGACTGATCACTCGGGGGCTACTAACATGGTTATACCATACGGGTACGTAACTTCGGCATACCTAGTCCAGTCCAAGGAAGGCCCACGGCAGACATACGCTGGCCCATGAAGATTTTCGGGTGGCCAAGGCCCATGACGTCTTCGGATCCTTGGAGAGCAAGACTAGAGGAGATAGGAAATTCAAAGGGGTAAAACCCTAGAACTTGTAACCGACTAGGACTACGCCTGGGACCTGCCTAAGTCTATATAAAGGCCAGGAGGGTACGTCCTAGGGGAACTCGACTCATACTTTCGCACACGCATCCACGCCAGATCGAATCTGCGCACCCTGTAACCTCCGGTTCCGCCGTAATCAAAGAGCAGACAAGCAGGAGTAGGGTTTTCCCTCCGGGGGCCTGAACCTGGGTAAATCTCGTGTCCCCTGGTTGCTTGTCTGTTAACCGTGCCACGATCTCCAGCATCCCCATCTTCTCCAAAACCCAAGTCCATAACAATGGGCATTGACGAGATTAAACCTCGTCACCGGTGGGCATCGAGTTCTGAAGGTATCAAAAGGTTCTCTTATTCACATGATAGGTGATATGAATTCTGCTAAATTATATGTTCTTAGAGGTAGCACTTTGCCTGGTATTGCTGCTGTTGTTACTTCTAATGATTCTGATGATTGTGGTAAAACACATCTGTGGCATATGCGTCTTGGGCATATGAGCGAACAAGGCATGGCAGAGTTGGTCAAGAGAGAGCTGATTGATGGTTGCAACATGAGTAAGTTTGAGTTCTATGAGCATTACATCTTTGGTAAGCATAAAAGAGTTAAATTCAATGCTTCCGTTCACACCACCAAAGACATATTAGATTATGTGCATGCTGATGTATGGGGTCCGTCCCGTAAGACTTCTATTGGTGGTGCTAATTACATGCTTACTATTATTGATGATTACTCAAGAAAAGTGTGGCCTTATTTTCTAAAGCATAAATCTGATGTTTTTGATGCTTTTAAGAAGTGGAAAGTTATGGTTGAAAAGTAAACTGAGAAGAAGGTAAAGGTACTACGTACTGATAATGGTATGAAATTCTGTTCTAATGAGTTTGAGGAGTTTTGCAGTAACGATGGTATGGTCAGGCATCACACCATCCCATATACTCCTCAGCAGAATGGCGTGGCTGAGCGCATGAACAGAACCATCATCTCGAGGGCTCGTTGTATGTTGTCTAATGCAGGTATGCATAGGCGTTGCTGGGATGAAGCAGCCAACACAGCGTGTTACCTCATCAACATGTCACCTTCTATTCCACTTGAGAAGAAAACTCCCATTGAGGTATGGTCAGGTTCGCCTGCTGATTATTCACAGTTGAGAGTTTTTGGCTGCACTACATATGCTCATGTTGGTAATAGAAAGTTAGAGCCTAGGGCTGTTAAGTGCATATTCCTTGGTTATGGTTCAGGAGTTAAAGCATATAAACTATGGAATCCTGAAACTAAAAAGATTTTGCTAAGTAGAAACGTTGTTTTCAATGAGTCCTTTATGTATCATGATAGCTTGCCATCAGATACCTCTCCTGTTGCTGTTGGAGAGGAGGGAATTAGTGTGTAGGTGGAGAACCTACAGAAAACTGTTGATAATGATGCTATCGTCGAAGATACACATGAGGAAAACATTGATGATATTGTTGTTCAGCACTCACCTACTGTTTTGCAACAGCCACATGAGTCCATTGCTGCTGATAGACCGAGGCGTAATTGTGGTCCTCATCCTCGTTTAATTGAAGAGTGTAATCTTGTACATTATGCTTTCAGTTGTGCTGAACAGGTGGAGAACGATTCTGAACCTGCTACATATAATGAAGCCATTGCATCCATTGACCGCGAGAAGTGGGTTTCTGCTATGCAAGAAGAGATGCAATAGTTTGATAAAAATGGCACATGGGATGTTGTGCGCTTGCCTAAACAAAAGAAGGCGATCCGCTGCAAGTGGATCTTCAAGAAAAAGGAAGGTCTGTCTCCCAAAGAGCCTTCAAGGTACAAGGCAAGGTTAGTAGCAAAAGGGTTCAGCCAGATTCCAGGTATTGATTACAATGATGTGTTCTCTCCAGTTGTGAAGCATAGTTCCATTCGTACTTTCTTTAGTATTGTGGCTATGCGTGATCTTGAGCTTGAGTAGTTAGATGTCAAGACTGCTTTTCTGCATGGAGAGCTTGATGAGGAAATATACATGGACCAACCAGAAGGGTTCATAGTGCCTGGTAAAGAGGATTTTGTGTGCAAATTAAAGAAGTCTCTTTATGGCTTAAAGCAATCTCCAAGACAGTGGTATAAAAGGTTTGATTCATTTATGATCTCACATGGTTTTGAGATGTCTAAATATGATAGTTGTGTTTATATCAAGTTTGTTGATGGGTCACCTATATACTTGCTGATATATGTTGATGATATGTTAATTGCTGCCAAGGGCATGAAAGAAATCACTACATTGAATGCACACCTAAGTAGTGAGTTTGAGATGAAGGATCTTGGTGCTGCTAAGAAGATCTTAGGTATGGAGATTACCCGAGATAGAAAATCTGGTTTGTTATTTCTTAGTCAGCAAAGTTACATTAAGAAAGTTCTTCATCGTTTTAATATGGATGGTGCCAACTCAGTTAGTACTCCTATTGCTCCTCATTTTAAATTGTCAGTTTCTCAATGTCCTACTACTGATGAAGAGTTTGAGTACATGTCAAAGGTGCCATATTCTAGTGTTGTTGGTTCTTTGATGTATGCCATGGTTTGTTCTCGTCCTGATTTATCATATGCTATGAGTTTGATAAGTAGATACATGGCTAATCCTGGTAAAAAACATTGGAAGGCTGTTCAGTGGGTTTTCAGGTACCTTCTTGGCACTTCCAATGCTTGTTTGAAGTTTGGCAGGACCGGTGAGGGACTCGTTGGCTATGTGGATTCAGATTTTGCTGCCGATTTGGATAAGAGAAGATCCCTCACAGGTTATGTGTTTAATATTGGTGGTTGTGCTGTTAGCTGGAAGGCTACATTGCAGGCTGTTGTTGCACAATCTACTACTGAAGCTGAATACATGGCTATTGCTGAAGCTTGCAAAGAATCTGTTTGGTTGAAAGGTTTGTTTGCTGAGCTTTGTGGAGATGATTCTTGCATTACTTTGTTTTGTGACAGTCAAAGTGCCATATACCTTACAAAAGATCAGATGTTCCATGAGAGAACTAAGCGCATTGATGTCAAGTACCATTTTATTAGAGACATTGTTGCTCAAGGTAAATTAAAGGTATGCAAGATCAGCACTCATGATAATCCTGCTGATATGATGACTAAACCTGTTCTTGTTGCTAAGTTTGAGCTTTGCTCGAACTTAGTTGGTTTAACTGATTAGCCCAAGTGGCTATTGGCGCCGAAAGTATTTGCTTTGTGTTGTTCAGGGAGATGGTTGTTGTTGATGCTACAAGGAGGAATTTGTTTTAAGGTGGAGTTTGTTATATGTTGATCCAAATTCTACAAAGTATAGGCCAACTTCTGACGAGTGGAGTGAGGCCCGTCGCCTGGGGGGTGCGGGGGGCGCCAGCCCCCTGCGGTACGGTAAGGATCGTCGAAGACCTAGGTTTCCACCGATATATAAACCCCTTGTAAGCCGCCAGTTAGGACGAGTTGTATCTGTGAAATCCCCGGCGTTTGTAAACACTCCTCGATATAGTGAAGTTTCGCTGGCTGGCGTCCGTGGTTTTTTCCTCTTTTTGTTGGAGAGGTTTTTCCACGTTAAATCTGTGTCCCCTTGCTGTGTTTTTCGTTTTTCGTTCTTCGTTATCTTCTTGTCGCAATTGTAACATGACTTTTCAAAAGATGATTAAGAGGAACTTCAGGGGGCATGATTTCATATTTTTATTAGCCTATGTAAGGAAATTGCAATGAACTAATGGAATAACAGTCCCCTTGTTTGGTTTTGTGTTGTGCGCGTGGTACGTAGTAATCAACAAGGTACGGCAGCTGCTGGCCTGCTTCTGATTTCGTTGTCGTCACCACATATCACATCATCGTTTGCCTGAATCCACCAGCCGCGATCCTCTGTGGCGGACATGGTCGATCATGCCTACAAGCTGGATGCACACGTACGTGCAGTCCAAGTGCAAGTGCCTCTGCTTCCGACTTCCGAGTCACCGCACTCCATCCGTATAGTACGTGACGCACGCGGTGACACCTACAGTTTGCACTAAGCACGGACGGAGCCGCTCGTTCAATTTGTTGATTTAATTTATAATCACACCAACTAATCCCAGTCGAAATGTACTTACGTGACCAGTGACCACCATCCAGGAAACACACGAACTCTCACCCACTCCACTCCCCTATATCTCCCTATAAATAGTCACCCCCGCATCCTCATACTCTCCACACCCCTGACCCATACAACAAGCACAAACCCAAGCAGAATCTAATTAACCCGATCTTCTCAGTGATCATCAATGGCTGGAGAGAAGAATGTTGGTCTGGTGCTGCTGAGCTCATCCATGAGCCCGTTCGGGCAGCGCTGCTCCATCGCCCTTGCCGAGAAAGGCCTCCCCCACGAGTACGTGGAGGAGGACCTGGCCGCCAAGAGCGACCTCCTCCTCCGCTCCAACCCGATCTACAAGCAGATCCCCGTGCTCCTGCACGACGGCCGCACCGTCATCGAGTCCCTCATCATCCTCCAGTACCTCGACGAGGCCTTCCCCAGCACTCGCCCCCTCCTCCCCGCCGACCCCTACGAGCGCGCGCGTGCTCGCTTCTGGGCCGACTACGTCGACAAGAAGCTCTACGGCTGCGCCTCCCGGCTCTATATGGTCAAGGAGGAGCCACAGACGCCGGCGAAGGTAGAGATGGCGGAGGTCTTGAAGACGCTGGAAGGGGAGCTCGGGGGCAAGGAGTTCTTTGGAGGGGAGCAGGGATTCGGGTTCGTGGACGCCGCGCTTATGCCGTTCGCCACCTGGTTTGAGAGCTTTGATAGGTACTGGGGGGTTGGAGTGGCGGAGGTGGCGCCGAAGCTGGCTGCGTGGGGGGCGCGGTGCATGGAGAAGGAGAGCGTCTCCAAGAGCGTCTGCTCGCCAAAGGAGGTCTACGACTTCATCGGTCAGACGAGGAAGAACTTGGGCATCGAGTGAGTAAGGCAGCATGCCTCTATCAACGAAGCAATGTAATGTGGTTTTGAATTTGTTGGTTCCTTGGGGAAGTGAAGTGTTCGATGCTTATTTTTCCTGTTTTATTATGTGGTAGTTTCTAGGTCTTGTGTGAAAAGCTAGTATATATGGAATAAGTAAACAGTGATGGTTTTGTTCACAATGTTGCAATTTTGTCCAAACTTGGGAGTAGTGGAGCGCTGTATGGCTGATTGCACCATATCATCTTCATTTTCAGCATTGACCTTGTATGGGAAAATCTTATGTTTACTTATTCATTGATTATAAGTGATTTTTTTTGAGATTTTGTGTAGGTACACCCACTAACTTTAGACATCATATGGCATGTGATTTTAATAAAGATCCGACAAATACATAATGAGAAGAACAAAGTGGATACCATCGGCGTTGTGACCAACATTGCGTGGTCATGTAAAATCCTATGAATTACAACGTCAAGCTCTGCATTTGCGACAAATGCCCACAACCAACACCGCTATAGTTGTCAAAAGAGTGGCATCTTTGGAGGAGGGGTGAGTTGCAAGAAATGGAAGCGAACGTGCGACAAGTCAACATGGCGACGGAGGAAAAGAGCTAGTCGTTGCATTTGATGATGGACATCGTCTCACGGAACTTGGAGACATCTCGGGTGACATGATCGACCAGTTGAAAACACAAGGATTACGAGAGACAAGTACCTGATACAATTATGCCAGGGAGTAATATTTGTACCAATAAAAATGTGACTCAAATCTAAGGGGTTGGGAGGTTCAACATACTCACCTCCAAGCAAGGCCTGGGAACAAATGTATAATATTCACACAGATGGAGCCGGGCATGATTAGGCTAATTTGAATCAATTAGGGGATAAATTGGGTATTATCTTCTATCTTATATCTGAGGGCAAAGTGTTTGTCGCCAATAACGGTTCCTTTCTTTAAAAGAAGTTTCTCTCGAAAAAACGAGTGGGAGGAAAGTAGAGATAGACGAGGCTATTGAACCTTCTCTCAAATTGGAGAGTGGCGCATCGTGAGAAGATGTTCTAGTGTTGCCTTTACCATCAAGAAGTAAGCTAATGATAATGATTATGAAGCTTCAGACAAGCATCCTTAACTTCGCAGGTCGACTAGGACAAGTACGATCTTGAATGGTACAAAAATTCTGTCTTAACTGTCATGTCGTTAGACAATGATGAACATGCGAACTATAAGAAAGCAACTATGAGCTCAAAATCTAGGAAGTGGCTAGAAGTCATGAAATCTAAAATAGAATCTGTGTGTTAAAACCAAGTATGGATTTTGGTGGACCTTCCTGATGACCAAAAGTCCATAGAATATAAATGGATCTTTAATAAGAAAACACACGTTGATGGCAATATCACCGTCTATAAAACACGTCTTGTAGCAAAGGATTTCTAGCAAATTTAAGGAGTTAACTACGACGAGACTTTCTCATCGAAGCCATGCTAAAGTATGTTCAGATTCTATTAGCTTTTGCTGTATTTTTTGATTATAAAATTTGATATATGGATGTCAAAACTGCTTTTCTCAAAGGACAATGTTGAAGAGTTGTATATGATGTAGCCAGAAATTTTTGTCGGTCCTAAGGACTCGCATTAGTATATGTAGTCGTCATTAGGATTGGCTGTGGTTGCTATGGTGCTCTGGTGGTAGGGGCTCTCGCAGACAGGCGCACTGGTGTAGGGATCTCCGCTGATAAAGTCGGGATTTCAAGCTCTACTGCTTTGTCGGTGGTGTAGCCTTCGCCGCACTTCTCTGTCGATCTTTCATGGAGAAAGAAGAGGGAGAAGACCGGGGCGAGCTCTATC
Source organism: Avena sativa (assembly GCA_916181665.1). Classification (NCBI taxonomy): domain Eukaryota; kingdom Viridiplantae; phylum Streptophyta; class Magnoliopsida; order Poales; family Poaceae; genus Avena; species Avena sativa. The sequence goes on from OV702282.1 coordinate 297,240,868, forward strand.
AATAAGTGCGATCATCTTCAGAGGGTGAGCTCCAGTTTGCTGTTCCTCTTGGCCGTCCATGGAGGCGAGGGAGAGGATGAGCTCTACCTAAAGTTCTTCGTTGCTGCAATAAGGGGAAGAAAGGACTTGTTTGTGCTCTGGCGCAGGTCGAAAGCTGTTATTCTACAGAGTTCATCCACGAAGATTATGTCTGCCAACTTGATCCAGGGCCAAAAGAGGCCACTCCACGTCGTGACGTGCAGATGACACCACGGCTCCTTCTTCCTCCATGCCACAGAGCCATTTGAGAGGATCTCTGATCTAAGCGCGACGCTCTACCCTGCTGGCGACCCAAGTGGCGTAGTCCTTGTCCTTGGTGTCGTCGACAACGGAGAAAAGGACCCGATTGTATTTCATTTTGCTATTTCAGGTCCTTCTTATAATATTTGCGGACATCTTTGTAATCCCTGTTTGGAGCAGGACTCTGGATGTAATTGTACCCGCCGATTAAATACAGCTTCTGGGCCTACGGGCCTCTTCCCTGTTTAAAGAAAAAGACGAGTCAAAACGGTTAGTCCGAACACCAAAGCTGACCACCGACCGTGAGCCCGGTCCAGTCTCCCGTCTCCCCAGCGTGAACGCGCTTGGGCCCAAAAGAGCTGGAACCGGACCAGAACGCACGTCACCTACCCACACCGGAGACAGAGTTTTGTTCTCACCGGCGACGGCGGAGCGAGCGAGATAGTCCTCCTCGGCGCAGCCACCGCACGGGATCGCGCCATCGAGCCGGCGGACAGGGCGCAGGACTAGCCGCACCGCACCGCACCGCACCGCCACGCCATGGCAGGTTCGTCGCCTTCCAGACCCCGTACATCTCCCTCCCCCTACCTACCGGAGATTTCCCCCCTAATAGTTGACTCGATCAGGCCGCGTGGGAGGAAGAGAGACGTCGATCGTTCTCGTCCAGTGTGCGTGGTATGTATTTCCAGGGATGGATTTGGGATGGGAGTTCCTGGGCGAAGGTAGCGTCTGCCGCCGATGGGTTAGGGTGGGTGGCGATGTTCAGGAACCTTTTCCGGGTTGTACTATGAATTCACGAGCGAGCTCTTGTAGGAACAATAAGCGTAATTTTCTTCAGAAATCAAGAGCTTGGGGTTTGGGAACAAAAGCGAGATGATTCTGAGCATTCGTCATGTGGGTTCTTAGGCCAGTACTTGGTGCAGGTGTTTAGCTGACTTATTTCCTGCGCATTTCTTCTACTCCAGTTTAATCAATATCAGTACCTAGAAAATTCATGCTTGGCTGGAATCTCTTCCTAGCAGTACAGTGATCTGTCCATAAGCATCCATCTCAGGCTGTTGTGTAATGTGCAACTAAAACAATGCCGTTTCGCAACGTTCAAAAAAGCGCTAAGTGCTAAGCGAGCGGTGAGGCACCGCTAAGAGGAAATGCAGCTTAAGCACAGCTTAAGCGCTCAGGGTAAAACTGTAAGGATGGGCTGGAATTAGGAAGCATGGAAGGAAAGCTTAGCACAATCCCTTCACCATTAATGTCCATGATACCGGAGATACCTAAGAGATGCGTAGACGGCCGGTGGCGATTAGGTTGAGGTCAAGCTCGATCTGGGCAGAGAGCGACGAGGGAGTCCAACTCAAGCGTGACGAAGATGAGGGGGTCGAGCGGCCCGGAGGAAGAGGTGGAGGGCACCGTGAGCGGAGCTTCAGCGGCGGTGCGGGCAGAGCCTCAACGGTGGCAACCTGTGCCGCCACTCTCCCGTTCCTCCCTCTATCTAGGGTTGGGCTCGGGGTGGGGAGAGTTCATCGATTGGAACCCTATATAATCGTTTTCCCTCCGAGATAGGCCCAATTTTTTCATCTCCTACTTAGAACCATCGACGCTCAGCGAGCGCTTTTCTGCGCGCTTCACGACTTCCGCACGCTTAAGCGACCGCTCAGCGCTTAATCAAATGCCTAAATACGCTCAGCGCTTTTCTGTCCGCTTAGGGCTAAAGCGAAGCGTATTGCCACCGCTTCTCTCAATTTTCCGCTTAAGCGCGCTTAAGCGTATGCTTTTTTGAACACTGCCGTTTCGTCGTTATAGCAATTCCTTCATGCAGTCTTGAAATGCGGTTTGCAGGTAACGGTCCACCACCAAAGCCATGGGAGCGTGTTGGGACTTCATCTGGTCCAGCACCTTTCAAGCCCCCATCTGGAGGTACCACTAGCGATGTTGTCGAGGCTTCTGGGACAGCAAAACCTGGGGAAGCTGTTTCTCCTGCAGAAAACAATGCTGGTTTGAATGTAAACAATACAGTTGCAGGGCCTTTGCCCCCACGCCCATGGCAGTAGCAACAACAACTAGGGTATGGAAATTCTTATGGAGGTGAGCAATAATTAATGCACGATTCAGCAATCCCATGCTTTTTGTGGCTTGAAATGGTTAACTTTTTAAATTTAATCGCAGGTTATGGTGCCAGTACATATAATTCTTATGGTGGATTTGGTGGGGCTTATAGTAGCGGTGCCGGTGGGCTATATGGAAATAACATGTATTCAGGTTATGGAGGAGGTTATGGTGGTTCGTACGGTGGTTCTGGAATGTATGGTGGGTCAATGTATAATAACGGGATGGGAAATCCGTACGGTGGTATGGGCATGAGTCCTTACAATCAGGGTCCTAATTCGTTCGGCCCTCCTGCACCACCCCCAGGTTTCTGGGTGTCCTTCCTACGAGTGGTAATGCACTCTTCTAGTAACTGACAATTGAATTATATTCATTAGTTCAATTTATCCTCCCTACAGTTGGGTATGATTAAGCTTTGAAAAATTCTGCCGTTCAAATGGTGATGTGTGTTCAAAACTTTGTGTGGAAGTAAGTTTGTTTGTTTGTTCTGTTTGCATTTGGTAGGTCATGATTGCTTGTTCTTGGTGAAGTTCATTCCTTCTTTATATATAAGAATTTAGTTAGTAGAACATGTTTCATGTTTTGCTAGTAATTAAAGGCTTAAATATATGCAAGCATGCAATGGCTATTGTCCGACTTACAGTTTGTTCCTTCCATCCTGTGTATTCAGAAAATCGATCTTGGTACTTTAAATAGTTTAATCTATGGATTGGGGACAATATTAGATTTATTCTTTTCTCATGGACTGCAGATGCATGGAATTGTGAATTTCTCTGGGCGAGTTGCTTTCCTTATCAGTCAGAACACTCAGGCATTCCACATGTTTATCACGGCTCTTCTGCAGGTATCGCTTGACGAGCACCTTTTCACTTGAACTCTATTCAAGCATGTTTCTTAATTTCTTCCTGAATTCTGATCCAATGTATTGCTGCCACAGCTATGTGATAAGTCTGGAATGCTCTATGGTGAGCTTGCAAGATTTGCTTTACGTTTGCTGGGGGTCAAAACAAAACCAAAGGGCAGAATTCAGGGTGCAGAAGCTCCATCATTAAAGGGTCCAGGCCAGCAATTCACAGAGGCACCAAAAGCTAGCAATAACTCGTGGGAAAATGTCTGGCGTGGGGATGGTAGAGGAGTGTAAGGTGCTAAGTGTGTGCAGTTACAGTGAGTTTTTACAGTTGAGGACGATGAGTTTGCTTACGGCTACAGGGAGAAAAGGAATCTGCTGGCTTCTGTTCAGATGCAGTTTGCATGTGAACTGGAGGGGAGGAAACAGAGTAATCCCTAATACCTGTTGTATTTACCGTGATTTCTTCCCAAGTATATATGTATAGTGCTGTTAAATGAAGAGTTTGCTGTTGTGAGAAGTGGGATCTTTTTTCCCAAGGAGAGTGAGAAAATCAGAAAAGTGATCTGACTGTTAAAAAGATGTGACTGGGAATGTGTGGTTTGTTGATTTTATAGAGTAAATATTACTTGCACCTTTGTCTGGAAGACCACAGTATGCGTGTTTTCCGTTTCATATTTGTCAATAATTAAATTTATTTAATTCATTACAACAGTTTGCTGGTGTTCTTGTGTGAGAATGACACGGAATTATTGTCTGTTCTCACACTTGTTTTTGCCAACAGGCGAACGATCATGATCTCCTTCCGAACAGTTGCTGAGTCAGATAGGGGGTACTATTTGCGATTTTGAGCTGTGTGTTTGGCTGAAAACTGTTCTGAAGTTTAGCTGTACTCTGAGCTCTGATCCTGAAGCCTGTTGTTCCTTGCCCAACATAGGAGTTCGGAGGACGATAAGGGTGGGGCTGATTTTTATCTATGTTGAGCATGTGCTTCGTACCATGGCCCTGAACTTTTGCCTTAAAACTGGATGACATGAGAAAAGGATAACGTCTTTTATGATGTATATGTACTGTGTCTGACCAAGATGGAGCAGATTTGCGTGGCATCATGTTCATTCAGTGCACTAGTCCTTCGGTGAGCATGGTCCCCGGCCGTATCTACTCCACTGAAGCAACAAACCAAACATGCCATGCCAGACACAGTTTCAACAAATTGTAGTACGTAGTATGATTTTTGTTCGAGAACCCTAAAGATGTCCATTGGAGTACAGTTGCCTAATGTCATTTATGCAGTCTTGCCGTCTGAACAAGCAAATCCGCACCGCGACAAGGTCCGGAGTCACTGAAGATGAAGATAACACAGGTCTCTCTTACAATTTTCCGCGACAAGGCCCAGGAGAAGATAATCCGCCACGACTGAACCAACAAGAACGAAGGAAAAAATGACTGGAAAATGAGTTTCCTTTTATTTGTGTCTCTCCATTGGTTTGGGTGACGCTGATGTCAAGTGGATGAGGAAGCAGTGTAGGAGGAGCCGCCCTTCATCCCAACCTCCTATAGCTCATCCGTAACCTCCTCCCTCCCTTTCTCTCTCACTAATCTCCACGTCTCCCAACATCCTTGTCCCCATCTTCACAAACCTCTCCTAGCTATATATCGCCTGGACTGCACCCCCACCACTCCCGTTCTTGTTCCCTTCTCGCGCCTCGCCTGCGTCCTCCTCCCAAGGTAACTAGAGCCAATCCATCCATCCATATTCTTCATTCAGTCGCTCCTGTGTTTCCTGTAAAAGGGTTTGTTCTTGCATCTTGCCTTTGCTTTGGACAAATCACTCTGTTGGTTCTCTGTATGAGTAGTGACATGGTTATTTACTTGTTTTCTTCCGATTCTTCTCGACATCATTTGGGGACGAGGAACATAGTTTTTTCTGCCAAAAAACAAACCAGATGCTAGCTTTTGTTTCTGCTGAAAGAGCAGCCTGCCTATCTCTTATGCAGAAACAAAATAAATGGGCATCTGCATGCACACTTCAAGAAAGCCGTCCATCCCTTTTGTTTCTCCAGCCATGGAACGTCTCTCTTTTTCTTGTTTGATTACCCTGTAACTTTTTGTTTACACGGGCTGTTGCATACCTCTACCACATGCATCTCATGTTCTCTGAAAAAAATTCTAGAGGTAAAATGGTGGCCGTTTTTGTTGCAGAACTCTAACACGCGTACCGTTCTTCGTTGCAGAGTGGTGCGGGGTTCAGTGCTAACCAGGACAAGATGGGGGAGGTCACCAATATGATGGAGTACCAGGCCATCGCCAAGCAGAAGCTTCCAAAGATGGCCTACGACTACTACGCGTCCGGGGCAGAGGACGAGTGGACTCTCAAGGAGAACAGGGAGGCATTCTCCAGGATCCTGTAAGCCAATTAAGTTCAAATTTTCCATTTATAACCAGTTTTCATGACTATATAACACAAATATTTAAACTATTTGTGACCGAGTCCAGAGCGTTCTGGAACATGTTAATTCTTATAAAAAATATCAACATCTGAATATCAAATCAATTATTATTAGAGTCTTGGTCAAAGTTTATGCAAAATAATTTGGGAATGAGACTTTTTTTTTGTTTGGCCAACAACTTCTGGATTTTCATGTCTATGTCCTCAAACAACATTATCAAATACGTTTAGCATGACGCACTTTAAGCGTTGATCCCAAAATTAATGGTCATCTGATAAGAACCTAATCATAAGTAGCAGCCTATGAATTGGAAATTGCTTTGGTTTTTTTACTGGTTGACGTCGAAGATGGATACAAAGTGTGACTTTTGCAATGAAAATGGAAAAACATTCTATTCTTGCAACGAAAATGTTAATAACAATAATTATTTAGTACTCTCATATGTGCGCAAAAAATCCTTCTTTGCAGATCTTATATACACAACATTTTGATTCCCTATTATGGTTGGTACTTGTCAATTTGCCTAGCCAAACTTCTCGAAATACTTTTTTTTATCTAACCTTTCAACATAACTTGCCAAAATAAGTGTGAACTCACACATTATTCTTGGTCGTTAGATCTATATCCAACCATCACCATCACCTCCAACATCTAATAAATAGACCACCTCCGTCCTAACCCTAACCAATATCCCTCCCCACCTCAACGGCGCCGCACTCTTTGCATATTCTTCTCCTCCACCAACTTCTAGATCCAGTGTTTCCAATCTTCCTCTTCTCGAGCTATCTTAGTGGTTCCACCATTCCTCCTCTTCTCCGGTGGTCCTTGATGTTGCCTCCCGGCAATCGGTGGTGGTGACGTCTTCCGTGCACCTCATCAAGGTGGGGAATTTTTCATCAAGGTGAATTTGGCGACGCCGTCTAGTAGTTGGCGTTGACGAGTTCCTTCATTAGGAAAAAAAGGAGGTGGATGGCCATGGTTTAGTAACAAGGTAAATTCTGACAATTTACCATGCAATTCAAATCTTAACCTCAATTCTAACCTAGTGGCAACACAGCCATGAGACGCGTCATACCAGACGAGTTGCACCCCGAGATCCTCGAGCGCCTCACGCCGCGTCCCCAAAGCCTTGTCCATGCCTCCGCCGTCTGCAGGGCTTGGCGTCGTATCGTGAATGATCAAGGTTTTCTACATCGGCACCGCGTGCGCCATGGTACACCCCTCACCATGGGATTCTTCCACAACGCCAATGCAACTCCATCTCCATTCGTGCATGTCGGTGGTTTCGCTAGCTTCTCCTTTGAGCGGCTTATTGACATTAAACACTCCTGGAAGTTCATGGACTGCCGACATGGTCGCGTTCTCCTCCATGATGAAGCCAGCAGGAGTGGTATTTGTTTCCTCGTGTGGCACCCTATGACCGGCTATTGTCATAAGCCGATCACGTTACACGGCATGTCCGTGCCGCACCACTACAAGAAGAACATCAATGTTGCACTAATTTGCGCGGCCGGGTGTGATGATGACAACCATTACATGAACTGCACACCCACAAGTCCGTTCCGCATAATCGTCGTGCATAGCGACTCCCAAGGTTGTGTGTCTACCAACGTCTTCTCCTCGCTGACTGGCATCTGGGCGGAATCCATGCCCGCGGGTCTCCCGCCCTTGGGTGTCCACATCCGCGCGGAGCCCTGTGCCATAGTCGGCAACACCATGTACCAACCACTGTATGACTATCGTGTGCTGGCTTATGACATGGGACACAACGCACTCACTATGTTCGAGCGGCCAAGGGGTGGTAATGTCCGCCTTATGAAGGTGGACGGTGGTGCACGGCTAGGCCTTGCCGCTGCACATGACCTGATTTTACGCCTATGGGTGCGGGACACCGATGCTGATGGTGGTTGGGTGTTGCGCAAAACAATTGATCTAGGCGATGTTGTCACTGGCCTGTTTACGGCACCATTGCCTTGTACGGATTCTCAGTTTCCCATGATGCCACCAGTGAAGATCATCGGGGTTGCCGAGGAGGGTGACGCTTTATTTTTGTGGACCATGGTGGGTGTATTCATGATGTGCTCCAAATCATTGGAGCTAACGAAAGTGCACGAGACGGCAAAGGGCATGGAAATCGTGTACCCATATACTACATTCTACCTCCTGCCCGCCCTGCAGTAATGTGTGCCTCCATGGCTATGCCTCACTGGCTTTCCATATGTTGCATTAGATCAAAATGTAATAGGTTAGTGATAAACATTTGGGCCGACGCTTACAGGTTTTTGTCCCGTAGGGAGTACTTGAATCTGAGTACGAACAGCGGGTTTCCTGTTATTGTGTCGAGCTCCTATTATATCTTATTTTACATTTTCTTATTAAACTATGGAAATGGGTATTACCGAGTTACTTCCTGATATCTTGTGAATTATTGACGGGAGCTGTTGCTGTTAAGTCGATCGAGAAATAGTTTTTGTTTTGGCGAATGGAGTGAGAAATAATTACTTCTATGTCAGACTAAGTAAGCTCTATGCAACTTTTTCCTGTTAATAAAAAAGTTCTATGCAACTTGTAAAATTTAGTATTACTAAATTTTAATTTCTTCTGCAAAATGAATCAATACACGCGACCACCAATTTATATGTCGTCTTAGGAATAGTCACTCACCGTCGTTGAAAGTGGACATGTTTCATATGATAAAATCATATTTCGTTCTGGTGATGTACGCCCACTTATTTTCGAATGGAACAAGGTGCTTCAAACTCCGATTCAAGCCTGTAGTCTTGGAGGATCAAGGTCGCAAAACCGACCTAGTTCAAAAGCAGGGGGTGCAACCGGGGAAAGGAAAATCAGTCCAATTGAATTTTAAAAAATAGTCATCCTGTAGTCTTAGAGGATGGAGTACAAAAATCTAGAGCACCACCATCTCTAGTGATGATTATCGACAACGTATAGTCTTGGTTTGAATTTATGTCACTTTATTATTTCTGTAACTAACGAACACTTGGTCGCGCCCTTACATGTTCAGCGATTTGTCTTGCCAGTTTTTCGAAATTGTACTCCGTGGGCTCAGTAAATTTGGCAGACAATGAATCTTTCAGCTACTAGCCTGATACAATCTACCTCGCAAAGTGTCAACCAGATCCAGTTTGCAAGCGCTGAACTCGTTAATTACCGAGGCCTGCATTTTGTAGTATTTATTTTGTCATGGGGAGTCGTTAATAATCTTGCTGCAATCATCTGTCCTGGCTAGGTTTCGCCCTCGCATACTGATCGATGTGTCCAGCATCGACATGACCACATCTGTTCTGGGACTGAAGATCTCGATGCCCATCATGCTTGCCCCCACTGCCTTTCAAAAAATGGCGCACCCAGAAGGTACGTGCGCTCTTCTTAAAGCCCCAACACCCTGTCAGCTCTGCAACATGTTTTAAATTTGGTTAAACCGGAATTATATATGCATTTGCGACAAACTGATCGAGACTGCATATTTTGCGTGTGTATTTATTCAGGAGAGTTCGCAACAGCACGGGCAGCCGCGGCAGCAGGAACCGCAATGGTAATGTTGGTGTAGTCACTGCAACTGTATATATGGACCATGCCTGAATCTAACACACTTGGGTCGACGTTGGCCACCATTTGTGTTTTTGCCTTTCAGACACTGTCATCGTGGGCTACCTCGAGTGTGGAGGAGGTCGCATCCACTGGGCCGGGGATCCGCTTCTTCCAGCTCTATGTAAGAAGCACATCCATCTCGCTACTCGTGCCTCTGTATATATCAGCATCAGGAGGTCTGCTGTTCTGAATGCGCTATGGACGATGGACATGTTCAATTTGTAGGTGTACAAGGACAGGAAGGTGGTGGAGCAGCTGGTGAGAAGGGCTGAGAAGGCCGGGTTCAAGGCCATCGCGCTCACCGTGGACACCCCGCGCCTCGGCCGCCGTGAAGCTGACATCAAGAACAGGTTCGTGCTGCCGCCCGGCCTGACGCTCAAGAACTTTGAGGGTCTGGACCTCGGCAAGATGGACCAGGTTCGTTCGTGTTCCTCATTGGTCCGCCGTGCGCGTGCTGCGGTTTTGTTTCTCTCATCTCATCTCGGTTGGCATTGGCGGTGCAGGCTAATGATTCCGGGCTAGCGTCGTACGTCGCCGGGCAGATTGACCGCACACTGAGCTGGAAGGATGTCAAGTGGCTGCAGACCATCACGACCATGCCCATCCTCGTCAAGGGAGTCATCACTGCAGAAGACGGTAATTGATCGTCCAGTCTCGCCATCTACTTAATTTGATGAAAGGCTAACAAAGATCAGTCGATATATGTATGCGTGACTGATGCTGACATGCTTGGTCATGTCCGTGCGCGCAGCTCGTCTGGCCGTCCACTCCGGCGCGGCGGGCATCATCGTGTCCAACCACGGCGCCCGTCAGCTCGACTATGTGCCCGCCACAATCAGCGCCCTCGAGGAGGTGGTCACCGCCGCCCAGGGACGCATCCCGGTGTACCTTGATGGAGGCGTTCGCCGCGGGACCGACGTCTTCAAGGCGCTCGCCCTTGGCGCCGCCGGGGTTTTCGTAAGTCATGCATCCACAAATAACTATATTGGTCGATGAGTGACTACCTTTGTTGGCAGGATCGGGCACTGAATTGATCTTACCTTTGTTTGCCAGATCGGGCGGCCGGTGGTGTTTGCGCTGGCGGCGGAAGGCGAGGCCGGGGTGAGGAACATTCTGCGGATGATCCGCGAGGAGTTCGAGATCACCATGGCTCTCGGCGGATGCACCAAGCTCAGCGACATCACCCGCCGCCACATCTTCACCGAGGGCGACCGCCTCGGACGCCCAGTGCCCAGGCTGTAAGCCAAGCCAGGCACCTCTCCTCGGGCTATCAACGGCGCCGGCTCGACGTACGGCCGGCCAAGCTAGCAAGCTCGCCACATCCATTTCACGCAATAATTAATCCGAAACTTTATAGCTCGTCGTCGTCGGTGACCCGGGACGACGGTGGGTCGTACAGTAGTAGATAAAATTTTGCGTCTTGTCCACCGGCACGTCTCGTAATTTCACCATATTTTACATCGGCTACACGATTATTGTACTCGATCCTGTTGGGTCCGCACGTATATTCATCGATCATGTATTTATCCTACCGTACATTGTCATGGAATATGGGTGGACTTCACGCTGTCATCTCCAAAGCAGGTTCTACTTTTGGTTCGTACTTTTTTTTTAATATTTTTGGTTTGTACTTGTTGTGTGTGAGAAAGAGGAAATTGCACTTATACACATATCTAAAAGAGTAAATACATAAGAAAGCGTGTGTCTACAAGTTGATTAAGTTGCTCACAATTTCTAAAGAATAAACCTCACCGGTGGCTCTAATTCTTTTTCCGTGCCTTCACTTAGGTCCTAGTTCTTTGAAATTGCACATCTAAGTCCTAAATCTTTCGGAATTGAGTCACGCGAGGTCCTAAACCGGTTTGACTCAAGTTGATCGGTGCCACATCAACAATAGGGCCCATGACGCATATCAGCCACCCTGCATATTTGCAAATAGCCCCCCAATATTATATTTTTCCAAAATTCGGTCCATGTGGAGTTGGACTTGGCCCATTTGGCCCCACCTAGCACCCCACCTATAATTGTCTTCCCCGGCTCCCACAATCGGCGCGACGCCCTCCATCCCTCGACCTCGCGCAGTGAGGCAGAACCAACAGTCCAGTGCTCTAGGGACCTTGTCAACGCGAGCAAGAGAGGGATGTGCCGTGGTGGATTCGACTCCCCCTAATGGTGCAGGTGGACTTCTGAAGCACATGCCAAGGCAACGAGCAGAGTGCCTCGTACAGGAGCGCACTACAGAAGGAAGCCTGGCGGAGGGGATCTCGGCTCCATGGGTGCGCTGCGACAGGGATGTAGCAACGGGCGCGCGCTGCAGCGGGGTTGTGGTGACGGGTGCGCGCTACGACCGGGATGCCAGCGAGGGGCGCACGCTGCGAAGGGGAGCCTAGCGGGGTGCGCTGTTGGAGCATGTTGCGGAGGGGACCACAACGGAGGCACACGCTACTGAGGGGATACCAGCAACGGGAGCACAATACTAAGGGTTTCCGACGAGGAAGAAGGAGAGGGGGAGGTCGGGTAGGAAAAAAGAGGGACATGTTATTTGGAAGGAATACAAATGGGAGGGCCTTTTCACAAATATGAACATCTATTCAGGTCCCGCTGTCGATGTGGCACCTGTCAACTCGAGTCAAACCGGTTTAGGACCTCACGTGACTCAATTCTGAAAGATTTAGGACCTAGACGTGCAATTTTAAACAACTAGGACCTAAGTGAAGACACGGGAAAAGAATTAGGACCGCTAATACAGTTTACTCATTTCTAAAATGTCTAACTACAAAAGTTCTCTCGGATAAAAATTCCAAGCAAGATTGTAGATTTAGAACAACTAAAGGTAGATACTTTCATTAGATAAAGGATCAAGGCCCTACGACATCCCGACATTAGTCCTAGTTGTAAGGGTAGCCTCAACCTAAGGGCATCTCCACCGGGCCGACTCAAACGGTCATCACAAACAGTCCGTTTGTGTCCGTTTGGGTCGGGCCGTGGTTAGTATGGGTAAGGGGTCCGGCCTGTCCGGTCAGCCGCGCCCAGCGGCGCGATCCATTTGTCCGTGCTGGGCGAGGCAATTTTTTTAATTCAAACACAAACAACTCGCGCGAAAAACTGGCAAAGTTCATATTTAATTTACATTCAAAATATAAAAACATAATCTAAACTACTAGCCCTAGCTACCGATCTTCGCGCGCCAGCCCTGCCTCGTCTATCTACGGGTCGAGGTCGATGTACTCCGGCGGCGTCCAAAGGTTAGGCGGAGGCAGGGCCGGAGCGGGAGTGGGAGCGGGCGCAGGCGGGTTGATCGTTCGCACAGGCCACAACTCCCACTGTTGGAGGTGCGCCAGCTCCATCCCTACCTTTGGCGCGATCGGAGGCGCCCAAACCGACAACGGCGATGGTGGTGGCAGCTGAGTGTTCGTCTCGGCCACCATGCGGGTGAGCACGAGGGCCTCCTCGTAGCCACGCCACTGGGCCTCCTCCTCCTGCGCGCTGGTCGCAATGGCCTGCTCGATGAAGGCGTCCTCGTCGTAGCCCCTGCTTGGTGAAGGCGTCCTCAACGTCGTCCACCACCTCTTGCTTGACGACGATGTCGTTGTCGCCGCCCTCGTTGTTGCCGTCCTCGCTTTCGAGCTCGGCGTTGGAGTGGTTGAAGACGCCCTCCTTGTCCGAGTTGATGTCGGGGATGTCGTAGACCTCCCCCGGTTGCAGTCACGGCGGATGGTGGTACTGCGGCGCACCTTGTGCTCCCAGGCGAGCCACTGCTTCTAGTAGGCCACGCTCTGGTAGGCTGGGTCGCAGCGGTGGACCGACGGGAGGCTCCTAATTCGGCGGTGGATCTCCTCCTCCAGCCCTTTGCCCCCTTGGGCACGAGCAGCACCAGAACACGGCCCCGGTTGAGGTGCCAGCCTGTGGGGAGCGACACGTCGTTGTGCTGGATGCCCTGTCCCTCCCTCCAACGGTGCTCGCACTCCGTGATGCGGAAGTACTGGCGGTAGCGGCGTGCTCCCTCCGGCCGCGATGGCGGGCGAGCCTCAACGCGGCGACCCTGGAAATCCTCCGGTCGCGGCGAAGGCGACATGGACGTGCCACGGAGGAAGGCCGGCATCCGAGGGCGCTGGCTGCTAGATCCAGACGCCTTGTGGTCATTCTTGCCCCTCCCCTTCTTCAGCCATGACGACGTTTTCATCGTTGGCGGTGGTGGTGGTGGCGGCGGCTAGGGTTTGTGATGGCGAGAGGTGAGGAGTGCGGCACCGACGTGCGTAGGGTTTAAATAGCCCCTTCACCCGTGAACACGCGTAGCTTCAAGCTCCTTCGCCATCAATGCCGACACGGGAACGCAGGCGGCGCCTAGTGGGTCAGTGTGCCGTCGCGTCGCCATTGATGGCACAGGCTGCCGCCGGTCAGCCTTTCGCGTAGCGCCTCTGAATCACTGCCGCGGTTGCGTCTGAATCGGTGCTCCTGACCGTGTCCAAAATAAATGCCGCGTGTGGCTGGCGGGTGGGCCAGTGGCACTCGCGGGCACGATATCCGCGTTGTCCGCGCGCGTTTGGGCTGACGCAGCCGAGGCCTAAATTAGATGCACGGATGGGTCGGGCCGGATGCGTTTCGCCGGATGGGTCGCCCCGCTGGGGCACCGCGCACGCCGTGCGCGTCTGCGCGGACAGTTTCGAACACGCGCAGACTGTTTGGGTCGTCCCGGTGGAGATGCCCTAATGTCATGAGCTTTGAGCATCAGTTGGGCTCAACAGGCAGTGCAAAGCCCACACGCTTTTTCCTCCCACGCCGCTATCTCTTCCGAAGATATCTCCCGAAGATCTTCTAAGGCCTTTGTCGAGCGTCTCCCTGGGGATTAGAACCCCAGATTCTCCGCATGGGGTTCTCGACACATGTCCCAGGTCCCAACAATATTGTTACTTGCTTTCCTGTTTCTTTCTCTGGCTCTTCTCTCTTCCTTCTTTAGGGCCTGTTCGGCAACACTCCGGCTCCAAACTCCACGACTAAAGCGGGCGGAGCAGTGCCAAACGCGTTAACTTTGTGAATCTCAAATCGTTGAGCGGAGCGGCACATAGTGCAATATTGCGAAGCTGCCTATCGCTCGCTCCTCGTTTCAAAAAAAGCGGGATCGGGATGAAATTACAAAAAATGCCACCACCAAGTAACCGGTACGAGTGTATTTTTTCTCTCCGGTCCTCTCTATCGATAACATCCTAAAAATACAGAGACGAACTAATGCGCCGCCCGCGCTCGAATCCTAGCGCGCTTCTAGTTGAATCACTCGCATCGCCGCCGAATCAAGGCCGCCGACGGCTCATATTCCTCTCCCCACTGATGATTTACGTATTCCCTCCGATGAACCGAGACCACTCGCCGCCTCCTTCGGTTTAAATTTTCTCTGCCCGACATGACCTTGGTTCTCCGCCAAGAGATCGCCGCCACGACCTTGTGCTGCCGCCAAAAGTTCTCGATGCTCGTGTTTGGCCTCCATGGTGAGCAGTCACTCGACTCCAGCCCATCATCCAGCATCTCCCACCAGGCCAGGTTTGTTTGTTTCTACCCAACCGGTCGGGCTCTATTTGCTTCGAATGGGCTGGTAGCCCATGCTCGCATAGAGCGGAGCCAGCCAAACGATAGTTTGACCAGGTGTTCGATTGGGAGAGCTCTTCGCATGTGGATTGGAGCAGAGCGATGGGTTTTTCTAGAGTGGAGTGTTGTCGTAAGACCTTAATCCAGGAGCACCACCTAGCCAATAACCCCGCAGCGGCCTGTCACCCACTCCTCCCTTGCCTCACATTCGATGCTGGCAGAGCCACGCCACCGCCCTTGGAAATCGCGGCGCAAGCTGCTACAAGTCATCACCGCTTGCAAGTGGGCTCGCTACTAACCTCTCTCTGGTGAAGCTCCCTTGCTACCATAGTTGGTCAGTGCCAGTTGGCACCGTCGAAGCTTCAAAGAACAATCTTCACAGCTGCAAGCGGACGTCATGATGCAGCCCGTCCTACGACCGCTACTACATCTACTCCCACGGGCTACCCAAGTGGACCCATGAATCGCGCCCGAGCCAAACTCCTTCAAACTAAGGTGAACTCGCTCCTCTCCTTGTGTGACTTCGACACACCCTTGGATGGCTTGCTACTTCACACGCAAACTCTGTGCATCATCAGGTACGAAGAAGCCACCAGTCGCTGCCAGACGCAAGCGGTACTACCGGTTGGGACGACCGGTACTACCGCTCCAAGCGGTCCTACCGCCTCCTCCTACCGCTCGCCACAGGAAGCACCGCTCCACGCCCCAGAAGCAAGCGATACTACCGGACCTGCAACCGGTACTACCGGTGGCCGGTACTACCGCCCCCTCCTACCGCTCGCCACAGGCGCCTCCGACGGAAGCTCCAGGCCCTCAAGCGGTACTACCGCTCCGGAAGCGGTACTACCGGTTACCACCGGTACTACCGGTTGCCGGACCGGTACAGACCCTGATCGCCTCAGTTCGGCCCTGTGCCCTGTAACCCAACCTATAATTTACCTTTTCATTCCGAAACTACCCCTGTTTTGTGGCTGGACTATATATAGCCCCCACCCTCTATTGTAAACCCTTAGACTTGGATAATAATAGATATTAAGGAAACCCTTTGAGGACTTATATCTATTGGTCTCATGCTCCTAACAAGGAGCACCGGATTATCCACCCACCTCTTGGATCTTGCTTAAGTGCGTTCAAGTTGTACAAGGCCTTGGGTTCTCGGTTTCTCGCCCCCAAGTCGTCAAGAACTCACCAAGCACCTCATCCCCCGTTGTTGGCGTGGAGAGCGAGCTTCGCCCAACACCGATCCTAGAGATTATGTTGGACCGGTTGCCACCGGCGTGAGAAGTAGGCGTGTATCGTGTTTTGGTGTGTGTGTGTTCGTGGTTTTCATCGCCTTCCTCGATTTCATCCCCCGACCTCCTCGTTCCCCTCGTTTCTCATGGAATTCGTGAAAGATCGGGCCAACCCCAGGGTTACCCCATAACATATTGGTATCAAGAGCACGGTTGATCACGAATTCCCCCCCCCCCCAATTTTTCTTTTATCCGCCTTAAAAACGAAAATCCTACCAAAAAGAGCCCCAATTTGCCTTTGGATCGATCTCTGGATTTGGTGAGTTTTTCGTGGTTTTGGTCCATAGATCTGTTGCTTTGGGAGTCGATCTATAGCCCCTGTTGTTTCTAGCCCAGTCTTTCGGTCAGTTTTCCCACGAATTTGAGGTTTTTGGCAAGTTCGCCTCGTTCCTGTCCTGTGCCAAGCGGTACTACCGGCTGTGCAAGCGGTACTACCGCAAGTGACCGGTACTACCGGTAGTACAAGCGGTACTACCGGTCACCGGTACTACCGCTCGTTACCAGCGGTACTACCGCTCGCCTCTGACCGCGTTTCCTGCCCGTTGCCGCCTCGTTTTCGTTCGCTGACCTTTCCACCTCGCTCGTTTTCGTCCGCATCAAAGTCATTCCGCGCTACGAACCCAGAAGATACGAAGGAGATCGAGCGTCAAATCAACCAACTCGTCTCCAAAGGTTTGATCCAAGTAAGCACTAGCCCAAGCGCGGTTCCCGTGATCCTAGTCCCGAAAACGGATGATACGTTGCGGTTATGCATGGACTGCCGTCCAATCAATGCTATCACCGTGCGTTATCGACATCCTATACCGCGTCTTGATGACATGCTTGATGAGTTATGTGGAGCCACTATATTTTCGAAAATTGATCTTCGTAGTGGCTACCATCAAATTCACATGGCTGAAGGTGATGAGTGGAAAACCGCCTTCAAGACCAAGCTTGGTCTCTATGAATGGTTGGGTATGCCTTATGGCTTATCCAATGCCCCATCTACCTTCATGCGCCTCATGAACCATATTTTGCGATCTCTCATTGGAAAGAGTGTAGTTGTTTACTTTGATGACATTCTTGTCTATAGCAAGTCACTAGAGGAGCATGTTACTCATGTTAAGGAGGTCCTCCAAATCCTTCGTCATGAAAAGCTTTATGCTAATCTCCCCAAGTGCACGTTTGCAAGAGACAAGCTGATTTTCCTTGGCTTTGTTGTGTCTTCTAATGGCATAGAAGTGGACGTCTCCAAAGTCAAGGACATACGAGATTGGCCCACCCCTACAAATGTTAGTGAACTTCGTAGTTTTCATGGGTTGGCTGGCTTTTACCGTCGCTTTGTGAAAGATTTTTCTACAATTGCTTGCCCCCTCAACGAATTGACCAAGAAGAATGTCACGTTCGTTTGGGGAAAAGCACAACAAAAAGCTTTTGATGAGCTCAAAAAGAGGCTCACCGAAGCACCGCTGCTTGCATTGCCGGATTCACAAAAACCTTTGAGATTGAATGTGACGCTAGTGGTATTGGCATTGGTGGCGTCCTTATGCAAAATGGGCGTCCTATTGCTTACCATAGTGAGAAACTTGATGGCGCACGCCTCAATTATCCCATTTATGACAAAGAACTTTTTGCGTTGGTTCGTGTTCTTCAAGTGTGGCAACACTATCTTTGGCCCAAAGAATTTATCATCCATTCCGACCATGAGTCGTTGAAGTATCTTAAGGGCCAAGCCAACTTGAGTAAAAGGCACGCAAAGTGGGTTGAGTTTATGGAGTCTTTTCCTTACATCGTCAAATACAAGAAGGGCAAAGAAAATGTGGTAGCGGACGCCTTGTCTCGCAAAAACACAAGCCTTCTTACACGACTCGAAGTCAATGTCTTGGGTCTTGAGGACATCAAATCTTTGTACGCATCCGACTCTTTCTTTGGACCAATATTTGCACAATGTTCAATGGACAAAGGGATTGATGATTTCTATTTGCATAAGGGTTTTCTTTTCAAACAAAACAAGCTTTGCATTCCGAAATCGTCTCTCCAACTTTTGCTTCTTCAAGAGTCCCATGGTGGAGGCCTTATGGGTCACTTTGGCCGTGACAAGACATATGACATGCTCTCCACTCACTACTTTTGGCCAAAGATGAAGCGCGACGTGGAGCGCCACGTTCAACGATGCACTACAAGCTAAGTCCAAGTCCAACCCCTTTGGTCTTTATATGCCATTGCCTATTCCTCATGCACCTTGGTCGGACATTAGCATGGACTTTGTGTTAGGCTTGCCTAGATCGAAACATGGTCATGATTCCATATTTGTAGTCGTGGATCGCTTTTCAAAAATGGCACATTTCATTCCGTGCCATAAGACCGATGATGCTTCACATGTAGCAAACTTGTTTTTCAGGGAAATAATTCGGCTACACGGCGTGCCAAGAACAATCGTCTCCGACCGCGACGTAAAATTCATGAGCTACTTCTGGAAGACCCTCATGGCCAAGCTCGGCATCAAGCTCCTCTTCTCGTCTGCCTCGCATCCTCAAACCGATGGACAAACCGAGGTCGTCAATCGAAGTCTTGGCACACTTCTCCGGGTATTGATAAAGAAGAACCTTAAAGACTGGGAGGAATGCATTCCACACGCCGAGTTCGCCTACAACCGCGCCAAGCACTCCACCACCATGAGGAGCCCGTTCATGATCGTCTATGGCTTCGAGCCTCTCACCGCGCTCGATATCCTTCCTCTTCCACTTCATGAACGTGCCAATATGGACGTTGTCAAGCGTGCCCAAGCAATGATGAAACTCCATGACGACACACGAGCTACTATCGAGCAACAAGTCCTTCGCCAAGCATCAAGGCTAAACAAGACCAAGAAAGAGATGATCTTTGATGAGGGCGACCTTGTATGGATACACTTGAGTAAAGACCGCTTCCCCAAGGAACGCGACTCCAAGCTAAAGCCACGAGGCGATGGACCATTCAAGGTGCTAAAGAGGATCAACAACAACGCCTATGTGATCGATATACCAACATCGAAATATCTTGTGAGCTCGACATTCAATGTCAAGGACCTCTCACCCTACCATGGCGAAGAGGAAGTTGTGACGGTTGAAGAGTCAAGGACGACTCTTTCCCAAGGGGGGGGGAGCTGATGCAGCCCGTCCTACGACCGCTACTACATCTACTCCCACGGGCTACCCAAGTGGACCCATGACTCGCGCCCGAGCCAAACTCCTTCAAACTAAGGTGAACTCGCTCCTCTCCTTGTGTGACTTCGACACACCCTTGGATGGCTTGCTACTTCACACGCAAACTCTGTGCATCATCAGGTACGAAGAAGCCACCAGTCGCTGCCAGACGCAAGCGGTACTACCGGTTGGGACGACCGGTACTACCGCTCCAAGCGGTCCTACCGCCTCCTCCTACCGCTCGCCACAGGAAGCATCGCTCCACGCCCCAGAAGCAAGCGGTACTACCGGACCTGCAACCGGTACTACTGGTGGCCGGTACTACCGCCCCCTCCTACCGCTCGCCACAGGCGCCTCCGACGGAAGCTCCAGGCCCTCAAGCGGTACTACCGCTCCGGAAGCGGTACTACCGGTTACCACCGGTACTACTGGTTGCCGGACCGGTACTACTGGTCCTGCCAGACCCTGATCGCCTCAGTTCGGCCCTGTGCCCTATAACCCAACCTATAATTTACCTTTTCATTCCGAAACTACCCCTGTTTTGTGGCTGGACTATATATAGCCCCCACCCTCTATTGTAAACCCTTAGACTTGGATAATAATAGATATTAAGGAAACCCTTTGAGGACTTATATCTATTGGTCTCATGATCCTAACAAGGAGCACCGGATTATCCACCCACCTCTTGGATCTTGCTTAAGTGCGTTCAAGTTGTACAAAGCCTTGGGTTCTCGGTTTCTCGCCCCCAAGTCGTCAAGAACTCACCAAACACCTCATCCCCCGTTGTTGGTGTGGAGAGCGAGCTTCGCCCAACACCGATCCTAGAGATTATGTTGGACCGGTTGCCACCAGCGTGAGAAGTAGGCGTGTATCGTGTTTTGGTGTGTGTGTGTTCGTGGTTTTCATCGCCTTCCTCGATTTCATCCCCCGACCTCCTCGTTCCCCTCGTGTCTCGTGGAATTCGTGAAAGATCGGGCCAACCCCAGGGTTACCCCAGGGATACCAGATGATGGAGGGGTTAACCTCTTGGGTGCCCGATCTTCACGGATCTCGTGGTCAAATCGATGGGAAAGCGAGGGGAAAGGGAGAAGGTAGCGGAAGCGAACACACACCTCGCGAAGAACACGATGAACACACGCAAAACTCACACGATACAAGGCCGATTGCTCCCGAACGGCGGCCACCGGTCCGATAGAATCCTCGCAAGGAAAGATCGGTCAACGTGCTCCCTGAAATCCACGTCGGAGAGGGAAGAACACCTTGAGGAGGGTCTTGACGACTTGGGGGCGAGAAACCGAGAACCCAAGGCCTTGTTCAACGATGGATGCGTGATGCAAAGTCCAATCGAGGTTGGTGACGATAGTCGGTCCCCTTGGTAAAGGGGATGAGGCAAAACTAGAGATTCCACAATGGGGGTTTTCTTTAGTCTATCATCTATGCCTACGGGATACATGAGGGGTGGGGGATCTATTTATAGGCCAGCCACTAAACAAGGGTAGTTTGGGGATAAACTAGTCGAATAGGTAAGTAAAAGGGGGATACATGGGCTGTGGCCAAACAGGTGCGCGCAGGCACATATATGACCGGTAGTACCGGACTCGGGACCGGTAGTACCGGTCATCACCGGTAGTACCGCTCATGGTATCCGGTAGTACCGCTTGCAGGCGGTAGTACCGCAAGCCAGTACCGGGGCATCCAGTGGTGATGGCGCAGGCTTCAGTACCGGGCGGTAGTAGGGGGCGGTAGTACCGCTGACCGGTAGTACCGGTTCCGACGACCGGTAGTACCGCTTGGACCTGGCAGCTTCCGACCTGTATTCTTCCGTCTCCTCTTCCAAGCCTCCGTCTTGTCGGGCTTGATGTTCCGGGCTTCCTCCCTTGCCTCCGTACTGGTCGATGTGAACCTATCATGCATATGTGACGGAGTATGAAGTATCATACCATTCAATAGGGTAGGAAGTGGGCTCGCATAGAGGAACGGATTCACCTTTGGAGTCCATGACGACTTGGCGTAAGTTGGAGACCTTGATGTAGTAACGACCGGAGGTCGGGCTGCATCATCTCCCCCCTTCAAAAAGAGTCGTCCTCGACTCTACATGCTCATCACCAAGTAGAAGCGGTCGAGAGACCTTCTTGATCCTGGGGTTCACCATATAGTCGTCCTCGAGAATATTGACTTGACAACACTTCAATGTTCCTTCACCTTCCTTGAAGCCTACAAAGCTCACAACAAAAGCAAAGCAACACTCAAAGCGTAGCCAATTCATGAAGATTATTGCATGAGTCCTCAAGTAGAAGGAAGTCACCTTAGCTTGTAGAGATAGCTCGATGAAGGGTAGCCATAGGTAACTCTCTTCGGTTCTTCTTGTCAACATATAGTCCATAGAGGTTGACGTGTATGCACTTGTACCTTCACACAACAAAGACCAAGCAAAATATTTTCGTGCGTGATAGAGGAGCATGTCAAATGTGGCATGTCCATTCTTGTTCACAACACGATTAGCACAACTCAAGTATAGCAAACAGGATGCATATGCATGGTCAATGTGCATGGAAGTCGTTGCAATATCATCCAAATGTGGGAACTCAAAAACTCCATATAACATCTTATTGTGGCACTCAAAGCAATCGAATAGAAATTTTATCAACATCTTTGATGCAAAGCTTGGAGAATTTGGCAAAAACACAAAAGGAAGCATATCCAAAACAAAAGTATTATGTTTGCAAACAAACCAAATGAAAGAGCAAGTGGTCCTTATGTTTGTTGCAACAACAAGACGAGATTCTTGGAAGCTCTCATGACAATACATGCTCTTAATGGAATTGTGGTTGCACCCAAAACATCGGAAAGAGAAAATGTTCAACATTTTTGTTACAACACACAAAACATCATTATCTAGATGCGAAGAAACATGAATGTCACAAGGGGAGATAATACCATTAACATGCTTGCAATCAAACCATATGAAAGAGCAATTTGCCAACATGAAAGATGCAAAGCATGCAAAAGGTATCAGAGCTGGGTTCGATCTTGAACTTACTTGTGGAATGCTCTCTAGAGCTCTTTTTGTCAACTCGTGCTCAACCGAGGTTGACATTCTCGTGCGGGTACCTACACACATCATACACAAAAGGAAGAACGTGTGTGCATGGTAGAGATACACATCATCCATCATGACGTATCTCTTTTTGTGCACATCACCATTAATGTCATTCAAGTATGAAATAGATGCATGGTGAGTATGCAAGTGGGGAACATGCTTATCATGGCAATCATCAAAATCTCCAAAAATTGAGAAAGCTATGGGGGCCATCTCATTATAACGCATATGATCAATATTGTTGCAAGCAAAACAAGTGAAATAGCAAGCATTCATCTTATCGCAAGCAACGGGAGAAAATGAATGACTAGCATGACAAGGCAAGTCCAAAGCAATTGGAGGATACACACAAGATGCATAGCATGGCATGTTTATGGCAATGATATCGCAATCAAACAATTCCACATGATCAATATTATGCAAAGGCAAAGCATCACATGGGAATATGTATGAAGCATAAGTAATGTCACAAGTATCATCCATAGCATGCATATCCTCACAATTCATCATGTCCACTAGTGGGATCATGGCATCATCAACACCCTTATTGTTACCTTGTTCATACCTCTCATATGAATTGGGTGTTGTGGAAGTAGTGGTCTCCTTGTGGACGACTTCGTCTTCTTCATGTAGCCATGGCGTCGCATCATCTTCGTGCACCATGTTCATCTTCTCCAATTGAGGCATCATTGCTTCATGGCTTGGCGCGTCTTCATCCATGGAACCTAGCACAACACAAGAGAACACACTAGAGGTAGAGGGTAAGTTGTTA
Organism: Avena sativa; assembly: GCA_916181665.1. Classification (NCBI taxonomy): domain Eukaryota; kingdom Viridiplantae; phylum Streptophyta; class Magnoliopsida; order Poales; family Poaceae; genus Avena; species Avena sativa. Next base: position 297,264,067 of record OV702282.1, read on the forward strand.
GAATTCGAAATGGTCTCACTTGACCTATCAACTACCACTCTCAACTCACTAGTAGTATCGCTCATGCCCTCCAAGTGGAAGCACTCAATCTCACATAAGGTGGAGTCACTCATGTCACTCTTGTTCTCACTCAAGTGGGCTAAGTGGCTCTCATACTCACATGGGATTGGTACCACATCATCACTCAAGCATATGGGGGTAGGCTCGGGTTCCTCAACTCCATGCGCCTCCTTTGGTGAAGGGAAAATCTCATGCTCACCATTCTTGACATTGTCGCCTCCAAGGTTGGATGCCGTAAGATGGGCATCATTGCTCGCCTCCATGGTCGAAGGGAAAATCCCATGCTCGACCTTCTTGTGGCCATCTTGTAGTAGTGGTGGAGGTAGGCTCATGCTATCCAACTTGGCGAAGTAGGCGTCTACATTTTCCTCGTTCGCGAGGTCGTAGAAGTCAAGCGTCGAATTTGAAGCTTGATGGCGTGGAGGAAGGCTTGCTCTTGGTGCCATTATGGTGGTGGCACGAGTAGTTGAAGGTGCCCTATGATGGTGTCGACGGAGGTCATTGGCGTGCCTTGCCGATGGTTGATGTAGGTGGCGCACTTGGTCATCCACATGACACTCGCGACGATGATCATTTGCCTTGGCACTCTTCTTGTGCTTGTGGTGCCTTCTTGAGCTTGCTTGAGCATTATGGTTGGTGCTCATCTTGAATTCTTCGTCTTTATGGCGAAGATGCCTTTGACGATGTCTTGTATCCTCTTTATGGTGGCGATGCTCATGAGAGGATGTTTGTCGATGAAGAGTCTTGTTTCTTGGCGCCTCTTGATGCATATGATGTTTGGACGCCACTCTTGTTTCGATAGGAGTTGGAGCTTGGCGCCTTGGCGGTGATGAAGCTTGGCGCCTTGGAGATGGTAGATCTTGACGCCTTGGAGGTGATGGAGCTTGGTGCCTTGGAGATGGTGGCGCTTGACACCATCTAGGTGGTGGCACATGTCGCCTTGGAGGTGAATCATCGAAGTAGGTGGTGCCCTTTGGTGTGGCACGCTTGGCCTTGAAGGTCATGGAATCTTGATGATGCGCCTCCTCTTGCTTGGTGTAGTAGGCTTCCATCTCCACACGGTGGAGGAATTCTTCATGGCTCATGGAGGAGCCATCAAAGTCGATGAAGTTCGCCGTGTCCTCCATGCTTGGCGAGGCGTCATCGATGTCGCACTCGAAGTCGTCCATGCTTGGGGAGTAGTTGTTGGTGTAGTACTCCATATCACCCAAGCATGTGGAGCCATTGTCGGTGTAGTGCTCCATAGGCTCCATGCATGAGGAGCCATTGTCGACGTAGAGCTCCATGTCTTCCATGCATGTGGAGTCATCGTAGGTGTAGTGCTCCGGGTCCTCAAAGCATGCGGAGCCGTAGTCATGGTGGCTCATCATGGATTCTTCATAGATATCATCCTCGGTTCCGGAGTCCCTAGACATGATGCACAATACCAAGTGGTGTATATGGAAGTGGTAGTGGGAGTTAGGGATACAACGTCAAACCTTACTTTACCTTGGAAGATCGTATCGTACAAGTGGCCACACTTGAGAGCAATAAACCAAGCAAAGTGAAGTTCACGCGGAACACCAAAACCAACTACGAACCAAAAAACACACACACACACAAGGCCTATGGTGGATAGGTATGGAAAGTGGCATGTCAAGAACCAATCCGAAATCAAGATGTTGTAATGGCAAGTAAAGAACCACAATGACCACGAAGCAAAACAAGTTAATCCACAAGATAGGAAATATGTACAAGGAAACACACACGGTGGGATAAATGGGACTTGTGCGACGGAGAAAGTGAGCTAAGAACCAAATGATTACCTAGCGAAGACTATAAGCTCGTGTCACACAAGTACAAGGAGAGACGCTAGTTCGATTGCACAAAATTGGTGGGCTACAAGATATGCACAATAAGTACCACCTATATGATGTTCATCGAGCTTGCGCTTCCTATTCTATAAGGCACATGTATATTTCTTTCTTTTCTTTCTTTTTCTTTTTCTATTTTTTTTTCTCTTTTTGTATCACTCTTTTTCTTTTTCTTTCTTTTTCACTTGCCTCTTCCTTGTGCCAACAACTATACAAGATTACTATATGAGATAGCGCCCACAATGTTTGCTCGGAATCTACAAGGTATCAAATGTGCATAGCCCAAGCAATCATAAGAGGAACTAGTCTCAATAGGTGTTTGTTGCTCGCAAAGATAGTGGGGTTCACAAAGGAATGCAAGTGGGGAGAAGTCGCGGAATGTTTATACCTTTCATCGACGATCTTCACCCTTTATTGTTGGATTCCGCCTTGCTCACGGAATTTGGATGGAGTAGATAGCATGAACCACGTGGATGATGATGTAAAGCTCCTTCTCCTCTTCGAAACGAGCTAAAGAACACCAAAATCCGAGTTCGTATGCAAAAGTTATGCCCAAAACGGTGAGAGGCTGAAATCTGGAACTTGCTGTTTTGGATCTGTATGGGGCGGTAGTACCGGTTGTTTGGGCCCGGTAGTACCGATTAAGTGCGGTAGTACCGGTTTTTGGGCCCGGTAGTACCGCTTGGACCTGAAACTCCCAGTTTTGACTCGTTTTCGCGATTTTGGGGGTGATTTGGGCGGAAAATCTTCAAGAAAAGCACCAAATCGAAGGGGGAAATCAAGGAATTAGGCCATGGGAACGCAAAGGAAGGTAGATCAACAAGTTTAGCAAGTAATCCACGGATCAAAACATACCAAAACGCACTCAAATCACAGATCGATCCAAAACACGAATTGGGGCTGTTTTTGGTGGAATTTTCGAATTTATGGGGAAAAGACCAAATCGATGAGAAATCCGTGGCAACCAAAAGCTGCTGATACCAGATGATGGAGGGATTAACCTCTTGGGTGCCCGATCTTCACGGATCTCGTGGTCAAATCGATGGGAAAGCGAGGGGAAAGGGAGAAGGAACTATATTTTTCAATCTCTCATTGGAAAGAGTGTAGTTGTTTACTTTGATGACATTCTTGTCTATAGCAAGTCACTAGAGGAGCATGTTACTCATGTTAAGGAGGTCCTCCAAATCCTTCGTCATGAAAAGCTTTATGCTAATCTCCCCAAGTGCACTTTTGCAAGAGACAAGCTGATTTTCCTTGGCTTTGTTGTGTCTTCTAATGGCATAGAAGTGGACGTCTCCAAAGTCAAGGACATACGAGATTGGCCCACCCTAACAAATGTTAGTGAACTTCGTAGTTTTCATGGGTTGGCTGGCTTTTACCGCCGCTTTGTGAAAGATTTTTCTACAATTGCTTGCCCCCTCAACGAATTGACCAAGAAGAATGTCACGTTCGTTTGGGGAAAAGCACAACAAAAAGCTTTTGATGAGCTCAAAAAGAGGCTCACCGAAGCACCGCTGCTTGCATTGCCGGATTTCACAAAAACCTTTGAGATTGAATGTGACGCTAGTGGTATTGGCATTGGTGGCGTCCTTATGCAAAATGGGCGTCCTATTGCTTACCATAGTGAGAAACTTGATGGCGCACGCCTCAATTATCCCATTTATGACAAAGAACTTTTTGCCTTGGTTCGTGTTCTTCAAGTGTGGCAACACTATCTTTGGCCCAAAGAATTTATCATCCATTCCGACCATGAGTCGTTGAAGTATCTTAAGGGCCAAGCCAACTTGAGTAAAAGGCACGCAAAGTGGGTTGAGTTTATGGAGTCTTTTCCTTACATCGTCAAATACAAGAAGGGCAAAGAAAATGTGGTAGCGGACGCCTTGTCTCGCAAAAACACAAGCCTTCTTACACGACTCGAAGTCAATGTCTTGGGTCTTGAGGACATCAAATCTTTGTACGCATCCGACTCTTTCTTTGGACCAATATTTGCACAATGTTCAATGGACAAAGGGATTGATGATTTCTATTTGCATAAGGGTTTTCTTTTCAAACAAAACAAGCTTTGCATTCCGAAATCGTCTCTCCAACTTTTGCTTCTTCAAGAGTCCCATGGTGGAGGCCTTATGGGTCACTTTGGCCGTGACAAGACATATGACATGCTCTCCACTCACTACTTTTGGCCAAAGATGAAGCGCGACATGGAGCGCCACGTTCAACGATGCACTACAAGCTAAGTCCAAGTCCAACCCCTTTGGTCTTTATATGCCATTGCCTATTCCTCATGCACCTTGGTCGGACATTAGCATGGACTTTGTGTTAGGCTTGCCTAGATCGAAACATGGTCATGATTCCATATTTGTAGTCGTGGATCGCTTTTCAAAAATGGCACATTTCATTCCGTGCCATAAGACCGATGATGCTTCACATGTAGCAAACTTGTTTTTCAGGGAAATAATTCGGCTACACGGCGTGCCAAGAACAATCGTCTCCGACCGCGACGTAAAATTCATGAGCTACTTCTGGAAGACCCTCATGGCCAAGCTCGGCATCAAGCTCCTCTTCTCGTCTGCCTCGCATCCTCAAACCTATGGACAAACCGAGGTCGTCAATCGAAGTCTTGGCACACTTCTCCGGGTATTGATAAAGAAGAACCTTAAAGACTGGGAGGAATGCATTCCACACGCCGAGTTCGCCTACAACCGCGCCAAGCACTCCACCACCATGAGGAGCCCGTTCATGATCGTCTATGGCTTCGAGCCTCTCACCGCGCTCGATATCCTTCCTCTTCCACTTCATGAACGTGCCAATATGGACGTTGTCAAGCGTGCCCAAGCAATGATGAAACTCCATGACGACACACGAGCTACTATCGAGCAACAAGTCCTTCGCCAAGCATCAAGGCTAAACAAGACCAAGAAAGAGATGATCTTTGATGAGGGCGACCTTGTATGGATACACTTGAGTAAAGACCGCTTCCCCAAGGAACGCGACTCCAAGCTAAAGCCACGAGGCGATGGACCATTCAAGGTGCTAAAGAGGATCAACAACAACGCCTATGTGATCGATATACCAACATCGAAATATCTTGTGAGCTCGACATTCAATGTCAAGGACCTCTCACCCTACCATGGCGAAGAGGAAGTTGTGACGGTTGAAGAGTCAAGGACGACTCTTTCCCAAGGGGGGGGGGAGCTGATGCAGCCCGTCCTACGACCGCTACTACATCTACTCCCACGGGCTACCCAAGTGGACCCATGACTCGCGCCCGAGCCAAACTCCTTCAAACTAAGGTGAACTCGCTCCTCTCCTTGTGTGACTTCGACACACCCTTGGATGGCTTGCTACTTCACACGCAAACTCTGTGCATCATCAGGTACGAAGAAGCCACCAGTCGCTGCCAGACGCAAGCGGTACTACCGGTTGGGACGACCGGTACTACCGCTCCAAGCGGTCCTACCGCCTCCTCCTACCGCTCGCCACAGGAAGCATCGCTCCACGCCCCAGAAGCAAGCGGTACTACCGGACCTGCAACCGGTACTACTGGTGGCCGGTACTACCGCCCCCTCCTACCGCTCGCCACAGGCGCCTCCGACGGAAGCTCCAGGCCCTCAAGCGGTACTACCGCTCCGGAAGCGGTACTACCGGTTACCACCGGTACTACCGGTTGCCGGACCGGTACTACTGGTCCTGCCAGACCCTGATCGCCTCAGTTCGGCCCTGTGCCCTATAACCCAACCTATAATTTACCTTTTCATTCCGAAACTACCCCTGTTTTGTGGCTGGACTATATATAGCCCCCACCCTCTATTGTAAACCCTTAGACTTGGATAATAATAGATATTAAGGAAACCCTTTGAGGACTTATATCTATTGGTCTCATGATCCTAACAAGGAGCACCGGATTATCCACCCACCTCTTGGATCTTGCTTAAGTGCGTTCAAGTTGTACAAAGCCTTGGGTTCTCGGTTTCTCGCCCCCAAGTCGTCAAGAACTCACCAAACACCTCATCCCCCGTTGTTGGTGTGGAGAGCGAGCTTCGCCCAACACCGATCCTAGAGATTATGTTGGACCGGTTGCCACCAGCGTGAGAAGTAGGCGTGTATCGTGTTTTGGTGTGTGTGTGTTCGTGGTTTTCATCGCCTTCCTCGATTTCATCCCCCGACCTCCTCGTTCCCCTCGTGTCTCGTGGAATTCGTGAAAGATCGGGCCAACCCCAGGGTTACCCCAGGGATACCAGATGATGGAGGGGTTAACCTCTTGGGTGCCCGATCTTCACGGATCTCGTGGTCAAATCGATGGGAAAGCGAGGGGAAAGGGAGAAGGTAGCGGAAGCGAACACACACCTCGCGAAGAACACGATGAACACACGCAAAACTCACACGATACAAGGCCGATTGCTCCCGAACGGCGGCCACCGGTCCGATAGAATCCTCGCAAGGAAAGATCGGTCAACGTGCTCCCTGAAATCCACGTCGGAGAGGGAAGAACACCTTGAGGAGGGTCTTGACGACTTGGGGGCGAGAAACCGAGAACCCAAGGCCTTGTTCAACGATGGATGCGTGATGCAAAGTCCAATCGAGGTTGGTGACGATAGTCGGTCCCCTTGGTAAAGGGGATGAGGCAAAACTAGAGATTCCACAATGGGGGTTTTCTTTAGTCTATCATCTATGCCTACGGGATACATGAGGGGTGGGGGATCTATTTATAGGCCAGCCACTAAACAAGGGTAGTTTGGGGATAAACTAGTCGAATAGGTAAGTAAAAGGGGGATACATGGGCTGTGGCCAAACAGGTGCGCGCAGGCACATATATGACCGGTAGTACCGGACTCGGGACCGGTAGTACCGGTCATCACCGGTAGTACCGCTCATGGTATCCGGTAGTACCGCTTGCAGGCGGTAGTACCGCAAGCCAGTACCGGGGCATCCAGTGGTGATGGCGCAGGCTTCAGTACCGGGCGGTAGTAGGGGGCGGTAGTACCGCTGACCGGTAGTACCGGTTCCGACGACCGGTAGTACCGCTTGGACCTGGCAGCTTCCGACCTGTATTCTTCCGTCTCCTCTTCCAAGCCTCCGTCTTGTCGGGCTTGATGTTCCGGGCTTCCTCCCTTGCCTCCGTACTGGTCGATGTGAACCTATCATGCATATGTGACGGAGTATGAAGTATCATACCATTCAATAGGGTAGGAAGTGGGCTCGCATAGAGGAACGGATTCACCTTTGGAGTCCATGACGACTTGGCGTAAGTTGGAGACCTTGATGTAGTAACGACCGGAGGTCGGGCTGCATCATCTCCCCCCTTCAAAAAGAGTCGTCCTCGACTCTACATGCTCATCACCAAGTAGAAGCGGTCGAGAGACCTTCTTGATCCTGGGGTTCACCATATAGTCGTCCTCGAGAATATTGACTTGACAACACTTCAATGTTCCTTCACCTTCCTTGAAGCCTACAAAGCTCACAACAAAAGCAAAGCAACACTCAAAGCGTAGCCAATTCATGAAGATTATTGCATGAGTCCTCAAGTAGAAGGAAGTCACCTTAGCTTGTAGAGATAGCTCGATGAAGGGTAGCCATAGGTAACTCTCTTCGGTTCTTCTTGTCAACATATAGTCCATAGAGGTTGACGTGTATGCACTTGTACCTTCACACAACAAAGACCAAGCAAAATATTTTCGTGCGTGATAGAGGAGCATGTCAAATGTGGCATGTCCATTCTTGTTCACAACACGATTAGCACAACTCAAGTATAGCAAACAGGATGCATATGCATGGTCAATGTGCATGGAAGTCGTTGCAATATCATCCAAATGTGGGAACTCAAAAACTCCATATAACATCTTATTGTGGCACTCAAAGCAATCGAATAGAAATTTTATCAACATCTTTGATGCAAAGCTTGGAGAATTTGGCAAAAACACAAAAGGAAGCATATCCAAAACAAAAGTATTATGTTTGCAAACAAACCAAATGAAAGAGCAAGTGGTCCTTATGTTTGTTGCAACAACAAGACGAGATTCTTGGAAGCTCTCATGACAATACATGCTCTTAATGGAATTGTGGTTGCACCCAAAACATCGGAAAGAGAAAATGTTCAACATTTTTGTTACAACACACAAAACATCATTATCTAGATGCGAAGAAACATGAATGTCACAAGGGGAGATAATACCATTAACATGCTTGCAATCAAACCATATGAAAGAGCAATTTGCCAACATGAAAGATGCAAAGCATGCAAAAGGTATCAGAGCTGGGTTCGATCTTGAACTTACTTGTGGAATGCTCTCTAGAGCTCTTTTTGTCAACTCGTGCTCAACCGAGGTTGACATTCTCGTGCGGGTACCTACACACATCATACACAAAAGGAAGAACGTGTGTGCATGGTAGAGATACACATCATCCATCATGACGTATCTCTTTTTGTGCACATCACCATTAATGTCATTCAAGTATGAAATAGATGCATGGTGAGTATGCAAGTGGGGAACATGCTTATCATGGCAATCATCAAAATCTCCAAAAATTGAGAAAGCTATGGGGGCCATCTCATTATAACGCATATGATCAATATTGTTGCAAGCAAAACAAGTGAAATAGCAAGCATTCATCTTATCGCAAGCAACGGGAGAAAATGAATGACTAGCATGACAAGGCAAGTCCAAAGCAATTGGAGGATACACACAAGATGCATAGCATGGCATGTTTATGGCAATGATATCGCAATCAAACAATTCCACATGATCAATATTATGCAAAGGCAAAGCATCACATGGGAATATGTATGAAGCATAAGTAATGTCACAAGTATCATCCATAGCATGCATATCCTCACAATTCATCATGTCCACTAGTGGGATCATGGCATCATCAACACCCTTATTGTTACCTTGTTCATACCTCTCATATGAATTGGGTGTTGTGGAAGTAGTGGTCTCCTTGTGGACGACTTCGTCTTCTTCATGTAGCCATGGCGTCGCATCATCTTCGTGCACCATGTTCATCTTCTCCAATTGAGGCATCATTGCTTCATGGCTTGGCGCGTCTTCATCCATGGAACCTAGCACAACACAAGAGAACACACTAGAGGTAGAGGGTAAGTTGTTAGAATTCGAAATGGTCTCACTTGACCTATCAACTACCACTCTCAACTCACTAGTAGTATCGCTCATGCCCTCCAAGTGGAAGCACTCAATCTCACATAAGGTGGAGTCACTCATGTCACTCTTGTTCTCACTCAAGTGGGCTAAGTGGCTCTCATACTCACATGGGATTGGTACCACATCATCACTCAAGCATATGGGGGTAGGCTCGGGTTCCTCAACTCCATGCGCCTCCTTTGGTGAAGGGAAAATCTCATGCTCACCATTCTTGACATTGTCGCCTCCAAGGTTGGATGCCGTAAGATGGGCATCATTGCTCGCCTCCATGGTCGAAGGGAAAATCCCATGCTCGACCTTCTTGTGGCCATCTTGTAGTAGTGGTGGAGGTAGGCTCATGCTATCCAACTTGGCGAAGTAGGCGTCTACATTTTCCTCGTTCGCGAGGTCGTAGAAGTCAAGCGTCGAATTTGAAGCTTGATGGCGTGGAGGAAGGCTTGCTCTTGGTGCCATTATGGTGGTGGCACGAGTAGTTGAAGGTGCCCTATGATGGTGTCGACGGAGGTCATTGGCGTGCCTTGCCGATGGTTGATGTAGGTGGCGCACTTGGTCATCCACATGACACTCGCGACGATGATCATTTGCCTTGGCACTCTTCTTGTGCTTGTGGTGCCTTCTTGAGCTTGCTTGAGCATTATGGTTGGTGCTCATCTTGAATTCTTCGTCTTTATGGCGAAGATGCCTTTGACGATGTCTTGTATCCTCTTTATGGTGGCGATGCTCATGAGAGGATGTTTGTCGATGAAGAGTCTTGTTTCTTGGCGCCTCTTGATGCATATGATGTTTGGACGCCACTCTTGTTTCGATAGGAGTTGGAGCTTGGCGCCTTGGCGGTGATGAAGCTTGGCGCCTTGGAGATGGTAGATCTTGACGCCTTGGAGGTGATGGAGCTTGGTGCCTTGGAGATGGTGGCGCTTGACACCATCTAGGTGGTGGCACATGTCGCCTTGGAGGTGAATCATCGAAGTAGGTGGTGCCCTTTGGTGTGGCACGCTTGGCCTTGAAGGTCATGGAATCTTGATGATGCGCCTCCTCTTGCTTGGTGTAGTAGGCTTCCATCTCCACACGGTGGAGGAATTCTTCATGGCTCATGGAGGAGCCATCAAAGTCGATGAAGTTCGCCGTGTCCTCCATGCTTGGCGAGGCGTCATCGATGTCGCACTCGAAGTCGTCCATGCTTGGGGAGTAGTTGTTGGTGTAGTACTCCATATCACCCAAGCATGTGGAGCCATTGTCGGTGTAGTGCTCCATAGGCTCCATGCATGAGGAGCCATTGTCGACGTAGAGCTCCATGTCTTCCATGCATGTGGAGTCATCGTAGGTGTAGTGCTCCGGGTCCTCAAAGCATGCGGAGCCGTAGTCATGGTGGCTCATCATGGATTCTTCATAGATATCATCCTCGGTTCCGGAGTCCCTAGACATGATGCACAATACCAAGTGGTGTATATGGAAGTGGTAGTGGGAGTTAGGGATACAACGTCAAACCTTACTTTACCTTGGAAGATCGTATCGTACAAGTGGCCACACTTGAGAGCAATAAACCAAGCAAAGTGAAGTTCACGCGGAACACCAAAACCAACTACGAACCAAAAAACACACACACACACAAGGCCTATGGTGGATAGGTATGGAAAGTGGCATGTCAAGAACCAATCCGAAATCAAGATGTTGTAATGGCAAGTAAAGAACCACAATGACCACGAAGCAAAACAAGTTAATCCACAAGATAGGAAATATGTACAAGGAAACACACACGGTGGGATAAATGGGACTTGTGCGACGGAGAAAGTGAGCTAAGAACCAAATGATTACCTAGCGAAGACTATAAGCTCGTGTCACACAAGTACAAGGAGAGACGCTAGTTCGATTGCACAAAATTGGTGGGCTACAAGATATGCACAATAAGTACCACCTATATGATGTTCATCGAGCTTGCGCTTCCTATTCTATAAGGCACATGTATATTTCTTTCTTTTCTTTCTTTTTCTTTTTCTATTTTTTTTTCTCTTTTTGTATCACTCTTTTTCTTTTTCTTTCTTTTTCACTTGCCTCTTCCTTGTGCCAACAACTATACAAGATTACTATATGAGATAGCGCCCACAATGTTTGCTCGGAATCTACAAGGTATCAAATGTGCATAGCCCAAGCAATCATAAGAGGAACTAGTCTCAATAGGTGTTTGTTGCTCGCAAAGATAGTGGGGTTCACAAAGGAATGCAAGTGGGGAGAAGTCGCGGAATGTTTATACCTTTCATCGACGATCTTCACCCTTTATTGTTGGATTCCGCCTTGCTCACGGAATTTGGATGGAGTAGATAGCATGAACCACGTGGATGATGATGTAAAGCTCCTTCTCCTCTTCGAAACGAGCTAAAGAACACCAAAATCCGAGTTCGTATGCAAAAGTTATGCCCAAAACGGTGAGAGGCTGAAATCTGGAACTTGCTGTTTTGGATCTGTATGGGGCGGTAGTACCGGTTGTTTGGGCCCGGTAGTACCGATTAAGTGCGGTAGTACCGGTTTTTGGGCCCGGTAGTACCGCTTGGACCTGAAACTCCCAGTTTTGACTCGTTTTCGCGATTTTGGGGGTGATTTGGGCGGAAAATCTTCAAGAAAAGCACCAAATCGAAGGGGGAAATCAAGGAATTAGGCCATGGGAACGCAAAGGAAGGTAGATCAACAAGTTTAGCAAGTAATCCACGGATCAAAACATACCAAAACGCACTCAAATCACAGATCGATCCAAAACACGAATTGGGGCTGTTTTTGGTGGAATTTTCGAATTTATGGGGAAAAGACCAAATCGATGAGAAATCCGTGGCAACCAAAAGCTGCTGATACCAGATGATGGAGGGATTAACCTCTTGGGTGCCCGATCTTCACGGATCTCGTGGTCAAATCGATGGGAAAGCGAGGGGAAAGGGAGAAGGAACTATATTTTTCAATCTCTCATTGGAAAGAGTGTAGTTGTTTACTTTGATGACATTCTTGTCTATAGCAAGTCACTAGAGGAGCATGTTACTCATGTTAAGGAGGTCCTCCAAATCCTTCGTCATGAAAAGCTTTATGCTAATCTCCCCAAGTGCACTTTTGCAAGAGACAAGCTGATTTTCCTTGGCTTTGTTGTGTCTTCTAATGGCATAGAAGTGGACGTCTCCAAAGTCAAGGACATACGAGATTGGCCCACCCTAACAAATGTTAGTGAACTTCGTAGTTTTCATGGGTTGGCTGGCTTTTACCGTCGCTTTGTGAAAGATTTTTCTACAATTGCTTGCCCCCTCAACGAATTGACCAAGAAGAATGTCACGTTCGTTTGGGGAAAAGCACAACAAAAAGCTTTTGATGAGCTCAAAAAGAGGCTCACCGAAGCACCGCTGCTTGCATTGCCGGATTTCACAAAAACCTTTGAGATTGAATGTGACGCTAGTGGTATTGGCATTGGTGGCGTCCTTATGCAAAATGGGCGTCCTATTGCTTACCATAGTGAGAAACTTGATGGCGCACGCCTCAATTATCCCATTTATGACAAAGAACTTTTTGCCTTGGTTCGTGTTCTTCAAGTGTGGCAACACTATCTTTGGCCCAAAGAATTTATCATCCATTCCGACCATGAGTCGTTGAAGTATCTTAAGGGCCAAGCCAACTTGAGTAAAAGGCACGCAAAGTGGGTTGAGTTTATGGAGTCTTTTCCTTACATCGTCAAATACAAGAAGGGCAAAGAAAATGTGGTAGCGGACGCCTTGTCTCGCAAAAACACAAGCCTTCTTACACGACTCGAAGTCAATGTCTTGGGTCTTGAGGACATCAAATCTTTGTACGCATCCGACTCTTTCTTTGGACCAATATTTGCACAATGTTCAATGGACAAAGGGATTGATGATTTCTATTTGCATAAGGGTTTTCTTTTCAAACAAAACAAGCTTTGCATTCCGAAATCGTCTCTCCAACTTTTGCTTCTTCAAGAGTCCCATGGTGGAGGCCTTATGGGTCACTTTGGCCGTGACAAGACATATGACATGCTCTCCACTCACTACTTTTGGCCAAAGATGAAGCGCGACATGGAGCGCCACGTTCAACGATGCACTACAAGCTAAGTCCAAGTCCAACCCCTTTGGTCTTTATATGCCATTGCCTATTCCTCATGCACCTTGGTCGGACATTAGCATGGACTTTGTGTTAGGCTTGCCTAGATCGAAACATGGTCATGATTCCATATTTGTAGTCGTGGATCGCTTTTCAAAAATGGCACATTTCATTCCGTGCCATAAGACCGATGATGCTTCACATGTAGCAAACTTGTTTTTCAGGGAAATAATTCGGCTACACGGCGTGCCAAGAACAATCGTCTCCGACCGCGACGTAAAATTCATGAGCTACTTCTGGAAGACCCTCATGGCCAAGCTCGGCATCAAGCTCCTCTTCTCGTCCGCCTCGCATCCTCAAACCTATGGACAAACCGAGGTCGTCAATCGAAGTCTTGGCACACTTCTCCGGGTATTGATAAAGAAGAACCTTAAAGACTGGGAGGAATGCATTCCACACGCCGAGTTCGCCTACAACCGCGCCAAGCACTCCACCACCATGAGGAGCCCGTTCATGATCGTCTATGGCTTCGAGCCTCTCACCGCGCTCGATATCCTTCCTCTTCCACTTCATGAACGTGCCAATATGGACGTTGTCAAGCGTGCCCAAGCAATGATGAAACTCCATGACGACACACGAGCTACTATCGAGCAACAAGTCCTTCGCCAAGCATCAAGGCTAAACAAGACCAAGAAAGAGACGATCTTTGATGAGGGCGACCTTGTATGGATACACTTGAGTAAAGACCGCTTCCCCAAGGAACACGACTCCAAGCTAAAGCCACGAGGCGATGGACCATTCAAGGTGCTAAAGAGGATCAACAACAACGCCTATGTGATTGATATACCAACATCGAAATATCTTGTGAGCTCGACATTCAATGTCAAGGACCTCTCACCCAACCATGGCGAAGAGGAAGTTGTGACGGTTGAAGAGTCGAGGACGACTCTTTCCCAAGGGGGGGGAGCTGATGTAGCCCGTCCTACGACCGCTACTACATCTACTCCCACGGGCTACCCAAGTGGACCCATGACTCGCGCCCGAGCCAAACTCCTTCAAACTAAGGTGAACTCGCTCCTCTCCTTGTGTGACTTCGAAACACCCTTGGATGGCTTGCTACTTCACACTCAAACTCTGTGCATCATCAGGTACGAAGAAGCCACCAGTCGCTGCCAGACGCAAGCGGTACTACCGGTTGGGACGACCGGTACTACCGCTCCAAGCGGTCCTACCACCTCCTCCTACCGCTCGCCACAGGAAGCACCGCTCCACGCCCCAGAAGCAAGCGGTACTACCGGACCTGCAACCGGTACTACCGGTGGCCGGTACTACCGCCCCCTCCTACCGCTCGCCACAGGCGCCTCCGACGGAAGCTCCAGGCCCTCAAGCGGTACTACCGCTCCGGAAGCGGTACTACCGGTTACCACCGGTACTACCGGTTGCCGGACCGGTACTACCGGTCCTGCCAGACCCTGATCGCCTCAGTTCGGCCCTGTGCCCTATAACCCAACCTATAATTTACCTTTTCATTCCGAAACTACCCCTGTTTTGTGGCTGGACTATATATAGCCCCCACCCTCTATTGTAAACCCTTAGACTTGGATAATAATAGATATTAAGGAAACCCTTTGAGGACTTATATCTATTGGTCTCATGCTCCTAACAAGGAGCACCGGATTATCCACCCACCTCTTGGATCTTGCTTAAGTGCGTTCAAGTTGTACAAGGCCTTGGGTTCTCGGTTTCTCGCCCCCAAGTCGTCAAGAACTCACCAAGCACCTCATCCCCCGTTGTTGGCGTGGAGAGCGAGCTTCGCCCAACACCGATCCTAGAGATTATGTTGGACTGGTTGCCACCGGCGTGAGAAGTAGGCGTGTATCGTGTTTTGGTGTGTGTGTGTTCGTGGTTTTCATCGCCTTCCTCGATTTCATCCCCCGACCTCCTCGTTCCCCTCGTTTCTCGTGGAATTCGTGAAATATCGGGCCAACCCCAGGGTTACCCCATAACACGTCACTAGAGCTACAAAGGACCATCAAAATAGCTAAGAAAGCACACCGACGGTGCTACAAAGCAATTTCCCCAAGGCTATGAGAAGCCATGACAGGAGCTATGAAGTGCCGACGACGAAGCTTCAAGAGCATACCAACAGTGCTACAATCATCAGTGCACCCTGCTGCAAGCGGAGCTTTGATGTATTCGCTGTGCGACAAGCCAACACACGGTGCTTCAAAAGGGCAACCAATGCTGCAAGCCTCCATCAACAGTGCTACAAGCCACTACCGTTGGTGCTACAAGGTCGAGACATCAATACTACATGGATGAGATGCCAATGTTGCAAGATACCATCGTCGGTACTACAAGACGCCATTATCGGTGCTACAAGGTGGAGACGCCGGTGCTACATGACCGAGTGATGGCAACAACTCCATGTGTACCAACTCGTTGGGACTCGAAGTGAAGAGTGTTGTAGTAAGCATCTTTTCCTCACAAGGGTGACTTGAAGGTTTATATTAAACTCTCGGAAATTGTCTTAGAGACTTATCTTGTTTTCTTCTTCAAGCAATGACGAGGGGTGACCTCGGCAATGCCCATTATTATGGACTTAGGGTTTCGTGGAAAGGAGAGCGCTGGTGATTTCGTCGTCTTAACAAACAAATAAGGTAGACGATTTATCCAGGTTCAGGCCTTTGTAGAGGAAACCCTACTTCTGCTTGTCTATTATCATTGGAGAGTACAAACTCGTTGAGTTGACTAGATGCGATCTCGTCAAGAGAGAGAAAGATGTGTGTCTATTGTCTAGATCTATTGTGGGCCGCCCCGCTCGTGGGTCCCTCCTAGCCTTTATATATGAGGAGGCTAGGTCTCGGGTGCCAATACGAGTTGGTTACAAGTGTAGAGTTTATATCTAGTCTAGTCTTGGACTTTACTTGTCTTGTATCGCCAGGAGTCAGTGTCCTTGTAGGCTTAATATCTATTGAATCGTCATGGGCTTCATCGATCTTGGCATATATTTGGGTGAACCTTTCGTCGGGCCGCACCATATATATTAACGATGGGCACCCGAAGGGTCATGACCGAGTGATGGCAAGAAATCCATGTGTACCAACTCGTTGGGACTTGAAGTGCAGAGTGTTGTAGTAAGCGTCTTTTTCTCACAAGGGTGACTTGAGGGTTTATATTGAACTCTCGGGAAATTGTCTTAGAGACTTCTCTTGTTTTCTTCTTCAAGAGACCTACAAAACAAAGTATTTGCCTTCTGTCCTGAAGTTTACCATGTGATTGTCAAGCACAAGGTTTTGTATTATAAAACTGTAAATAAATAAATAAAAGTAAAAGAAATTTAAAACTAAACAAGAAAGTAAAAAAATAAGGTAAATGTCTTTTTGGGTTTTTGTTTGTGTTTGCTAATAGTAAAAGTGTTTTTGGGTTTTAAGATTTAATTCTTGTAGAAAATATAAAAGCAATGAAAGTAAAGCAAGTTGTGTTTCTTATAATAAAAGTTGGACCAGGGTTTTACGGATTCACTTGTCTATTCTCTCATAAAGTGTAGTGGACATAAAACAACTCATATGCAGTATAATATTTATAAAAACTTCATTATATGTATCATAAACATTCGTATGGGCATCATGTCCTATTTTAAAGATGATGTAATACATCTCAGTTATACTCCTCTAGAAAGGGAAACTCCAAGCAATCTAGAATTAAGGACAAACAGAGTATAATCATAGATACTTTGACATGATGTTTGAATAATAATATGCCACCTTAAACAAAACAAGATCATTGGGGCTGTTCCGCATAGTAGTCATGCTCATGGACTTCCAAGGTCGTGTGTCTCCTACGTCTTCTACTCACTACCTGACATGTGGCCGGAATCCGTGGATCCCCTGCCTGTGTGTGACCACATTCGCGTGGAGCCCTGTGCCATCATCGATAACACCATGTACCAAGGGGTGGTAATGTCCGCCTTATGAGGCAAAAATCACAGAATTAACCTCATTATGGTAAGAAATTATAAAATAACCTGCTTTTAAAAAGATTTTACAATCTAACCTATTGCATGACGCTCTACCGAAAAGCTCCATGCTTAGTAGCACGACGCTCTCGCGAAAAGCGTCATGCAACCTATAGCGCTTTGCTAAAAAACGTCATCCTCTCGGCTGACGTGGCGGTCAACCATGCCCGCGGACCCACTTCTTTAGCATGGCGTTTTTGCCGAGGGCGCCATGCTTATGACTTAGCAAATTTTTTCGAGAGATTTTGTTTGGCTCGCGTATAAAATCTGTAACCCCGCGCCATGGTTGCATAACGCTTTTGCCAAAAGCGCCATGGTCAGTAGCATAACGCTTTTGCCAAAAGCGCCATGCTGACTAGCATGACGCTTTTGACAAAAGCGCCATGGTCATGACTTAGAAAATTTCACAGAGAGATTTTGATGGGCTCGCGCATATACATGTAGGCACGACGCCCACTGCAAAAACGCCATGCATATTGGCATGGCGCCCCCTGCAAAAACGCTAAACTAAAAAAATGGTCTCGTGGCCATGGTTGACCGCCACGTCGGACCAAACGATGGCGTTTTTGACCAGCGCGCTAAATGGACCATGGCGTTTTTGAGGAGAGCGTCGTGCTACTGGTATTGACGCTTTCTTGTAAAGCGTCATGCGAGTAGGTTAGATCGTGATATCTTCAAAAAAGCAGGTTATTCTGTGATTTCTTTGCAACTTTGGGTTAATTCTGTGATTTTTACCGCCTTATGAAGGTGGACAGTTGTGCGAAGCTAGGCATTACAGCTGCACATGACCTGATTATTCATCTGTGGGTGCGGGACACCGATGCTGTTGGTGGTTAGGTGTTGCGCAAGTTGATCTAGGCAAGATCGTCACCAGACTATTTATGGCGCCGTTGCCTTGGACGTACGCTCGGTTTTCTGTGATGCCACAAGTGAAGATCATCGGGTTGCATAGGAGGGTGATGCTTTATTCTTGTGGACCATGGTCGATGTATTCATGATGTGCCCCAAATCTTTGGAGCTAACGAAAGTGCACGAGACTGCAGAGGGCATGGAAATCATGTACCCATATACCGCATCCTACCTCATGCCTGCCCTGCAATAATGTGTGCCTCCTTGGCTAAACCTCCCTGGCTTTCCATTATGTTGCATGAGATCAAAATGTAATAAGTTAGTGGTAAACATTTGGGCCGACGCTTATCCTTTTTTTTTGTCTCGTAGGGAGTACTTGAATCCGAGATCGAAAGGCGGGTTTCATGTTATTGTGTCGAGCTCCTATGTTATCTTATTTTAGTTTTTTGTTATTAAACTATGGAAATGGATATTACCAAGCTACTTCCTGATATCTTGTGAATTGTTGACAGGAGCTGTTTGAGTAATAGTTTTTTTTTGGCGAATAAACTGAGAAATAGTTACTTCTATGTCCGACTAAGTAAGTTCTATGCAAAATTTTCCTGTCAATAAAAAAAGTTCTATGCAACTTCTAAAATTTAGTATTAGTAAATTTTAATTTCTGCTACATATGACCACCAAATTTATATGTCATCTTAGGAATAGTCACTCACAGTAGTTGAAAGTGGACATGTTTCATATGATAAAATCACATTTCGTTCCGGTGACGTACGCCCACTTCTTTTCGAACGGAACAAGGTGCTTCAAACTCCGATTCAAGCCATCTATCCATGTTGTTCATTCAGCCGCTTGCCCGCTGTCTTCTTGATCTTCGTCCGTGTTTCCACACAAAAGGGTTTGTTTTTTGCATCTCGCCTTTGCAATTGCTTTGGACGAATCACTCTGTTGGTTCTCTGTATGAGTAGTGACATGGTTATTTACATTTCTTCTCAACGTTATTTCAGAAACAAGGAAGTTTTTCTGCCAAAAACAACTCTCAGTTGCTAGTTTCCGTTTCTGCTGAAAGAGCAGCCTGCCTATCTCTTATGGAGAACGAAAATAAATGGGCATCTGCATGCACACTTCAAGAAAGCCGTCCGTCCCTTTTGTTTCTCCATATGTGGAACGTCTCTTTTATGTTTTTGGTTACCTCGGAGTTTTTTGTTTACACAACCTTGGTTACCTGTACCACATGCGCATCTCATCTGTCTGAAAATTTCTAGAGGCAAAATGGTGGCCGCTTTTTGTTGCAGAACTCTACCCTCTTGTCAGATCTTACGCTGTATACACACTCCATTTTGATTTCCTAATTATGGTTGCTTCTTCTCCTTTGACTAGCCAAACTTTTCGAAATGCCTTATTTTTCATTGAACCTTTCAAAATAACTTTTCCACAAAATCGTGTGAACGCACACATTTTTCTTAGCCATTAGATCTACATCCAACCGTCACCATCACCTCCAACATCTAATAAATAGACCACCTCCTTCCTAACCCTAACCGATATCCCACCCCACCTCGACCGCGCCGCACTCTTCTCATGTCCTTGTCCTCCAACAACTTCTAGATCTAGTGTTCCATTCTTCCTCTTCTCTAGGGATCTCTGTGGTTCCACCCTTCCTCCTCTTCTCCGGTTGTCCTTGATGTTGTCTCCCAGCAATGGGTGGTGTTGACATCTTCGGCGCACCCTATAAAGGTGGGGAGGAGGTGGGGGATTTTCATCAAGGTGAATTTGGTGACGCCATCTAGGAGTTGGCGTTGACGAGTTGCTTCATTGGGCAAAAAAGGAGGTGGATGACCATGCTTTAGCAACATCGGCCAAAAGTAAAAAAGGTAAATCCTGATAACTTACCATGTGGTTCAAATCTTAACATCAAAACTAACCTAATGGCACCGCAGCCATGAGATGCATCATACCAGATGAGATGCAACCCGAGATCCTCGAGCGCCTCCCGCTGCGTCCCCAAAGCCTTGCACATGCCTCCGCCGTCTGCAAGGCTTGGCGGCGTATCGTGAATGATCAAGGTTTTCTAGGCCGGCACCGTGCGCGCCATGGTACACCCCTCGCCATGGGATTCTTCCACAATGCCAACGCAACTCCCTTTCCATTCGTGCATGTTGGTGGGTTCGCCAGCTTCTCCTTTGAGAGGCTTTGGGACATTGCACACTCCTGGAAGTTCATGGATTGCCGACATGGCCGTGTTCTCCTCCGTGATGAAGCCAGCTGGAGCGATGTTTGTTTCCTCGTGTGGCACCCTATGACCGGCTATTGTCATGAGGTTATCATGTTACATGACGTATGCACGGTGAACCACTCCAAGAAGAACATCAATGTTGCACTAATCTGCGCGGCCGGCTGTGATGATGACAACCACTACATGAACTGCACACCCACAAGTCCATTCCGCATAGTCGTCGTGCGCAGCGACTCCCAAGGTCGTGTGTCTACCATCGTCTTCTCCTCGCTGACTGGCATGTGGGCGGAATCCATGCCGGCGGGTCTCCCACCCATGGGTGTCCACATCCGCGCGGAGCCTTGTGCCATAGTCGGCAATACCATGTACCAACCACTGTATGACTATCGTGTGTTGGCTTATGACATGGGAAACAACACACTCACTATGTTCGAGCGACCAAGGGGTGGTAATGTCCGCCTTATGAAGGTGGACGGTGGTGCACGGCTTGGCCTTGCCGCTGCACATGACCTGATTTTACGCCTGTGGGAGCGGGACACCAATGCTGATGGTGGTTGGGTGTTGCTCAAAACAGTTGATCTAGGTGACCTTATCACTGGTCTTTTTACGGCGCCATTGCCTTGGACGGATGCTCGGTTTCCCGTGATGCCACCTGTGAAGATCATTGGGGTTTCCGAGGAGGGCAATGCGTTATTCTTGTGGACCATGGTGGGTGTATACATGATGTGCCCCAAATCTTTGGAGCTAACAAAATCTCATGAGACTGTAGACGAGGGCATGGAAATTGTGTACCCTTATACCGCATCCTATCTTCTGCCTTCCCCACAGTAGCTTTCCATATGCTACATGAGATCAAGATGTAATAGGTTAGTGATAAAAAATTGGGCCAAGACTTACAGGTTTTTGTCCCGTAGAGAGTACTTGAATCCGAGTACGATCAGCGGGTTTCCTGTTATTGTATCAAGCTCCTATTTTATTTTATTTTACTTCCATAAACAATGGCATTACCGAGTTAAGAAAAGTGCTTGCTGATATCGTGAGAATTTTATAAAGGAGTTGTTGGTAAGTTCCATGCATCTTTTTTGTCAATAAAATAGTTCTATGCAACTTCTAAAATTTATTATATAACTTAATTTCTGCTAGACAAGGAATCAATACATGCGGCCATCAAATTTCTATGTTATCTTAGGAATAGTCACTCACCGTCGCTGATAGTGTACATGCCTCATATGATAAAAGGGAAATGATTGGACTCCCCGTGGGGATCCGATCGCTCGCATCCTCCGCCCTCTCTGCGTGCCACGCATCCTCCCGAAGCGACACAACAATGATGGGGCCCACCTGGAAAAAACTTATCCCCTCACGCAGACTGCTCCTCCTCTGGTTCGCTCACGGAGACGGATTGACGCACACCGCCTCCACCAGTTGCTGCGCCGCCACCGCGTTCGTCCCGCGGTGCGCTGCCCCCGCCGATCGTCCCCCGGTGTGCTGCCCCCGTCGTTCTACCTTCCAAGCCCCACTTCCCGCATCCTCCTCCATGACCCGAGGGATCCTGCGGCCACGCACCCCGTAGCATCAGCTGGTGCTCCCGCCGCTGCCCTCCCCTGCAACCAGCTCCAACACCGTTGCCCTCCCCTACAACCAGCGCGCCGTCGGTGCCCTCCAGTCCATGCGTCGTTGCCCTCCTTGCAACCAGCGAGCCTCCGGCGCCCTACAGCCCGCACGCTGCTGGAACCCGTGCGTTGCCGCCCTTCCTTGTAGCTCGCCGAAGCCGCCCCGACCTCTAGCCCGGGAAGCACACCTGGACTACCATAGCCCGGACACCATGGCTCCCGGTAGAAGTCCCCAACCACCAGCATGTGATGTCGTAGTCCTTGCCGCTGGTGCTGCGTGTGTCAGCGTCGAGGACAACATGGCCACCTTCCCGCCATGGCATCGCTATGGCGGAGTTGCTCAGCCGCGCGCCGGCGTTGATACCCAAGGGCACCGGCGTTGCTACCGAACACTAGTAGAAAACTGGACTTTGGTCTAGAGCATTAGCCCCGGTTCTGCTACAAACCGGGACTAATTCCCTGGTCCTAACGGCTAGAAACGGCCGCAAGGCCTAGACGACACTAGTCCCGATTCGAAGGGGACCTTTAGTCCCGGTTCTTTTAACAAACCGGGACTAAAGGGTCTGGCGCTAGAAAGGGCTTGCCGTATGGACTATTAGTCCCGATTCGTGTAACAAACCGGGACTAATGTCCCGACTATATCTTTCTTCCTCCCCCTGCCTGAGCCATTTGAAGCTCACACAAGCATCTCCCTCTAATTTCTTCCCTGAAGCTCGAGTTCATGCCGTTTTTTCTCAAGATTTATGAAGATTTTTTGGATCCACATCTATCTAAGGGTCCTAAGAGGTTAGCAACTTCATCCTTTTATCTTTCGTTGCTAGTTTAGCTCATTTCATGCTCTAGAAATGGAGGGATTTGTGTGGATTCTATCTCTATATATCTGGTTAATTTGGCACATATAGTCCTCGAAATTCATTTGATTCATCGAAGCACGGAGATACATGAGTTCATCCTATCTATATATCTTGGTTTGGCACATAGTCTCGAAATTCATTTGATTCACAGATGCATCATGTTACCGTCCAACAACAAAATATCCTTCTTCTTCTACCTGCCGTCACAAAATCCATTGCAACAAAAATAAGAACCATAACTATGAAGGCACACATATATATAGTGGCGCCGTATCATTTTAATCATCAGTCGTTGAAGCAAGTAAGAACCAAAAACATGAACACGCCGAGGATCTAACAAATTAAATTAGGGAGTGCCTCTATGGCGAGCTACTCGAAGATGTCTGAGGACGGGATCCTAAGACATCTTCGAGAAGCTCTTCCGTAGTGGTGTCCCTACTCTCGTATACCATCTTTCAGTTTATATCTTCTCTAGTTAAACATTTTAGGCAGTGCCTCTATGGCGAGCTCCTCAAAGATGTCTGTGGACGGGGTCCTAAGACATCTTCGAGAAGCTCCGTCGTAGTGGTGTCCCTACTCTCACACATGATCTTTCTTGCAATTGATATTTCACAAGAAAACCTATTTATAGATTAAGTAGAACAACATAGTGTCGACACTCACGACATAATATCGACACTCACCCCTGTCATAGTGTCTCCACCCACCAAAATAGTGTCGCCACTCACTGGCATAGTGTCTCCACTCACGACATATTGTTGTCACCCACTTTTAGTCCCGGTTGGAGACACCATCTGGGACTAAATGGGCTCACGTCGGCCCCAACCTTCCGCAAACCCTTTAGTCCCGGTTGGTGTGTCCAACCAGGACTAAAGATGGAGTAGAAAGTTTTTAAATCAGTGCATAGTTGTTTGATGTATACGCTATGTGCTTTTATTTTTAGACGAATACTAATCTTAGCATCGTGATTTTGTTTGATGTACTTATATAATGCAGATGAGACAACAATGGATGTACGCTGAACAAATCTCTAGTGAGTTAATTACAGGCGTGCGTTGTTTTCTCGTTGTGGCAGAGGCAAACAAGCGGAATGGTTTTATGTGGTGTCCATGTGGTGAGTGTCATGATAAGACGGAATACTCTTCCTCAAGAGTCCTTCACGGCCATCTGTTTCGGTCCGGTTTCATGTCTAGCTATAATTGTTGGACCAAGCACGAAGAAAGAGGGGTTATGATGGAAGACAACAAAGATGAAGAGAATGATGACAACTATCCTATGTCCCCTGAATATGGTGGTACTACAATGGAAGACAATGATGAAGAAGAAGCATAAGAACGTGCACCATATGAGCTAGATGATGATCTTGGTCGGGCCATTGCTGATGAAAAGGGAGAATGTGATAGCGAAAGGGAGAGGTTGAAATTTGAGCAGATATTAGAGGATCACAACAAATTGTTGTACCCAAATTGCGAAGATGGCCACAAAAAGCTAGGTAGCACACTGGAATTGCTGCAATGGAAGGCAGAGATCGGTGTGCCTAATAAGGGATTTGAAAAGTTGCTGAAGATAATGAAGAAGCTGCTTCCAAAGGATAACGAACTGCCCGCCAGTAATTACGAAGCAAAGAAGGTTGTCTGCCCTCTAGGATTAGAGGTACAGAAGATACATGCATGCATTAATGAGTGCATCCTCTACCGCGGTGATCAGTACGAGAATTTGGATGCATGCCCGATATGCACTGCATTGCAGTATAAGATCCGACGAGATGACCCTGGTGATGTTGAGGGGGAGCGCCCCAAGAAGAGGGTTCCCGCCAAGGTGATGTTGTATGCTCCTATAATACCACGGTTGAAACGTTTGTTCAAAAATGAAGAGCATGCCAAGTTTATGCGATGGCACAAAGAAGACCATAAGAAAGACGAGATGTTGAGACACCCTGCTGATGGGCCGCAGTGGAGAAAATTGAGAGAAACTACCCGGACTTTGCAGGTGACGTGAGGAACTTATGGTTTTGTCTAAGTACATATGACATGAATCCTTTTGGGGATCAGAGCTGTAGTCATAGGACCTAGCCTGTGACTCTGTGTATCTATAACCTTCCTCATTGGTTGTACATGCAGCGGAAGTTCATTCTGATGCCAGTGCTCATCCAAGGCCCGAAGCAACCCGACAACGACATTGATGTATACCTAAGGCCATTACTTGAAAAACTTTTACAACTATGGCACGGACAAGGTGTATGTGTGTGTGGGATGAGCACAAACATGATGAATTTAACCTACAAGAATTGTTGTTCGTAACCATCAATGATTGGCCGTCTCTTAGTAATATTTTAGGACAGACAAACAAGGGATACAATGTATGCACACACTGTTTAGGTGACACTAAAAGTATTTATTTGGATAAGTGTAAGAAGAATGTGTACCTGGGGAATCATCATTTTCTTCCGCCCACGCATTCCCTAAGAAAGAAAGCCAAGCATTTCAATGGTGAAGAAGATCACCGGAGTAAGCCTATCCGCCGTACTGGTGATGATGTATTTGATATGGTGAAGGATTTAAAAGTAATCTTTGGAAAGGGTCTTGGCGGACATTCCATTCCGAAGGACGCTGGCGGACACACACCCATGTGGAAGAAGAAATCTATATTTTGGGAGCTACCCTATTGGAAAGTCTTAGAGGTCCGCTCCGCAATCAACGTGATGCACCTGACGAAGAATCTTTGCGTGATACTGCTAGGATTCTTGGGCGTGTATGAAAATAATAAAGATACACCAGAAGCACGACAGGACCAACAACGTATGAAAGACCGAGACGACATGCATCTAGAGCTGTTTCAAGGTACTGTCAGCTACGCTCTTACCAAAGAAGAGAAGGAAATATTTTTTGAATGCCTGAGTAGTATCAAGGTCCCCTCTGGCTTCTCATCGAATATAAAGGGAATAATAAATGTGGAAGAGAAAAAAATTTAGAACCTGAAGTCTCATGACTGTCACGTGCTTATGACGCAGTTTCTTCCGGTGCATTGAGGGGTCTTCTGCCAGAAAATGTTAAGAGTACCTATTGTGAAGCTATGTGCGTTCCTCAATGCAATTTCTCAGAAGGTAATCGATCTAGAAAGTCTACCAGGTTACAGAAAGATGTGGTCCATTGTCTTGTCAACTTTGAGTTGGTGTTCCCACCATCCTTCTTCAACATAATGATGCACCTCCTAGTTCACCTATTCGAAGATATTACCATTCTCGGTCCTATATTTCTACACAATATGTTCCCCTTTGAGAGATTCATGGAAGTATTAAAGAAATATGTCCATAACCGTGCTAGGCAAGAAGGAAGCATCACCAAGGGCTATGGAACAGAGGAGGCCATTGATTTTTGTGTTGACTTTATTCCTGACCTTATGCCGATCGGTGTACCTGAATCACGACATGAGGGGAGACTTAGTGGAAAAGGCATGCTTGAAAAAAAACAAAGATATGTATGGACATACATTCTTTCACTAAAGACCACTATACAATTATGCAGAGTTCCACCTTGGTGGATCCGTATACCGAGGTGCACAAGAATATTGTGCGCTTGAACTACCCGAGGCAGTCGTCAGACTCTTGGATTAGAGATGAACACATGAAGACTTTTGGTGGTTGGTTGCAGACACATCTCATGAATGTCACTAATGTTGGAGATCAGTTGTACTTGTTGGCCAGGTCTCCATATTCAACTATATTGACTTTCCAAGGGTACGACATAATTGGGAATATATTTTACACGCACTCCCAAGATAAAAAGAGAACCAACCAAAACAGTGGTGTCCGATTTGATGCATCAGACGACAATAGGCATAAGGACACATATTATGGTTACATAGAGGACATATGGGAACTTGACTATGGTCCTAATTTTAAGATCTCATTGTTTCGATGCAAATGGGTCAAGATGACAGGAGGCAGGGTAATTGTAGACCAGCAGTACAAAATGACAACAGTGGATCTCAGTAATCTTGCATACGGAGACGAACCATTCGTCCTTGCCAATGATGTGGCTCAATATTTCTATGTGAAGGACATGTCTACTAGACCGAGAAAAAGAAAGATAAGCAAAAGAATACAATATCATACGATGAGCCAAAGCGCCACATATGTATTTCAGGGAAAAGAAACATGATGGGAGTTGAGGACAGGACATACATGTCAGAAGATTATAACAAATTTCATGAAATTCCGCCATTCAAAGTAAAAAAAATGACCCAAGCATACCGTTAAATAAGGAAGATGCTCCATGGTTACAGACTAGAAGAGAACCAAAACACTAGATGTGGATGTTGGTGATGTAATAATGTATTAAACCTTTTGTGAATTAAACCTATTTTTTTAACAATTTGTGAGATTGCTGAAGGCGGGTAGAAAAAAGAGCATTTGATCACTTGAGCGAACTCACAAGAATACAACAACATCTTCATATTTAGTCCCGGTCCAGCATAAACCGGGACTAGCTAACACTCAAGACATTTATTAATATTAGAAAAACGGGACTATGAAATCAGGACTAAAGCCGCCCCCTTTAGTCATAATCATGCCTAGTCCTATAGTACATAGCTTCAAGGTCGTCTTCGTCATCGTCATCGTCATCATCGTCGTGGCTAGGCGCACGCGGCTGGATCCTCAGCCCAGCCATGGCATATACCAAGGGCACCTGCCACTCCGGCCTCGGATTCACAACGGGTGGGGGAGGGGGCTCTTGGATGTCGATGCCGATACCGGCACCCTTCTTGTGGCTCTGCGACGGGTGGAAGTGTGGGCACCGCAGGCGAGGATGGTCTCCCCCGGTGATGTAGTGCATCACACTGATGATAGTACGGTTCACCCACCATAGACGACGAACGGCTTCATTATGGTTCACCGGGGGCGGGCCGTCACCCTTGTACCTGGAGAGCTCCCTTTCCTGCCGGTTAGTGAAGAAGGCATTGCAGGTGTCATAGTTGTCAGGATCCTACTGGGGATCCATCCGCTGCTCTGGTGTGAGCTTGAGGTAGAAGTGGTTCGTGATGGCCGGCTATCGAGCGGAACCTTGAGGCACAGGAGGGACAGGAACCCCTCTAGCGCTCAGCATCCAGCCGGTGGGCAGCAGGTAGCTCGGCGGGCATGGGTAGCTGGAGGCGCACAGCGCCTCGGTCTCCTCGAGGTTCAGAATGGCCCAATATTCAGTGTCCATTGTTGTGAGATGGGAAGGTGTGGATGTGTGAATGGACATGGTGGTCGGCCTAGATATAGAGCGAAAAGACAGGAAAACATGGTGGGAAGCAGAGGGAAATGGCGGGAAAACATGGCGGGAAGCAGAGGATGTTGTGAAAGCTATCTTTAGTCCCTCTTAGTTGTTTCAACCAGGAATAAAGGCCCCTAAAATAACCAGGACTAAATGGTTTTGGTATATTATATGTATTTTTCTGATTTTAGGGTTTAGGTTTTTTGGGTTTAGGGTTGTGAATATTTCCAAGATTAATAAAATATTTCTTAAACAATAAATTATTTTATTTACATCTGTATAACAACGTAGGGTAATAGCTTTATTTTTTCTGAAAATTTTGATATATAATAATTAATTTTCTTAATTGTCAATATTTTTTCATATTGGCGCCAAAAATACCCCTTTAGTCTCGGTTTGTATTATAAACCAGGACTAAAGGGGTGCGGCTCGCGTGCGAAGCGTGGCGGCCCAAATATCCTTTAGTCCCGGTTTGTAATAGGGACTAAAGGGGGTATTACAAACCGAGACTAAGGGGGGTATAAATACCAGCCCTGTGCACCTCGGTTCGAGCACCGAACCGAAGCACCCAATCGTCATCTTCCCCGCGATTTGTTGCCGTCCGCCGCCCGCGCCAGTTCCGCCGCACCGCCCGCATCACCCCACCCGCAGGTGAGCTCCGAACGCCCCACTATAGTTATTTTTTTGTTAATGTTAATTAGTAGTGTTAATTAGTGTTTATTTTGATTTCATTTTGTGTTAATTAGTGTTCTTATTAGTGTAAATTAGTTAGTTAGTATTTTATTTAGTTTATCAGTTAGTTAGTATTAGTTTAGGGTTATTATGGTTAGTGAAATTTAGGGTTAATTTAGTTAGTTAGTTATAATTTAGCCAGTGTTTATTATATTATAGATTTTAGTTAATTAGTTAGTGAATTTTAGTTAGTTAGTTTATTAGAGATTTTAGTTAGTTCGTGTATTTTAGTTGGTATTTGGAGATTTTTGTTAGTGTAATTTTGTTTAGAGATTTTACTATATGGAAAATATATGTATTTAGTGATTATGTTTAGGATTAATTTATTTAGAAATTTTAGTTAGTGTTTAATATAGTTTATTTTAGTTGATACTATTTACTGTCATCATGTTTAATTAAGTGTATAGGTTTAATTTAGTGTTTAGGATTATGCCGCATCCTCATCGTTCACTCGGCGGGAATGAGGGAGGACTACTAGGCTCCTTCGCCGGGCATCCACGGGACTGGGCTCCGTCGGGCTGGCACTGGGAGGTGCTACCAGCTGGGAGGCGTAGTTTAGTGAGGAATCCGGGTGTCGTCATCGACCCGGATCTTCTGTGTGGCGGTCACGTGGTCCAGGCGCGGTGCAAGGGGAGCCGACCCCCAACGAGATGGTATGGCGTCATGTCAGGGAGGAGGACGAGCAGGTCTGACGTTACATGTATATTTTGGACGTCAGGGTCTCCAATACCCGACAGGTTCTTCGGGCACCTCACCCGAGATATTCTCCTGTGATGGTTCCTATTCTTTGGGTGTACACCTCCCACCGCTCAGTAGCCGGGGGTCGACGTCTTGGTTGAGCTAGATGTGTAATAGGGATATATTATCTTTTATTATTATTATTGTATTAGCTGGATTATTCGAGATGTATTATTGTTTAATTGGTACTTTATCTTTCTTCTGTTAAGCTGAATTATTTTTTCTTCCTTTCTTTATTGCATTAATAAAAATGGTTTTATCTTTGTTCTGTATTAGTTAAGGTATGGACGGTGAGACGATGAAGAGCGAATGTACAACTTGATAGATGAGGGTACATGAGGTTAACATTACAATGGAGCAGATGGCGGTGGAGATGATGATGGCTTCCAATACCTCAACTTGGATGGAGCCGACGGTAGAGACTTTGGTGGAGACAATGGTGGAGACACCATAGCAAAGTCCGGCGAGGTATATAAAGCCTATGCTGTTCACAAGCTAGTAGATGCATTACTTGATTCATATATATATATATAAATACTAACGAGTATTTCTTCTCTTAGACCTCCGCATCAGGCCAATCTTCTGCAAGGAAACGAGGCCCGACCAGAAAGTTGGCCGATGGTGCGCGTTTCACAATTGATGTAGTCTCTGAGCTGGGCGAACCTTTGGAGCCGACAGAGGCTGCAAGTGCATTTATATATCAATGCAGAGTGATAGTCTGGGACACCATCCCGATCACCACTCATAAGTGGAATAAGCCATGAAGGAAAAGCGATCAAGTTGGAGCAACTTTTGTCGATGATAGAGCAAAAGAGTGTCTTTGGAATACGCTCATGACACACTTCTCTTTGCTAGAATTGGACACTCGTGAAGTCAATGATGCATTAAGGTTGACAGTAAAAAAGTGGGCCCTTAAGAAGATAGGCGAACAATTCAAGGACTGGAAGAAAAGATTATAGAACAACTTTCTCAAGAAGAAGCTGACTCCGCCATTCACTGGCCCGCTGGAGAAGCATCGGGATAACTGAGCCGCATTTGTGACGTACAAGGACTCAGAAGAACTAAGGCAAAGTCGGAAAAAAATCAGAAAAATGCGGCCAAAAAGAAATATCACCATACTATGGGACAGGTGGCTACAAGACGGCCATGCCTAAGTGGCCAAAAACTGAGAAAGCCATGCGTGATAAAGGGGTCATTCCAGCTACAAATAAGTGGCCCGTGAGGTCAAAAAATTGGTTACTTGGACATGGGGATCGTATGACACTGAAACCGGGGACATTATTGTTGCAAAGAAGGCCATTGTTGAACCCAAAGATGCACTTATTAAAGTGATAAAAGAGGCTCAAGAGGAAAATTTCGTTCCTAATAGAGAGAACGATGAGCTGACACATGCCCTCGGAAATCCTAAAAAATTCGGACGAACACGAGGCTTTGGACCATCTGCTCCATGAAAGACTAAGTTTTCCCAGGACATTGACACTTATAGAAGCCGATCAAGAAAAATGAACCGACAGAAGGCGGAGGAGGCAGCACGATTGGAGGCGGTTGAAAAAAGGAACGAAGAATTTCAAGCTATGTTCAAGCTGCAGCAGGGGAAGATTAATGAACTTAGGGTACTGGCCCGACAGCAAGATCCTGCATTCGATAGTTCGGTGGGCCCATCTCAGCGGAGAAGCAGCGTGGCTTCCACGGAGGTACAAGCTAATTGTACTGCTGATGGATACTAATGCACCGGTGATAGATGATACGACCGGTGCAACGATGGTTCGCTACCCCGTGGATGAAGTCGAGGCAAGGATAGCTTGTGAGCTACATGTGACACTGAAGAACATTTCTATGAAGGTGGTGCTCGGCTTTGCTTTACCTTGTCCACCAGAAGCGACCTACCATGGAAGTCAGATTCCAGCTGGCTATGCTCGTGTCGGTGTAGATGAAGTTGAACCGACATGTCGATCACTAGAGCTTGACATCCCTGCAGGTGAAGGGGAGAAAACACTGGGAGAAGTGGAGGGTGGGATCATTCTTTGGAAAAAGGATCACATCGTGTTTGCAGGCTGGGCGCCAAGGCCATCTTCTCCTCCGAGAAGCAATCCATCACTTCCGAGGCCACCATCACCTCCGAGAAACAATAGTCCATCCCTCCCTGAGAGGGACCGCAGCGCGAGTGCATCTCCATCTCTGGCGCCTCCGCCTCCGCCCACTGAATCAAAGGGAAGAAAGCAGAAGAATAGCACCGCTACATCGAGGGATAACCGACGGCGAAAACGACAAGAGCCCCTCCCAAGAGTAGCGCCGTCTCCTCCCAAGTTAGCTTATCATTGGACTGATGAGGAAAACATGATGATCTCCCAAGCCGAAGTGAAGGCCCATTTTGCACCAAAACAACCCGAGCCATAGGTGCAAGTTGATCAAAAAGTCAAGAAACACTTTAAGGAATTCCTTGCACAACCACCCCCAACATGTGTTACATAGGAAAGATGACTATACACGTTGTCTTACGAAGACACTAAAAGAGAAGTCATCAAGCAGTACTGCCAGCGGGAAAAGATCAAAAGAAGTTCCCCAGCTCGGCAAACATGCAAAACAATAGATCACCCTGCTCAAGGTGCTATCCCAGCCCACTCAAGGTGCAACATATATGGAATAATCTATTAAATTATCCAAGGAGTGTAACGTGCCTATCGAACAAATTCTAGGCGGCGGAGATGTCGCCACGACACCAATAGCACGGAAATTTGTCTACGGGGAGCCTCTGGTCAGCGATGAGGTATTTGATGATCTGCCAACACATATGCGACTTTTGCATGCATGGTATTTGAAAGTCACAAAGGAAGAGCGACAATTTATCCTATGTAAAGTTGGAGAGGAGTACTTCCGTCCAGACATGATCTCTATTGAACTTTGTGAATTATTTCAGTTATTCAACCTAGACGCCCTCGACAAGTCCCTCCTCAACTGCTATTGTTTGTAAATAATTAAGTCTCTAACTCAGCTTGTTCAATTCATTGCATGTAGTTATACTCACTATATCTCCTTCTGTATATTGTATATGCAAAATGAAGATTCAGAAATGTATAATAAAGTCAATCTACGGTATTGGGTTCGTTGATCCAAACAGAGTTAATGGACATACACTAAGAGAGAACTCCGAGGAAACAGAGGATAACTTGCTAATATTTTTAATGAAGCAACACTATAAGACACAAATACTATTTCCTTACAACTATGGGTGGAAGTCTTACTATCTTGTACAGATTCACTTTTTGTTTACTAGATGTTAAGTGTATATAAACATGCGCAACATCCACTGGATTCTTCTAAATATTGACGTTGACTGTGCAAAAGTTAAAATCTCGGACTCGTTGAAGAAGCCGATGGAAGACTACCACAACATACTTGATATGATCCAAAATTAATTCCAATCATTATTGCACTATATCTGTCTCTTTCGTTCATTCTATGTCAACTAATTAATAACTTATTCATTTCTTTTTTGCCAGAAAGGGTTTAGAAAAAGTTCACGAAGGAGGTTCAGGGTGAATGGCCTAAGGAGCTGACTTTTGTCCGATCCCGGTAAGTAGTACGAGAGCTAGGTCCTCCCATCTCTTTAATTCTAGTCTCTATACAATTATCATGCTTGATTATTATTTAATTGAATTATATTCTCGAAAAGTGTGCGACGCAACCACATGAGACTAATTTATGTGGACATTACGTATGCGAGTTCACTCGTGGGTGTGGAGCAGGGCACATACTTTTTTCAAGTACATAAACAATATATTTACAATTTATTTTATACCATAATTTTTATTGAGTTCTATTCATAATGATCGAGATAAGCTCCTACCACATTAACGTCTACTAGCAATTCAAGAGAAGTTGTCGGGATTTTTGCTCAGAGACGTCATAAACACAAAAGGACAGTACAACATGAATAGACCTTAAAGTATCCATGTAATGTAATGATCTTCGTGTAAATCAAATAGACGAGCTCTAGTCTCAGTTGGCACTCGTATACCAAGTTGTGTATAGATATGTTTGTATGTAATCGTGAGAAATTATATTATATATGTATCAACATGTACAACATGTAGTAGCGTAGAATAATATGTATATGAAAAATTGTTTGAAATAAAAACACAAAATAAAAAATAATTGAACACAAAAAGGGAAAAAGAAAATCCTAAAACCCCATCTCCCGCCACGGCAGCCGGTTGCCCCAAAAACGCTATTGCGGCAGAATACCTATAGTCCCGGTTACGAACCGGGACTAAAGATCCTCCAACCGAGTGCACTCCACGGAGCCACGTGGAGACACTCTAGTCTCGGTTCAGAATCGAGACTAATTCCGTAGTCCCGAATTCAAATCCGGAACTAAAACCCCTTACAAACCGGGACTAGATGTCTGTTTTGTACTAGTGGAAGGTCACCAGCTTTGCTACGTACGCTGTCGAGGTTTGCTACATGGGGTCATTAGTGGTGCTACATGTAGACGATGGTGATGCTACAAGTGGCGTCGTGTTCTGCTACATGCGTCCGACGATGTTGGTACCATAGTATAAATGTTTTGCTACGAGATCTCCGGCGAGGTCAGATTTGCTACAATAAGAAATTTTATTTGCAACAACCATTTTGTTGTTTTGCTACATTAACGTAAATTTTTTGTTACAAGGTCTCCGACGAGATCTCCTGGCGAAAGTCTCCGGCGATTCTCCGACGAAGTCGTTTTTGCTACATTTGCTCATGTTTTTTGCTACATGGTCTCCGACGAGTTCTCCGGCAAATACTCCGGCGAGATCTAGTCTATCTGTTTTTTTTTCTGAACCGAACCGTTTTCTGCTACATATAGCAAAAAAGAGACTATTTATAGCAAAAGCGGGCATAATATAACAAAAAGGAATTTAGATCTTTTTGAAGAGACACGATGGCAGCAGGGGGGCCCGAGGGATTTCCCGAGGACGCGTAGTACTCCCATGATAAAATTGCAATTCATTCTGGTGACACCCACTTCTTTTCGCATGGAACAAGGTGCTTCAAACTCCCATTCAAGCCGAATCAATCAAGGTCACAAAACCGACCTGGTTCAAAAGAGTGGGGAAAGGAAAATCATAATTGACAACGGAACTTTTTTTTAAAGTCAGCCTGTAATCTTAGAGGATAGACTACAAGATAATCTAGAGAACCGCCGTCTCTAGTGATGAATATCGACAACGTATAACTTGGTTTGAATTTATGCCAATTTATTTCTGTTTTTGATGAACATTTAGGTCTTATTTGTTTAATCCTGCAGAGCCATGGATCGGCCTGGATTGAGGACCGATCCCGGGGTTTTCCACCCATCGCTGTAATTTTTTCAGCTTGGCCAATCCGTGGTCTTCGGTTTATTCCTTGCCAGTATTTTGGCCCAGCCCATCCTCTCGAGTTTCTTCTTATTCGATCTGGAAAAATCCCGCCACTAGACCCGTGGAAGAAATCTCTCGACGCGCGAGAAAGCTCAGGCACGATCCCAAGCGGCAATCCCGATCACTATGGGTTAAACGAACGAAGAGGTATTTAAGCGGTTAGCACAAATTAACACATACATGGATTGGGTGAAGGGCCGGGGTCAACCCAATCCCTGCCTGGATTAATTCCTCGCTTGGATTCAATCCAAAAAAAAAAAACGAACGAGGCTTTAGTCGCCCTTACACGTTCCTCGATTTTTTTTTGAAATTGTACTTCGTTGGGCTCAATGAATTTCAGCTAACCTGATGATAAGTGCAATCTACCTCGCATAGTGTCAGCCAGATCAAGTTTGCAAGCGCTGAACTCGTTAATTACCCAGGCCTGCATTTTGGTATTCCTTTTGTCATGGGAACTCCTCAATAATCTTGCTGCAATCTGGCCAGGTTTCGCCCTCGCATACTGATCGATGTGTCCAGCATTGACATGACCACATCTGTTCTGGTACCGAGGATCCCGATGCACACCACGATTGCCCCCATTGCCTTTCAAAAAATCAATAAAAGAGCGCATATAACAACGGCAAATAGGGTGTTAATTGGGATTCCATCAAAATTCCAATTAAAATTTATTTGTCAAAATCCAGTTTAAATTTTAACCAAAATTTTACACTAGATTTTGGCAAATGAACTAGAAGCAAGGTTTTGGTGAGATTCCGACACCCTAACGGCAAAGTGAAGAACCAACCCAATGAGCAAAAAGACAATTCAGCTATGCATCCTCATGTCCTTAGTAAATTATGATTCTTTTGTAGCATCATCAAAAAGAGAAATAATATGATGATACTTAAACAAACCAATAAATTCAGGTTAAATGTGTGCCCTTGTTCTTATTTAGAATCCTATGGAATTGCATGCGCTAACTAACACAACCAAAAGTTTAGGGGATAGACAATTTATTTTAACACTCATCCTATATCTTTATCCTCTGGTCTATTGTGACACATGTTTGAGGAGTCGTAATATTTGTTTTTCAATTCTTACTTTGGCCAGGATTGACCTTAGGACCTCCCGCTCTAATATCATATTGAATTGCATGCACTAGCCAACGCAATCAAAGGCTGAACTCATAGAAAGGGATATATAATTTATTTCAATACTCATCCTACGTCTTTGTCCTTTGGTCTATTGTACCGCATGTTTGGGAAGCCATAATTTTTTTATTGCATTGACCAAGATTTGATTTTAGTACTTCTTGATCTAATACCATATTGAATTGCATACACTAGCCATCTTAAACCAAAAGTCCGAACTTATGAAAAAGGATAAACATTTATTTCAACAGTCACCTTACGTCTTTGCCCTCTTGCCTATTGTGACACATATTTGGAAGGCCGTAATATTTGTTTTTAATTCTTGTGTTGGCCAGGATTTGGTCCTAAGACCTCCTGCTCTAATATCATATTGAATTGCATGCACTAGTCAACGCAATTAAAAGTTCAAACTGATGAAAAGGGATAGATAATTTATTTGAACAATTCCCAATAACTTTGTTGACCGAAACGTCACGGAACAGAAAATGCAAGACAAGAACAAATATAGCTAATGAACTGAATCTATAAAGTCATATCATGTCACTGTTGTCTATCAAATCTACTACTATATCTTGTAAACTAAGAAATTAAGAAAAGCAAAGATGGGATTAACCAAAAAAGAATAAACGGATAATCGTTGGAATTCTGGCATTGCCGAGTCATGTACGATGGCCACGGCGACTGTCTTGGGGGAACTGAATTGCGGCGACGGAACTTCTTCCCCTTCCCCTTCCCTCCCCTCTCCCTTCGCTCTTCTCCCGTTGAGAGTCGGCCGTGTATTTCCGGGCCTCCCCCGACCCAAATCCGGCGGCGATGCTGGCTGGAGGCGGCGACGGGGCGGTCTCGGAGTAGGTAGATTTAGGTTAGGGTTTGGTTTGGCCAAGATGGCCATGTTTGGGAGTAGGACGCCGGTGGATTTCAGCTGCCACCAGCGCGTCCTGGTGCTCTCCTTCCTCATGACGACGCTCTGGTGGCAGGGGCGTTTGTCGCTGGAAGGTCGGAGGCCAGGCATCTCCGCCAATAAAGCTGAAGCCTGGAGCCCTTCTTCGCTGCTGATGGCGCGCACGGCGGCGGAGGCGTCTGCAGGGATGCTCTTCCTTCCATGGTGGAAGGTAACTGTGTCCCCGGCTGCAAGCTCCTCCAATAAGTGCGTTGGTCGGCGGATTCGGGATGCCGATGACAAGTTCCTGCCCCTGGCCGGCCGTGGAGGCGAGGGGGTGTGGGTTCTTGAAGTCTTTCGTCTCGATCTTGGCCGGCTGAGGGAGACCACTGCTGCTGTTGCGAGTTCTTCCACAGAGGCGGCGGCGTGCCAGCCTCTGATCCAAGCCGACAACCGGCGGCTCGCGGCGCCTGCAAGGCGCATCTTCAACCTCCATCGGAGGCCAGGAGTTGGTGGCTCGACGGCGGCGTCCCATGCTGCCCCCTTCCCAAGTGGCTTGTTCCCCGGTGAAGAGGGTGGTGGCCGGAGCTCGAGCGCACCCATCGGAAGCGAAGGAGGTGGAGGACCGGATCTCGTTTGTGGAATTAGATCTAGGGTCCTCTATGCAAAATACAGGGGCCTGTGTGTTATTTCTGTTTTTTTGAAGGGCCCCTTTGTAATTGTACCTCCACCGCTTTGACTTAATGGCAGCTTTCTAGGTCCTTCGGGACCGCCCTCGGTTCAAAAAAAAAAAAAGAATTGCGGCAGTGTCAAGGCCCGCGGTGGCGGCATCCAATGTTGGCTCGGCATACGTATAACGCCATTGACATCTACGAGAACACACTTCACCGTGCCAGCAGAGACCACGATGTTGCCAAGCATGGGAAAACCCCGAGATCCCCTCCAGAGGCGCGGCGCCGTTGGCCAACTGTAGCCCCCCTCCCCCCCCGCCGCAAACGGACAAATCTGGCCTGTTAAGCCCATCTCATAACGGTCTACCCCATATTTGTTTTGTCCGGAACAACGCATATCCGGTCCTATTTTGCAATCGATTTGCGGTGATATGGACGGTTTGCACGCTTGACCGCGTCCGGCCTAGCCACGATGGGCTCTAGGTGGAATTTTTCTACTCCTCCACCCACCACATTTCCTCTCTCCTTTCTTCTCCAAAACCTTCGCCGCCCTCCCCGAGCTCCATCCTCCCCGTAGTACCTCTCTGAGCGCCGCCCTTCGCCATGTCCATGGAGCGACTCCCTCTTCCTCGAGCTCTGGAGTACCACCGCATGTCGCCCCTACGCCCCGACATGACCGCGCCCTGCGCCACCACGGCCTCCGGCACCATCGCCCCCTGTGCGCCACTCCCGCGTCGGCGCCACTGCACCGCTCCCTCCACATCGAGCTCATCGTCGTCTTCTCTGGACACATGCGCGACATCCCGGTGTCTTGTTTGGTGCCGGCACCGGCTGTAACTTCGATTCGTTTTGTGCATTTGCGCGAGAAGCACCATTGGGGCTACGTGTCAAATTGGCCTGGAAACCCGTCCAAATTTTATCCACCCCACCCCGCAAACGGACCAAATCGGAAAATCCGGTGTCCGATTTGTCAGAGGGCATTGGAGTTGGCCTAATGCTGATGTCCCTGATCTGGAGGCAGCGATGCAAGGGACCGTTGAACTGGGCCGAGTCAGCCACGCCGATGAGGACTGGGACGTCATGGAGTATCGCCCAGCTTATCTCTCCCGCTTTGTGTTGGCCCATCTTCAAACCGATCAGGTAGTAGTAGTATTGTTTTCAGCATGTTTGCGCTCTCCCATTTCGCTATATCATCGAAGCTGGCGTGAGTCCACTGTTTCCAAACATTTTGCAGGGCACCAAAGATTATGAAGCCCAAGTCCATCACCCTGATGTCTCCATCTGTTGTATCTTTGATTTGCTAAGGAGAGGTCACACTCCATGTTGGCCACGAGGAAGCTGCAAGACGATGATGACCCACATGTATATGGGATCGCAACAGTCTTCGAGGGTAGTATAACCCAATTTATTGATTCGACACAAGGGGAGCCAAAGAATACTTATAAGCCTTAACAACTGAGTTGTCAATTCAGCTGCACCTGGAAATAGTCTTGCTCATAGGAGTTTATCAGTAGCAAAAGTTTTATAGTAGCAATAGCAAAGTAACACCAGCAGTAAAACAAAGGCAGTAGTAACAATAGTAGCAAACAGTAGGATTTGAATGCGGTAGGCATAGGGATAGACGGACGGGCGTTGCATGGACAAGACTATTCATATAACTTCAAGATCTAGGGCATTTGAAGATAAATAAGATAAAGCATCCAAGTACTAAACAATCATAGGCATGTGTTCCATATATAGTCATACGTGCTCGCAATAAGAACTTGCACACCATCTTTTGTCCTGCCAGCCCGTTGCAGCGGGGCCTCAAGGGAATCTACTGGCAATTAAGGTACTCCTTTTAATAGAGTATCGGAGCAAAGCATTAACACTCCATGAACACACCTTATCCTCATATCACAACCATCCCCTCCGTCTGTCCCAATTTCTGTCACTTCGGGGCCTTTGGTTTCGGACAATAATATGTGTACACAACTTGTAGATAAGATCACAAACAATACTATCATCATGAATCAATAACATGTTCAGATCTAAGATCATGGCACTCGGGCCCTAATGACAAGCATTAAGCACAACAAGTTGCAACAAACTCAAATAGCACTAATAAAGATACTAGGCACCATGCCCTAACAATTTTATTCGATTACATGATAGATCTCATCCAATACCTACCATCCCCATAGCCTACAACGTGGGATTACTCACTCATGGATGGGGGAAACATGGATGGTTTATGGAGAGGCGTTGGTGATGATGATGTCGATGATCTCCTCCAATTCTCTGTTCCGGCAGGGTGCCAGAACGGAGTTTCTGGTTCCGAATCACGGTTTTTGGTGGTGGCGGCGCAGCGGAACTCTATCTAGAAAAACGTCAAAACCCCAGAGTTTTTAGGTCAGAAGGCTTTATGTAGGCGAAGAGGGAGACCGAGGGGGTGCCCGAGGTGGCCACACCCCTCCCAGGCGCGACCTGGGCTGGCCTGTGCAGCCAGGGGGTGTGGGCCCCTCGTGGCCCTCCTCCGTCTCATCTTCTGGCTCTGTGAGTCTTCCGGTAAATAGGAGTTTTGGCATATTTTCCGGGATTTTTCCTGAAAGTTTATTTTCTACACAAAAACTAGACACCAAAGCAATTCTGCTGAAAACAGCGTCAGTTCATGTTAGTTGTATCCAAATCACACAAGTTTAGAGGAGAAGCAATACCAAAAGTGTTCGGGAAGGTAGATACGTTTTGGACGTATCAGACGACTTGAACTTGAATTCTACGCACATGATCCATCCCTCCTATAAACTCCTTCTCACCATGATCCATCGCCCCTGATCCACCGGCGAGCGCCCTTCCCCTTCTTCCTACTCCATCGGTCGGCTCCCCGCCCTTCTTCCTCTGCCTTCATATTGATCCCGCTGGTCTAGATGCTCGCTGGCATGGACCTCCCCGAGCCACTAGAAACACTACTAGCACGGCCCCTCCTTGTCGTCGTGGTCGGTTCGAGCGGCAAGAGAGCCGCCCCCTGCGGCCTCGTACAGAGCCGCCGCTATCGGGGACTTGTCGTAAGCTTACCCCCACCCACCCCCGGGGGGTGTTGGCATCCAAGATCATGCCCAGTCGGTCCTCTGGTTCTTTTTTGCTGCCATCTTGGCCTATTTAGTTATCCGGCACCCCTAGGACAAAACCAACCCATAGGGTGCTAGCGGGGGCGTCGGACGGGCACATTTTGGCAGGAAGGAGGGCGAGAAGAAGGCGCACAAAGAAGTTGGTCGTCATGAGGCAGACCTTTCAGCGACAACGACCAACTAGTCCGGTCCGTCTTCCGCCCAGACTGGTGTACCGCATAATGGTGCTAGTCGCCAATCATCCTTTGTAGGCGAGCACCAAACGCGTCTCTGTAGGGGTTCACAGCATGGAAAACAAAAAATTTCTACCGCATGAACACACACAAGCCAAGATCTATCTACTAGATTGTAGCAACGAGTCGATAGAGTACTCACCCTTGAAGATTCCAAAGCGGTTAACGAGATTGGATTCTCATGGGTGATGTAGTCGTTCACTTGCCGATCTCAAGATCGCATAGACGATCCTTACGACACTGCGTTCCGGTAGCACTTCCGTAGTCGGTCACACGTTCGGTACTCGATAAAGAACTTCCTATCCCTTGTTCCAGCATGTAGCAGAGGTTGTAGCTCTCTCCTAGTGAATCCGGCATCACGACGGCGTGGTGTTGGAGATTAGAGGGAAGATCCCACAGGGCTTCGCCTTAAGCCGGAGCGGTTAGGTGGAGTAGAGGGGTTCCTCGGCGTCTAGGATTTAGAGGCCAAAGAGGAGGAGGTGGGGCCGGCGGCAGCTAGGGCGGCGACGGCGACGCAGCGGCGGCGCTAGGTGGCGGCTAGGTGGGACTAGGATTTGGAGGTGTGGAGTTGTGTTGGAGGGGCAGCCCCTCCCCTCTATTTATGATAGGGAGGGGAAGCTAGAAGAGGGGAAGGTCGAATAATCCCCCAACTCCCTCTCGTCCTTGGAGCGTGGTGGAGGGAGAGGAGGTTTCCTCTCCTCCCTCCACCAGGAAACATTATTCTAGTTTGACTTTTCAAACTTGCCTTTTGACTTTCAATTTTGGAGTTTGATTTCTCTCTTTTATTTGCACAACCATTTGACCTAGGACATGATGAAACCATTCCACTTTGTCATGACACATTCATGTACCCTTCCCCTTCTGGTTCGGTGAACATTCTAGACCCTTCTAGATCATTCCGGCGAAAACACCGGAACCATTCCCGAACTCCGAAATTGGACTTTCCTTATATGAATCTTATTCTCCGAACCATTCTGGATCTCCTCGAGATGTCCTGGATCCCATTCGAGACTCGGAACAACATTCGGTCTTCTTACTCACATTCCATAACTACTAAACAACATCGAATCCTTAAGTGTGTCTCCCTACGGTTCGTGAATTATGCAGACATGACCGAGACACTTCTCCGATCAATAACCAATAGAGGAATTTGGAAATTCATATGGATCACACATATTTCTACGATTACTTCGTGATTGAATGAACCATTTACATACCAATTTCCCTTTGTCTCGCTATATAATACTTTTCTGAGGTGTGATCGTCGGTATCTCTGCATACCTAGTTCAACCTCGTTACCGACAAGTACTCTTTTCTCGTTCCTGTGATATGTGATCCCTTGTGAGCCAGTCACATGCTTGCAAGACAATTGGATAACATTCCACCGAGAGGGCCCAGAGTATATCTATCCATCATATGGATGGACAAATCCCACGCTTGATCCATGTGCCTCAAGACATACCTTCCGAACACTCAATGTCACCTTTATAACCACCCAGTTATGAATTGGTGTTTGATGTCATAAAAGTATCCATCCGGTGATGGTGATTAGCATGATATCATGGTCAAATGATTTAGGTTACTATGTATTTGAAAGCTTATTGCAATTGAACTATATTTAAAATGACTTGATCTTTAAGCTACGCTTAATTATTAGGAGTATGTCCATCACACCATTCTCCTAATGACGTGACCTTGTTGCTTACTAACATCTCATTGTTCATGATCAGGAAACCATGATCATCCTTGATGCGGCTCAGATCACTGTAGAGCTTCGTTGGGATACCCCAATAGGAAGGTGTGAAGAGCACAGCAATAAGTTTTCCCTCAGTTATGAAACCAAGGTTA
This sequence comes from Avena sativa, assembly GCA_916181665.1. Classification (NCBI taxonomy): domain Eukaryota; kingdom Viridiplantae; phylum Streptophyta; class Magnoliopsida; order Poales; family Poaceae; genus Avena; species Avena sativa. The sequence continues at coordinate 297,306,789 of OV702282.1, forward strand.
TCGAACCAGTAGGAGGAAGGAAACAACTCCAAGGTGTTGCTAAAAACTTGGAACCTGCACAACACAAACTCAAGACTTGGCCCCAACGTATAGTGAGGTTTTCAATCTCACAGGTTTGCTGAAAACAAAGGATTAAACGTATAGTGTGGAAGATAATAGTTGCTTGTAGAAAGTAAACGGTAACAGTAGATGATGTATAAATGATAATGATTGGACCGGGGTCCACAGTTCACTAGAGGTGTTCTCCTTAAGATAGATAACATGTTGGGTGAACAAATTACAGTGGGGCAATTGACAGATTGAGAAAGCATAACAATGCAAATACTATACATCAAGACTCCTATGATATTTGATTGGGAAATACAACAATATACATAGACCATAATCCAACTGCATCTATGACTAATAATCCACCTTCAGGTTATCATCCAAACCCCCTCCAGTATTAAGTTGCATGCAACGGATAATTGCATTAAGCAATGTGTGTAAAGTAAACAATACAATTGTTCCATGAACCAAAGATTGTTGTTTTCTCCCTAGTAGCAACAGCAAATCTACAACCTTAGAGATTCCTGTCACTTCCCCAGATTACTAGAGGCATGAACCCACTATCGAGCATAAATACTCCCTCTTGGAGTCACAAGCATCTACTTGGCCAAGATATCTACTAGCAACGGAGAGCATGCAAGATCACAAATAACACAAACATGATAGAAACAATAATCAATCTGACATAGTATCTCAATATCCATTGGATCCCCGCAAACACAACATGTATGATTACAAATAGATGATCTTGATCATGAACGGAGCTCACAAGATCTAAACATGATAGCACAAAGGAGGAGAAACAACCATCTAGCTATTGTATGGACCCATAGTCCAAGGGTGAACTACTCACGCATCACTCCGGAGGCTGGCATGGTGATGAAGAAGGCCTCCGGGATGATATCTCCCCTTCGGCAGGGTGCCGAGAAGAGCTTCATATGCCCCCCCGATCTAGGGACGATGGTGGCGGCTGCTACAGACTGTTTTGTGGAGATCTGATCAGATGCTTAGGGTTTCTACATCGGGGTGACTTTATAGGCGAAGAGGTGAGGTAGGGGGCCCACACCATACGGAGGCGCCCCCTGGGCTGCGCGGCCCTAGGGTGTGGCCACCTCGTGTCCCCCCTTCGGCTGCCCTTCGAACTCTGTGTTCTCTCCGGTAAAATATTGACTTTGGCTTTTGTCCCGTCCAATTCCGATAATATTTCCTTACTATCTTTTCTGAAACAAAAATAACAAAAAACATGCAACTGGCACCACGGCATCTTGTTAATAGGTTAGTCCCAGAAAATGTATAAAAATACCTCAAAGTGTAGACAAAGCATAGCAAAGTTGATAGTAAACAAGCATGGAACATAAAAAATTATAGATATGTTTACGGCGTATCTAGCATCCCCAAGCTTAACTCCTGATCATCCTCGAGTAGGTAAGGTGATAAAAATAATAATTTTTGAGGTGATATGCACCATCACAATCTTGATCAAACCATTTGCAAAGCATGAAAGCTGGGATCAAAGTACTCTAAACATGAGCATGAAAGATGTAGTTCTAACAATAAGACAAAGTAACTATGATGTAACATGAAAGGATACAAACAAAGATCATGAATAACAATGTATTGAAATATGTTTGTTTATTTCACATATAGAAAACATAGCATAGTGGTATTCAGCTTGTCCCTTATGGAGTAGCAAAACATAAATGCATAGTACACCTTCAAAGTTCATAAGGGTGACTAGATACAAATAGTTCAAGAACAAGCAATATCAACATTATGAATCAACCAATAAGTTTTCGGACAATGCACATAAAAATAAGAATGACAACTATGCTCTCTTAATTGGTTCATAAAGATAGAAGGCGGAGACTCAATATAAAAGTAGGAAGAAAGGCCCTTCACAAAGGGAAGCAGGGATTTCAAGTTTCATAAAGAGTTTCCAAAAATTATGGAACTTATTAGCTTTCAGCTCTCATTGCCCTATCATAAGCATCTTGAAGTGATTAAGGTTAAAGTTAAACAAATATGGAGTATATGCTTGACAAAACATAAGTTGGCCGTTCCTCATGCTACACAACTTTAGTCACAAGCAAGTTCTTGTCGTTGTAAGTATATGTGTATCATAGAGAACCGCCAACGGGGTACCCCTTGCGCCATGACACAGGAGCTATCCCATATCAAAATTACAAGGCAACAGACAGTGAGCATCTCAGAGATCCTTTTATTTACCATGAGTATGGTGCATATATATTTTTTTTCTCTCTCTCTTTTTATATTTTTTCTGAGGATGCTTCATAGATTGCTCACTATGGTGATGCTGCAAGTTTCCACCATGATTAGGCATGGCTTAGGCAGCCGCCCAGGAGTTTCTCTAACACATATATAATACTCCACGGACTTACAAGCTCCCATTTTTTTTCACACCGCCGACATCCATAAACAAAAGATCATGATATCAACTTGGTAATATGTATAGGTGTTTGATGCGGCTCAGATCACTATAGAGCTTCATTGGGAAACCCCGAGAGGAAGGTATGATGAGTACAGCAATAAGTTTCCCCTCAGTAAGAAACCAAGGTTACCGAACTAGTAGGAGGAAGGAAACGACTCAAAGGTGTTGCTAACAACTTGGAAACCTGCACAACACAAACTCAAGACTTTGCCCCAATGAATAATGAGGTTGTCAATCTCACCGGTTTGCTTAAAACAACGGATTGAACGTATGGTGTGGAAGGTAATGTAGCTTGCAGAAATTAAACAGTAATAGTGGAAGATGTATCAATGGTAAAGATTGGACTGGGGTCCACAGTTCACTAGAGGTGTTCTCCTTAAGATAAACAACATAACATGCTTGGTAAACAAATTACAGCGGGGCAACTGATAGGACAGATCAAGGCATAACAATGCAATACTAGACATTCATGATCCTATGAGATTCGATTGAGCATTATAACAATATACATAGACCGCCATCCAAGTTCATCTATTACTAGTAATCCACCTTCATGTTATCATCCGAACCACCTCCAGTATTAAGTTACAAGCAACGGATAACTGCTTTAAGCAATGTGTGTAAAGTAAACAATACAATTATTCCATGAACAAAAGATCGTTTTTTTCTCCCTAGTAATAATAGCACATCTACAACCTTAGAGATTTCTGTCACTTCCCCAGATTCAATAGAGGCATGAACCCACTATCGAGCATATAGACTCCCTCTTGGAGTCACTAGCATCTACTTTGCCAAGTTAACTACTAGGAACATAGAGCATGCAAGATCTCAAACAACACAGACATGATAGAATCAATAAGATAGAATCATTAATGTCATGGTATGGAACACGGCAGAGCCATTAGGGATGGCAAAGAAGGGCACATGGATGCATTTGGTGGCTCACGCACCGGGTTGGGCACGGTGCACTATAAACACAGGGACGTACCCAGGTTCGGGGCCCTCTCGGCGAGGTAACACCCCTACTCCTACAAGATGAACTATGTATGGGAGCTTGATGCTCAGTATAGATGCTCCTTGAGATGTTTCCTTAGCTACTATCGGTGGCTAGAGGAAGATGGGAACTAGATGCTAACACTTCTCTCCTTCTATCGTTGCCTACCTAGGACCCTGGCTCTGCCCTCCCTTATATACTGGTCTGGGGGCAGATTACAGATCAGGTTCTAGGGTTTACTGTTTGGATATGGGTTTACAGGTCAGGGCCGGCTGCAGGTCCCAGCCGGTGGGCCAAGACCCAGTCTGCCCTTCTTTTAGCGTCATCCTTCTCTTTAGTGGTCACCCGGGCTTCCTTTGAGGCGTCACCCTTACTTTAACGGTCACCCGGACCGCTTTCGCCAGTCCAGCCGACCGTCTTGCTTTATCTTCGTCGGGTAGTGCTGGTCATGACGGCATGCCAGCTTCCTTGATGAAGAGGGAGAGCCAGAAGCGTACCCTGCATGGAGCGTCAGTCCTTACGTGCTCTCCATCAAATCCGAGGTGAGCCGGGTGGGAATGGCCACCCGGTCGGTTCTTTTGGCCACCGGCTAGACGGGCCAGTCGGGAAGGTTATAAGCCCAGCCGGGCTTGCTTGCCAGTCGGCTATAGTTGTCTTTCCTGGGGTCCAGGTGGCCTGCATCTTCAGGAGCCGGCCTACTTATGCCTGGCTTTCCCCACCCGGGGGTTATCCCCCAGACACTAGTCCCCGAGCACGTATGGGCTTGGCCGGTGGGCAAGATCTTCCGTTCTCCTTCCTGTCCTGAGAGGGTTGCTTCATTTTCACCGGATGCGGCTTTTGATTTTGCTTTCCGGCTGGAGTTAACCGGTTGCGGAATCGATGTCCGTCCACTGGGTGTAAACAACGAAGACAGGTACCGGCTGGTGGATCTGAAGACGAAACGTTTGGTTAGATGACGTCGTTGATGTTGTCACCCACCACTGTGGCTCTGGCGCACCTGGGCGGCAACGCCATGGTGCAGCTGTCACATCACGCGGCCTGCTGCGAGTCGTATCTTAGGGTGTGTCCCGAGGTGGCGAACTTTCTCAAGTTCTTCCACTTCAAGGCCCAGAACATCGCCAAGGGTGGCTCGCTGACGCGGATGGGCTGTTGCGCCGTCTATCCGCGGTCCTCCTCGCCGATGCCACGGTTCGAGCTCCCCGACACCGTCAAGCTGTGGCAGCGCTCATATTTCTATGTGAGCAACGCCACGGAGATTGACTGGATCTGCCTTCCGCCCTTTGCCGATGTGCCCTCGATGCAGAAGGCCTAGACGACGAAGAGCATGGGCGCGGTGGCGGACCTCGATCGGATGGCCGCCCGGCTGGAGACGATGGTGGAGACGGAGAGGCTCACCGCCCGGGACATCACCTTGTCATGGATGGTGCTTCATGTGCTTCCGCTGTAGAAGCGATCGGACAAGATGTGCCATCTTTCGACCACCAACGATCCGACGAGGACGTCGCGGAAGGATGTGCCCTACCAGGACCTGCGGAACTTGATCTCCATGATCTCCAAGTTTCGCATTGAGGCCAACTGGGCATACTCCTGCCCCCCGTACCATCGCGGCCTCCTGCCGCCATCGATAAGTTTTTCTCTGGTTGTTTTGCGTATCGCTTCTTGTATTTGCTAGCTTTCCTTGGGTGCCTTATGCCCCTCTTTTTGATTAGTTGTTCACGACGCAGATGGCTTAGGATGGCATGGGTGACTTCCCGCTTCCGTCCTTCTTGGAGGACAGGAAGCCGAAGAAGTACCCCCAGAAGAAACCCGAAGGGTTTCCCGTCCGGGCGGACGACGGCCCCTCGGATCCTCATGGTATGTTGCTGACTGTAGCTTTTTCTTTCCCCTTTGTTCTTGAGGTTATGGTCTTTACTCTTTGCTTGTGCTACAGTCGATGTCATCGACGAGGAGGGTGGCCGAGAGAAACCCGTAGCGAGAGTCCGGGGAAAGAGGGCGGCACCTGTTGCTGCTCCCACTCCAGTTGAGAAGAAAAAGACGCGCCAAGGGCGTCAGGTTGTTGCTCCACCGTCCGTCGCTGGGTTAGTATCTCTCTTGCCCTTGCTTGCCACTCTGCGGTTTTGCTGGTTTCGACTTTGACTCTTTGTTCCGCGCAGCGAGGCCATGGCGCTTGGCGATGGTGGTGCTGCCGCCATGCCTCCTCTGCCTCCTCCGTCGGTTGAAGAGGTGACGAGGTCGCCGGCTGCGGCTGGCCCGGCTGCGGCCAACCCGGCTGCATTAGCCGTTCCATCTCCTCCCAGGGCGCCTGAGGGCTCTCCGACCACGGGGCTGCTGCACCAGGCGCCTGCGTCCTCGTGGTTGGGCCAGCTATTTGCGGCTGCATAGGACCCGGAGACCCCCCTCCTTCGTCCCGTGGCTGGCGTGAACCCGGCTTGGAGCGATGCTCCAAGCAGCTCCACCAGGCCCGTCATTACGGAGGTGACGGAGGGAGCGGGGGCCGCGCAGGCGGCTGCGGCGGATGCCGACCAGCCTGATGGTGGTCAACCGGCTGGGAGGGAGTTGGTGGTGGCTGCGCCTTCGGGTGTAGATGCCGATGATGACGAGGTTATCGTCACCGGCTCGAGGCCAGCTCCGGCTGTGCTGACGCCGGGTGCGATCCTTGCCCATCTCTCCGGCTTGGCGCCCGTCGCACTCAGCCAGGTTCGCCACCTGGTTGAGGGAATGGAAAGTGGCCTTGGTGAGGCCAAAAAATTGTCTGTTTTTATGGAGGTAAGTCGTTGCCCTTCACACATTTTCCTTTTTTCATCCGGCTTGCTTCTCTGTTGCTCATTTGCTTTCTTGCTTGCAGAAAGCGTTTATGGAGTCTGTGAAGAACACTCGGGACCTTGGCCGTAATATTGCTTCTTCAGATCTGTCTTGGCGATTGGCTCCCTTTTCCCTTTTTTTTGTTGACCATCGGGTATCCTCCTACAGCCATGATCCAGGACAAGGAGAAGGAGGTGGAACGCCTCAAAGCTGAGGTTGCCCGGCTAGAGGAATCGAACAAGGCGCGACAGGCGCAGTTCGATCAACTTGCCGCGGCCAAGCACCAACTTGAGGTTAGTATGGAGCGGGGCAAGAAGACGGCTGACATCCGGGCGGAGGCGCTGAAGAACTTTGAGATGATCTCCACCTAGCAGGAGGAGACAATCCAGGTTCTTCGCCGCAGGGAGGAGGAGCTTACTCAGCACATCCAGAACGTCTCGGAGATGGTCATCAGTAAGTTCTTTCGCTTCCTTCTTCCGTTGTGTCGTGACTTGCTCGATCTTGTCTGTTTATACTGCTTTGCGCCTGGCTGCAGCTCATTACCCTGAGGCGACCGAGATGGCCATGGAGAAGCTGTCTATGGAAGAGGTTGGCCGTGACCTGACTGCCCTCGACTTGGTCAAGGTGGTGGCGGAGGAGAGCAATGGCTTGCGCGCCGTTGGCAATGATCTCTTCCACTACATCTGGCCGGACGCGAGCGATGTGCACGACATGGCCAGCCTAGCTGTGGCGCTGTCCAAGGGCATCGACGTGCTGGACGTGCACAAAGAGTGGGCTGCTCGAGGTGGAGTGGAGATGGCGCTTGCTCTGGTGAAGTCGTGGTACCCTGGTGTCGACCTGAGCGTGCTCACCCACGGCTTCCACCTTGGGACGACCTACGAGGGTCTTCGCACCAGCCTTCCTGTGCTCTAGGCCTGCGGGGTGAAGATTGGCACCTACGTGGACTTGGAGCGTGACTTTAGCGCCCCCGGAGAGCCATGGCCGTTCCATTGGGTCCCGGCGCCTTGGAATCCCCTTGACGTCGCCTCCAGCAGCTAGACTCCTTCCACTGACGCCGGTGCCGCCCCTGTTGATCCAGCCCCTGCTCCTTCTACTTCGCAAGCTCCTGACTCTTGATCCCCAGGATGCCGGGTGTATTTGTGAAAGTTGCTACTTTGTTGTGCTACACTTTGGCTGACTTCTGTCGCCGACTTTTGAATAAGCGCTGAGCCTTCATGCTCCGCTTTATGGCTTGGTGCCTTTTGCTTATCTTTGTTTATGCCTCTGTCACTTGCGTTCTATTATGCTCGCGCCGACTGGGATAGCCACCCAGGTTCGAGCTCTTTTGCCGTCCTGACTTGATTTTGTGGGTGCGCGGGAGCGCGTCCACTGGGTGTAGTCCCCGAGGTTCGGGCTGGATGGGGTAGCCAGCCGGGGCGAAGCTCTTTTGTCTACCTTGACTTGAGTTTGTGGGTGCGCGGGAGCGCGTCCACTGGGTGTAGTCCCCGAGGTTCGGGTCGGCTGGTGTAGCCAGCCGGGGCGAAGCTCTTTTGGCTACCTTGACTTGAGTTTGTGGGTGCGTGGGAGCGCGTCCACTGGGTGTAGTCCCCGAGGTTCGGGCCGGCTGGGGTAGCCAGCCGGGGCGAAGCTCTTTTGGCCACCTTGACTTGAGTTTGTGGGTGCGCGGGAGCGCGTCCACTGGGTGTAGTCCCCGAGGTTCGGGCTGGCTGGGGTAGCCAGCCGGGGCGAAGCTCTTTTTCCGCCTTGTTTCCTGCCAACGTGTGACTCGGGTCGTGCAAGACAAAGCGTTGCTTTGGGTTAGTTTTCTTGTGCATATGCTCATGCGTTAGTTGGTAATTATCGTAGGAGGAAAATGGACATGTGCCCCTTCGAGTTAGGCCGCTAGCAACTCCCCTTTTCTCAGCGAGTATTGGCCCTTCGAGCATTTTTCCTTGCCGGCCGTCAGCTGGGTTGCGGTCTGCAGCCGGCACCGAAGGACTTGCTATGTTGGCGTGCCTCGCGATACTTCAATTCGCTGTTGTTGGCTTAACTTTTGTAGGGCGCAACCGGTTCGCCTGGACGCCCTTGCTTTCTACGCCGGCATCTTCTTGTCACGTGCGCTTTGAGTGTTTGGTCTTGCTGGGTCGACAGCCGACGTGCGTACTGAAGACGGAACCGAAGAGGTTACTCTAGACGCCGCGTGCAATATTATGCCGTCTATAGAAATCGTGGGACCTATGCCAGCCGGTACAAAAATGCAGATGGTGTGCGGAATTTGGACGAAGTCCTTAGAGCTGCGCCAAGGCTCTCAATCTTGTTCACTTGTTACATAAAAAGGGAAGATACACACACTTTTCTAAGTGTAAAATGGGCGGAGCAGGATGGCATTCCATGGGCGCTCCGTCTCCTCGTCTCAGCGATCTGCCTTGTTCTTCGTCGGCTGCTGTGCGTCGATCAGATAGTCTGAATTGTTGTGGAGTGCTCGGCTGACGATGAATGGTCCCTCCCATGGCGGGGACAACTTGTGCATTCCTTTGGTGCTCTGGACCAGGCGCAGCACCAGGTCTCCCTCGCAGAAAGAGGTGGGCCGGATCCGTTGGCGTGGTATCGGCGCAGGTCTTGTTGGTAAATTGCTGATTTGGACAGAGCCAACTCGCGTGCCTCCTCGAGCAAGTCCATGCTGTCCTCCCTTGCTTCCTTGGCTTCCTGCTCCGTGTAGAGCTGCCTGCGAGGTGCGTCGAACTGGATGTCTGTGGGGAGGATGGCTCTGCCCCATAGATGAGGAAGAACGACGTGAAACCAGTTGAGAGATTCGGTGTGATGTGTAGGCTCCAGAGCACTGCTGGCAGCTCCTCTATCCAGCATCCGGGTGATCTGACAAGCGGTTCGATGAGCCTCGGCTTGATTCCGGCTAGCACCAAACCATTAGCGCACTCCCATTGTCCGTTGGACTATGGGTGTGCGACCGATGCCAGATCCAGGCGGATCCCTTTTTCCCCGCAGAAACGAGCGAAGACTCCTTTCGCAAAGTTGGTTCCATTGTCAATAAGGATGTTGTGCGGGTAGCCGAACCGAATGATTATGTCTGTGAATAACTTGATCACCGTCGCTCCATCCAGTTTCTTGATTGGCTTCGCCTCGATCCACTTGGTGAACTTGTCCACGGCTACGAGTAGGTGCGTCATACCGGATCGAGCTGTCTTGAATGGACCAACCATGTCCAGGCCCCAGACCGCGAATGGCCAGGTGATCGGTATTGTCTTGAGCGCCGCAGACAGCGTGTGCTTCAACTGGCTGAATCGCTGGCAGCCGTTTCATGTCTTGACTATTTCTTCGGCGTCTTTCAGCGTCATCGGCCAATAGAAACCATGCCGAAGGGCCTTGGCTTCTATTGCTCTTGACGAGGCATGGTGGCCACACTCGACCTGGTGTATGTCTGTTAGAAGCTTGGCTCCTTCCTCCCGACTGACGCATCGCTGGTAGATGCCTCCGATGCTGCGCTTGTACAGCTCGTTGTTGATGATGGTGTAGGCGCTTGCCCTTCGTCGCACTTGTCGTGCTGCCACCTCTTCTGTTGGCAGTTCACCTTTGGCTAGGAAATCCATGTACGGCTTTGCCTAGTCGGGCGCCTCCCGTATGGTGTGCACCGTCTGTATGATGAACTTGATCTCCTCGCGGACGACCGACTCCAGAGTGTCGGGAGGCCTGCCGAGTGGAAGGGTGTTGATGTTGACCGCGGGCTGCGTCGCGGTAGTTTCCGAGTGTGGCGAGGCAGTCCCCGGGTGTGATACGGTAGTCCCTGGGTCAGGTGCAGCAGTCCCCGGGTGCGGCGCGGCAGTACCCGGGTCAGGCGCGGGAGTCCCCGGGTGTGCTGCGGCAGTCCCCAGGTGCGACGCGGTAGCCCTCGGGTGCGGCACAACACCGAATGTTCCTGGATCCGCTTCAAATACGATGGAGTCAGACTCTGGTGATGGAGTGATGGAGGGCTTGCGCAGGTGCTCGAGGGAGACTCCGGGCGGTATGGCTTGTCTTGTTGACCCGACCCTGGCCAAAGCATCAGCGGCTTCATTGTTAGCTCTAGGTACGTGGTGGAACTCACATCTTTCGAAGCAGGCACACAACTGCTGGACGAAGAAGCGGTAAAGGGCCATGTTCGCGTCCCTGGCGTCCCATTCGCCAGATACTTGTTGCACCACCAAGTCCGAGTCTCCAAAACACAACACCCTCTGAATGCCTATCTTCTTGGCCATTTTGAGACCATGGATGAGTGCCTCGTACTCGACGACGTTGTTGGAAGATTTGAAGTGGATCTGGAGAACGTATTCCAGCCGGTCGTCTTTGGGTGAGGTTATCACGATTCCAGCTCCGAGTCCTCCCCTCATTTTCGACCCATCGAAGTGTAGCTTCCAGTAAGTTGAGTCCGACACTGGGGGCATGTATTATGTCTCCGCCCAATCGACGATGAAATCAGCCAATGCTTGCGACTTGATTGCTGTGCGTGGCTCGTACTGGATGTTATGCGCAGCGATCTCGATGGCCCATTTCGCCACGCGGCCAGTGGCGTCTTTGTTGCCGATGATCTCCGCGAGTGGGGCCAATGCTACCACCCGGATGGAATGCTCCTGGAAGTAGTTCTTGAGTTTCTTGGCGGCCATGTACACACCATACACCAGCTTCTGGTAGTGAGGGTAGTTCTACTTGGATAGCGAGAGCACCTCACTCAGGTAGTATACGGGGCGCTGGACCATCTGAGCCTTTCCTTCCTCTGGTCGCTCCACGACCAGTACCACGCTGACCACTCTGTTTGTGGCAGCGATGTACATCAGCATCGGATCCTTTGCGGCTAGCGCTGCTAGGACGGGTGGCGAGGTGAGCATGCGCTTGAGGTCTCGGAAAGCTTCATCCGCCTGAGTTGTCCAGACGAATTTGTCTGTCTTCTTCATCAGCTGGTACAGGGGAAGAGCCTTCTCTCCCAGCTGGCTAACGAACCAGCTGAGTGAAGCGAGGCACCCGGTGAACTTCTGTACGTCGCGCAGGTTCTGTGGTAGCTCCATGCGCTCGATGGCTCCGATCTTGTCCGGGTTCGCCTCGATCCCACACTCGGAGGTGAGGAATCCCAAGAGCTTGCCGACTGGGATGCCAAACACGCACTTTTCCGGGTTTAGCTTGATCTGGAAACGGCGGTGGTTGTCGAACGTTTCCTTCAGATCCTCAAGGAGCGTGCGCCGTTCCTTGGTCTTGATGACGACATCGTCGACGTAAGCATGTACGTTCCTTCCAATCTGCGTCTGCAGGCATTTCTGCATGTAGCGCTGATAGGTTGCGCCTGCGTTCTTCAATCCGAAGGGCATGGTGGTGTAGCAGTATGCTCCATACGGGGTTATGAACGATGTCTTTATTTGATCGGTTACATTGAGCTTGATCTGGTGGTAGCCCGAGTAAGCGTCCAAAAAAGACAACAAATCGCACCCGGCGGTGGAGTCGATGACCTGATCAATTCGCGACAGGGCGAAAGGATCCTTGCGGCAAGCCTTGTTGAGACTGGTATAGTCGACGCACATGCGCCATGTCTTGTTCTTCTTCAGCACCAACACCGGGTTGGCGAGCCATTCCGGGTGGAAAACTTCCATGATGAAGCCGGCCACGAGCAGCCGTGTGATCTCCTCACCAATGGTTCTCCTTTTTTATTCTACGAAGCGGCGTAAATATTGTTTGACCGGCTTCGCGTCTGGTCGAACATGAAGGGAGTGCTCGGCGAGTTCCCTCGGGACACCTGGCATGTCTTTGGGGCACCATGCGAAAATGTCCTGATTCTCACGGAGGAAATCGACAAGCGCGCTTTCCTATTTGTTGTCCAAGCCATCTCCGACCAGGACGAACTTGCTTGGGTCCTCCTCATTCAGCAGGATCTTACTTGTCCCCTGCGAGGGCTTGAACTGCGATTCTCCAGCCGGTTTGGGCTCTCCATCCGGCATGTCCTTCTGCAGAGCCGCCACGTTCTGCATTATGACGCACTTCTCTTCAGCGATGATCATTGCTTCGGCCAACTTAGAGCCGTCTGAAGCGCATTCGATCGAACGCTTGTAGCAACCATCGACGATGATCACTCCATTTGGGCCTGGCAGCTTCATCTTGAGGTATGCGTAGTGCGTTACTCCCATGAACTTGGTCAGAGCTGGGCGCCCTAGTATGGCGTGGTAGGAGCTGGAGAGATTCACGACCTCAAACCAAATTGGCTCGCGGCGGAAGTTGCTCTCTCTGCCAAAGATGACGTCCAGCCGGATCTTGCCGATTGGGGAGTGCGATAGCCCTGGTACTTCTCCATGGAATGAAGTTCTTGAGGGTTCCAGCTGGGATTCACTGATGCCCAGCCTTTCGAGGCTGCTCTGGTAAAGGAGGTTGATGCTGCTCCCTCCATCGATCAGTACCCGAGAGAAGTGGCATGAATGCTTCTTGGAGATGATGATGGGGTCCAGGACCAACACGTAGCTGCCAGGGCTTGGTAACACGGCCGACTGATCCTCCTTGCTCTAGGTGATCGCTTGATCGGACCAGTGCAGGTACTGGGGGACGGGTGGGACGATTGCGTTCACCTCCGCCTAACGTCTTCGCTTGGCGTGCTTCGTTTCCGGCTCCGCCAGGAATATGTGGTAACTACCCACCTGCCGCGGGTAACCGTCCTCATCGTCCTCGCGACGGTTGCGCAGTTCCCTGTTATCCGGTGGGCCTCCGGCTGGCGGTGGAGGTAGTGGTGGTAGTCCACCGGCTTCGGCCATTTTCTTTGTCGAGCTGCATTGGCGCGTCGTTTGATTCGCAGGCTTGTTGCCGCTGCTGTGAAACTTGCACGGCCCGTCAAGCATGGACTCCATGGTGTACTTAGGCCAAGGCAGCCTATCGTTCGGCCTCTGCCTCCGACTGCCCCCTGCAGCCGGATCCTCATGCACCGCGACTACCTGTTTGGTGCCGTACCGGCTATCCGGCTGGTCGTCTTTTCTCTTGCCATGGCGGTTGTCGTGACCGTGATTCCTGGGATGATGGTCGCCCGGCTGGTGTCGCTCTGCCTGCTCGTCCGTGACGATTTGGCATTGGTCGTCCACCACGATTGGCTTCTTCATTGCTACGTCCGTAGTGGCGTACTTGTCTGCGATGGCCATGACCTGAGCCATGGTTTGTGGGTCTGCCCGGCTGAGTTTATGCTTCAGCATGGTGCCGTCTCGGCAGGCGTTGGTGAAGAAGTCTATCTTCTGGTGCTCACGCACCCCTTCACACGAATTGTGCATGCTGGTCCACCGGGTGAGGTAGGCGCAATCCGAATCGTCCTTGCCTTGTACGCAGAGGGCGAGCTCGCGAGGTCGACCCGGCCGCTTGTATGTTCCGGTGAAGTTGCGGATGAACGCCTCTTCAAAGTCCAGCCATGCGTTGATGCTATTGTCGGGGAGGCTATTGAGCCACGTCCTTGCCGAGTCGACGAGCATGAGGGGGACGTAGCGGACGGCCAGGTGGAGGTTGCCATTGGCGATTCCCACCACGGTGGTGTAATCGACCAACCAGTCCTTAGGCTTGACGGTTCCATTGTACCTGGGGAGCGAAAATCCTTTTGGAAACGGCTTGTTCCGGATGCGCGGGCCGAAACACTTTGGGCCAGCCGAACTTTCCTCCTCCAAGGTGCGTGACTGCACCAGAAGGTCGATGCGCTCCCGCGCATCAGCTAGTTCTCGGGGACCGAGCCGGCCCTTCAAACGTGACGCAGGCGCGTCCTTGTTCGCGTCTGCTTCATCCTTCGGTGCTCGCATCTTTTTCCCTAGGAGGCTCCGTCTGCGCGACTAACGCTAGAGGCAGCAACGTCCCGGTTGTGGCGACCGCAGTTGCCAGATTCGCCACGCGGGCGGCTGTTTTGCCCGACCCCGCCTGGAGAAGAGGCCTGTTGATGTTTGCTTCCTCCATGCGCCGTCTGGTCTGCGCCTTTGCGGATGACGATGTCGCGGGAGTTGCCCACCTGGCTGGGGACGCCCTCGGCCTGCTGCTTGTTAGCAGTGGCCACGAGGAGCTGCACACGCTCCTGCTGGCGACGAAGTTCCTCGCCCTCTAGGTGCTTGAGCTCCACGACCGCTGCCTCGGCTGCCCTCATGTTCTTGGAGGGAGTGCTGTAGACGGGCCGCACCACACCTGCATGTGAGTCGGCGGCGCGGTCCAGTTCCGATGCCAGGTCGCGCCCTCGGTGCTGGATCTTCCTGACGAAGCCATGAGCTGCATTGTACTCATGCACGGTGGCGTTCAGCCGACGCTGGTTAGTCGCGACCTTGGTGGCTTCCTCCAGGAGTTTTTGGCGTGTAGCTACGAGTGTTGCCGCCGCAGCCGCTGGAACCGTCTCAACGACGACCGGAGCGCGCAGGTGCTGGATGGAGGCGGTGTGCGGGACTTGCTCTTGCTCGAGCGTGGAGTTTTCTCCTCCTGCCCGACGTTCTTGAGGTTGCTGATGGTTTTTGCGAGCGTTTACGATCAAGACTTTGACACGACCCCTCCCTGCAGCTGGGACGCGGGTGAGGGGCACGCCGAGGACGGGGGTGACCACGCTGGGAAAACCCTCAACGACAGTGGCGACGTAGACACGGACGTCTCCAAAGTGCATGATGGAGACGTCGGCAGGGAAGGCGTTCCCAGCAAAACATGTTGCATTGTCGATAACGCAGTCGAAGGCACTGAGCGTGAGAACGAGGCCAGAGGCCACACGTTCGCCGGCGACGAGCAGAAGTCCCGTGCGGAAGATGATCCCAGCCGAAGCGCTGTGCCCCACGGTGGGCGCCAACTGTCGTGGTGTGGGACACGACAGAGCCATCGGGGATGGCAAAGAAGGGACAGACGGATGCATTCGGTGGCTCACGCAACGGGTTGGGCACGGTGCCCTG
Organism: Avena sativa; assembly: GCA_916181665.1. Classification (NCBI taxonomy): domain Eukaryota; kingdom Viridiplantae; phylum Streptophyta; class Magnoliopsida; order Poales; family Poaceae; genus Avena; species Avena sativa. The sequence goes on from OV702282.1 coordinate 297,321,967, forward strand.
CAAACACAGGAACGTACCCAGGTTCGGGGCCCTCTCGGCGAGGTAACACCCCTACTCCTGCAAGATGAACTATGTATGGGAGCTTGATACTCAGTATAGATGCTCCTTGAGCTGTTTCCTTAGCTACTATCGGTGGCTAGAGGAAGATGGGAACTAGATGCTAACACTTCTCTCCTTCTATCGTTGCCTACCTAGGACCCTGGCTCTGCCCTCCCTTATATACTGGTCTGGGGGGCAGATTACAGATCGGGTCCTAGGGTTTACTGTTTAGATACGGGTTTATAGGGCAGGGCTGGCTGCAGGGCCCAGCCGGTGGGCCAGGACCCATTCCGACCTTCTTTTAGCGTCATCCTTCTCTTTAGTGGTCACCCGGGCTTCCTTTGGGGGCGTCAACCTTACTTTAACGGTCAACCGGACCGCTTTCGCCAGTCCAGCCGACCGTCTCGCTTTATCTTCGTCGGGTAGCGCTGGTCATGAGGGCAAGCCAGCTTCATTGATGACGAGGGAGAGCTAGAAGCGTACCCCGCACGGAGCGTCAGTCCTTCCGTGCTCTCCATCGAATCCGAGGTGAGTCGGGTGGGAACGGCCACCCGGCCGGTTCTTTTGGCCACCGGCTAGACGGGCCAGCCGGGAAGGTTATAAGCCCAGCCAGGCTTGCTTGCCAGTCGGCTTGAGTTGTCTTTCCTGGGGGCCAGGCGGCCTGCATCTTCTGGATCCGACTTACTTATGCCTGGCTTTCCCCACCCAGGGGTTATCCCCCGACAATTAATAAATCTAACATAGTAATATCAATATCCATCCGATCCCCGCAAACACAACATGTATGATTACAAATAGATGATATTGATCATGAACGAAGCTCACAAGATCTAAACATGGTAGAACAAAGGAGGAGAAACAACCATCTAGCTAGTGTATGGACCCATAGTCCAAGGTGGAACTACTCACGCATCATACCGGAGGCTGGCATGGTGATGAAGAAGGCCTCTCGGATGATCTCTCCCCTCTAGCAGGGTGCCGAGAAGAGCTTCAGATCCCCCCGATCTAGGGACGATGGTGGCAGCGGCTATGGACTGTTATGTGGAGATCTGATCGATTACTTAGGGTTTGGCATCAGGGGATTCTTATAGGCGAAGGGGGAGACCGAGGGGGTGGATGAGGCAGCCGCACCCCCACAGGCACGGGCAAGGCCTGACCGCGCGGCTAGGGGGTGTGGGCCCCTCGTGGCCCTCCTCCACCTCGTCTTCTGGATCCGTGTTCTCCTTAGTGAAATATTGACTTTGGATTTTGTCTCGTCCAATTCCGAGAATATTTATTTTCTAGCTTTTCTAGAACCAAAAACAGCAGAAAACAGACAACTGGCACTGTGGCAACTTGTTAATAGGTTAGTACCAGAAAATGTATAAAAATACCTCAAAGTGTAGACAAAGCAAAGCAAAGTGGATACTAAACAAGCATGGAACATCAAAAATTCTAGATACGTTTACGACGTATCAAGCATCCCCAAGCTTAACTCCTGCTTGTCCTCGAGTAGGTAAGTGATAAAAAGAATAATTTGTTAGGTGACATGCACCATCACAATCAAGATCAAACCATTCGCAAGCATTGAAAGCTGGGATCAAAGTACTCTAAACACAAGCATGAAAGATGATGTTTTAACAATAAGACATAGTAACTATGCTGCAACATGAAAGGATACAAACAAAGATTCATGAACAACAATGCATTGAAAGTCGTTTGTTTGTTTCACATATAGAAAACATAGCATAGTGGCATTCATCTTGTCCCTCATGGACTAGCAATAAATGCATAGGACACCTTCAAAGTTCATAAGGGTGACTAGATACAAATAGTTCAAGAACAAGCAATATAAACAATATGAATCAATCAATAAGTTTTGAGACAATGCACATAGAACTAAGAATGGCAACTATGCTCTCTTAATTGGTGCCTAAAGATAGAAGGTGGAGACTCAATATAAAAGTGGAAGAAAGGCCCTTCAAAGGGAAGCAGGGATTTCAAGTTTCAATAAGAGCTTCCAAAAATTATGGTACTTGTTAGCTTTCAGCTCTCATTGCCCCTATCATAAGCATCTTGAAGTGATTAAGGTTAAAGTGAACAAACTATGGAGTATATGCTTGACAAAGTATAAGTTGGCAATCTCATGTCCCTTAAATACGAGGGCCACACCTCATGCTACTCAACTTTAGTCACCAGTAAGTTCTTGTCATAGTAAGTACATGTGTATCATAGAGAATCGCCAACGGGGTACCTCTTGCCCCATGACATAGGAGCTATCTGTTGGAGATATGCCCTAGAGGCAATAATAAGTATAGTTATTATTATATCTTTGTGTTTATGATAGATGTTTACATTCATGCTATAATAGTATTAACAAGGAAACATTAATACTTGTGTGATTTGTAGACTAAAATAAGAGTCCCTAGTAAAGCCTCTATATAATACTAGCTTGTTGGTTAATAAATGATTGTGGTTTCCCTATCATGAACATTGAGATGTTATTAACAACAAGATCATATCGTTTGGAGATTGATATGGTGGACATACTCCTATAGATAAGCGTAGCATAAAGATCAAGTCATTTTAATAGTTCAATTGCTATATGCTTTCTGATACATAGTAATCTGATTCCTTCGACCATGAGATCATGCATATCACCTTTACCGGATGGATGCTTTAATGACATCCAACACCACACCGTAACTGGGTGGCTATAAAGGTGGCATTGAGTGTTCGGAAAGTATTGGTTGAGACACATGGATCAAGAGTGGGATTTGTCCATCCATATGACGGATAGATATACTCTGGGCCCTCTCGGTGAAATGTCATCCAATTAGCTTGCAAGCATGTGACTGGATCACAAGGGATCACATATCACGGGAACGAGAAAAGAGTACTTATCGGTAACGAGGTTGAACTAGGTATGCAGAGATACCGACGATCATAACCTCGGATAAGTAAACTATCATGAGACAAAGGGAAATTGATATCGTATGTAAGTGGTTCATTCGATCGCAAAGTAATCGTAGAAATATGTGGGAGCCATATGAATTTCCAGATTCCTCTATTGGTTATTGTTCGGAGAAGTGTCTCGATCATGTCCGCATAATTCACGAACCGTAGGGAGACACACTTAAGGATGCGACGTTGTTTGAGTAGTTATGGAATGATGAGAAAGAGTCCGAATGTTGTTCGGAGTCTCGAATGGGATTCGGGATATCACGAGGAGATCCGGAATGGTCCGGAGAATAATATTCATATAAGGAAAGTCCCGTTTTGGAGTTGGAGAATGGTTCCGGTGTTTTCATCGGGAATGTTCTAGAAGGTTCCGGAATGTCCGGCACTCCGGAGGGGAAGGGTACATGAATGTGTTATATCAAGTTGGTATGATTGCATTATGTACTCGGTGTCATCACTGAACAAAATAGAGGGTTTATTCAAATCCTAGTTTGAAAAGTCAAACGCCTAGTTTGAAAGTCAAACGGCTATTTTTGGGAAGTGGAGAAAGAGGAGGAAACCGAGTTGGGGAGGAGTCCCTCCTCCACCGCCGGCCCACCTCCAAGCCGAGTTGGTGAGGGACTCCCCTCCCCTTGGCCGGCCGGCCCCTCCACCTATATAAGGAGGGGCAGGGCTCCCCTCCTAGACACACAAGATCCCCGCCTCCAAACCCTAAGCCGCCGGCGCCGCCACCTGCTGCCGCCGCCGCCCTAGGTCAAGCCGCCGCCGCCTAGCAACCCTAGCCGCCGGCCAAGCTTCCTCCTCGGCATGTCTAAACCCTAGATCGTTGAGGAACTCTCTCATACTCCACCATACTCGCTCCGGCTTAAGGCGAAGCCCTGCGAGATCTCCCCTCTACTTCCGGTACCACGCCGTTATGCTGCCGGAATCGCGAGGAGAGTGCTACAACCTCCGCTGCCTGCTGGAACAAGGGAGAGGAAGGTCTTCGTCGAGTACCGAACGTGTGATCGACTGCGGGAGCGCTGCTGGAACGCAGCGCCGGAAGGATCGTCTACGCGATCTTGAGATCGGGAAGAGTACGACTACATCACCCACGAGAATCCGCTCTCGTTAAACACTTTGGAATCTTTGAGGGTGAGTTATTCTATTGACCCGTTGCTACAATCTAGTAGATAGATCTTGGCTTGTTTGTTTGTATGCGGTAGAAATTTTTTGTTTTCCATGCTACGAAACCTTACACTATCCCATATCAAAATCACAAGGAAAGAAGGCAATGAGCATCTCAACAATCTTCTTATTTACCATGGGAAAATGGTGCTTTTTTCTCTCTTTCCTCTTTTCTCATCTATTTTTTTCTTTTTCTCAATCTCTTTTTTCCATCTCTCTTTTTTTATAAGAAGAATGCTTCATAGATTGCTCACTATGGTGATGCTGCAAGTTTCCGCCATGATTAGGCATGGCTTAGGCTAGCGGCCCAGGCGTTTCTCTAACACACATACATAACTCCATGGACTTACAAGCTCCCCTTTTATTTCACACCGACGACATCCATAAACAAAAGAGCATGATAGCAACTGGGTAGATATTTACAGGTGTTGAAAGCGTTCCCTGTGACATCACGGTTATGCTAATTCCCAACGTATAAGTGCAAGCATATACAACATAGATAACACAATGGTTCAAGTTTATTAGGCGCAAGAAAATAAAGTGTGCCATCAAGTTTGTGAGAGCTTTAATCACTAACTTTCACATAACAAGTTTAATTTGGAAGATAGATAAAACAAGAATATACTTGGAATGGTGTAACACACCATGCATAGGAGGTTATAGTGGACACTTTGGAATAACTTGGTTTCTTGGGAGTTGGATGCATGAGTAGAGCTTACTCAATACAAGTGGAGGCTAGCAAAAGACTGGGAGCGACCAACTAAGAGAGCAATAATGGCCATAATCATGCAGAGCGACAAAATATTACTAATCAAAGCATAAAGTGGTACCACAAGTCAAAAACTAAATGATCATAGAGGCTAAGGTGACTGGTTCATAGTCATATCATGGTGTGAGCATGTGCCAAGTCAACCCAAACAAAGCATCAAAGAATAATACCACAATACTATGCTCTTGTATGCTAAAACAACGCATGATTCTTTCAAGGCACATTAAGCAATCCTAATTGTTTGGAACAAGTCATGCTACAGCAATAATCACTATGCATAAGGTCAAAATAATATCTAGCATGACATGATAAAGTCTAAGTCACAGTTAAAGCAAGCTCCTTCTTGTACTACTAAAGCAAGAACTTCCTACTCCTTTCCAACAACAATCAACTTATTTGAAACAACACAGCTAAAATGGGGGTCCAACTACTTTATTCAAGCAAACTAAGCAAACAAAACTCAAAAAACGAAAACTAAGACGCTCCAAGAATAACACAACTGTGCATGAAACAATAAAAACGAAGTGTCTAGAAAGACCTGAGATTTTTATTGATGAAGAAGAGGATGCCTTGGGCATCCCCAAGCATTGACGCTTGTACCTCTTGAATATTTCTTGGTATGACACGGGGTCACATCCCCAAGCTTGAGCTTTTGTCCATTATTCATCTCATTACATCATTCTTCCCTTACACCTGTAAATTTTCTTTCATACAAAACTTCACACAATCTTCATTAGTAATATTAGTTCATTCAAAAGATAATAGACCTTTGGGTTTAGTGTCAAAACAGAAAAACTTTCATTAAAGACACAATATACCGTAGCAATTCCATAAAAAATTTCAATTTCCCAAAGAGAACCCAAAAAGAAATCAATAAGAAGCAAATGCAAATAATGGCAGAAATCTATCAAAACAGACCAGCAGGTGAAAACCGATTTTTTCGAAAACCTTCTGTTGCTCAAATTAAAAAGTGTTGAACTAACTGAAGTTAGCTAACAACCTGGGGGATTTATTCAGAAAATTGCAGATGAATCCGACTTACAGAGATTCTTCAAGAATTTTTACAGTGGAGCACAAAAATCTGTTTCGGGACAACACTTTCCCAAATCTTACTTCCCTCTCATTAGAGGTTATTATTGGCACAAAAATCAAATAAAAAGGATAAGAAGAGGTTATTACAGAAGTAATAACTTCCAAGACTCAAGAAAACTATTGGGTTATCTCCCAATAAGTACTTTTCTTTAACGCCTTTAAGTTAGGCACAAGAAGCAAGAATCAAGTATTTTCAAATGAAGGAGCATTAACATCAACTTTCTTGCTCCTACCTTTCTTACCTTTCTTATTATCTTTAGGGAAACTATGATTGCTTATTGTAGAATCAAAATGCATAATGCCTTTTCCCACATCTATTATTGCTCCAAGGTGTTTTAGCATGGATCTTCTAAGTGTAATTTGTCCTTTTCCTACACATTCAATAACAAGATAATCAGTAGACACCACTTTCCCTGAGATCTTTGTAAACACTCCTTCAGCTATTCCAATGGGTAATATAGTTGCATTATTGGTAAGAGATATTTCTTCTTCTCCTTAAAAAAGTCCCCGAAGATTCAAAGACTCATAGATATCTTTAGGCATAAGACAAAATTCGGACATGATATCACAACGAGCATCAAAAGTTTCATTATTAATAGCAACTTTTATTGTAGGAAACCATTTTGAAGGCTCAAAATTTATTGGAACATAATCATGGTGCTCTCTAAAAATGTTATAGCAATCTTTCAAAGCAACTATACTGGTCTCAAGAGTGTTTAACCTAGCATATATGTTTATAAAGGAAGAATCAGACTTGCTAGGCAAATTATAAATTGTAATCAACTTCTTTATGGCATCCAAAGCTTCATTCTCATTACATTGAAAAATATCTCTCCCTGCTACAGCATCCAAAGCATATCTATAACAAAGAGCAAGACCATGGTAGAAACTGCTAATAACTAGGCCTAGACTCATCTTAGGCTCAGTTTTTCCCTGTAAATCAGAAATTCTAGAACAAGATTCTTCGAAACTCTCTTCACTTCCTTGTTTGAAAGTAAAGATCCTTTCCATAGGTGACACAGTGATTGGAACCACACCAGACATAGTAGCAACTAAAGTAGGAACTAATTTTTTTGTGTTTTTGATAAGAAAAAGCAAACCAAACGAAACTATTTTTTTGGAATTTTTAGAAGAAGGAAACAAAAAAAAGCAAAATAAACTAAGCAAAACAAAAACAAAGTAAAGAGAAAGGTTGTGAAGGACTCCACTTGTGAAGCCATCCTTAGCCTCCCCGGCAACGGTGCTAGAAAATGTCTTGATGCGGGTCAGATCACTTTAGATCTTCGTTGGGAAACCCCAAGAGGAAGGTATGATGAGTACAACAATAAGTTTTCCCTCGATAAGAAACAAGGGTTATCGAACCAGTAGGAGGAAGGAAACGACTCAAAGGTGTTGCTAACAACTTGGAAACCTGCACAACACAAACTCAAGACTTTGCCCCAACAAACAGTGAGGTTGTCAATCTCACCGGTTTGCTGAAAACAAATGATTAAACGTATGGTGTGGAAGGTAATGGTAGCTTGCAGAAAGTAAACGGTAACTGTGGAAGATGTATCAATGGTAAAGATTGGACCGGGGTCCACAGTTCACTAGAGGTGTTCTCCTTAAGATAAACAACATAACATGCTGGGTAAACAAATTACAGCGGGGAAACTGACAGGACAGATCAAGGCATAACAATGCAATACTAGACATTCATGATCCTATGAGATTCGATTGGGCATTATAACAATATACATAGACCGCCATCCAACTTCATCTATTACTAGTAATCCACCTTCAGGTTATCATCCAAACCACCTCCAGTATTAAGTTACAAGCAACGGATAACTGCTTTAAGCAATGTGTGTAAAGTAAACAATACAATTATTCCATGAACAAAAGATCGTTGTTTTGTCCCTAGTAGTAATAGCACATCTACAACCTTAGAGATTTCTGTCACTTCCCTAGATTCAATAGAGGCATGAACCCACTATCGAGCATAAAGACTCCCTCTTGGAGTCACTAGCATCTACTTTGCCAAGTTAACTACTAGAAACACAGAGCATGCAAGATCTCAAACAACACAGACATGATAGAATCAATAAGATAGAATCATTAATGTCGTGGTGTGGAACACGGCAGAGCCATTAGGGATGGCAAAGAAGGGACACACGGATGCATTCGGTGGCTCACGCAACAGGTTGGGCACGGTGCACTGCAAACACAGGGACGTACCCAGGTTCGGGGCCCTCTCGGCGAGGTAACACCCCTACTCTTGCAATATGAACTATGTATGGGAGCTTGATGCTCAGTACAGATGCTCCTTGAGCTGTTTCCTTAGCTACTATCGGTGGCTTGAGGAAGATGGGAACTAGATCCTAACACTTCTCTCCTTCTATCGTTGCCTACCTAGGACCCTGGCTCTGCCCTCCCTTATATACTGGTCTGGGGGGCAGATTACAGATCGGGTCCCAGGGTTTACTGTTTGGATATGGGTTTATAGGGCAGGGCCGGCTACAGGGCCCAGCCGGTGGGCCAGGACCCAGTCCGCCCTTCTTTTAGCGTCATCCTTCTCTTTAGTGGTCACCCTTACTTTAACGGTCACCCGGACCGCTTTCGCCAGTCCAGCCGATCGTCTTGCTTTATCTTCGTTGGGTAGCGCTGGTCATGACGGCATGTCAGCTTCCTTGATGACGAGGGAGAGCCAGAAGCGTACCCCGCATGGAGCGTCAATCCTTCCATTCTCTTCATCGAATCCAAGGTGAACCGGGTGGGAACGGCCACCCGGCCGGTTCTTCTGGCCACCGGCTAGACGGGCCAGCCGGGAAGGTTATAAGCCCAGCCGAGCTTGCTTGCCAGTCGGCTAGAGTTGTCTTTCCTGGGGGCCAGGTGGCCTGCATCTTCAGGAGCCGACCTACTTATGCCTGGCTTTCCCCACCCGGGGGTTATCCCCCCGACACTAGTCCCCGAGCACGTATGGGCTTGGCCGGTAGGCAAGATCTTCCGTGCTCCTTCCTGTCCTGAGAGGGTTGCTTCATTTTCACCAGCTGCGGCTTTTGATTTTGCTTTCCGGCTGGAGTTAACCGGCTGCGGAATCGATGGCCGTCCATTGGGTGTAAACAGCGAAGACAGGTACCGGCTGGCAGAGCTGAAGACGAAACGTTTGGCTAGATGACGTTGTTGATGTTGTCACCCACCACTGTGGCTCTGGCGCACCTGGGCTCCAACGCCATGGCGCAGCTGTCGCATCACGCGGCCTGCTGCGAGTTGTATCTTGGGTGTGGCCCGAGGTGGCGAACTTTCTCAAGTTCTTCCACTTCAAGGCCCAGAACAATATACATAGACTAGTAATCCACCTTTAGGTTATCATCCGAACCCCCTCCAGTATTAAGTTGCAAGCAACAAATAACTGCTTTAAGCAATGTGTGTGAAGTAAACAATACAATTTTTCCATGAACAAAAGATCGTTGTTTTCTCCCTAGTAGCAACAAAACATCTACAACCTTAGAGATTTCTGTCACTTCCCCAGATTCAATAGAGGCATGAACCCACTATCGAGCATAAATACTCCCTCTTGGAATCACCAGCATCTACTTGGCCAAGATAGCTACTAGAAACAAAGAGCATGCAAGATCTCAAACAACATAGACATGATAGAATCGATAAGATGGAATCATTAATCAATCTGACATAGTAATCTCAATATCCATCGGATCCCCACAAATACAACATGCATGATTACAAATAGATGATAATGATCATGAACGGAGCTCACAAGATCTAACCATGGTAGCACAAAGGAGGAGAAACAACCATCTAGCTACCGTATGGACCCATAGTCCAAGGTGGAACTACTCACGCATCATACCGGAGGCTGGCATGGTGATGAAGAAGGCCTCTGGGATGATCTCTCCCCCTTCGACCGGGTGCCAAGAAGAGATTCAGATCCCCTGGATCTAGGGACGATGGTGGCGGCGGCTACGGACTATTTTGTGGAGATCTGATCGGGTACTTAGGGTTTTGGCATCGGGGGCTTCTTATAGGCGAAGGGGGAGACCGAGGGGGTGCCCGAGGCGTCCGCACCCCCCAGGCGCGGGCAAGGCCTAGCCGCGCGGCCAGGGGGTGTGGGCCCCTCGTGGCCCTCCTCTATCTCGTCTTCTGGCTCCGTGTTCTCCTCGGTGAAATATTGCCTTTGGCTTTTGTCCCGTCCAATTTCAAGAATATTTATTTTGTGGATTTTCTAGAACCAAAAACAGCAGAAAACAAGCAACTAGCACTGTGGCCACTTGTTAATAGGTTAGTACCAGAAAACGTATAAAAATACCTCAAAGTGTAGACAAAGAAAAGCAAAGTGGATACTAGAAAAGCATGGAACATCCAAAATTATAGATATGTTTACGACATATCAGTGTTGAAAGCGTTCCCCATGACAACATGGTTCTGCTAATTCCCAACTTATAAGTGCAAGCATATACAACATAAATGACACAATGGTTCAAGTTTATTAGGGGCAAGAAAAATAAAGTGTGCCATCAAGTTTGTGAGAGCTTTAATCACTAATTTTCACATAACAAGTTTAACTTGGAAGATAGATAAAACAAGAATATACTTGGAATGGTCTAACACACCATACATAGGAATTTATAGTGGACTCTTTGGAATAACTTGGTTTCTTGGGAGTTGGATGCGTGAGTAGAGCTTACTCAATACAAGTGGAGGCTAGCAAAAGACTGGGAGCGACCAACTAAGAGAGCAATAATGGCCATAATCATGCAAAGCGACAAAACATTATCAACTAAAGCAAAAGGTGGTATCACAAGTCAAAAATTAAATGATCATAGAGGCTAAGGTGACTGGTTCATATTCATAGCATGGTGTGAGCATGCGCCAAGTCAACCCAAACAAAGCATCAAAGGATAATACCACAATATTATGCTTTTGTATGCTAAAACAACACATGATCCTTTCAAGGCACAATAAGAAATATCAATTGTTCGGAACAAGTCATGTTACAGCAATAATCACTAAGCATAAGGTCAAAGCAAAATCTAGCATGACATGATAAAGTCTAAGTCACAGTTAAAACAAGCTCCCTTTTGTACCACTATAAGAATGAAACTCCCTACTCTTTTCCAACACCAATCAACTTATTTGAAACAAAAGATCGAATGCGGGGGTCCAACTAATTTATTCAAGCAAACTAAACAAAAGAAAACCAAAGACGAAAACTAAGACGCTCCAAGAACAACACAATAATGCATGAAACAATAAAAATGAAGTGTCTAGAAAGAAACATGAGATTTTTATTGATGAAGAAGGGGATGCCTTGGGCATCCCGAAAGCTTTGACGCTTGTACCTCTTGAATATTTCTTGGGGTGACATGGGGCGGCATCACCAAGCTTGAGGTTTTGTCCATTCTTCATCTCATCACATCATTCTTCCCCTACACTTGAAAATTTCCTTCATACAAAACTTCACACAATCTTCATTAGCAACATTAGTGCATTCAAGATAATAGGCCTTTGGGTTTAGTTTCAACACAAGTAAAACTTCCATTAAAACTCAAGATACTGTAGCAATTCCTTTAAAAATCTCAAGTGATCAAGGAGAACTCAAAAAGAAACCGAATAATAGGCAAATGCAAATAATGGCAGAAATCTGTCAAAACAGACCAACAGGTAAAAACCGATTTTTTCAAAGACCTTCTGTTACTCAAATCGAAAAGTGTTTTACTAATGAAATTTATATAACAACCGGGGGCATATACTCAGAAAATTACTGCTCAATCCGACATACAGGGATTTTTCACGAATTTTTACAGTAAAGCTCAAAAATCTGTTTCGGGGCAGCAACTTCCCCAAATCTTACTTCTCTCTCATTAGAGGTTATTCTTCACACAAAAAACCACACAAAAAGGATAAGGAGAGGTTATTACAGAAGTAATAACTTCCAAGACTCAATAAAACTATTGGTTTATCTCCCAAGAAGTACTTTTCTTTAACGCCTTTAAGTTAGGCATAGGAAGCAAGAATCAAGTATTTTCAAATGAAAAGCATTAACACCAATTTCAAAATTTCTTCAAGCAGGCAAGGTATCTCATCCAAATGAGTTCTAGAGGATCCTCTCTCAACAATCTTGGTTTCACTGCTTTCATCAAAAGGGTTTTCAGGAACAATCCAATCAAAATTCTTTTCTAACGCTTCATGCATTCCGACAAGTGTAAAAGGTATGGGTATTTTAATTTCCTCTCCATTGGGTTGGGTTTTGTCCAACTTTTCTAATTTGCCCATAACATCTACACACGAGCCTAGCATATTAAAATGATCAAATAACTTTTTAGCTTCTTTAGCAATATCATTGAACTCCTTTAGCAAAGTTTCCAGAATAAAATCTCTCTTTTCAGTATCCTCAATATCTTTAAGTTTAAGAAACATTATTTGCATCATGGGGTTAAGGTTAACAAACCTAGCCTCCAACATGTGAACTAAAGAAGCTGCAGCAATTTCATAATTAGGAGCAAGTTCTGCTAACGATCTATCCCCAATATCCTCATGCTTGCTAATATGATAAAAGAATTCTTCAATATTTTCTTTCCCAACTATAGAACCACTACCTATTGAAAGGTATTTCAGGGTGAAATTAGGGATCAACATGGTGAGCTAGAACAAGGTGACAACTATAGTAGGAACTAATTTTTGTGTGTTTTTATAAGAAAAGGCAAACCAAACGAAACTATTTTTTGTTGGAGATATGCCCTAGAGGCAATAATAAATATAGTTATTATTATATCTTTGTGTTTATGATAAATGTTTATATTCATGCTATAATAGTATTAACAAGGAAACATTAATACTTGTGTGAATTGTAAACTTAAATTGAAGTCCCTAGTATAGCCTCTATACTTCACTAGCTTGTTGGTTGATTAAATGATTGTGGTTTCCATATCATGAACATTGAGATGTTATCAACAACAAGATCATATCGTTAGGAGAATGATATGGTGGACATACTCCTATTGATAAGCGTAGCATAAAGATCAAAGTCATTTCAATAGTTCAAATTGCTATATGCTTTCTGATACATAGTAACCTAATTCCTTCGACCATGAGATCATGCATATCACCTTTACCGGATGGATGCTTTGATGACATCAAACACCACACCGTAACTGGGTGGCTATAAAGGTGGCATTAAGTGTTCGGAAAGTATTGGTTGAAACACATGGATCAAGAGTGGGATTTGTCCATCCACATGACGGATAGATATACTCTGGGCCCTCTCGGTGGAATGTCATCCAATTGGCTTGCAAGCATGTGACTTGGTCACAAGGGATCACATATCACGGGAACGAGAAAAGAGTACTTATCAGTAACGAGATTGAACTAGGTATGCAGAGATACCGACGATCATAACCTCGGATAAGTAACATATCGTGAGACAAAGGGAAATTGGTATCGTATGTAAGTGGTTCATTCGATCGCAAAGTAATCGTAGAAATATGTGGGAGCCATATGAATTTCCAGATTCCTCTATTGGTTATTGTTCGGAGAAGTGTCTCGATCATGTCCGCATAATTCACGAACCGTAGGGAGACACACTTAAGGATTCGACGTTGTTTGAGTAGTTATGGTATTATGAGAAAGAGACCGAATGTTGTTCGGAGTCTCGGATGGGATCCGGGATATCACGAGGTGATCCGGAATGGTCCGGAGAATAAGATTCATATAAGGAAAGTCCCGTTTCGGAGTTCGGGAATGATTCCGGTGTTTTCATCGGGAATGTTCTAGAAGGTTCCGGATTGTCCGGCACTCCGGGGGGGGAGGGTACATGAGTGTGTCATTGAATGATTGCATCATGTACTAAGTGTTCTTGCTGTTCCAAAAACATGAAAGTCAAATTACCAGTTTGAAAGTCAAACGGCTAAAACAGGAAACTGTGGGAAACAGGAAACTGTGGGAAACAAGCAAGAGGAGTTGGAACCAACTTGGAGGAGGAGTCCCACTCCTCCAAGCCGGCGCCCAGCCCAAGGCCGACTTGGGGAGGGACTCCCCTCCCCTGGCCGCGCCTCCCCACCTATAAAAGGAGGGGCAGGGCTCCCTCCTAGAACACACAAGTTCCTATCTTCTACCTCCGGTTTAGAGCCGTTTTGGTTTAGAGTTTCTAATTGCTTTAGCCAGCGGTCTAGAGCCTTCTAATTGGTTTAGAGCCTTCTAATTTGTGTGTCTAATTACTAGAACACTAATATCCTCTCTCATAAGCTCCACCATACTCGCACCGGCTTAAGGCGAAGCCCTGCGGGATTTCCCCTCTACTTCCGGTACCACGCCGTTCTGCTGCCGGAATCGCGAGGAGAGTGCTACAACCTCCGCTGCCTGCTGGAACAAGGGAGAGGAAGGTCTTTGTCGAGTACCGAACGTGTGACCGACTGCGGGAGCGCTGCCGGAACGTGGCGCCGGAAGGATCGTCTACACGATCTTGAGATCGGAAAGAGTACGACTACATCACCCACGAGAATCCGCTCTCGTTAAACGCTTTGGAATCTTCGAGGGTAAGTTATTCCATCGACTCGTTGCTACAATCTAGTAGATAGATCTTGGCTTGTTTGTTTGTATGCGATAGAAAATTTTTGTTTTCCATGCTACGAACCCCTACAGTGGTATCAGAGCCGTGTCTATATGTAGATCTGTTGCACGAGTAGAACACAATGGTCATTGTGGGCGTTGATGCTTTTATTGTAGATTGCTTTTTGTGTACTTTGCATCTTGCGGTATGTTGGGATGAAGCGGCCCGGGCTAACCTTACATGACATCGTTCATGAGACTTTCTCCACGCTTGACATGCAACTTGTATTGAATAAGTGGCTTTGCGGGTGCCTGTTTCTCCTAGCATAGTTAAGATCCAATTTACAACGGGTAATCAACAATGCTAGTATCAATGTTGTGGTTCTTGTTCGTAAGTTAGAACGACACTTATTGAAAGCCCCAAACCACGTAAAATATGCAAAGAAAGTAGAAGCATCTAACTTTGTTTTGCAGGGGTGTGCAGTGATGTGATATGGCCATGATTGTGATTATATTTGATGTATGCAATGTTCCTTATTGTAAGTTGGCAACCGGCAGGAGCCATATGGTTGTCTTTAATTTATGTTAAGACCCGCGTGTCTATTCAAAGTAGTTGTAATAGTTGAAGCCGGTGGACGACAACCATGGTGAAGCGTCATTGACCTTGATGCAATGTCGGTGATGATGGAGATCATGTTCGTGTTTGAAGATGGAGATCGGAAGCACAAAGAAGAAAGGCCATATCATATCACATATTATGAATTGCATGTGATGTTAATCCTTTATGCATCTTGTATTGCTTAGTAGACGACGGTAGCATTATAAGATGATCCCTCATGCACATGAATTTCAAATCATAAAGTGTTCGCCCTTAGTTAGCACAGTTGCTAAAGCTTGTTGTTTCGAAGCACCACGTGATGATCGGGTGTGTTAGATTCCGCAAGTGTATACAACGTAAGCAAGCCAGATTTGCTTATGCGGTGGCTAAGGTTTGATCTTGACGAGCCTAGCATGTACAGACATGGTCTCAGGAACACGGATTACCGAAAGGTAAAGCATGAATCATATAGTAGATATGATGAGCATGATGATTGTTCGCCATTGAAACTATATCAACTCTCGTGATGATCGGTGTTGATGTAGTGGATTTGGTTCGTGTGATCACTAAAACAATGTGAGGGATGTTGTTTTGAGTGGGAGTTCACCTAGTTTAATTTCATTAATTAATTTGAACTCAATTTGTCATAAACTTAGTCTAAACTATTGCAAATATGTTGTAGATCAATGGCAGCCCCTACCATCAATTTTAATGCGTTCCTAGAGAAAGAAAAGTTGAAAAAACAATGGAAGCAACTTCGCGGATTGGTTCCGCAATTTGAGGATTGTCCTCACAGCTGGTAATTTGACCTATGTGCTGGATGCACCGCTGGGTGACCCACCTGCAGCTGATGCTCCCGATGAAGTAAAGAATGTTTACCTCGCTCGGAAGAATCAGTACTCCATAGTTCAGTGTGCTATCTTGTATGGTTTAGAATCGGAGCTTCAGAAAAGGTTTGAAGAGTCAGACCCATATGATATTGTCGAGGATCTCAAATTAATTTTTGAGACTCATGCGGCAATTGAAAGTTATGAAGCTTCTGAAAAGTTCTTTAACTGCAAGATGGAAGAGGGCAGCTCCGTCAGTGAGCATGTGCTTAAGATGTCTGGGCACGCAAACAAACTTCAAAGCTTGGGTATAGTGATTCCTAATGCTTTGGGGGTTTACCGCGTCCTCCAGTCATTGCCACCAAGTTATAGGAACTTTGTGATGAACTACAACATGCAGAACATGAACAAAGAGTTGCCAGAACTATTTGCTATGTTAAAATCTGCAGAAGTGGAGATCAAGAAAGAGCACCAAGTGTTGATGGTCAATAAGACCACCAAATTCAAAAAGGGCAAGTCTAAGCAAAAGGGACACTTCAAGAAGGGTGGTAAGAAAGTTACCACGCCGACGAAGAAAACCAAGGCTGGACCAAAGCCTGAAACTGAGTGCTTTTACTGCAAGGGAGTAGGTCACTGGAAGCGGAATTGCCCAAAGTACTTGGCGGATTTGAAGAACGACAACATCAAGAATAAAGGTATATCTGATATACATGTTATTGATGTGTATCTCACTAGTATTCGTAGTAGTGCCTGGGTATTTGATACTGGTTCGGTTGCTCATATTTGTAACTCGAAACAGGTGCTGCAGAATAAACGGAAGCTAGCGAAGAACGAGGTGACGATGCGCGTGGGAAACGGATCAAAGTTTGATGTGATCGCGGTCGGCACGCTACCTCTTCATCTACCATCGGGATTAGTTTTATACTTAAATAATTGTTATTTGGTGCCTGCGTTGAGCATGAACATTATATCGGGATCTTGTTTATTGCGAGACGGTTACTTGTTTAAATCTGAGAATAATGGTTGTTCTATTTATATGAGTAATATGTTTTATGCACATGCACCTTTGATAGATGGTCTATTCTTATTGAATCTCGATAGTGGAAATACACATATCAACAACATTGAGGCTAAACGTTTGAAATCAAGCGATAATTCGACCTATATGTGGCACTGTCGTCTTGGTCACATCGGAGTGAAACGTATGAAGAAACTCCATTCCGATGGACTTCTTGAATCACTTGATTTTGAATCACTTGAAAGATGCGAAGCATGTCTGATGGGTAAAATGACTAAGACTCCATTTTCTGGTATGATGGAGCGAGCTACGGACTTATTGGAAATCATACATACCGATGTGTGTGGTCCAATGAGTGTAGCATCGCGCGGTGGTTATCGTTATGTTCTTACCTTCACGGATGACTTGAGTAGATATGGGTATATCTATTTCATGAAACATAAGTCCGAAACTTTCGAGAAGTTTAAGGAGTTTCAAAGTGAGGTAGAGAATCAACGTAACAAGAAGATTAAATTTCTACGTTCTGATCGTGGAGGTGAATATCTAAGTTACGAGTTTGGCGAGCATTTAAAGAAGTGCGGAATACTTTCACAATTGACACCGCCGGGAACACCACAGCGTAATGGTGTGTCCGAACGTCGTAATCGAACTCTCTTAGATATGGTTCGTTCTATGATGTCACTTACAGATTTACCGCTATCATTTTGGGGTTATGCATTAGAAACAGCCGCATTCACTTTAAATAGGGCACCGTCTAAATCCGTTGAAACGACACCGTATGAATTATGGTTTGGGAAGAAACCTAAATTGTCGTTCCTTAAAGTTTGGGGATGCGAAGCCTATGTAAAGAAGTTACAGCCGGACAAGCTTGAACCCAAAGCGGAAAAATGCGTCTTCATAGGATACCCGAAGGAAACTATTGGGTATACCTTCTATCATAGATCCGAAGGCAAAATCTTCGTTGCCAAGAATGGATCCTTTATAGAGAAGGAATTTCTCTCGAAAGAAGTGACTGGAAGGAAAGTAGAACTCGACGAGGTTGTCGAACCTTCTCTCGAAATTGCGAGTAGCGCAGCACCGGAAGAAGTTCCTGTGGTGCCTGCACCAATAAGAGAGGAAGCTAATGATGGTGATCATGAAACTTCGGTTGAAGTTACTACAGAGCCTCGGAGGTCAACGAGAACTCGTACCACTCCAGATTGGTATGATTCCTTTATGAATGTCATGGTGGTGGACAACACTGATGACCCCGAGACATATGAGGAAGCGATGATGAGCCCAGATTCCAATAAATGGCAAGAAGCCATGAAATCCGAGATTGGATCCATGTACGAAAACCAAGTATGGACTTTGGTGGACTTACCGGATGGCCGGAAGGCTGTCGAGAACAAATGGATTTTCAAGAAGAAAACAGATGCTGATGGTAATGTTACTGTCTATAAAGCTCGACTTGTCGCAAAAGGGTTTCGACAAATTCAAGGAGTTGACTCCGATGAGACTTTCTCACCGGTAGCGAAGCTAAAGTCTGTGAGGATTATGTTAGCAATCGCTGCATATTATGATTATGAGATATGGCAGATGGATGTCAAAACAGCATTCCTCAATGGAGACATTGATGAAGAGTTGTATATGATGCAACCCAAAGGTTTTGTCGATCCTAAAGATGCTAACAAGGTATGCAAGCTTCAACGGTCCATCTATGGATTGAAGCAAGCATCCCGAAGTTGGAATCAACGTTTTGATAAGGTAATCAAAAGTTTTGGTTTTATACAAACTTATGGAGAAGCTTGTATTTACAAGAAAGTGAGTGGGATCTCTGTAGCATTCTTAATACTGTATGTGGATGACATATTGTTGATTGGGAATGATGTAGACCTTCTTAATAGTGTCAAGGAATATTTGAATAATAGTTTTTCAATGAAGGATCTTGGCGAAGCAGCTTACATATTAGGCATAAAGATTTATAGAGATAGATCGAAACGCCAAATATCATTCTCACAGAGTACATATTTGGACAAAGTTCTAAAGAAGTTTGGAATGGAAGAAAGCAAGAAAGGGTTCTTGCCCATGTTGCCCAATACGACCTTGAGTAAAACTCAAAGTCCAACATCGGTAGAAGATAGAGAAAGGATGAGTAAGACTCCCTATGCCTCAGCCATAGGATCTCTAATGTATGCCATGCTATGTACTAGACCCGACATTGCATATGCTGTTAGTTTAACTAGCAGATATCAAAGTGATCCAGGAGTGGATCATTGGACAGCGGTCAAAAACATCCTTAAGTACTTGAGAAGAACTAAGGATATGGTTCTTTCTTATGGAGGTGATGAACAGCTCGTTGTTAATGGTTACACCGATGCTAGTTGGAACACCGATCCAGATGATTCTAAATCACAATCCGGATACGTATTTATTTTGAATGGTGCAGCAGTTAGCTGGAGGAGTGCAAAGCAAAGCGTTGTGGCGAGATCTTCAACTGAATCGGAATACATGGCTGCTTCGGAGGCTTCACAAGAAGCGATATGGATGAAAGAGTTCATTACAGAGCTGGGTGTGGTTCCAAGTGCGCTGGACCCAATGTCTATCTACTGTGATAACATGGGCGCCATAGCCAATGCGCAAGAACCAAGGTCACACAAGAAGCTGAAGCATATCAAGCCGCGTTTTCACGCTATTCGAGAACATATCCAGGATGGGGATATAAAGATTTGCAAAGTACACACAGATCTGAATGTGGCGGATCCGTTGACTAAACCTCTCCCGAGGGCAAAACATGACCAACACCAAACTGCCATGGGTGTTCGGTATATTACCATGTAATCTAGATTAGATGACTCTAGTGCAAGTGGGAGACTGTTGGAGATATGCCCTAGAGGCAATAATAAATATAGTTATTATTATATCTTTGTGTTTATGATAAATGTTTATATTCATGCTATAATAGTATTAACAAGGAAACATTAATACTTGTGTGAATTGTAAACTTAAATTGAAGTCCCTAGTATAGCCTCTATACTTCACTAGCTTGTTGGTTGATTAAATGATTGTGGTTTCCATATCATGAACATTGAGATGTTATCAACAACAAGATCATATCGTTAGGAGAATGATATGGTGGACATACTCCTATTGATAAGCGTAGCATAAAGATCAAAGTCATTTCAATAGTTCAAATTGCTATATGCTTTCTGATACATAGTAACCTAATTCCTTCGACCATGAGATCATGCATATCACCTTTACCGGATGGATGCTTTGATGACATCAAACACCACACCGTAACTGGGTGGCTATAAAGGTGGCATTAAGTGTTCGGAAAGTATTGGTTGAAACACATGGATCAAGAGTGGGATTTGTCCATCCACATGACGGATAGATATACTCTGGGCCCTCTCGGTGGAATGTCATCCAATTGGCTTGCAAGCATGTGACTTGGTCACAAGGGATCACATATCACGGGAACGAGAAAAGAGTACTTATCAGTAACGAGGTTGAACTAGGTATGCAGAGATACCGACGATCATAACCTCGGATAAGTAACATATCGTGAGACAAAGGGAAATTGGTATCGTATGTAAGTGGTTCATTCGATCGCAAAGTAATCGTAGAAATATGTGGGAGCCATATGAATTTCCAGATTCCTCTATTGGTTATTGTTCGGAGAAGTGTCTCGATCATGTCCGCATAATTCACGAACCGTAGGGAGACACACTTAAGGATTCGACGTTGTTTGAGTAGTTATGGTATTATGAGAAAGAGACCGAATGTTGTTCGGAGTCTCGGATGGGATCCGGGATATCACGAGGTGATCCGGAATGGTCCGGAGAATAAGATTCATATAAGGAAAGTCCCGTTTCGGAGTTCGGGAATGATTCCGGTGTTTTCATCGGGAATGTTCTAGAAGGTTCCGGATTGTCCGGCACTCCGGGGGGGGAGGGTACATGAGTGTGTCATTGAATGATTGCATCATGTACTAAGTGTTCTTGTTGTTCCAAAAACATGAAAGTCAAATTGCCAGTTTGAAATTCAAACGGCTAAAACAGGAAACTGTGGGAAACAGGAAACTGTGGGAAACAAGCAAGAGGAGTTGGAACCAACTTGGAGGAGGAGTCCCACTCCTCCAAGCCGGCGCCCAGCCCAAGGCTGACTTGGGGAGGGACTCCCCTCCCCTGGCCGCGCCTCCCCACCTATAAAAGGAGGGGCAGGGCTCCCTCCTAGAACACACAAGTTCCTATCTTCTACCTCCGGTTTAGAGCCGTTTTGGTTTAGAGCTTCTAATTGCTTTAGCCAGCGGTTTAGAGCCTTCTAATTGGTTTAGAGCCTTCTAATTGGTGTGTCTAATTACTAGACCACTAATATCCTCTCTCATAAGCTCCACCATACTCGCACCGGCTTAAGGCGAAGCCCTGCGGGATTTCCCCTCTACTTCCGGTACCACGCCGTTGTGCTGCCGGAATCGCGAGGAGAGTGCTACAACCTCCGCTGCCTGCTGGAACAAGGGAGAGGAAGGTCTTCGTCGAGTACCGAACGTGTGACCGACTGCGGGAGCGCTGCCGGAACGTGGCGCCGGAAGGATCGTCTACACGATCTTGAGATCGGAAAGAGTACGACTACATCACCCACGAGAATCCGCTCTCGTTAAACGCTTTGGAATCTTCGAGGGTAAGTTATTCCATCGACTCGTTGCTACAATCTAGTAGATAGATCTTGGCTTGTTTGTTTGTATGCGATAGAAATTTTTTGTTTTCCATGCTACGAACCCCTACATTTTTTTGTATTTTTGAAAAAATAAACAAGCAAAACAAATCAAAAGAAACTAAGCAAAACCAAAACAAAGTAAAGAGAATGGTTGTGAGAGACTCCCCTTGCAAAGTTGTCCTTAACTCCCCGGCAACGACACCATAAAACGTCTTCATGTGGCTCAGATCACTATAGAGCTTCGTTGGGATACCCCAAGAAGAAGGTGTGAAGAGCACAGCAGTAAGTTTTCCCTTAGTTATGGAACCAAGGTTATCGAACCAGTAGGAGGAAGGAATCAACTCCAAGGTGTTCCTAACAACTTGGAACCTTCACAACACAAACTCAAGACTTTGCCCCAACGTACAGTGATGTTGTCAATCTCACCACTTTGCTGAAAACAAAGGATTAAACGTATAGTGTGGAAGATAATGGTTGCTTGTAGAAAGTAAACGGTAACAGTAGATGATGTATCAATGATAAAGATTGGACAAGGGTCCACAATTCACTAGAGGTGTTCTCCTTAAGATAGATAACATGTTGGGTGAACAAATTACAGTAGGGCAATTGACAGATTGAGAAATCATAACAATGCAAATACTAGACATGAAGATTCCTATGAGATTTGATTGGGCAATACAACAATATATAGACCGTAATCCAACTGCATCTATGACTAATAATCCACCTTCAGGTTATCATCCAAACCTCTTCTGGTATTAAGTTGCAAGCAGCGGATAATTGCATTAAGCAATGTGTGTAAAGTAAACAATACAATTGTTCCATGAACAAAAGATTGTTGTTTTCTCCCTAGTAGCAACAACACATCTACAACCTTAGATATTTCTGTCACTTCCCTAGATTACTAGAGGCATGAACCCACTATCGAGCATAAATACTCCCTCCTGGAGTCACAAGCATCTATTTGGCCAAGATAGATACTAGAAACGGAGAGCATGCAAGATCACAAATAACACAAACATGATAGAATCAATAATCCGGGATGATCTCTCCCCTCCGGCAGGGTGCCGGGAAGAGCTTCAGATCCCCCTGATCTAGGGACGATGGTGGCGGAGGCTATAGATTGTTTCGTGGAGATCTGATAGGGTGCTTAGGGTTTCTACATCGGGGTGACTTTATAGGCGAAGAGGTGAGGCAGGGGGCCGCCCGAGGGGCCCACACCATCGGGCGGCGCCCCCTTAGGCCGCACGACCCTAGGGTGTGGCCACTTCTTGGCCCCCCTTCGGACTCTGTGTTCTCTCTGGTAAAATATTTACTTTGGCTTTTGTCCCGTCCAATTCCAAGAGTATTTCCTTACTAGCTTTTCTGACGCCAAAAACAGCAGAAAACAGGCAACTGGCACTGCAGCATCTTGTTAATAGGTTAGTCCCAGAAAATGTATAAAAAAACCTCAAAGTGTAGACAAAGCATATCAAAGTTGATACTAAACAAGCATGGAACATCAAAAATTATAGATACGTTTACGACGTATCAATCCTTGAACCAACAAGCTAGTTAAATAAGAGCCTTTACTAGGGAATCTTATGTTTAAAAATCACACAAGTATTAATGTTTCCGGTTAATACAATTATAGCATGAGATATAAACTTTCATCATAAACACGAAGATATAATAATAACTAATTTTATTATTGCCTCTTGGGCATATCTCCAACAGTATCCCACTTGCACTAGAGACAATAATCTAGATTACATGGTAATATACCGAACACCCATGGTGGTTTAGTCAACGGATCCGCCACATTCAAATCGGTGTGTATGATGTCTACGAACTTATATTCTTGTAGACAGTTGTTGGGCCTCCAAGTGCAGAGGTTTGTAGAATAGCAGCAAGTTTCCCTTAAGTGGATTACCCAAGGTTTATCGAACTCATGGAGGAAGTGGTCAAAGGTATCCCTCTCAAGCAACCCTGCAATCAAGATACAAGAAGTCTCTTGTGTCCCCAACACACCCAATACACTTTTCAGGTGTATAGGTGGACTAGTTCGGCGAAGAGATAGTGAAATACAAGTGGTAACGGTGCCAGAAAAGAGCTTTTGACTTGTTGTTGATGTGGGAGAGACTAAAGGCAAACTTAAATAAAGATGGAAGCAAGCAAACATGCAACAGATCTAGAAGAAAACGGTGTTTCAATGCTTAGAAACAAGGCCTAGGGATCATACCTTTATAGTGAACACTCTCTCATATAAATATATTCTCTTCATCATACTACTCTAAACTACTCTCTAGTTGGATACTCCTCAAAGTCCGCCTTCCCCATCTAGATAACCCCACACTGTCACCTTGAGTGCTAGATGGTTCCAACAAACACCACAATTTCATAAAGACATCCAACTCCAAATATAACTCATGAATATATATGTAATCTAGCTTAAGTACCACACACGGCATGCACGATGTCACTTTCACACACGTGGGGAAAAGCATTGATCTATTAAAGAAATTGAGTATTTATGTAGACTCTAGCCTTAGTGCCACCATGGCATGCACGCTGTCACTTTCACACACATGGGGAGAGCAGAGATCTATTGAAGCACTTGAGTAACAGAGTATATCTACTTGATTACAAAGCTCATGACCGCAGCAATATCATGCATAGAGAGAGAGATGAACACATAGCTACTGGTAGAGCCCTTAGCCTCAAGGAAGAAATATCCCTCCTCATCAGGGAAATCAGCAACGGTGATGGAGATGGTGGTGGAGATTGATGGAGATGGCTCTGGGGGCACTTCCCCATCCCGGCAGGGTGCCGGAATAGAGACTTTCTATCCACCGAATCTCCCCTTCGGTGGCGGCGGCGCTATGGAACTTTTCGTGGCTTTTTGGTCGATTCTTCAGGGTTTTTGGGTCGGAGGCTTCTTATAGGCGAAGGAGGCAAGGTCGATGGAGGGCCAGGGGCCCACACCCCCTATGGGCGCGGCCTAGGGTGGGCCCGTGCCCACCTAGGGTGTGGCCACCCTGGTGTCCTCCTCCGTCTCATCTTCGATTTTCCGTATCATTCAGGGAAAAATATGAACTTTTGCTTTTGTCCCATCCAATTCCGAGAATATTCATTTTTTAGCTTTCTGTAACCAAAAACAGCAGAAAACAGGCAACTGGCACTGTGGCATCTTGTCAATAGGTTAGTTCCAGAAAGTGTATAAAAATACCTCAAAGTGTAGACAAAACATAAGACAAATGATATAAAACAAGCATGGAGCATCAAAGAATATAGATACGTTTGCGACGTATCAAGCATCCCCAATCTTAACTCCTGCTCGTCTTTGAGTAGGTAAGTGACAAAAAGAATAATTTTTGAGGTGACATGCACCATCACAATCATGATTGTAAAGCATTGAAAGCTGGGATCAAAGTACTCTAAACATGAGCATGAAAGAAGAAATTCTAACAATAAGACAAAGCAACTATGCATGCAACATGAAAGGTTACAAACAAAGATCATGAATAACATGCATTGAAAAACGTTTGTTTGTTTCACATACAGAAAACATAGCATAGTGGCATTCAACTTGTCCCTCATGGAGTAGCAAATAGATGCATAGGTCACCTTCAAACTTCATAAGGGTGACTAGATACAAATAGTTCAAGAACATGCAATATCAAAAATATGAATCAATCAATAAGTTTTGGGAAAATGCACATAGAACTAAGAATGACACCTATGCTCTTTTAATTGGTGCCTAATGATAGAAGGTGGAGACTCAATATAAAAGTGGAAGAAAGGCCCTTCAAAGGGAAGCAGGGATTTCAAGTTTTATAAACAGCTTCCAAAAATTATGGTACTTGTTAGCTTTCATCTCTCATTGCCCCTATCATAAGCATCTTGAAGTGATTAAGGTTAAAGTGAACAAACTATGGAGTATATGCTTGACAAAGTATAAGTTGGCAATCTCATGTCCCTTGAATACGAGGGCCGATCCTCATGCTACTCAACTTTAGTCACCTGTAAGTTCTTGTATAGTAAGTACATGTGTATCATAGAGAACCCCCAACGGGGTACCCATTGCACATGATACAGGAGTTATCCCATAATCAAAATGACAAGGCAAGCAGACAATGAGCATCTCAGCAATCTTCTTATTTACCATGGGAAAATGGTGCTTTTTTCTCTCTTTCCTCTTTTCAATATGCCTTTTTTTATTTTTTATTTATAAGAAGAAAGCTTCATAGATTGCTCACTATGGTGATGCTGCAAGTTTCCACCATGATTAGGCATGGCTTAGGCTAGCGGCCCAGGCGTTTCTCTAACACACATACATAACTCCATGGACTTACAAGATCCCTTTTATTTCACACCGACGACATCCATAAACAAAAGAGCATGATATCAAATGTGTACAATGTACAAGTGCAATGTTGAAAGCGTTCCCCGTGACAGCTTGCTTCTGCTAATTCCAACGTATAAGTGCAAGCATATACAACATAGATGACACAATGGTTCAAGTTTATTTAGGGGCAAGAAAAATAAAGTGTGCCATCAAGTTTGTGAGAGCTTTAATCACTAACTTTTCACATAACAAAATACTTTTTAATTGGAAGATAGATGAAAACAAGAATATACTTGGAATGGTGTAACACACCATGCATAGGAATTTATAGTGGACAGTTTGGAATAACTTGGTTTCTTGGGAGTTGGATGCATGAGTAGAGCTTACTCATACAAGTGTTGGCTAGCAAAAGACTGGGAGCGACCAACTAAGAGAGCAATAATGGCCATAATCATGCAAAGCGACAAAACATTACTAATCAAAGCATAAAGTGGTACTACAAGTCAAAAACTAAATCATTATAGAGGCTAAGGTGAATGGTTCATAGTCATAACATGGTGTGAGCATGTGCCAAGTCAACCCAAACAAAGCATCAAAGGAGAATACCACAATACTATGCTTTTGTATGCTAAAATAACGCATGATTCTTTCAAGGCACATTAAGCAATCTCAATTGTTTGGAACAATTAATGCTACAACAATAATCACTAAGCATAAAGTTAAAACAACATCTAGCATGACATGATAAAGTCTAGGCCACAGTCAAAACAAGCTCCCTTTTGTACCACTTAAGCATGAAACTTCCTACTCTTTTCCAACACCAATCGACTTATTTGAAACAACTCACAAAGATAATAATCAATAAAGACCAGTGAGCTTGTCTCACAAATCCACAAAGAAGAACTAAAAAGTTCTAAGCTGAAAGCACAAGAAAACTAAGGCTAAACACAGTGCTAGCAAATGAAAACACTCACAAGGCAATAAGAATGAAAACTAGAGTGTTCTAGGCAATGAAAACAGAGTGTGTCTCTCTCCAAAAGAAGTGTGCTGGGATTAACCAACTTATTCAAGCAAAATAAAACCAAAAACGAAAACTAAGACACTCCAAGAACAACACAATTGTGCATGAAACAATAAAAACGAAGTGTCTAGAAAGACCTAAGATTTTTTTGATGAAGAAGGGGATGCCTTGGGCATCCCCAAGCTTTGACGCTTGTACCTATTGAATATTTATTAGGGTGACACGGGGTGGCATCCCCAAGATTGAGCTTTTGTCCATTCTTCATCTCATTACATCATTCTTCCTCTACACCTGAAAATTTTCCTTCATACAAAACTTCACACAATCTTCATTAGCAACATTAGTGTATTCAAAAGATAACAGACCTTTGGGTTTAGCTTTAGAACAGAAAAACTTTCACTAAAAACATAAGATACTGTATCAATTCCCTCAAAAAGCTCAATTTCCCAAAAAGAACCTAAAAAGGAATCAATAAGAAGCAAATGCAAATAATGGCAGAAATCTGACAAAACATACCAGCAGGTAGAAAACGATTTTTTAGAAGAACTTCTGTTGCTCAAATAAAAAAGTGTTGAACTAACAAAAGTTAGATAACATACTGGGGGATGTATTCATAAAATATCAGCTCAATACGACTTACAGAGATTTTACACAAATTTTTACGGTGAAGCACAAAAATCTGTTTCGGGACAACAACTCCCCAAATCTTACTTCCCTCTCATTAGAGGTAATTCTTGGCACAAAAAGCAAACAAAAAGGATAAGGAGAGGTTATTACAGAGGTAATAACTTCCAAGACTCAACTAAAACTCTTGGGTTATCTCCCAACAAGTGCTTTTCTTTAACGCCTTTAAGTTAGGCATGATAGTTTGAGAAGATGCTCACATAAGAAATATGAATTGAAGTAAAAGAGAGCATCAAGAAGAAAATTCAAAACACATTTAAGTCTAACCCACTTCCTATGCATAGGAATCTTGTAAATAAACAAGTCATGAAAGCACAAAGCAACAAGCATAGGAAAGCAAAACGAGTGCAACTTCAAGATTTTCAACATAAAGAGGGGAAACTTAATATTGTTGAGATACATAAGACCATGTTCCCTCTCTCATAATAACTTTCAGTAGCAACATGAATAAAATTAACAATATAACTATCACATAAAACATTCTTATCATGAGCCGCATGCATATAATTATTACTCTCCACATAAGCATAGTCATTCTTATTAATTATGGTGTAGCTATCATTGTTATTGTCATCACCATAATCATCAAATATAGGAGGCATATTGTAATAATAATTACTTTTCTCCTCAATAGTAGGTGGACTGAAAATATCATACTCATCATTGTAATCATGATATATTGGAGGTTTGGTATCATCATAAGAAATAGAATAGCTATCTTCCAAATATGGGGGACTAAAAAGATCATTTTCATCAAAACTAGCTTCCCCAAGCTTAGACTTTTCCATAGAATTAGCAATAATGGTGTCCAAAGAATTCATACTAATAACACTGCTATTAGCATGGAAATAAAGCTCCATAGTTTTTTTAATTTTCTCTTCAAACACTTCATGTCCTAACTCAAGATAAACACTATAAAGCTCTCTAATTTTTTGTTGTTTTCCATTAAGCCTAACTAGTGAAAACAAGAAACAAAAATAAAAAAAATTGCATAATCTAAAGGAAATATCTTCGAGCACTCACACTGGAGGACGTGAGTACCTTTTACCTTACCTCCTCGGCAACGGCACCATAAAATAGCTTGATGTCTACCCACTTCTATTCTTGTAGACAGTTGTTGGGCCTCCAAGTGCAGAGGTTTGTAGAACAGCAACAAGTTTCCCTTAAGTGGATTACCCAAGGTTTATCGAACTCAGGGAGGAAGTGGTCACAGGTATCCCTCTCAAGCAACCCTGCAATCAAGATACAAGAAGTATCTTGTGTCCCCAACACACCCAATACACTTGTCATGTGTATAGGTGCACTAGTTCGGCGAAGAGATAGTGAAATACAAGTGGTAACGGTGCCAAAAAAGAGCTTTTGACTTGTTGTTGACGTGGGAGAGACTAAAGGCAAACTTAAATAAAGATGGAAGCAAGCAAACATGCAATATATCTAGAAGCAAACGGTGTTTCAATGCTTATAAACAAGGCCTAGGGATCATACCTTTACTAGTGAACACTCTCTCATATAAATATATTCTCTTCATGATACTACTCTAAACTACTCTCCGTTGGACACTCTAATGCATGGTAGGGCTATACCATCACTCCTCAAAGTCTGCTTTCCCCATCTAGATAACCCCACACTGTCACCTTTGAGTGCTAGATGGTTCCAACAAACACCACAATTTCATAAAGACATCCAACTCCAAATATAACTCATGAATATATATGTAATCTAGCTTAAGTGCCACACACGGCATGCACGTTGTCACTTTCACACACGTGGGGAAAAGCATAGATCTATTAAAGCAATTGAGTATTTATGTAGACTCTAGCCTAAGTGCCACCATGGCGTGCACGCTGTCACTTTCACACACATGGGGAGAGCAGAGATCTATTGAAGCACTTGAGTAACAGAGTAGATCTACTTGATTACAAAGCTCATGACCACAACAAGATCATGCATGGAGAGAGAGAGAGATGAACACAAAGCTACCGGTAGAGCCCTTAGCCTCGAGGAAGAACTACTCCCTCCTCATCATGGAAATCAGCAATGGCGATGGAGATGGTGGTGGAGATCGATGGAGATGGCTCCAGGGGCACTTCCCTGTCCCGGAAGGGTGCCCGAACAGAGACTTTCTATCCCCCGAATCTCCCCTTCGGTGGCGGCGACGCTGTGGAACTTTTCATGGACTTTGGTTGATTCTTTAGGGTTTTTGGGTCGGAGGCTTCTTATAGGTGAAGGAGGCAAGGTCGATGGAGGGCCAGGGGGCCGACACGCCGTGTGGGTTGTGTTGGAGATATGCCCAAGAGGCAATAATAAAGTGGTTATTATCATATCTTCACACTTATGATAAATGTTTACATACCATGCTATAATTGTATTAACCGGAAACATTAATACTTGTGTGATTTGTAAACTAAAATAAGAGTCCCTAGTAAAGCCTCTTGTTAAACTAGCTTGTTGGTTAATATATGATCATGGTTTCCTGATCATGAACATAGAGATGTTATTAACAACAGGATCATATCATTAGGAGAATGATGTGATGGACATACTCCTATAGATAAGCGTAGCATAAAGATCAAGTCATTTCAATAGTTCAATTGCTATATGCTTTCTGATACATAGTAACCTAATTCCTTCGACCATGAGATCATGCATATCACCTATACCGGATGGATGCTTTGATGACATCAAACACCACACCGTAACTGGGTGGCTATAAAGGTGGCATTGAGTGTTCGGAAAGTATTGGTTGAAACACATGGATCAAGAGTGGGATTTGTCCATCCATATGACGGATAGATATACTCTGGGCCCTCTCGGTGGAATGTCATCCAATTAGCTTGCAAGCATGTGACTAGGTCACAAGGGATCACATATCACGGGAACGAGAAAAGAGTACTTATCGGTAACGAGGTTGAACTAGGTATGCAGAGATACCGACGATCATAACCTCGGATAAGTAAACTATCGCGAGACAAAGGGAAATTGGTATCGTATGTAAGTGGTTCATTCGATCGCAAAGTAATCGTAGAAATATGTGGGAGCCATATGAATTTCCAGATTCCTCTATTGGTTATTGTTCGGAGAAGTGTCTCGATCATGTCCGCATAATTCACGAACCGTAGGGAGACACACTTAAGGATTCGACGTTGTTTAAGTAGTTATGGTATTATGAGAAAGAGACCGAATGTTGTTCGGAGTCTCGGATGGGATCCGGGATATCACGAGGTGATCCGGAATGGTCTGGAGAATAAGATTCATATAAGGAAAGTCCCGTTTCGGAGTTCGGGAATGATTCCGGTGTTTTCATCGGGAATGTTCTAGAAGGGTCCGGATTGTCCGGCACTCCGGGGGGGAGGGTACATGAGTGTGTCATTGAATTATTGCATCATGTACTAAGTGTTCTTGCTGTTCCAAAAACATGAAAGTCAAATTGCCAGTTTGAAAGTCAAACGGCTAAAACAGGAAACTGTGGAAAACAGGAAACTGTGGGAAACAGGAAACTGTGGGAAACAAGCAAGAGGAGGTTGAAACCAACTTGGAGGAGGAGTTCCTCTCCTCCTTCGCCGGTGCCCAGCCCTAGGCCGAGTTGGGGAGGGACTCCCTCCCTCCCTGGCGTGCCTAGCCCCTCCACCTATAAAAGGAGGGGCAGGGCTCCTCCTTGAGACACACAAGTTCCTATCCTCTAATCTCCGGTTTAGAGCCGTTCTGGTTTAGAGCTTCTAATTGCTTTAGCCTGCGGTTTAGAGCCTTCTAATTGGTGTGTCTAAACCCTAGACCACTAATAGCCCTCTCTCATACTCCACCATACTCGCTCCGGCTTAAGGCGAAGCCCTGCGGGATCTCCCCTCTACTTCCGGTACCACGCCGTTGTGCTGCCGGAATCGCGAGGAGAGTGCTACAACCTCCGCTGCCTGCTGGAACAAGGGAGAGGAAGGTCTTCGTCGAGTACCGAACGTGTGACCGACTGCGGGAGCGCTGCCGGAACGTGGCGCTGGAAGGATCGTCTACACGATCTTGAGATCGGAAAGAGTACGACTACATCACCCACGAGAATCTGCTCTCGTTAACCGCTTTGGAATCTTCGAGGGTAAGTTATTCCATCGACTCGTTGCTACAATCTAGTAGATAGATCTTGGCTTGTTTGTTTGTATGCGATAGAAAATTTTTGTTTTCCATGCTACGAACCCCTACAGTGGTATCAGAGCCGTGTCTATATGTAGTTCTGTTGCACGAGTAGAACACAATGGTCATTGTGGGCGTTGATGCTTTTATTGTTGATTGCTTCTTGTGTACTTTGTATCTTGCGGTATGTTGGGATGAAGCGGCCCGGGCTAACCTTACATGACATCGTTCATGAGACTTGCTCCACGCTTGACATGCAACTTGTATTGCATAAGTGGCTTTGCGGGTGCCTGTTTCTCCTAGAATAGTTAAGATCCAATTTACAACGGGTGATTAACAATACTAGTATCAATGTTGTGGTTCATGTTCGTAAGTTAGAACGACACTTATTGAAAGCCCCAAACCACGTAAAACATGCAAAAGAAAATTAGAGGCGTCTAACTTTGTTTTGCAGGGGTGTGCAGTGATGTGATATGGCCATGATTGTGATTATATATGATGTATGCAATGTTCCTTATTGTAAGTCGGCAACCGGCAGGAGCCATATGGTTGTCTTTAATTTCTGTTAAGACCCCGTGTCTATTCAAAGTAGTTGTAATAGTTGAAGCTGGTGGACGACAACCATGAAGAAGCGTCATTGACCTTGATGCTATGCCGGTGATGATGGAGATCATGTTCGTGCTTGAAGATGGATATCGGAAGCACAAAGAAGAAAGGCCATATCATATCACATATTATGAATTGCATGTGATGTTAATCCTTTATGCATCTTGTATTGCTTAGTAGACGACGGTAGCATTATAAGATGATCCCTCAAGCACACAATTTCAAGTTCTTAAGTGTTCACCCTTAGTATGCACCGTTGCTAATGCTTGTTGTTTCGAAGCACCACGTGATGATCGGGTGTGTTAGATTCCGCAAGTGTATACAACGTAAGCAAGCCAGATTTGCTTATGCGGTAGCTAAGGTTTGATCTTGACGAGCCTAGCATGTACAGACATGGTCTCAGGAACACGGATCACCGAAAGGTAAAGCATGAATCATATAGTAGATATGATGAACATGTCGATTGTTCGCCATTGAAACTATATCAACTCTCGTGAAGATCGGTTTTGATGTGGTGGATTTGGTTCGTGTGATCACTAAAACAATGTGAGGGATGTTGTTTTGAGTGGGAGTTCACCTAGATTAATTTAATTAGAACTCAATTTATCATAAACTAGATCAAAGTGAATTTGCATAGTTGTTGTAGTCATTGGCATCCGTTTACCACCTTGCGTTTAGTTATAATTGAGATGATAGAACTATAGAATTCTGGTTAGTTACTTTACGAACTGGTATCGTATTGTTTTGAAGTGTTAATCTAAAGTTTAAAAGTCCTATTGCAAACTTTCAGTAAGTTCCGGTTACTCCATGAAGTTTAATAATTAGTATTAAATCAAGAGTAACAATTCCAAGTGTTAGTATATAAGTATCATGTTTGTCTCCATGATCCTTGATATTCAAAGGATTCTCCTAATATCAAGGTTATCTAAGGATCTGAAAGAGTTGTTTCAGAAACCATGATTTGTGGAAGATATTGTGATATCTGAAACGAAGTTTTGGTTGCAACATGATAGAGTATAATATGGCTAAAGTCATGTTCTCATATTTGATGAGAATTTGCAAAAGGTTGGAGACACTAGTTGTCCTAAACCTCCAAAAGTTTTTGGGAGAGCAACATTATACTCACGATTCACCGTTACAAGCTAATAGTAGCTTGATCATGGATAAATCCATGATGAGGGTGAATATTTGATGTAGGTAAAATGTTTACTACACCAAGAGATTACTAAAGAAAGGAATTTGAAAGAACACCAAACATTTGATGATGGTGATCTACTTCAAAGTGCAAGTCCAAAGACATTGGTATTTAACTATACACGCTTTGGACTATGTGTCATATGTATGACTCCATTATTGATGTTGATAGATTCTTTCAAACAGAAAAGGAAATACTGAAAGAGAATCTCATAAATATATGGCAGAAGAGAAAGGACTAGAATTGTTCAGTTTAAGTATATAGATGATATACATGTTATGGCTATATTCTTTGCTTATTAAACAATGTGGTTCTTAAGTATTTGATACTGAATTTGTTGGTATGAATCGTCATACGAAACAACAGAATTCATGAACTACAATGGCCTAAGTAACTAGCAAAAGAATATGTGATGATGTTCATCGAGAACAAATAAAGGGTTATTGTGTTGCTCGTTAAACATCAAAGCTTGCCTTCAAGATTTGTTTATCAGGTATTATGAGAACAAAAGAGTTGTTCAAATAAATTACCGTGATCCATAAAAGATGGATGATTCACAAATCTCGTTGGAGAAATCACATCCATAAAACTAGTGCTAAAAATGTCGAAAGACGAATTGATTGAAAGATCACTTAGGAAGTGACATCGCCGTTTGAATTATAATGGAAAGAAAACATGAAGAAACTCCATGTTGATGGAATTTTGGAGTCTTCTGATTTTTGATCAAATGACGCTTGTGAAACTTTCCTAGAGATAATTAAAACTTCGTTCATAGGCCAAAAAGGGAACGAATGACTAGCTTATTGGAACTTGTACATATTGTTGTACGAAATCCATTATGTGTAGTCAAGAGCGATGGATTTCAACTTCATATGCTTTCTCCGAAAATTTGAGTGAATATATGAATATTTACTTAATAAGGATGAAGTATGAAACATTTGAAAAGTTCAAAGACTTTCAAGATGAAGTGCAAAATCATTGTAACAAGAATATAAACAGTTTATGATAAAGATCATAAAGGAAGATATTTGAGTTACAGAGTTTAGCATAATACCTAAGATTTAAGGAATCGTTCCATGGATTTGCATTTTCCCGAAACACCATAAGAGTATGGAGCGTTCGAGATATGTAATTAAACCTTGTTTGACATGGTAAGATCGAAGGTGTAATTCATAAAAATGCCATTATATTTTAAAGATTAAAAGCTTTAGAGATTACCGTTTTTCCACTGAAAAGAGCTCCATCATAATCCGTTGAAATGACACCATATAAAGTTATGGTTTGGGATAAAACCCAAGTAGTCCTTTCTTAAAACATTGGTATGCTTTGCATAAGAAAGATGTTTGCAACCAAAGTCGGATGAACCTGTCTTTGTATGTTATTTCGAATAACTGTTAAAGTATTCCTCCATAACACCAGAGACAAAAGTGTTTGTCGCTTAGAACGTCAAATTTCTTTTGGAAGGAATTTTTCGTGAAAAGTTAAGTGGGAAGACAATAGAACTTTGATAAGGTTAAAAGAACCTTAGCTATATGTGCAGAGTTGCGCAGCACCGAAAAGTGTTCCGGAGGCAGCAACAAAGCTCATGGCTCACGTACCTCAAAGGTTGTGGTCACGGAGATTCAAGTTCCTATTGAAACAAGTAGGTCGGATAAACAATCAAATACCAAGATTTGAGGGTTGAATCATTATTTGAGAATAATGAACCGACTACATGCAAAGAAGCGATGATGGGCCCTGACTCCGTCAAATGGCTTGAAGCCATAAAATCCGTGATAGTTCCATACATAAGAAATCAAGTTTTGAACTTGAAGGACCCTCGAGAAAGGTGTAAGACCTTACAGTTGTGTCTGGATCTATAAAGAAATAGACATGGATGTTTTACATCTATGAAATAGTCGACATGTTGGGAAAGAGTTCACAAAATGTTCAAAGGTTGACTATGACAAGATTTGATCTTTCATAGTGATATTTAGTCTAGACGGATTAATGTATCAACCACTACATATAATTTGTTATATGGTAGTTGAATAAACAAAACAAGTTCTTCTAATAGAATCGTTACCTAGGACATGTGCAAAACACGGTCCATAGGTTTTGTTAATTCAAAGGATGCTAAAAGCATATGCAAACTTCAATGGTTAAAGTGAGCATCGCGGAGTTGGAATCTTCACTATGATGAAACTGTTAAAGGAGTTTAAAAGTTCATTAGAGACGATGAAGATGCTTGCATTTGCAAGAAATTAAGTGGGAGCGCTAAGACATGTTTCTAATACATTATGTGGAAGACATATTGTTGATTGGAAATAATGTATCTTTTATTAACACATATTAAGAATTTCATCCCGATGAAAGACTTAGGCAAAACCCAAATATTTGGCATCTATAGACGCTAATATGGTTGTGCCAGAAGTACATAGACAAGATATTGAATGAGTTCAATATAGAAACTACAAGAGAGGTTCTTGTCACACAGAAAGGATTGAATAAGTTCAATGTTGATGATATATTCAAGTGTATTGACATTTGGTAAAGTGAAACAAATAATCAAGTATAGATTGATACTTGATGTATGAAATCACAAAGAGTATTTATATCAATCATACTGTGATATGTACAAATCCAGATATGTCCTATGCTCTAAATGTTGTGAGCATATACCAGAATGATTCGTAAGATGATCATTGGACAATAGTAAGGATATTCTTATGATTTTTTGAAAGAACTAAGAGTATAATATTTGTAGAAGTGACAAATAGATGGTTAGTTCATTGTAAAAGTACTACATTGATACTAGCTTTGTCACAAAGTACAAATTAAGTTTATCTCAATCTAAACTAAGGGTGGCACAATATAATGGAAAGTGAGTTCCATAATGGATTTGGATGATTTCCAAAGTTAAGACATTGTGACAGATACTACAACAAAAGGCTAAGTATATGACTGCTATTATAGCAGCAAAAGAGGGCATTTGTGTCAAGAAGTTTGTTATCAAACTAGGTGTAGTTCACAGTGGGATAATACTATGAAGATATATTGTGCGACAATATTATCAACATGTTTTAACCCCAAAGAGCTAAAGGTCACACCGAAAGACCAAATTTGTACAAGGCCATCTCATTAGAGAATGAGTGATGCATAGAGACGCAAAGACATGCAAATTACACACGGACCAGGAAGTGTCAGATCCGGAGATCAGTTGACCACTAGCAATCGTGTACATACAACACCGGAAAGCCATAGGTGTTATATACACAAAGGTTCGAAACTAGATTTTAGACTCTAGTGCAAGTGGGAGACTGTTGGAGATATGCCCAAGAGGCAATAATAAAGTGGTTATTATCATATCTTCACACTTATGATAAATGTTTACATACCATGCTATAATTGTATTAACCGAAAACATTAATACTTGTGTGATTTGTAAACTAAAATAAGAGTCCCTAGTAAAGCCTCTTGTTAAACTAGCTTGTTGGTTAATATATGATCATGGTTTCCTGATCATGAACATAGAGATGTTATTAACAACAGGATCATATCATTAGGAGAATGATGTGATGGACATACTCCTATAGATAAGCGTAGCATAAAGATCAAGTCATTTCAATAGTTCAATTGCTATATGCTTTCTGATACATAGTAACCTAATTCCTTCGACCATGAGATCATGCATATCACCTTTACCGGATGGATGCTTTGATGACATCAAACACCACACCGTAACTGGGTGGCTATAAAGGTGGCATTGAGTGTTCGGAAAGTATTGGTTGAAACACATGGATCAAGAGTGGGATTTGTCCATCCATATGACGGATAGATATACTCTGGGCCCTCTCGGTGGAATGTCATCCAATTAGCTTGCAAGCATGTGACTAGGTCACAAGGGATCACATATCACGGGAACGAGAAAAGAGTACTTATCGGTAACGAGGTTGAACTAGGTATGCAGAGATACCGACGATCATAACCTTGGATAAGTAAACTATCGTGAGACAAAGGGAAATTGGTATCGTATGTAAGTGGTTCATTCGATCGCAAAGTAATTGTAGAAATATGTGGGAGCCATATGAATTTCCAGATTCCTCTATTGGTTATTGTTCGGAGAAGTGTCTCGATCATGTCCGCATAATTCACGAACCGTAGGGAGACACACTTAAGGATTCGACGTTGTTTAAGTAGTTATGGTATTATGAGAAAGAGACCGAATGTTGTTCGGAGTCTCGGATGGGATCCGGGATATCACGAGGTGATCCGGAATGGTCCGGAGAATAAGATTCATATAAGGAAAGTCCCGTTTCGGAGTTCGGGAATGATTCCGGTGTTTTCATCGGGAATGTTCTAGAAGGGTCCGGATTGTCCGGCACTCCGGGGGGGAGGGTACATGAGTGTGTCATTGAATGATTGCATCATGTACTAAGTGTTCTTTCTGTTCCAAAAACATGAAAGTCAAATTGCCAGTTTGAAAGTCAAACGGCTAAAACAGGAAACTGTGGAAAACAGGAAACTGTGGGAAACAGGAAACTGTGGGAAACAAGCAAGAGGAGGTTGAAACCAACTTGGAGGAGGAGTTCCTCTCCTCCTTCGCCGGTGCCCAGCCCTAGGCCGAGTTGGGGAGGGACTCCCTCCCTCCCTGGCGCGCCTAGCCCCTCCACCTATAAAAGGAGGGGAAGGGCTCCTCCTTGAGACACACAAGTTCCTATCCTCTAATCTCCGGTTTAGAGCCGTTCTGGTTTAGAGCTTCTAATTGCTTTAGCCTGCGGTTTAGAGCCTTCTAATTGGTGTGTCTAAACCCTAGACCACTAATAGCCCTCTCTCATACTCCACCATACTCGCTCCGGCTTAAGGCGAAGCCCTGCGGGATCTCCCCTCTACTTCCGGTACCACGCCGTTATGCTGCCGGAATCGCGAGGAGAGTGCTACAACCTCCGCTGCCTGCTGGAACAAGGGAGAGGAAGGTCTTCGTCGAGTACCGAACGTGTGACCGACTGCGGGAGCGCTGCCGGAACGTGGCGCTGGAAGGATCGTCTACACGATCTTGAGATCGGAAAGAGTACGACTACATCACCCACGAGAATCTGCTCTCGTTAACCGCTTTGGAATCTTCGAGGGTAAGTTATTCCATCGACTCGTTGCTACAATCTAGTAGATAGATCTTGGCTTGTTTGTTTGTATGCGATAGAAATTTTTTGTTTTCCATGCTACGAACCCCAACAGGTTGATACGTCCAAAACGTATCTACTTTCTCGAACACTTTGCTATTGTTTCTCCTCTAAACTTGTGTGATTTGGATACAACTAACACGGACTAACACAGTTTTCAAAAGAATTACCTTGGTGTCTTGTTTTTGTGCATAAAATGAACTATCAGGAAAAATCTCGGAAAATATGCCAAAAACTATTTTTCACCAGAAGATCCACGGATCCAGAAGGGGAGACAGAGAGGAGGCCTGGGGGGCCCAGACCCACCCCCAGGCGCGGGCCCACCTAACCCCGCGCCTGGAGGGGGTGCTGCCACCCCAGGCAGCTCCTCGGCCTCCCTCCACGCCTATAAGTTGCCTTCTGACCTAAAAACTCAAGGGGGGGCGATAGTTTTCCAGAAAGAGTTCCGCTCTGCCTCCGCCACCGGAAACCAATATTCGGATCCAGAAACTCCGTTCTGGCACCCTGCCGAGACGGGGAATTTGGAGAGGATCATCGCCATCGTCATCACCAACGCATCTCCATCAACCACCGATGTTTCCCTCATCCATGAGTGAGTAATCCCACGCTGTAGGCTTGGGGATGGTAGGGATTGGATGAGTTCTATCATGTAATCGAATAAGATCTATTAGGGCATAGTGCCTAGTATCTGTATTAGTGCTATTTGACTTTGTTGCAACTTGTTGTGCTTAATGCTTGTCACTAGGGCCCAAGTGCCATGATCTCAGATCTGAACTTATTATTGAATCATTATGATAGTATTGTCTATGATCTTTGAAGGGAATATGCCCGAGAGGCAATAATAAAGTGGTTATTATCGTATTCCTTATTTATGATAAATGTTAATTCTGCATGCTATAATTATATTAATACGGAAACGTTAATACATGTGTGTTTAATAAACAAAAAGGAAGTTCCTAGTTATGCCTCTCTCATAAACTAGCTCGTTGATTAACAAGATGATCAAGGTTTCTTGATCATGGACATTGGATGTTTTTTTGACACAAATACAGTGGGGAAGGCCCCCACTGTGTCATTTTTATATATTAAACAAAATATTTACAAGCTAGAGAGCATGTGCATGCTCCCTGATCTGGCTCAATCTGTCAATTACAAAGTATCTAACCAATCAGTCATGCCCTGAATAAGAATGGGCTTAACCCTATGTCTAATCTCAACTACAGATAATTTGTAAATGGCATAACATTGCTCACTACTCTTCTGTGCATGTTCAAATAGGATCTGGTTTCTATGTGACCAAATGCTCCAACATCCTGCAATCATAGATATTTTGTAATATTGGTTTGTGGATCTTTCTTTGGCATCAATAATTCTGTCAATATTTCCAAGGTCCATATTCCATTCCTCTCCTAAGCTCCA
The DNA here is from genome assembly GCA_916181665.1 of Avena sativa. NCBI lineage: Eukaryota > Viridiplantae > Streptophyta > Magnoliopsida > Poales > Poaceae > Avena > Avena sativa. Next base: position 297,362,189 of record OV702282.1, read on the forward strand.
CCAGAAGTTCCTACTAAACTCACATTCAAAGAAGAGATGATCCATAGTCTCCCTGATGTTTTCCTCACATAGTACACATGTGTATTCCTCCAGATGGAAGTTCTTTCTTTGAAGTAGGTCTCTGGTGTTTAGTCTGTCCTGCAATAGAAGCCCGAAGAAGAATTTGTGCTTTGGTAGGCATGGTGTTTTCCATAGCTATTTATATGGGATGGGTGCCTCAGGTGCTTTGATGATGTGTTCATAAACTTTTTTGGTAGAGAAATTACTGCCTCCCCAACGAAAGCACCACATGTCAGGTGTGTCAGTGTGCCTGTAGCTACTGATCATGTCCTTAAGCTCCTCAAATTGATCATTGGCTATCATGGACAGGGGCAGTTGGAATAAATTTTATCCATCTTCAGCAATGGTGCTGGATGCAGTGTTGAGACATATTCTTCCATTTTTGACAAATGAGAAAAGTTCAGGGAATTTAAATCTGAGTGGAGTTGATCCATTCCATTTGTCATACCAGAGCAGAGTACTAATCCCATTTCCAGCAATAGTTGTGGTCATCTCCTTAAATTCTGGCATGAAGGAAAGGCAATTTCTCCACCAGAAGGAGCCTTTGTTGGCTTGAGCATCAGGGAGTGCACCATTGCAGTAGTATTTTTGCCAGAGCAGATTGACCCATGGTATATCCTTGCCATTATAGAATTTGAATAAGTTCTTCATCATCATAGCTTTATTGTGCTCCCTGAGATTAATAATGCCAAGACCCCCAGCTTTCTTAGTTAAGCATACTTTATCCCATTGGACCAAACATTTTCCTCTCTTCTCAATCTCCTTACCATGCCATAAGAAGGTTCTGGCAGTTTTTTCTATATGATCAGTGTGAGTGTAGTGCATTTTCATTGCACACATAATGTGATTTGGCATGGCTGATAAGACAGATTTGATCACAATAACTCTGGAGCAGTATGACAGTAGATTGGATATACCAGCTAGTCTTTTGTCCACTTTGCTAATCATGGGAGACAGGTCCTCAACACTGGGTTTTGTAGTGCCCATGGGTAGGCCCAGATATGTAAATGGAAAAGCTTCTATTTTGCATCCTAAAAGCTCAGCCAGACTGTCCATCTTTTCAGGTGGAGTGTTGATTGGGATCATGGATGACTTGTGATAATTGATCCTTAATCCAGTAGCTTCAGCGAATTTTTTGAGCAATTCCTTTAATTTGCACAAATGCTCAGCATCAGCAGGCAGAATTAAAAGTGTATCATCAGCATATTGGAGGATTGGGTAGTTTTGCCCATAAGAATTATCAATGGGGAGTGAAAGCTCGCCAATTTGCCAGGCATGATTAACAATGATCTGTAGCAGTTCAACTATGGCCACAAACAGAAGAGGTGAAAGGGGATCACCTTGTCTGACTCCTCTCTTGAAAGTAATGGTCTTCCCTGGTACACCATTCAGAATAACATATGTTGTAGCCTTGTGGAAAATCTTCCTTATCCAGGCAATGAACTTGTCACTGAATCCAAATTTCTTGAGCATGGTGAGGATGGCTTTGTATTCAACCATGTCAAATGCCTTTTCAAAATCAAGTTTCAAGATGATGATTTCTTTCTTTGACTTGTGGCATATATACAGATATTCAAATGCCCAAGCAAGGCAGTCTTGGATAGTTCTAGATTTGATGAACCCATATTGGTTTTTGCTCACAATGGGAATGATAACTTTTTGAACTCTATTGGTAACCAGTTTAGTGATTATTTTGAGTGACATACTGACTAGTGAGATGGGCCTGAAGTCAGAACTTCTGCAGGGATGTTGTGTCTTGGGTATGAGAGTGATGTATGCAGTGTTGATGCTAAGCAGGTCCAGTGAGCCATTGTAGAACTGCTCACATAGATTGTAAAACTGGTGTTTCATAATGTGCCAGTAGTTTTTCATAAACATACCAATAAATCCATCTGGCCCAGGGGATTTATCAGGTGGCATATGTTTTATGATATCATCAATTTCCTCATGGGTAAAAACAGCATCCACTTCAGATAGGTACTGTGGAGTGATCATATCATCATGTTCAAATTGAATATTAGTGTCAATGGATACACCAAGTCTCTCTCTGAATGAGTTCCAAAGTAGAGCAGCTTTATGATCATGCTCTATCAAAGTGGCATCATGTTCGTTGGTAAGGGTGGAAATAAAATTCTTCCTGTAGTTTCTGGTGGCTATAGAGTGAAAGAACTTGGTGTTTTCATTACCCAGCTTGGCCCATCTGATATTGGACCTTTTCCTCCAGTATATTCTTTTGGCTTCCAGCATCTTGTATTGATGGTTTTTGACAATATTCCTGAAGTTTTTTTCCTGGACTGTAAGTAGTCTCTGTTCCTCCAGTCCATCCAGCAGAGAGAGGACAAAGTTGCAGTTGCCAATGATTTTTGCAAGGTTGGATAGGTTTTTGCTCAATTTTTTATGCCCTGTCTGAGGCTTTTGAATCTGGCAGCTATGTCTTGTGCAGCATTTTTATATGGACCTCGGTTGATCCAACAACTATTCACAATTTCAGCAAGACCATCAAATTCCATCCAGTGTTCCTCAAATCTAAAAATGTTGGATCTTGGGATGTTAGTGCCAACATTGATGATAATGGGTATATGGTCAAATCCAAGTCTGGCCATGTGGGTAGCAATGGTATTGGGATATTCAGTGGTCCATTTGTGTGATGTAAATATCAAGTCAAGTTTCTCAAGAAGTGGTTTTGATTGCATGTTAGACCAAGTAAATGCTCTCCCCTTTAGTGGGATTTCCTCAAGATCATGTTCCTGGATGACAGCATTAAAGCTATGTATGTTGGCAATGTTGCCCCCAGGTCTGTTTCTATCTTCAGTGCTTCTTATCATATTGAAATCCCCCATAACCATCCATAGATCAAATGAAGATGAGTCTATATCTCTTCTCCTCCTCCTTTTCCTTCTCTCTTCTCCTCCTCCTCCTCCTCCTTTACTTCTCCTCCTTCCCTTGCCGTGGCAGTGACGATGGCGATGGCGGCGGTGACCTTCTCCTCCTCCTTGCAGTCATGACGGCGACGACCTCCTTCCTTGTGGCCTCCTCCTTCCTTCCGGCCTCCTCCTCGCCTCCTCCTCCTTGCAGTCACAAAGAGCGACGACGAGCTCCGACGACCGCCGAAGACCTCCTTCTCCTTGCGGCAACCTCCTCCCTTCTCCAGCCACACCTCACTGCCTCTCTTCCTCGATGCCGGCGAGGAGTAGCAAGTCCACGGCCTCCCGCACCTCCCTGCGGTGGTAGGTCGTGGCCACGGCCACCTCCCTGCCGGCGAGGCGACACGACGGCGGCGATGCGGACCCGATTGCTTTTGCAATTAAAAACGAGGGTGTTTTTTGCATTTTTTTTTTGATTTTTGAAAAAAACATCCGTGGCGCACATGTACCCCTACCCGTGGCGCACCTAGTAGTGCGCCACGCCTATCTCGATATAACCGTGGCGCACCATGCAGTGCGCCACGGCTACGAGATAGCCGTAGCGCGAGGCCCGTGGCGCACTGCTAGTGCGCCATAGAAGGCCTTTTCATGTGCGCCACGAATAGGCGTTTTTCTAGTAGTGCTAGTTGCATAAACCAATCATAGAAATGGTGCCTTCCTTCATTAGTGCATGGTGCATATATATTGGTGAGATACCAAGTTTGTGCAGTCAGATAGCTCTCAAATTTTATTAGCATCTGGAAGTGTGATTGGCTGATAATTTGTCCCTTAAATTGTGCACCATTCCAGATAACAATATGACCACCAGAATTACCCATAGATGGTTGGTATGCAAACTGGTTTAGTCTTCTAGGGCAGAATTTTCTGATGTAGCTGCTATCAAAGTGTTCCCTCTTTGTTTCTTGCAAACAGATGATGTTACAATTACTTTGGTTTATCTTATCAGCAAGATCATCACACCTATCTTGTGAGTTGATGCCTCTAACATTCCAATCCATATTATAAAATTGATCTATTCATGTTTACTAGAGTGGTGGATGTTGTCTGGGTGCCAGGTATTGACAACCAAAGTGAAATAGAATCTAGGTGTTGTAAGCCATGGGATTATAGACCAGATGACTAGAGGTTTATATATGGAGCTGAAGGAAGTACATATCAGGGAATCTAGTTGGTGACAGATAATTGTGTTCAAATAAAGCCACACAAGATTATTACAATCCAGGATAGATATAAGTCTGCCATGCCAAATATAAAGAACATCTAGATAACAGATAAGTCTGATACAATAAAACTTGAGATAGTTTAACTGAGCAAAGTAGCTAAGATAGATAATAGTGCAGCATCTGCCCCTACACTTGGGGCATATAGAAGGGTGATTATGTAGGGGTTCGTAGCATGGAAAACAAAATTTTTCTATCGCATACAAACAAACAAGCCAAGATCTATCTACTAGATTGTAGCAACGAGTCGATGGAATAACTTACCCTCGAAGATTCCAAAGCGTTTAACGAGAGCGGATTCTCGTGGGTGATGTAGTCGTACTCTTTCCGATCTCAAGATCGTGTAGACGATCCTTCTGGCGCCACGTTCCGGCAGCGCTCCCGCAGTCGGTCACACGTTCGGTACTCGACGAAGACCTTCCTCTCCCTTGTTCCAGCAGGCAGCGGAGGTTGTAGCACTCTCCTCGCGATTCCGGCAGCACAACGGCGTGGTACCGGAAGTAGAGGGGAAATCCCGCAGGGCTTCGCCTTAAGCCGGTGCGAGTATGGTGGAGCTTATGAGAGAGGCTATTAGTGGTCTAGTAATTAGACACACCAATTAGAAGGCTCTAAACCAATTAGAAGGCTCTAAACCGCTGGCTAAAGCAATTAGAAGCTCTAAACCAAAACGGCTCTAAACCGGAGGTAGAAGATAGGAACTTGTGTGTTCTAGGAGGGAGCCCTGCCCCTCCTTTTATAGGTGGGGAGGCGCGGCCAGGGGAGGGGAGTCCCTCCCCAAGTCGGCCTTGGGTTGGGCGCCGGCTTGGAGGAGTGGGACTCCTCCTCCAAGTTGGTTCCAACTCCTCTTGCTTGTTTCCCACAGTTTCCTGTTTCCCACAGTTTCCTGTTTTAGCCGTTTGACTTTCAAACTGGCAATTTGACTTTCATGTTTTTGGAACAGCAAGAACACTTAGTACATGATGCAATCATTCAATGACACACTCATGTACCCTCCCCCCCGGAGTGCCGGACAATCCGAAACCTTCTAGAACATTCCCGATGAAAACACCGGAATCATTCCCGAACTCCGAAATGGGACTTTCCTTATATGAATCTTATTCTCCGGACCATTCCGGATCACCTCGTGATATCCCGGATCCCATCCGAGACTCCAAACAACATTCGGTCTCTTTCTCATAATACTTGCAAGCCAATTGGATGACATTCCACCGAGAGGGCCCAGAGTATATCTATCCGTCATGTGGATGGACAAATCCCACTCTTGATCCATGTGTTTCAACCAATACTTTCCGAACACTTAATGCCACCTTTATAGCCACCCAGTTATGGTGTGGTGTTTGATGTCATCAAAGCATCCATCCGGAAAAGGTGATATGCATGATCTCATGGTCGAAGGAATTAGGTTACTATGTATCAGAAAGCATATAGCAATTTGAACTATTGAAATGACTTTGATCTTTATGCTACGCTTATCAATAGGAGTATGTCCACCATATCATTCTCCTAACGATATGATCTTGTTGTTGATAACATCTCAATGTTCATGATATGGAAACCACAATCATTTAATCAACCAACAAGCTAGTGAAGTATAGAGGCTATACTAGGGACTTCAATTTAAGTTTACAATTCACACAAGTATTAATGTTTCCTTGTTAATACTATTATAGCATGAATATAAACATTTATCATAAACACAAAGATATAATAATAACTATATTTATTATTGCCTCTAGGGCATATCTCCAACAGTCTCCCACTTGCACTAGAGTCATCTAATCTAGATTACATGGTAATATACCGAACACCCATGGCAGTTTGGTGTTGGTCATGTTTTGCCCTCGGGAGAGGTTTAGTCAACGGATCCGCCACATTCAGATCTGTGTGTACTTTGCAAATCTTTATATCCCCATCCTGGATATGTTCTCGAATAGCGTGAAAACGCAGCTTGATATGCTTCAGCTTCTTGTGTGACCTTGGTTCTTGCGCATTGGCTATGGCGCCCATGTTATCACAGTAGATAGACATTGGGTCCAGCGCACTTGGAACCACACCCAGCTCTGTAATGAACTCTTTCATCCATATCGCTTCTTGTGAAGCCTCCGAAGCAGCCATGTATTCCGATTCAGTTGAAGATCTCGCCACAACGCTTTGCTTTGCACTCCTCCAGCTAACTGCTGCACCATTCAAAATAAATACGTATCCGGATTGTGATTTAGAATCATCTGGATCGGTGTTCCAACTAGCATCGGTGTAACCATTAACAACGAGTTGTTCATCACCTCCATAAGAAAGAACCATATCCTTAGTTCTTCTCAAGTACTTAAGGATGTTTTTGACCGCTGTCCAATGATCCACTCCTGGATCACTTTGATATCTGCTAGTTAAACTAACAGCATATGCAATGTCGGGTCTAGTACATAGCATGGCATACATTAGAGATCCTATGGCTGAGGCATAGGGAGTCTTACTCATCCTTTCTCTATCTTCTGCCGATGTTGGACTTTGAGTTTTACTCAAGGTCGTATTGGGCAACATGGGCAAGAACCCTTTCTTGCTTTCTTCCATTCCAAACTTCTTTAGAACTTTGTCCAAATATGTACTCTGTGACAATGATATTTGGCGTTTCGATCTATCTCTATAAATCTTTATGCCTAATATGTAAGCTGCTTCGCCAAGATCCTTCATTGAAAAACTATTATTCAAATATTCCTTGACACTATTAAGAAGGTTTACATCATTCCCAATCAACAATATGTCATCCACATACAATATTAAGAATGCTACAGAGCTCCCACTCACTTTCTTGTAAATACAAGCTTCTCCATAAGTTTGTATAAAACCAAAACTTTTGATTACCTTATCAAAACATTGATTCCAACTTCGGGATGCTTGCTTCAATCCATAGATGGACCGTTGAAGCTTGCATACCTTGTTAGCATCTTTAGGATCGACAAAACCTTTGGGTTGCATCATATACAACTCTTCATCAATGTCTCCATTGAGGAATGCTGTTTTGACATCCATCTGCCATATCTCATAATCATAATATGCAGCGATTGCTAACATAATCCTCACAGACTTTAGCTTCGCTACCGGTGAGAAAGTCTCATCGTAGTCAACTCCTTGAATTTGTCGAAACCCTTTTGCGACAAGTCGAGCTTTATAGACAGTAACATTACCATCAGCATATGTTTTCTTCTTGAAAATCCATTTGTTCTCGACAGCCTTCCGGCCATCCGGTAAGTCCACCAAAGTCCATACTTGGTTTTCGTACATGGATCCAATCTCGGATTTCATGGCTTCTTGCCATTTATTGGAATCTGGGCTCATCATCGCTTCCTCATATGTCTCGGGGTCATCGGTGTTGTCCACCACCATGACATTCATAACGGAATCATACCAACCTGGAGTGGTACGAGTTCTCGTTGACCTCCGAGGCTCTGTAGTAACTTCAACCGAAGTTTCATGATCACCATCATTAGCTTCCTCTCTTATTGGTGCAGGCACCACAGGAACTTCTTCCGGTGCTGCGCTACTCGCAATTTCGAGAGAAGGTTCGACAACCTCGTCGAGTTCTACTTTCCTTCCAGTCACTTCTTTCGAGAGAAATTCCTTCTCTAGAAAGGATCCATTCTTGGCAACGAAGATTTTGCCTTCAGATCTATGATAGAAGGTATACCCAATAGTTTCCTTCGGGTATCCTATGAAGACGCATTTTTCTGCTTTGGGTTCAAGCTTGTCCGGTTGTAACTTCTTTACATAGGCTTCGCATCCCCAAACTTTAAGGAACGACAATTTAGGTTTCTTCCCAAACCATAATTCATACGGTGTCGTTTCAACGGATTTAGACGGTGCCCTATTTAAAGTGAATGCGGCTGTTTCTAATGCATAACCCCAAAATGATAGCGGTAAATCTGTAAGTGACATCATAGAACGAACCATATCTAAGAGAGTTCGATTACGACGTTCGGACACACCATTACGCTGTGGTGTTCCCGGCGGTGTCAATTGTGAAAGTATTCCGCACTTCTTTAAATGCTCGCCAAACTCGTAACTTAGATATTCACCTCCACGATCAGAACGTAGAAATTTAATCTTCTTGTTACGTTGATTCTCTACCTCACTTTGAAACTCCTTAAACTTCTCGAAAGTTTCGGACTTATGTTTCATGAAATAGATATACCCATATCTACTCAGGTCATCCGTGAAGGTAAGAACATAACGATAACCACCGCGCGATGCTACACTCATTGGACCACACACATCGGTATGTATGATTTCCAATAAGTCCGTAGCTCGCTCCATCATACCAGAAAATGGAGTCTTAGTCATTTTACCCATCAGACATGCTTCGCATCTTTCAAGTGATTCAAGAAGTCCATCGGAATGGAGTTTCTTCATACGTTTCACTCCGATGTGACCAAGACGACAGTGCCACATATAGGTCGAATTATCGCTTGATTTCAAACGTTTAGCCTCAATGTTGTTGATATGTGTATTTCCACTATCGAGATTCAATAAGAATAGACCATCTATCAAAGGTGCATGTGCATAAAACATATTACTCATATAAATAGAACAACCATTATTCTCAGATTTAAACAAGTAACCGTCTCGCAATAAACAAGATCCCGATATAATGTTCATGCTCAACGCAGGCACCAAATAACAATTATTTAAGTATAAAACTAATCCAGATGGTAGATGAAGAGGTAGCGTGCCTACCGCGATCACATCAACCTTTGATCCGTTTCCCACGCGCATCGTCACCTCGTTCTTCGCTAGCTTCCGTTTATTCTGCAGCACCTGTTTCGAGTTACAAATATGAGCAACCGAACCAGTATCAAATACCCAGGCACTACTACGAATACTAGTGAGATACACATCAATAACATGTATATCAGATATACCTTTCTTCTTGATGTTGCCGTTCTTCAAATCCGCCAAGTACTTTGGGCAATTCCGCTTCCAGTGACCTACTCCCTTGCAGTAAAAGCACTCAGTTTCAGGCTTTGGTCCAGCCTTGGTTTTCTTCGTCGGCGTGGTAACTTTCTTACCACCCTTCTTGAAGTGTCCCTTTTGCTTAGACTTGCCCTTTTTGAATTTGGTGGTCTTATTGACCATCAACACTTGGTGCTCTTTCTTGATCTCCACTTCTGCAGATTTTAACATAGCAAATAGTTCTGGCAACTCTTTGTTCATGTTCTGCATGTTGTAGTTCATCACAAAGTTCCTGTAACTTGGTGGCAATGACTGGAGGACGCGGTAAACCCCCAAAGCATTAGGAATCACTATACCCAAGCTTTGAAGTTTGTTTGCGTGCCCAGACATCTTAAGCACATGCTCACTGACGGAGCTGCCCTCTTCCATCTTGCAGTTAAAGAACTTTTCAGAAGCTTCATAACTTTCAATTGCCGCATGAGTCTCAAAAATTAATTTGAGATCCTCGACAATATCATATGGGTCTGACTCTTCAAACCTTTTCTGAAGCTCCGATTCTAAACCATACAAGATAGCACACTGAACTATGGAGTACTGATTCTTCCGAGCGAGGTAAACATTCTTTACTTCATCGGGAGCATCAGCTGCAGGTGGGTCACCCAGCGGTGCATCCAGCACATAGGTCAAATTGCCAGCTGTGAGGACAATCCTCAAATTGCGGAACCAATCCGCGAAGTTGCTTCCATTGTTTTTCAACTTTTCTTTCTCTAGGAACGCATTAAAATTGATGGTAGGGGCTGCCATTGATCTACAACATATTTGCAATAGTTTAGACTAAGTTTATGACAAATTGAGTTCAAATTAATTAATGAAATTAAACTAGGTGAACTCCCACTCAAAACAACATCCCTCACATTGTTTTAGTGATCACACGAACCAAATCCACTACATCAACACCGATCATCACGAGAGTTGATATAGTTTCAATGGCGAACAATCATCATGTTCATCATATCTACTATATGGTTCATGCTTTACCTTTCGGTAATCCGTGTTCCTGAGACCATGTCTATACATGCTAGGCTCGTCAAGATCAAACCTTAGCCACCGCATAAGCAAATCTGGCTTGCTTACGTTGTATACACTTGTGGAATCTAACACACCCGATCATCACGTGGTGCTTCGAAACAACAAGCTTTAGCAACGGTGCTAACTAAGGGCGAATACTTTATGATTTGAAATTCATGTGCATGAGGGATCATCTTATAATGCTACCGTCGTCTACTAAGCAATACAAGATGCATAAAGGATTAACATCACATGCAATTCATAATATGTGATATGATATGGCCTTTCTTCTTTGTGCTTCCGATCTCCATCTTCAAACACGAACATGATCTCCATCATCACCGGCATTGCATCAAGGTCAATGACGCTTCACCATGGTTGTCTTCCACCGGCTTCAACTATTACAACTACTTTGAATAGACACGCGGGTCTTAACATAAATTAAAGACAACCATATGGCTCCTGCCGGTTGCCAACTTACAATAAGGAACATTGCATACATCAAATATAATCACAATCATGGCCATATCACATCACTGCACACCCCTGCAAAACAAAGTTAGACGCTTCTACTTTCTTTGCATATTTTACGTGGTTTGGGGCTTTCAATAAGTGTCGTTCTAACTTACGAACAAGAACCACAACATTGATACTAGCATTGTTGATTACCCGTTGTAAATTGGATCTTAACTATGCTAGGAGAAACAGGCACCCGCAAAGCCACTTATGCAATACAAGTTGCATGTCAAGCGTGGAGCAAGTCTCATGAACGATGTCATGTAAGGTTAGCCCGGGCCGCTTCATCCCAACATACCGCAAGATGCAAAGTACACAAAAAGAAATCTACAATAAAAGCATCAACGCCCACAATGACCATTGTGTTCTACTCGTGCAACAGATCTACATATAGACACGGCTCTGATACCACTGTAGGGGTTCGTAGCATGGAAAACAAAAATTTTCTATCGCATACAAACAAACAAGCCAAGATCTATCTACTAGATTGTAGCAACGAGTCGATGGAATAACTTACCCTCGAAGATTCCAAAGCGTTTAACGAGAGCGGATTCTCGTGGGTGATGTAGTCGTACTCTTTCCGATCTCAAGATCGTGTAGACGATCCTTCCGGCGCCACGTTCCGGCAGCGCTCCCGCAGTCGGTCACACGTTCGGTACTCGACGAAGACCTTCCTCTCCCTTGTTCCAGCAGGCAGCGGAGGTTGTAGCACTCTCCTCGCGATTCCGGCAGCACAACGGCGTGGTACCGGAAGTAGAGGGGAAATCCCGCAGGGCTTCGCCTTAAGCCGGTGCGAGTATGGTGGAGCTTATGAGAGAGGCTATTAGTGGTCTAGTAATTAGACACACCAATTAGAAGGCTCTAAACCAATTAGAAGGCTCTAAACCGCTGGCTAAAGCAATTAGAAGCTCTAAACCAAAACGGCTCTAAACCGGAGGTAGAAGATAGGAACTTGTGTGTTCTAGGAGGGAGCCCTGCCCCTCCTTTTATAGGTGGGGAGGCGCGGCCAGGGGAGGGGAGTCCCTCCCCAAGTCGGCCTTGGGCTGGGCGCCGGCTTGGAGGAGTGGGACTCCTCCTCCAAGTTGGTTCCAACTCCTCTTGCTTGTTTCCCACAGTTTCCTGTTTCCCACAGTTTCCTGTTTTAGCCGTTTGACTTTCAAACTGGCAATTTGACTTTCATGTTTTTGGAACAGCAAGAACACTTAGTACATGATGCAATCATTCAATGACACACTCATGTACCCTCCCCCCCCCCCCCGGAGTGCCGGACAATCCGGAACCTTCTAGAACATTCCCGATGAAAACACCGGAATCATTCCCGAACTCCGAAATGGGACTTTCCTTATATGAATCTTATTCTCCGGACCATTCCGGATCACCTCGTGATATCCCGGATCCCATCCGAGACTCCGAACAACATTCGGTCTCTTTCTCATAATACCATAACTACTCAAACAACGTCGAATCCTTAAGTGTGTCTCCCTACGGTTCGTGAATTATGCGGACATGATCGAGACACTTCTCCGAACAATAACCAATAGAGGAATCTGGAAATTCATATGGCTCCCACATATTTCTACGATTACTTTGCGATCGAATGAACCACTTACATACGATACCAATTTCCCTTTGTCTCACGATATGTTACTTATCCGAGGTTATGATCGTCGGTATCTCTGCATACCTAGTTCAACCTCGTTACTGATAAGTACTCTTTTCTCGTTCCCGTGATATGTGATCCCTTGTGACCAAGTCACATGCTTGCAAGCCAATTGGATGACATTCCACCGAGAGGGCCCAGAGTATATCTATCCGTCATGTGGATGGACAAATCCCACTCTTGATCCATGTGTTTCAACCAATACTTTCCGAACACTTAATGCCACCTTTATAGCCACCCAGTTACGGTGTGGTGTTTGATGTCATCAAAGCATCCATCCGGAAAAGGTGATATGCATGATCTCATGGTCGAAGGAATTAGGTTACTATGTATCAGAAAGCATATAGCAATTTGAACTATTGAAATGACTTTGATCTTTATGCTACGCTTATCAATAGGAGTATGTCCACCATATCATTCTCCTAACGATATGATCTTGTTGTTGATAACATCTCAATGTTCATGATATGGAAACCACAATCATTTAATCAACCAACAAGCTAGTGAAGTATAGAGGCTATACTAGGGACTTCAATTTAAGTTTACAATTCACACAAGTATTAATGTTTCCTTGTTAATACTATTATAGCATGAATATAAACATTTATCATAAACACAAAGATATAATAATAACTATATTTATTATTGCCTCTAGGGCATATCTCCAACAGTCTCCCACTTGCACTAGAGTCATCTAATCTAGATTACATGGTAATATACCGAACACCCATGGCAGTTTGGTGTTGGTCATGTTTTGACCTCGGGAGAGGTTTAGTCAACGAATCCGCCACATTCAGATCTGTGTGTACTTTGCAAATCTTTATATCCCCATCCTGGATATGTTCTCGAATAGCGTGAAAACGCAGCTTGATATGCTTCAGCTTCTTGTGTGACCTTGGTTCTTGCGCATTGGCTATGGCGCCCATGTTATCACAGTAGATAGACATTGGGTCCAGCGCACTTGGAACCACACCCAGCTCTGTAATGAACTCTTTCATCCATATCGCTTGTTGTGAAGCCTCCGAAGCAGCCATGTATTCCGATTCAGTTGAAGATCTCGCCACAACGCTTTGCTTTGCACTCCTCCAGCTAACTGCTGCACCATTCAAAATAAATACGTATCCGGATTGTGATTTAGAATCATCTGGATCGGTGTTCCAACTAGCATCGGTGTAACCATTAACAACGAGCTGTTCATCACCTCCATAAGAAAGAACCATATCCTTAGTTCTTCTCAAGTACTTAAGGATGTTTTTGACCGCTGTCCAATGATCCACTCCTGGATCACTTTGATATCTGCTAGTTAAACTAACAGCATATGCAATGTCGGGTCTAGTACATAGCATGGCATACATTAGAGATCCTATGGCTGAGGCATAGGGAGTCTTACTCATCCTTTCTCTATCTTCTGCCGATGTGGGACTTTGAGTTTTACTCAAGGTCGTATTGGGCAACATGGGCAAGAACCCTTTCTTGCTTTCTTCCATTCCAAACTTCTTTAGAACTTTGTCCAAATATGTACTCTGTGACAATGATATTTGGCGTTTCGATCTATCTCTATAAATCTTTATGCCTAATATGTAAGCTGCTTCGCCAAGATCCTTCATTGAAAAACTATTATTCAAATATTCCTTGACACTATTAAGAAGGTCTACATCATTCCCAATCAACAATATGTCATCCACATACAGTATTAAGAATGCTACAGAGCTCCCACTCACTTTCTTGTAAATACAAGCTTCTCCATAAGTTTGTATAAAACCAAAACTTTTGATTACCTTATCAAAACGTTGATTCCAACTTCGGGATGCTTGCTTCAATCCATAGATGGACCGTTGAAGCTTGCATACCTTGTTAGCATCTTTAGGATCGACAAAACCTTTGGGTTGCATCATATATAACTCTTCATCAATGTCTCCATTGAGGAATGCTGTTTTGACATCCATCTGCCATATCTCATAATCATAATATGCAGCGATTGCTAACATAATCCTCACAGACTTTAGCTTCGCTACCGGTGAGAAAGTCTCATCGTAGTCAACTCCTTGAATTTGTCGAAACCCTTTTGCGACAAGTCGAGCTTTATAGACAGTAACATTACCATCAGCATCTGTTTTCTTCTTGAAAATCCATTTGTTCTCGACAGCCTTCCGGCCATCCGGTAAGTCCACCAAAGTCCATACTTGGTTTTCGTACATGGATCCAATCTCGGATTTCATGGCTTCTTGCCATTTATTGGAATCTGGGCTCATCATCGCTTCCTCATATGTCTCGGGGTCATCGGTGTTGTCCACCACCATGACATTCATAACGGAATCATACCAACCTGGAGTGGTACGAGTTCTCGTTGACCTCCGAGGCTCTGTAGTAACTTCAACCGAAGTTTCATGATCACCATCATTAGCTTCCTCTCTTATTGGTGCAGGCACCACAGGAACTTCTTCCGGTGCTGCGCTACTCGCAATTTCGAGAGAAGGTTCGACAACCTCGTCGAGTTCTACTTTCCTTCCAGTCACTTCTTTCGAGAGAAATTCCTTCTCTAGAAAGGATCCATTCTTGGCAACGAAGATTTTGCCTTCGGATCTATGATAGAAGGTATACCCAATAGTTTCCTTCGGGTATCCTATGAAGACGCATTTTTCCGCTTTGGGTTCAAGCTTGTCCGGTTGTAACTTCTTTACATAGGCTTCGCATCCCCAAACTTTAAGGAACGACAATTTAGGTTTCTTCCCAAACCATAATTCATACGGTGTCGTTTCAACGGATTTAGACGGTGCCCTATTTAAAGTGAATGCGGCTGTTTCTAATGCATAACCCCAAAATGATAGCGGTAAATCTGTAAGTGACATCATAGAACGAACCATATCTAAGAGAGTTCGATTACGACGTTCGGACACACCATTACGCTGTGGTGTTCCCGGCGGTGTCAATTGTGAAAGTATTCCGCACTTCTTTAAATGCTCGCCAAACTCGTAACTTAGATATTCACCTCCACGATCAGAACGTAGAAATTTAATCTTCTTGTTACGTTGATTCTCTACCTCACTTTGAAACTCCTTAAACTTCTCGAAAGTTTCGGACTTATGTTTCATGAAATAGATATACCCATATCTACTCAGGTCATCCGTGAAGGTAAGAACATAACGATAACCACCGCGCGATGCTACACTCATTGGACCACACACATCGGTATGTATGATTTCCAATAAGTCCGTAGCTCGCTCCATCATACCAGAAAATGGAGTCTTAGTCATTTTACCCATCAGACATGCTTCGCATCTTTCAAGTGATTCAAAATCAAGTGATTCAAGAAGTCCATCGGAATGGAGTTTCTTCATACGTTTCACTCCGATGTGACCAAGACGACAGTGCCACATATAGGTCGAATTATCGCTTGATTTCAAACGTTTAGCCTCAATGTTGTTGATATGTGTATTTCCACTATCGAGATTCAATAAGAATAGACCATCTATCAAAGGTGCATGTGCATAAAACATATTACTCATATAAATAGAACAACCATTATTCTCAGATTTAAACAAGTAACCGTCTCGCAATAAACAAGATCCCGATATAATGTTCATGCTCAACGCAGGCACCAAATAACAATTATTTAAGTATAAAACTAATCCCGATGGTAGATGAAGAGGTAGCGTGCCGACCGCGATCACATCAACCTTTGATCCGTTTCCCACGTGCATCGTCACCTCGTTCTTCGCTAGCTTCCGTTTATTCTGCAGCACCTGTTTTGAGTTACAAATATGAGCAACCGAACCAGTATCAAATACCCAGGCACTACTACGAATACTAGTGAGATACACATCAATAACATGTATATCAGATATACCTTTCTTCTTGATGTTGCCGTTCTTCAAATCCGCCAAGTACTTTGGGCAATTCCGCTTCCAGTGACCTACTCCCTTGCAGTAAAAGCACTCAGTTTCAGGCTTTGGTCCAGCCTTGGTTTTCTTCGTCGGCGTGGTAACTTTCTTACCACCCTTCTTGAAGTGTCCCTTTTGCTTAGACTTGCCCTTTTTGAATTTGGTGGTCTTATTGACCATCAACACTTGGTGCTCTTTCTTGATCTCCACTTCTGCAGATTTTAACATAGCAAATAGTTCTGGCAACTCTTTGTTCATGTTCTGCATGTTGTAGTTCATCACAAAGTTCCTGTAACTTGGTGGCAATGACTGGAGGACGCGGTAAACCCCCAAAGCATTAGGAATCACTATACCCAAGCTTTGAAGTTTGTTTGCGTGCCCAGACATCTTAAGCACATGCTCACTGACGGAGCTGCCCTCTTCCATCTTGCAGTTAAAGAACTTTTCAGAAGCTTCATAACTTTCAATTGCCGCATGAGTCTCAGAAATTAATTTGAGATCCTCGACAATATCATATGGGTCTGACTCTTCAAACCTTTTCTGAAGCTCCGATTCTAAACCATACAAGATAGCACACTGAACTATGGAGTACTGATTCTTCCGAGCGAGGTAAACATTCTTTACTTCATCGGGAGCATCAGCTGCAGGTGGGTCACCCAGCGGTGCATCCAGCACATAGGTCAAATTACCAGCTGTGAGGACAATCCTCAAATTGCGGAACCAATCCGCGAAGTTGCTTCCATTGTTTTTCAACTTTTCTTTCTCTAGGAACGCATTAAAATTGATGGTAGGGGCTGCCATTGATCTACAACATATTTGCAATAGTTTAGACTAAGTTTATGACAAATTGAGTTCAAATTAATTAATGAAATTAAACTAGGTGAACTCCCACTCAAAACAACATCCCTCACATTGTTTTAGTGATCACACGAACCAAATCCACTACATCAACACCGATCATCACGAGAGTTGATATAGTTTCAATGGCGAACAATCATCATGTTCATCATATCTACTATATGGTTCATGCTTTACCTTTCGGTAATCCGTGTTCCTGAGACCATGTCTGTACATGCTAGGCTCGTCAAGATCAAACCTTAGCCACCGCATAAGCAAATCTGGCTTGCTTACGTTGTATACACTTGCGGAATCTAACACACCCGATCATCACGTGGTGCTTCGAAACAACAAGCTTTAGCAACGGTGCTAACTAAGGGCGAACACTTTATGATTTGAAATTCATGTGCATGAGGGATCATCTTATAATGCTACCGTCGTCTACTAAGCAATACAAGATGCATAAAGGATTAACATCACATGCAATTCATAATATGTGATATGATATGGCCTTTCTTCTTTGTGCTTCCGATCTCCATCTTCAAACACGAACATGATCTCCATCATCACCGGCATTGCATCAAGGTCAATGACGCTTCACCATGGTTGTCGTCCACCGGCTTCAACTATTACAACTACTTTGAATAGACACGCGGGTCTTAACATAAATTAAAGACAACCATATGGCTCCTGCCGGTTGCCAACTTACAATAAGGAACATTGCATACATCAAATATAATCACAATCATGGCCATATCACATCACTGCACACCCCTGCAAAACAAAGTTAGACGCTTCTACTTTCTTTGCATATTTTACGTGGTTTGGGGCTTTCAATAAGTGTCGTTCTAACTTACGAACAAGAACCACAACATTGATACTAGCATTGTTGATTACCCGTTGTAAATTGGATCTTAACTATGCTAGGAGAAACAGGCACCCGCAAAGCCACTTATGCAATACAAGTTGCATGTCAAGCGTGGAGCAAGTCTCATGAACGATGTCATGTAAGGTTAGCCCGGGCCGCTTCATCCCAACATACCGCAAGATGCAAAGTACACAAAAAGCAATCTACAATAAAAGCATCAACGCCCACAATGACCATTGTGTTCTACTCGTGCAACAGATCTACATATAGACACGGCTCTGATACCACTGTAGGGGTTCGTAGCATGGAAAACAAAAATTTTCTATCGCATACAAACAAACAAGCCAAGATCTATCTACTAGATTGTAGCAACGAGTCGATGGAATAACTTACCCTCGAAGATTCCAAAGCGTTTAACGAGAGCGGATTCTCGTGGGTGATGTAGTCGTACTCTTTCCGATCTCAAGATCGTGTAGACGATCCTTCCGGCGCCACGTTCCGGCAGCGCTCCCGCAGTCGGTCACACGTTCGGTACTCGACGAAGACCTTCCTCTCCCTTGTTCCAGCAGGCAGCGGAGGTTGTAGCACTCTCCTCGCGATTCCGGCAGCACAACGGCGTGGTACCGGAAGTAGAGGGGAAATCCCGCAGGGCTTCGCCTTAAGCCGGTGCGAGTATGGTGGAGCTTATGAGAGAGGCTATTAGTGGTCTAGTAATTAGACACACCAATTAGAAGGCTCTAAACCAATTAGAAGGCTCTAAACCGCTGGCTAAAGCAATTAGAAGCTCTAAACCAAAACGGCTCTAAACCGGAGGTAGAAGATAGGAACTTGTGTGTTCTAGGAGGGAGCCCTGCCCCTCCTTTTATAGGTGGGGAGGCGCGGCCAGGGGAGGGGAGTCCCTCCCCAAGTCGGCCTTGGGCTGGGCGCCGGCTTGGAGGAGTGGGACTCCTCCTCCAAGTTGGTTCCAACTCCTCTTGCTTGTTTCCCACAGTTTCCTGTTTTCCACAGTTTCCTGTTTTAGCCGTTTGACTTTCAAACTGGCAATTTGACTTTCATGTTTTTGGAACAGCAAGAACACTTAGTACATGATGCAATCATTCAATGACACACTCATGTACCCTCCCCCCCCGGAGTGCCGGACAATCCGGAACCTTCTAGAACATTCCCGATGAAAACACCGGAATCATTCCCGAACTCCGAAATGGGACTTTCCTTATATGAATCTTATTCTCCGGACCATTCCGGATCACCTCGTGATATCCCGGATCCCATCCGAGACTCCGAACAACATTCGGTCTCTTTCTCATAATACCATAACTACTCAAACAACGTCGAATCCTTAAGTGTGTCTCCCTACGGTTCGTGAATTATGCGGACATGATCGAGACACTTCTCCGAACAATAACCAATAGAGGAATCTGGAAATTCATATGGCTCCCACATATTTCTACGATTACTTTGCGATCGAATGAACCACTTACATACGATACCAATTTCCCTTTGTCTCACGATATGTTACTTATCCGAGGTTATGATCGTCGGTATCTCTGCATACCTAGTTCAACCTCGTTACTGATAAGTACTCTTTTCTCGTTCCCGTGATATGTGATCCCTTGTGACCAAGTCACATGCTTGCAAGCCAATTGGATGACATTCCACCGAGAGGGCCCAGAGTATATCTATCCGTCATGTGGATGGACAAATCCCACTCTTGATCCATGTGTTTCAACCAATACTTTCCGAACACTTAATGCCACCTTTATAGCCACCCAGTTACGGTGTGGTGTTTGATGTCATCAAAGCATCCATCCGGAAAAGGTGATATGCATGATCTCATGGTCGAAGGAATTAGGTTACTATGTATCAGAAAGCATATAGCAATTTGAACTATTGAAATGACTTTGATCTTTATGCTACGCTTATCAATAGGAGTATGTCCACCATATCATTCTCCTAACGATATGATCTTGTTGTTGATAACATCTCAATGTTCATGATATGGAAACCACAATCATTTAATCAACCAACAAGCTAGTGAAGTATAGAGGCTATACTAGGGACTTCAATTTAAGTTTACAATTCACACAAGTATTAATGTTTCCTTGTTAATACTATTATAGCATGAATATAAACATTTATCATAAACACAAAGATATAATAATAACTATATTTATTATTGCCTCTAGGGCATATCTCCAACAGATTACACATCATTCTTTGACCTGTCCTTGTTTAGGTTGTCCTCTGACACCTCACTAGGGGGTATCTGACAAAATCCAGTCCCAATGGCTTGAATGGTGTTCACAGGTAGCACAGGAGGTGGGGCCCTGTCATTCTCCACCACAATGGCTTCAAAGTGACCAGACAAGTTCTGTGCAGCCATCTTGGAGCTCTCAGCATGGTCATCAACATCCTTCTGGTTTTTGAAGCCAGCATTCAGGCTGGCAATCATGTAGCTTCTCCTCACATACTTGACAGTGTTGGGTTCAGGCTTATTGCGCTTGGAGCTAGGGAAATTATCTGGCTTGGGGATCACAACAATCTCACTGTCAGAGCTCTCAGATTGTGCAGGAAGAGGGATAAAGTTTTTGCTTGATGAAATGCTCAGAGGTGTGACAGACTATAAATTGGGGTTGACAGTTGAGATCTCAAGTGTATATTTCATAGCATTTTCCATGTCATCAGCTTCAGTTATCTTCACAGTGGCTCAAGTGATGCTACTGCCAGCAAGACTAGGGATTTGCACATGCTCATCACCCATGAGACTTGTGAGCAACAAAGCAAGGTTGTTGACAGGATCAGGTACAGAGTTGTTGGGGGTGTACAGGTACCTCAGGTTGCATTGGTGGGGTTTGAGGCTCAATAATGGCAACAACAGGAGCCTCATGTGCAGGTGCAGCATGTGCAGCATTATCCATAGCAACATCCATGCCTGCAACATTGATCTGTGCATGTGCAACATTTCCCCCAGTCTTGGTTAAACTGATTGTCATGCCAGAACCCATGGTGCACCAGAGGTGGAGGATGTGGGTTTCCACCGTTTGGTGGCAGGGGGTATTCATCACCTGCATTACCACCCAACATAGTTGTAGATAGAATAACCATCGGGCATGTCCAAGTGTCACCACTTCCATCTTCTGCCACATTTCTTCCAACCATAATGCTGAAAGGTAGGGTGTCTACATTGTGTGCACGAAATTTAACCAGGATCCTAGCTCTGTTGGACAGATCCTTGTTCCACACTAGGAAATGACCATATGGAGTGAATGTGCGCATAACAGTGTCAGGATCCCAAAGCTGTTGGGGGTAGTTTAGTAGCATGCACCAGACACCATGTGTAAAAATTGTAGAGCGTCGATTGATGCCACTATCCTCATTCAAAATCCTAAGCACATTGTCCCCAATGTAGTACGGGCTACTTCCAACTGTAGCATACCCATCAGTAACAGTCGCAAAACGGAAGAGAGCAGATCCCATTGCGCATCTAGACGTGCTCCTAACTTGCAGACCAAGTCCATGAAGAAACTCACCAATGATAGCCACCGTGCCGATGAAGTCTGCAGCAACAGGTTCAGGTGTCAGGGTTGCAATCGCCCACTCATCCGCATACAGAGGGGCGTCGCCACCAAGGAACACATATCCACGTTGAGTTCGAAGTGGTCCAGGAGGAGGGGCATGCATGCCCGCCGGCACATGGGGCAAGGGATCGACTGGGTAGTTTGCCATTGTGGTGATCGGGGTGCTCTGAAGGGGGTGGGGTGGTGGAGGTGGTAGGGTTTCTTCTGGTGGAGGCAGGGGAAACAAGGGAGGTGTAGATGGCGATGAAGAAGAGGGAGGCGTTATCTGGGTGGTAGGTTGGGATTGTTTTGCGCCGATAAATCCGAGTTTTTGTTTTCAATGAGAGACAATATTGGGCAATGTGACCGTAATTATAGCATGTTCTGCAACGAATTGGGTTTATGCAGGTCTGTGTCAGGTGCGCATTGTCCGTGTAACATCCCAGCATTAGAGCTTAGGAATAAGCTGAACCCAGGTGTGTGCATTGCATTCATGCATCAGAAAATCCGGAGAATTTTCGCGCAAAGCTAAAGAAGCTATAGGGGATCGAGATCTCTCTTGCTCTGATGAAAACACCAGGGCAGGTGCGATGGATTTCGACATGACCTCTATTGTACTTCTGTGTTTGATGGGAAGGAATTCAAATTTGAATAATCAATTGGTGAATTTGAATCCTAAAAGAATTTGAAATGGAATAATAATTGTAAGCTAAATTGTAATATAAAATAAGAGATGAACTCTCATTTATAAACAAGGTATAATCTTTTATTCAAATAGAAAAGATAGTGGAAATTTAAATAAAAGTACACTACTATA
Source organism: Avena sativa (assembly GCA_916181665.1). Lineage (NCBI taxonomy): Eukaryota > Viridiplantae > Streptophyta > Magnoliopsida > Poales > Poaceae > Avena > Avena sativa. The sequence continues at coordinate 297,384,541 of OV702282.1, forward strand.
AAACAAATAAATATAAAATTGAATTACATAAATAAATAACTAAAAAGATTTTTATTACAAGCAGATATAAATATTACATTGTCCTTGCAAATGCATTATAAAAGAAAAAGAAAACAAGTACACTTTATTGAATAAAGTAAACAATACAATATTACAAAAGGAGAATGAATAAATAAAAAGAAATTCTTTTTTACAATTATACAATGCTTATTACTTCACAAAAGAAAAAGTTAATTACAAAAGAATAAAGTAAAATTTAAAACTAAAGTCATCTTCATTTTATTCATCATCTAAATCCACTCTTTATATTCCTGATTCTTGATCCCTGCAAAACAACACAAAAGATAACAAAAAAAATAAAGAATAAAAGAAGGGTTAGTATATTATTTTTACTCTCAGATTTGGCATACAAATGGTATACTTTGACTCATCATTGAATATTATTCAAAAAAGGGGCCAATGTAGAAATCTGTTCTTATCCAGAATATTAGCCTCAGAACTGATGCATCATAGGCAGGGGCAAATTTCACCAAGTAAGGAGAGAGGCAAGTTTCACCATGGTTAAAGAAGAGGGTCCAGCCAAATAGTAAAGCTCACTTTTACTTGATCATATCCACCAGAAAATATCTACACCATTGAAACTTGGACCTTAGGTCCCACTTGACAGTAGCACTGTCACAGCATGCAAGTAGTGTGCTGTCAAGCAACAGAGGCATCACCAGGAGTACAAAGGTAAGCACATAGCCGTAGCTGATAAGCTCGAAGCAGATCAGAGTTTCTCCACACACGCACTTAGCCCAGAACTACACTTAGATCACTGGTTCATCCTCAGGAACAACACATGTTCTTTCTCATCACCACAAGATCAACCATCTAGATCAGCACCATATCTCTAACCCTGGTTGCTTAGTAAAGCCATCCAAGAGCTAGGACAAGGGGAAAATCAAGATCAACAACAGCTTGAGGAGAGGCAGGCTGTCAGTAGCAGAGAAGTTATAGGAACTCAAGTAGACCAAGCAAGCATTCAAGATCCACTCAAGAAACATCAACTGTTATTCTGCATATCAGGTTGTCAGCTTATAAGAGTTATCATCATCTGCTCTGCTCACTTATTTCTTTAGAGCGTGATTTTAGTGGGGGAAATAGAAGGCTCTCAGATTGGTGTAGAAATGCTACACCAGTGTCATCATTGAGCTAGGAGAAACATTCAAGCATCTGTTCTTATATATAAAAATAATTAAGCCTCAGACTATGCATCATTGGCAGCCAAAGTTTATCTTTAGTAAGCAAAATCAAGCAGCAGATCATGTAACTATATATATCACTACTGTGCACAATCATTTGAGGCACCATAGTAGGATTCTACAGCTAGCAAAAGCCACCATTCAGGGATCTAATAAATCATTCCCAATGAATTTTGTCATGTTTACAATACAAACAGGGCACACCAAATGAATTCAAATCATGTCCCTATTCAAGCATTTTAGGAATCATCTACAAATACACTCACTAGTTAACAGTATATGGATAGCAATCCATGACCAATGCTACCAGCAACATCACAACCTGGAATTGTCTTAGTTGACAATACCAGAGCAAATAATTAACCCCCTAGCATCAGTCTGGAGATAAAGAAGTATCTCCAATAAACAAAAACTGACAAAAACAAAACAAAAATATGTATTGCAGCAAGTATACCAACAATAGAACATATATGTGTATAAACTTGATCAAATATACATCTACTATACTCATAAAATTTCCCAAAGAGTACTGCATATGTGTATATACTACCACACCTCACATACACATAATCTGAAAGATGTTTGTGTGCAACATATACATCTTAGAATACATGCAAGCATTTAAACGAAAAACACAAGTTATAGTATGCTTAAATCTTCAATGCCCACTCTTATACCTGACCTACATCTTATTTGCTACATATTCATGTGGATGCATTTAGCTAAAATAATTTTAGATATATCTTTGGCAAGAACATCTGTGAACTATTTTATCAGATTGCTTAAACAAGTAGAACAATTGGCCATACAAGTTTTACTCCTAGTCACCACTAGAACTAAGCCGGACTATTCAGAATTGTTTACAATTTCCCATCTAGAGTGCTAGCAATTCATATCCATTTGACCACCAGATGAAAGTAACAAAATATACTCCTTTACTCATCAAAGAGTGATGAACTAGAGATCACTGCAACACCACCAAATTCCAAACAAATTTACCAATCACCTGAATACACATTCGACTAGCATCATAGCCTAGTACATGTCGAGGAATTCAACTAACCACCATAATCCTAAGCCTAAACAATCCATTGGCTCGAGGGCCGGTCACACCAGGATAACCTGAGTTAAATTAGAAGGAGAGGTAGCAAGAACAAAGAGTTGAAGTAGTTAGGCAGGTCGGCACCGAGGTTGCGTAGCTGCAGCGCCGTCCCATCGGATGCAGCACTAACACAACACCATCACTCCAATACCACACCATCAACCACACCACCCCAATAAATAGTCCAATAGAAATAGATCAAGGTTGCTGGGGTTGCAAGTGCTCTGCCGTCCCACCAAAACGTAGATCAAAAAATTGACAACATAAACAGATTAAGCATCAATACATGTTACCAGGATTTTAGGGTTCCCAGTAGTAAAGAGAAGAGGTGAAAGAGGAAGAGGAGAGTAGCCAGATCCCAGGAGGCTGCCGGAGGCATGCGCCGACGCACCCGTGGAACCCAAGCTAGGATTAACCAGGAGACAGGGGCCTGCGCAGGAGCCGACTAGGGTCAAGGATGGGGGAAACTGGCGGAGAAGATCATGGAGAGGCGGCGCCAACTGACGACGATGGTGGAAATGGCCGGTGGCAGCCCGAGGGGCAGTCGGCGGCGGCGACACCGCACGTGGGCATGAGGTGAGAGGATGGGGTCGTGCGTGGTGTATGTTGGGGGTGGGTAGGGGAATGGGTCGGGGGTCAAGATGACCATAAAGAAAATAAGTAAAGACACTTAATTCTTTGATGAATTTTATAAAAATAAAGATAATACTTAAAAATAAATAAAATTCATTTTTAAGGTCTTGAATAAATATATTACACTAGAAAAAATATTAAATATATTATTAGAAAAGTCTTTAATATTTTAAATTATAAATCCTTATCTATTACTTATTTTATAAATTCTTTAAAAACAATTCTTAAGTAAGAAATAATCACAATTGTTATAAAACCTTGAGTAATTAAAGTCTAAATACTAAATCCCAAATTCACAACTTAAATTCATACTCAAACTTAAGTATAACTTTTAACTTTAATGTATTCTTTTAAAAATCTTATTGAGTATTACTCATATATATAATATGATGAACAATCATTATATCTTAACCATTATTAACATAACTTTAAATTCTAACAAATTACTAAGATCATCTAATTATGCTCCCATTAAATAAATACAAATTATTTTCTTAATAAGCAAAACAAATTTAATCTAAATCATTCACTTAAAATATAAAGTGAATAATTCCACACCTTAGTTATACCTATCATAAGTCTAAAACTTGGGAATAATTAAAATATACTATATCTTAAGTTTACTTAACCTTTTAAAGTTAACTTTAATCTCAAAAGCTTATAAACATCATGTCTAATAAACTACTTATGTTTTTATAGTTAACTTTGGTCTATTTAACTTAAAACATAAAGCATCTCAAGTCCAAACTAATAAATCAAATACCAGAAGGCATTAATCACATTCTATTAACAATGAAGACTGCTTAAACATTATAAAGGAAATCTTTTCTTCAAATGTTATTCTTTTTGCCACTTCAAATAACAATCTTATAATAAGTTCTTCAACTTTTAACAACTCAATCCCAAGGACTTTTATCATAGTCACCACATGACAATTCACCATAATCACATCATCGTATACTTTACTTACATATTTTGGATTATAACACTTAGGTTCATTATAAAGGTCATTACATGTAGAGTAAAATTTGAAGGTAAACCAACTCTGAAAAGAATCACTTGAATTCACTTCACTCAAAATATTGGGGATTCAATTTGGGAGTTTTACAAAAATGCATAGCATTACTTATGCATAACTGCATATTGCTTCTTTAAACATTAGTCCTTACCGGACCAATGATGCAGATTTCAGATATTGGATCTTATGTTGTCTCGAAGACCGTGAGTGCATAATCTTGCAATCACAAAAGACAAGTTCACACTTGATCATGTCCTTTGATTATTTCCTGTAAAGTATTTTACAAATCCAGTCTTGTCATCACTTGCATTTGAAAAAGGTCAGAAAACACTATTTTCATAATAATGTGATTATAGGTTATTTACCATGAGGTAATAACCTACTATGAAAGTTCCAGTGGTAAAGGAACATATTATCTAGGACTTAACAACCAATGTCACCAGTGATTCTTGCGCCGTATATCACGCGTTAACCATGATATTTGGAATGGGACAGAGAAGTCAGCTGTATCTTCTTCCTCTCGCATGAAGCCGGATGTGCAGGTCGTGGCTGTTATCACTCGTAGCGTGTATATTAATTGGTAATTCGTAGAGGATATGCACCATATGGGTGGGAACCCTCAACGTCCCACAATAGTTCTGGCATCTAACGGTTTGTACAAACCATTGCCGTAATTCAATATGTGGGCATGGTGTACACCAAGGAGGCATGCGGGGTCGCGAAGGGGGCAGTGATTGGCTTGGATCTTAGATTGGGCCCCATACCAAGGAAGTATGGACAAGGTCATGACTTGGTTGTGCAACAAGGCTAAGGTCTCTCATGGGTAAAGTAACACACCTCTGCAGAGTGTAAGAACTGTAACTTGTTACTCCCTGTTCCGGGAAGGAGCTGCGAACGCGGCGGGAAAGGAACTCCATGAAAGTTCTGGTAAACCCGTGAAGGCTGACGGACATAGCTTTTCAGAATAAAAGCAACCTTTGAAGAAATGTTTACGAAAACTTGCATGGCCTACGACCTATGATCTGTGGTTGTAGATATAGTGCATCAAACACTCCTTTTCTAGTGAACTTGCTGAGTACGCTCGTACTCAACGTATCTTCTTAACCCTTGCTAGGTTCTGAAGTGAGTATAGACGATGTCTACATCAAGTTATGCTCCAGGAATCATCACCAGAATCTAAAGTTCTCCAATGAAGTCAAGAAATTCAACATATACATCAGCTCAAGTGAAGACGAAGTTGCTGATTAGATAAGAACAAAATCTCTAGCCATAGAACCTATTTCTGTAGTATATTGCAATAGCAGCAATGCCAGACCATTAGTTAAGATATTAGTCTTAATAGTATTATAATTTTGGAGTTGTTTATTTCTGATTCTTCTCTGTAAAAAGTTTCTTTCTCTCTCTTTAACCTAGAGTGTTCTCTAGATCTTGTGTAAAGAGTTGAGTTTAACCTATAGTCATGTCTTGGACATGATGTGTTTCTGTTGTACCACTCTGAGGGATGTAATACTAGTGAACGGTGTTTCGTTGGTGTTATATCAACGACTATAGTGTACTACATCATGCAGTGGTATGCTGGGTCACCGTAGTCCGCCAAGCATCTAGCGCATTTAAACTGGTGTGATGATGTCCCATCGGCGCGGCCAGAATTCGAAACGGCAGGCGTGATATTAGGCGTATGAAATTTTGAATAATGATGATTCTTTTGACCGTTTCTCGCTGACCACAGAGAAACAGGATCAGGCCAATATTGGTGATCATCAGGATTAGAGCTAGGTGATGCATGATCAATTGACTTAGTGATAGATCTCTTTTGTCTAATATGGATCGAGTTTGCACCAGTGAGGATATGATTATTTCTGGAAGAAAAAGATCGGGAAGAATATGTACCTTGAGCAGTCGACTTATCAGTTCTTCGAGGCTTAACTATGGTCCAGGCATCGTCTTGTTTAGCATACAATAGTTGTTCTTCTCGCTGCCAGTTGGGTCCTCCATTGATCCATAGATCGAAGTAGCATACGAAATTATCAGACTTGTAGGATCTCATTTTGACTATAAGGAGCCCAACTGCTTTCGAGCAAACATCAAATATGAATGTACGATCCCGTAAGGGAGATACTCTGATCTTGTCTCCATCAGCTCCCAAGCATGCCCAGATGGCGTGGCACACATTGATCGTGTTGATTTCAAATTTTGCACGCCCAAATGAAATCACAAGAGAGAAACCAGATGTGGGTGAGATCGGGTGAACCGGGGTTGAGAACATGTTACTAACCTTAGTCGCAAAGGCCTGCCCATGTGATAGATCCAAAAGGTGGAACATGGATGGCAGATCCATGATCAGAGATGTTGAGGATTAGGGATGTGGGGAGTAGGATGATCGGGTTGGAAGAGAGATTTTTTGGCCGGAGATGCGAGATCGCCGGCGTGGGAGCTACGGGGGAGGGGTGGTGGGTGAGTCCATGGCTGATCATTGACATTGGATGTTGTTAATAACGAGTTCACAACATTAGTGTAATGGTGTGATGAACATTCATCCGAAGTAGAGCATTACGATCAAAGTTATTGGGTTTGTATTGCTATAACAACATACGAAGTGATCCTAATCCTTAGACCATGAGATCATGTCAATCACTAACATCGGAAGAGTTTCTTGATAACATCAAACGTCACACCGTAACTAGGTGATTATAAAGATGGATTCAGAACTAATAAAGTGTTATGTTGAGGCCCATGGATCAAGAGTGGAATTTTTTCATCCCGATGACGGATAGATATGCTCTGGGCCCTCTCGGTGATAACACATTGATTAGCTTGCAAGCAAGTGATTTGATCACTAGAATGTTATATCACAGGAACGAGAAAAGAGTGCATGTCAGTAACGAGATCAAACTAGGTATGGAGATACCGATGATCGAATCTCGGACATGTAATATATCGCGAAACAAAGAGATTAAGATACTAGCGTAAAAGGTTCCGACGATCACAAGAAAGTCATCCTTGAATGTGTGGGAGTCAGTATGGGTCTCCAGATCCCGATTTTGATTATTGATCCGAGAGGGGTCTCGATCATGTACGCATTATTCGCGAACCATAGGGTGGCACACTTAAGAGACACCGACATCCAATTGGAGCAAAAGTTTCATGCCGGAAAGAATAACAAGCGCAGGAATTTATTTCACTAGATACCGAAACAGGTTTTCGGGTGAAATTGCAGAAAGTGTTTCTGCATGTGAAATGAAATACTAGCAAGGGGTTATATGTGAATGTTTGTCATTAAAGTAATTGACAAAATTCTGAATAAATAAAAGGAATTTTATTTAATGAGAGTTTGCATTAAATTTGGTGGAAATTTAATGGGAATTTGAGCGGGTTTTTGAGTGGAGGGAATTGAAAGGCATTTGAGTGAGTGGAGTGGCCACCCACATGAATGTGGAAGAGGTGGGGGCATCCCCATGGCTGGGCACCATGCCCCTTGGGTGCCCCCCTCTCCCCTATAAAAGCACCCCTCTCATCCTCTCAAAGCACACCTCCTTGTGAAGGATCTCTCTCCCCCTCTAGAATTTATTCCCCATGGTCTCTGACTAGCGAGATACATGTTCCCTGTGGCTATTTGGCAAGAAATAGTTGTGCTTCTGCTGCATCGCTGGAGCGAGGAGGCAGAGGTTGCTCGGTGTCTTGTACATGTGTGCGAGCACGGATGCGCTGCTGTTCTGCGGCGCTAGGACTTCCTCTCGATCTTGAGATCGGCAAGAGATTGTCTACATCAACCACGAGTTGAACTCGTTAAGCTTTGTCGTTCTTCAAGGGTATGTTCTCTACGGATATACATCCGCCCGTTGCTTGTATCTAGTAGATAGATCTTGGTACATAGTTGTTCCTATCGTAGGAAATTTTTTGTTTTCTATGCTGCGAACCCTACAATCTTATCTGCAAATTGTTGTCACATCCCAAGATTTTCCAAATCTTGTAATGTGAAAATAAATGAATGAAATAAAACTTTGTTTGATTTTTAGGGCCAGAAGAAACTTTTTGAATCTAATTGGAAACTTTCAAAACCTATTTGGATCAAATGAAATCCTAAAGGGATTTAAAAAGTTAAATGAACAATAAACTTCAAAATATTTAGACTTACCATTTGGATCTTTTAATAAAAGATTTGGTTTTCAAAAGAAAAGGTGGATTCATAAATAAAGATTGTTTTATAAAGCCAAATTAAACCTTGGCCAAGCTTTGGAATTAAAACATTTTGCTTTGAATAAAAATAGCAAGGGTTTATTTAAATAAATTAATAAGGATTTAATATCCAAGTTTTATTAATAAAGGTTTTACTATTTACAAAACATCAAAACTTATTTAATTATTTAAAATAAGTTTTCCAAGTATTTTATATTCTCAAGTAAAACCTACTGAAGTGTTTTGGTTTTATTTTAGATTTCAAAATAAATATTTTAAATAAATAAATCCTAGTTGATTTAATAATGAAGGTCTATTGTATTTAATTATTAATGGACCCTAAAATAAAAGGTTATTTTATTTTAAACAAGTTTCCAAGTATTCTTTATTTCCAAATAAAACCTACTGTTTTGGTTTTGAAAATATTTGGATTTGAAAAGGAGATTTTGTTAATTAAATCAAACCCTATTTTATTAAATAACTAAAGATCCATTTTATTTAATTAAAGAATGGATCCTAAAAAGAATAAAAATTATTATTTTATTTTGGAATTTGGTTTATGTTGATAAACAGAACCAAATTCAAAGTTACAAAGTTTAGTGATTGTTTGAATTGATTTGAATGTCGTTTGATTGTTTGAATTTCAAAAACAGAAAAAATTTGGAAAAAAGAAAAGTTTCAGAACTGGAAAAAAATATAAAACAGGTCGACCCAACCCAGCAGCCCACTAAGGCCCAGCAAACCAGCCCAGCTTTCCTCCCCGAAGAAAACGATTCGCACTCAGTATCTGACCCGCAGAGAGAATGACTGGTGGACCTCCTCCTCGCTCCTTTCCCACTGACCAGCCGACCCCACTCTTTCCTGTTCATCGTCCACACCCCGCGCTAATTCCTCCTCGACGTTTCCTGCCTTAACGCCGGCGATCAATTCGCCATAACGCGGCCACCATCACTCGCTTTGACCATGCTCAATAAAACGCCAGCGTCTTCTCCTCCTTTCCCCTCTGTCACCACACCTCGACTCGCCCTCAGGCTGCTAAATTTTGCCAGAGACCACCCTCTGCTCCGACGAGGTTCGGTGTCGATTCCGGCCAAGTATCGCCGCCCCTTGCCTTCCTGAGCACGCTAGCAGATTACCCACTCCCAGACGCATCTCCCAGTACCTTTCGTTCGACCGCGGGCGCCCCCGAGCGTCGTCTACGACAAGCTCTGAACGACGCCGCCGTCCGCTCCAACTCCGATGAGCCCCACAGGTAGTTTCCGACCACCCCGTGCCATCTCGTTCACGCACGCGTCTTCTCCGTGACCTTCCGCACCTAACCATGCACCTGTCTTGCCTTAGGGCAATCTACAACGTCGCCTTCGACCATGGACAGAGCCGTCTGACGCTGTTGCAAACTCCGGTGAGCGATTCCACCTGACCCCGTGCGCCCCTTGCCACGTCGATCACACGTCGAGCACCACCTCATCCTTGCGAACGCGGTAAGCACCCCCTCCGCCTTCCTTGCTTCCTATAACCACCGCTAGCATCTCGCCTGGCCGTGCGCCGCCAAACTTTGGCAAGCATGTTAGTAACCGTAGGATCTGGATCTGACGGATATGATAGAACGTTAGCGAAGGGGTAAGTGGTGATCCTGTACCGCACGACTTGGTTAGATCCAACGCACCACAGCACCGATCCGGCCGAACCGGTACCGTCCAACCAGAGTGCGACGCGTGGCCAGGTCTGTTTAAAAACAGATTTGAAATCTGATTGAGATATGATTTTCAAACCCTTGTAACTTTGGATCCACACGTACAAAAATTACAAATTTTATGTCGTTGGATTCAGGAGAGCAAGACCTAGCCAACCATGCCCTTGCTTTAGCAAATAGTATCTGTTAGTTTGCTTGTTTCTGCAGATTCTTTTGTGTGCTTGTTTAGATTAGAAAAATTGTTTAAAAATGATTTTTGGATTAAAACTTTTGCAAAATGGTTTGTTGTGACCTTACTGACCCTAGGAACCAACCCATGATTTGGAAAATGGATTTGGAAAAGTTTAGAAGGGATTAATTGGTTTATTCCATTTCTAGCTAAATAAAACTATTGTTTTGTTTATGAAAATGATTTTGAGTAAAACTTTGGAGAAAATGTTTTGGACCAAACCTACTGACCATAAACACCAAGTTTTGAGAAACAACAACTTGTTTGGTGAAACCACTTAAGGTTGTGGCATTGGAAAAAATGCTTTTCACCACATAACATGATGAAAGGATTTGAAAATGGTTTATGGACAAAACCCTTTTGCAATTGACTTTGCCATTTTGGTGAATGACCAATTTGTAACTTACAAAGTTTAGGAGCTTAGTGGAGACCATCTTTGCAAATAGAACCATCTCTTGCATGCTTACATGCATGACTTAGATCTTAGATCCCATTGTTTTGTGTGTAATGTTGTTTGATTATTGGTTTGGAATGCTACTTGATACTATGCTTCCTTAATTGATTGTAGTGAAGTTAGAAAAGTGTGAGACTAGCAAGATCAAGGAGTGAACCGTCATTCTCTACCAAAAAGGCAAGTTACACTATCATACAAAAGTCCTACTATTTTCATTATACTTAGTGGATTTTGAAACATGCATGAAAATGATTTATACTTATGCTATGCTAAATCCTAATAGGATACCCTATACATTCCTTAGAAAGAACTTAGTAGTTGTACATGCTTAGCCATGCTATATTTTGAAAAGAGATACATGTTGAGATTTTACAAAGGTTGAGAAAAGGACTTGTGATTTTATATAATAAAACAAGGACTCAATGAACCACCTGGGTGGCCAAGGATACTTTGAGTATTGGAGAAGGTGGCAACAAAAGGAACCATGTCTATGGAAATCTCTTTGTGTTGTGCTCCAAAAGAAACCACCCAGGAAACTTAGAGATTGAACATGTTTCTCCAATTGTGGCTTTCGTGTGCAACCACATGCTATTATGGCTCTGGCTTAGTCAACTACATTGGGAAGACCCATGCACTTTCTTCAGTTAACTGGACATGGGGATCTGGAATGCTTCATGGGTGCTGAAGGCAAGCTAGCAATGGTGTATGGGAGGACCCTTTGGAAAGACTTCGTCACACTCTCAATCTGCCAGTACTCCATCTTGGTGAGCACTAATCCAGTAGGCCACTGGTGGCAAAAGGATGGGATTGTGACATGTGGGTAAAGTGTACTCCTTCTGCAGAAGATAATAAAATCTAAGTACTTAGCCGTGTCCCCGGTTATGGACAATACTGAGCAACTAAAGTTTGAACTATGGGAGATCTCGACATTCTAACTTCTAAAAGAAAACTTTTAAGGACTTGATGCACTTTGGGTTACCAAGGAGCTCAAGAGACTTTGACAAAACTTGATGTACTTGGGGTTACCAAGGAACTCAAGAGATTTTGTTGAAAACATGAACACTTGGGGTTACCAAGGAACTCATGAGGATTTGATAAAACTTGTGGCACTTGGGGTTACCAAGTAGCTCAAGAGATTTTGACAAGGACTTGAACACTTGAGTTTCTACCAAGGGGTTCAAGGAACTTGGAAAAGAGATTTGACAAAGGACCAAACCCAATTTGAAAAGTTAGGATAAACATTGCTTTATGCAAATAAGCCTTAAACTCTACTTAGCCAAATATGCATGTATTGATAGGATCCACTCATATTATACATAGTAGTGAAACTTGCCAATACAATTCAAATGTATTGACCCTTGTGGCTGTAACTTGTAATGTTGCAGGTTTGATTGTTTTAGTGAAGATTGATTGAATAGGATTACAAAGCCTACAACCAGCATTTGCCTGTGGCACTTTGAAGATGAAGGACCCCACGACTATAGTTATTCCGCTGCAATGTAATGTAATAGCCAAATGAGCTATTGTATGATGTAATAAAATTATGTTATTCCTGGTTATAAAATTATGTTATGACCTTTGTTTCTTGATATTACATCTTAACTGTGGATGCTAGCTATTGATCCAGGGACTAGCATTGTAAACACAGGGGGCTCTATCTTATTAAAGATTGGAACCTCTACAATTGTGTACACATATCATTGTCCGGATCCAAAGGCCTCAAAGTGACAATAATTCGGACAACCGGAGGGGGTGACTGTTGTGTGAAGATCACATGTGTTCATGGAGTGTTAATGCTTTGCTCCGGTGCTCTATTAAAAGGAGCACCTTAATTGCCAGTAGTTCCCTAGAGGCCCCGCTGCCACGGGCTGGCTGGACAGAAGATGTTGTGCAAGTTCTCATTGCGAGCACGTATGACTATATTTGGAGCACATGCCTAGGATTGTTGAGTACTTGGATGCTTGTTATTATTTATCTGCAATGACCTAGATCTTGAAGTTACATGTTTAGACTCGTCCATGCAATGCCCGTCCATCCATCCCTATGCATATCGCACTTGAATTCTACTGTTGCCGTTACCGTTACTATTGCTCATGTTCCACTGTTGCTGTTGCTTTGATGTTGCTACTACAAACTGTTGCTACTAATAAACTTTTGTGAGCAAGAACTATTTCCAGGTGCAGCTGAACTGACAACTTAGTAGTTAAGGCTTGCAAGTATTCTTAGGCTCCCCTTGTGTCAAATCAATAAATTGGGTAATACTGCCCGCGAAGACTGTTGCGATCCCCTATACTTGTGGGTTATCATGGACGTGACCTAGGGTGGGCCTGCGCCCGCCTAGGATGTGGCAACCCTTGTGTCCTCCTTCGTCTCGTCTTCCATTTTCCGTATCGTTCGGTGAAAAATATGAACTTTGGCTTTTGTCCCGTCCAATTCCGAGAATATTAATTTTTTAGCTTTCTGAAACCAAAACAGCAGAAAACAAGCAACTAGCACTATGGCATCTTATCAATAGGTTAGTTCCAGAAAGTGTATAAAAATACCTCAAAGTGTAGACAAAACATAAGACAAATGATATAAAACAAGCATGGAGCATCAAAAATATAGATATGTTTGCGACGTATCAGTGTACTTTGCAAATCTTTATGTCACCATCTTGGACATGTTCTCGAATAGCGTGAAAACACATCTTGATATGCTTTAGCTTTGACCTTGATTCCTGTGCATTGGCTATGGAACCCATGTTATCACAGTAGATAGCCATTGGGTCCAGCGCACTGGGAACCACACCGAGCTCCGTAATGAACTCCTTCATCCATATCGCCTCTTGGGAAGCCTCCGAAGCAGCTATCTATTTCGATTTAGTTGAAGATCTTGCCACAACTCTTTGCTTTGCACTCCTCTAGCTCACTGTTGCACCATTCAAGGTAAATACGTATCCAGATTGAGATTTAGAATCATCCGGATCGGTGTTCCAACTAGCATCGGTGTAACCATTAACAACGAGTTGTTCATCACCTCCATAAGAAAGAACCATATCCTTAGTTCTTCTCAAGTACTTAAGGATGTTTTTGACCGTTGTCCAATGATCCACCCCTGGATCACTTTGATATCTGCTAGTCAAACTAACAACATATGCAATGTCGGGTCTAGTACATAGAATGGCATACATGATAGGTCCTATGGCTGAGGCATAGGGAGTCTTACTCATCCTATCTCTATCTTCTGCTGTAGCTGGACTTTGAGTTTTACTCAAGGTCGTTTTATTTAATGAGAGTTTGCATTAAATTTGGTGGAAATTTAATGGGAATTTGAGTGGGGGCAGCCACATGGCTAGGCACCATGCCCCTTGGATGCCCCCTCTCCCCTATAAAAGGCCCCCCTCTCATACTCTCAAAGGACACCTCCTCGTGAAGGATCTCTCTCCCCCTCTATAATTTATTCCCCATGGTCTTAGACTAGCGAGATACATGTTCCCGGTGGCTATTCGGCAAGAAAGAGTTGTGCTTCCGCTGCATCGCTGGAGCGAGGAGGCGGAGGTTGCTCGGTGTCTTGTACATGTGTGCGAGCACGGATGCGCTGCTGTTTTGCGGCGCTAGGACTTCCTCTCGATCTTGAGATCGGCAAGAGATCGTCTACATCAACCACGAGTTTAACTCGTTAAGCTTTGTCGATCTTCAAGGGTATGTTATCTATGGATATACATCTGCCCGTTGCTTGTATCTAGTAGATAGATCTTGGTACATAGTTGTTCCCATCGTAGGAAATATTTTGTTTTCTATGCTGTGAACCCTACAGTGGTATCAAAGCCGGATCTATGCGTAGATGCTTTGAAAGGGTAGTACACATATGAGTATGTGGGCGATGATGATAATTTTATTGCTTCTTAGTTGTACTTTGGATATTGGTGGCATAGTGGGATGAAGCGGCCCGGACAAACTTTACATGTCCTCGCACATGAGACATGTTCCACGCTTGACATGCAACTAGTTTTGCATAAGTGGCTAGCAGGTGTTTGTCTCTCCTACTATAGTCAATATCTAATTTGCGACGAGTTGTCAACAATTTGGTTATCCTCGTTGTGTTTCATGTTCGTAGGTATGAACGGTTCTATCTTCGAAAGCCCTAAGCCACGTAAAACTTGCAATGGATAAATTAGAGGCGTCTAGTTTAGATTGTTGCTGGGCTAGTGTTATGATATGGTGATGTTGTAAGTAGAAGTATAAGTCGATACTATTACAACACACATAACGTGTAAGTTCCATAGACCTTGGCCTTACACATAGAGATATGATAGTGATCATACCACGATGCACATGATGAAGATCAAGTGCAAGAACCATATCATTTCACATATTAACATGTGATGTTTGTTGCATCTTATATTGCTAGTTTAGCATTTTATTAGCATAATAAGATGATCCCTCATTTAGATATCAAGATAAAAATGTGTTCTTCCTTAAGTATGCACCAACAATGTTTTGTCACTTCAAGACATCATGTGATGATCGGGTGTACTTGAATCCACGAGCATATCTCGGGTGTAAGACAGTTACACACGCGAATACTTAGGTTCTTACTTGGCGAGCCTAGCATGTACATACATGGCCTCGGAACACGGACCGAAAGGTTAAGCATGAGTCATATGGTAGATATGATGCCCATTTGATGCTCGCCTTTGAAGCTACACCGACTCACGTGATGATCGGACTTGGTGTAGTGTATTTGGTTCATGTAATCACCAAAAAGACACGAGGGATGTCATCTTTGAGTGAGAGTTTATTTCTAATTTGGATTAGAAGAACTCAATTTATCATAAATTAAATCAAAGTAAATTTGCATAATTTGTTGTAGTCATTGGCATTCATTCACCACCTTATGCTTAGTTGTAATTGAGATAATATAACTATAGAATTCTGGATATTTACTTTACGAACTGGTATCGTATTGTGTTGAGTGTCAATCTAAAGTTTAAAGTCTTATTGCAAACTTTCAGCAAACTCTGTTTACTCCGTGAAATTTAATAATTGGTATTAAATCGAGAGTAACAATTCCAGTGTGAGTATCTTAAGTATCATGTTTGCCTCCATGATTCTTGATTGTTTTAATATCAAGTTTATCTAGGAGCTGAAAGAATTGTTTCAAAGACCATCATGTGTGACAGATATAAAGATATCTGAAACAATGTTTTGGTTGCAATATGATAGAGTATAATGTATGTTCTCATATTGGATGAGAATTTGCAAAGGTTGGAGATGCTAGACATCCTAATCATCCAAAAGGGTTTTGGAAAGTAATGTTATACCCACGATTCTCCTTTATAAGCTACATTAGCTTGATCATGAAAGTCATCGTGATAAGGTTGAATAGAAGATGTATGTAAAGTGTTTACTACAATAAAAGATTACTAAAGAATGGATTTTAAAACAATGTCGATCATTTTGATGATGGTGATCTACTTCAAAGTGCAAGTCCAAAGGTATTATTATTTGAATATACACGCTTTGGACTATGTGTCATGTATATGGAGCCACTGTTGATGTTGATAGATTCTTTTAAAAAAAGGAAAAGGAAATGCTGAAAGAGAATCTATAAAATATATTTGGTAGAAAAGAAAAGATTGGAAATATACAATTTAGGTATATGGATGATATACATGTTATGGTTGTATTCTTTGCTTGTTAAAAAATGTGGTTCTTGGGTATTGGATACCGAATTGGTTGGTATGAAATTTCATACGGAACGACGCAATTCATGAACCATAATGGCCTAAGTAACTAGAAAGAGAATATGTGATGATGTTCATCGAAAACAAACAAACCATTGTTTGTATTTCTCGTTGACATCAAAGCTTGACTTCAAGATTTGTTTTAATAATTGTTATTTAAATCAGGTATTATGAGAACAAAGGTTGTTCAAATAATTACCGTATTCCATATAAGATGGATGATTTACAAATCTAGTTGGAGAAATCACATCCATAAAACCTAATGCTAAGACGTCGCAAGACAAATGATTGGAAGATCACTTACGAAGTGACATCACCGTTTAAATTATATTGGAAACAAAACCTGAAGAATCTACATATTCATGGATTTTTGGAGTTTTTGATTTGATCAAGTGACGCTTGTGAGACATTCCTCGGGATAATTAAAACTTCGTTCAAAGGCCAAAGAAGAACGATCGACTAAATTATTGGAATTTATACATATCGATGTATGTAGTCCATTATGTGTAGTCGTAAGCGATGGATTTCAACTTCATATGCTTTCTCCGGAAATTTGAGTGAATATTCACTTAATGAGAAAGAAGTATGAAATATTTGAAAACGTTCAAAGAATTTCAAGATGAAGTGGAAAATCATTGTAACAAGAAAATAAATGGTTTATGATTTTATCATAAGGGATTTATTTGAGTTACAAGTGTAACAAGAAAAATAAATGAATTATGATTTATCATAAAGGGATTTATTTGAGTTAAAAGTTTAGCAAAAACACCTAGATTTCCATCTCCCGAAACACCATAGGAATATGGAGTGTTTGAGATTTGTAATGAAACCTTGTGTGACATGGTTGGATCAAAGGTGTTATTTATAAAACTTCCATTATGTTTTAAAAGACTAAAGCTTTAGAGACTACCGCTTTTACACTGAAAAGAGCTCCATCTTGATCCGTTGAAATGACACCATATGAGTTATGGTTTGGGGTAAAACCCAAGTTGTCCTTTCTTAAATTTTGGTATGCTAAACATAAGCAAGATGTTTACAACCAAAGTCGGATGAGCATGTCTTTGTAGGTTATTTTGAATAATCATTGGATATTCCTCCATAACACCGAGGACAAAAGGGTTTTGTCGCTTGAAATGTGAAGTTTCTTGAAAAAGGAATTTTTCACAAAGGTTAAGTAGGAGGACAATAGAACTTTGATAAGGTTAACAAACCTTAGCTAAATGTGCTGAGTTGCGCAGCGCCGGAAATCGTTCCAGAGACTGCCATAATGCTCATATCTTATGTGCCTCAAAGGTTGTGGTCACAGAGATCTAAGTTCCTATTGAACCAAGTAGGTCGGATAAACAATCAAATGCTAAGATTTGAGAGTAAATCATTTTTGTTTGATAATGATGAACCGGCTACATGCAAAGAAGCGATGATGGGCCCTGACTCTGTCAAATGGCTTGAAGCCATAAAATCCGTGATAGTTCCATACATGAGAAATCAAGTTTTGAACTTGGAAGACCCTCCGGAAAGGTGTAAAAACCTATCGGTCATATTTGGATCTATAAAGAAACAGACATGGATGTTTCCATCTATGAAATAGTCGACATGTCCTTAAATTTTTTACGACAATGTTCAAGGAGTTGACTATGACAACATTTGATCTTTCATAGTGATATTTAGTCTGAACAGATTAAAGTAGCAACCACTACATATAATTTGGTATATGCTAGATGAATAAAAAACAAAGTTCTTCTAATAGAACGGTTACCTAGGACTTGTACATGACACGGTCCAAAAGGTTTTGTTAAATTCAAAGGATGCTAAAAGGGCATTCAAACTTCAATGGTTGAAGTAAGCATCATGGAGTTGGAATCTTCACCATGATGAAAAAGGAGTTTTCATCAGGAGACAATGAAGATGCTTGCATTTGCAAGAAATTAAGTGGGAGCGCTAAGACATATTTCTAATACATTATGTGGAGGACATCTTGTTGATTGGAAATGATTTATGTTTTATTGATAAAGGTTAAGAATTTCATTTCGATGAAAGACTTAGGCAAAACCCGAATATTTAGCATGAATTTCTATAGTGGATAGACTGTGACACTAATATGGTTGTGCCAAATGTACATATATGAGATATTGAAGGAGTTCAATATAGAAACGACAAGAAATGGTTCTTGTTGCATGGAAAGTAATTGAATCAAGATTCAAGTGTATCGACACTTGATAAGTGAAACAAGATTCAAGTGCTTTGACACTTGATGAGTGAAATCACAAGGATGTTGTGATCAATCATACCATGATATGTACACATCCAGATATGTCCTATGCTCTAAGTATTATGAGCATATACCAGAATGAATCATAAAATGATCATTGGACAATAGTGAGGATATTCTTATGATCTTTTGGAAGAACTAAGAATATATTTGTGTAGAGGTGACAAACAATTACAAATAGTTCATTGTAAAGTGTTACATTGATACTAGTTTTGTCACCAGATACAAATTAAGTTTATCTCAATTTAAACTATGGGTGGCACAATGAAATGGAAAAGAAAGTTTCCATGATGGATTTGGATGAATTCCAAAGTTAAGACATTGTGACGGATACTACAATAAAAGGCTAAGTATATGACTGCTATAGTAGCAGCAAAGGAGGGAATTTGTGTCAAGTAGTTTGTTATCAAACTAAGGTGTGGTTCGCAACGGGCTAACACTAAAAATATATTGTACGATAATAGTATCGACATGGTTTAACCCCAAGGAACTAAAGGCCTCACCAAAAGACCAAATTTATACAATGTCATCTCATTGGAGAATGAGTGATGCGTGAAGACGCAAAGACATGTAAATACACATGAACATGAAGCGTCGGATCCGTAGATTATGTTAACTACTTGCAATTGCGTATATGGAACACCAGAAAGCCATAGGTGTTCAATACGCAAAGTTTATAAGCTAGATTATTGTCTCTAGTGCAAGTGGGAGACTGAAGGGAATATGCCCGAGAGGCAATAATAAAGTGGTTATTATCGTATTCCTTATTTATGATAAATGTTTATTCTGCATGCTATAATTGTATTAATACGGAAACATTAATACATGTGTTTTTAATAAACAAAAAGGAAGTTCCTAGTTATGCCTCTCTCATAAACTAGCTCGTTGATTAACAAGATGATCAAGGTTTCCTGATCATGGACATTGGATGTTGTTAATAACGAGGTCACAACATTAGTGTAATGGTGTGATGAACATTCATCTGAAGTATAGCATTACGATCAAAGTCATTGAGTTTATATTTCTATAACAACTTACGAAGTGATCCAAATCCTTAGACCATGAGATCGTGTCAATCACTAACACCGGAAGAGTTTCTTGATAACATCAAACGTCACACCGTAACTAGGTGATTATAAAGATGGATTCAGAACTAATAAAGTGTTATGTTGAGGCCCATGGATCGAGAGTGGACTTTTTCATCCTGATGACGGATATATATGCTCTGGGCCCTCTCGGTGATATCACATTGATTAGCTTGCAAGCAAGTGATTTGATCACTAGAATGTTATATTACGGGAACGAGAAAAGAGTGCATGTCAGTAACGAGATCAAACTAGGTATGGAGATACCGATGATCGAATCTCAGACATGTAATATATCGCGAAACAAAGGGATTAAGATACTAGCGTAAAAGGTTCCGACGATCACAAGAAAGTCATCCTTGAATGTGTGGGAGTCAGTATGGGTCTCCAGATCCCGCTTCTGATTATTGGTCCGAGGGGTCTCGATCATGTACGCATTATTCGCGAATCGTAGGGTGGCACACTTAATCGACACCGACATCCAATTGGAGCAAAAGTTTCATGTCGGAAAGAATAACAAGCGCGGGAATTTATTTTACTAGATACCAAAACAGGTTTTCGGGTGAAATTGTAGAAAGTGTTTCTGCATGTGAAATGAAATACTAGCAAGGGGTTATATGTGAATGTTTGTCATTAAAGTAATTGACAGAATTCTGAATAAATAAAAGGTGTTTTATTTAATGAGATTTTGCATTAAATTTGGTGGAAATTTAATGGGAATTTGAGTGGGGTTTTGAGTGGAGGGAATTGAAAGGCATTTGAGTGAGTGGAGTGTCCACCCACATGAATGTGGAAGAGGTGGGAGCAGCCCCATGTTCTAGGAACCATGCCCCTTGGGTGCCCCCCCTCTCCCCTATAAAAGCCCCCCTCTCATCCTCTCAAAGCACACCTCCTCGTGAAGGATCTATCTACCCCTCTAGAATTTATTCTCCATGGTCTCGGACTAGCGAGATATATGTTCCCGGTGGCTATTTGGCAAGAAAGAGTTGTGCTTCCGCTTCATCGCTGGAGCGAAGAGGCGGAGGTTGCTCGGTGTCTTGTATATGTGTGCGAGCACGGATGCGCTGCTGTTTTGCGGCGTAGGACTTCCTCTCGATCTTGAGATAGGCAAGAGATCGTCTACATCAACCACGAGTTTAACTCGTTAAGCTTTGTCGGTCTTCAAGGGTATGTTCTCTACGGATATACATCCGCCCGTTGCTTGTATCTAGTAGATAGATCTTGGTACATAGTTGTTCCCATCGTAGGAATTTTTTTTCTATGCTATGAACCCTACAATCTTATCTGCAAGTTGTGTACACATATCATTGTCCGGATCCAAAGGCCCCAAAGTGACAATAATTGGGACAACCGAAGGGGATGACTGTTGTGTGAGGATCACATGTGTTCACGGAGTATTAATGCTTTGTTCCGGTGCTCTATTAAAAGGAGCACCTTAATTGCCAGTAGTTCCCTAGAGGCCCCGCTGCCACGGGCTGGCTGGACAGAAGATGTTGTGCAAGTTCTCATTGCGAGCACGTATGACTATATTTGGAGCACATGCCTAGGATTATTGAGTACTAGGATGCTTGTTATTATTTATCTGCAATGCCCTAGATATTGAATTTACATGTTTAGACTCGTCCATGCACTGCCCGTCCATCCATCCCTATTCCTATCGCACTTGAATCCTACTGTTGTCGTTACCGTTACTATTGCTCATGTTTCACTGTTGATGTTGTTGTTGCTTTGCTGTTGCTACTACAAACTATTGCTACTTATAAACTTCCGTGAGCAAGAACTATTTTCAGCTGCAGCTGAACTGACAACTCAGTTGTTAAGGCTTGCAAGTATTCTTTGGCTCCCCTTGTGTCGAATCAATAAATTGGGTAATACTACCCCCGAAGACTGTTGCGATCCCCTATACTTGTGGGTTATCATGGGCGCGACCTAGGGTGGGCCTGTGCCCGCCTAGGATGTGGCCACCCTTGTGTCCTCCTCCGTCTCGTCTTCAATTTTCCGTATCGTTCGGAAAAAATTATGAACTTTGGTTTTTGTCCCGTCCACCAATTCCGAGAATATTAAATTTTTAGCTTTCTGAAACCAAAACAGCAGAAAACAGGCAACTGTCACTATGGCTTCTTGTCAATAGGTTAGTTCTATAAAGTGTATAAAAATACCTCAAAGTGTAGACAAAACATAAGACAAATGATATAAAACAAGCATGGAGCATCAAAAAATATAGACATGTTTGCGACGTATCGGTGTACTTTGCAAATCTGTATGTCACTATCTTGGACATGCTCTCAAATAGCGTGAAGACACATCTTGATATGCTTCAGCTTCTTGTGTGACCTTGATTCCTGCGCATTGGCTATGGAACCCATGTTATCACAGTAGATAGCCATTGGGTACAGCGCACTAGGAACCACACCGAGCTCCGTAATGAACTCCTTCATCCATATCGCCTCTTGGGAAGCCTCCGAAGCAGCTATGTATTTCGATTCAGTTGAAGATCTCGCCACAACGCTTTGCTTTGCACTCCTCTAGCTCACTGTTGCACAATTCAAGGTAAATACGTATCCAGATTGAGATTTAGAATCATCCGGATCGGTGTTCCAACTAGCATCGATGTAACCATTAACAACAAGCTGTTCATCACCTCCATAAGAACGAACCATATCCTTAGTTCTTCTCAAGTACTTAAGGATGTTTTTGACCGCTGTCCAATGATCCACCCCTGGATCACTTTGATATCTGCTAGTCAAACTAACAACATATGCAATGTCGGGTCTAGTACATAGAATGGCATACATGGTAGGTCCTATGGCTGAGGCATAGGGAGTCTTACTCATCCTCTCTCTATCTTCTGCCGTAGCTGGACTTTGAGTTTTACTCAAGGTCGTATTGGGCAACATGGGCACGAACCCTTTCTTGCTATCTTCCATTCCAAACCTCTTTAGAACTTCGTCCAAATATGTACTTTTGTGAAAGCGATATTAAACGTCTTGATCTATCTCTATAAATCTTGATGCCTAATAGGTAAGCAGCTTCGCCAAGATATTTCATTGAAAAACTATTATTCAAATAATCCTTGACACTTTTAAGAAGGTCTATATCATTTCCAATCAACAATATGTCATCCACATATAGTACTAGGAATGCTAAAGAGCTCCCACTCACTTTCTTGTAAATACAAGCTTCTCCATAAGTTTGTATAAAACCAAAACTTTTGATCACCTTATAAAAACGTTGATTCCAGCTTCGGGATGCTTGCTTCAATCCATAAATGGATCGTTGAAGCTTGTACACCTTGTTAGCATACTTAGGATCGACAAAACCTTTGGGTTGTACCATATACAACTCTTCATCAATGTCTCCATTGAGGGACGCCATTTTAACATCCATCTGCCATATCTCATAATCATAATATGAAGCGATTGCTAACAAAATGCTCATAGACTTTAGCTTCGCTATCGGTGAGAAAGTCTCATCGTAGTCAACACCTTGAATTTTTCGGAACCCTTTCGCGACAAGTCGAGCTTTATAGACGGTTATGTTACCATCAACATCTGTTTTCTTTTTGAAAATCCATTTGTTCTCGACAGCCTTCCGGCCATCCAGTAAGTCCACCAAAGTCCAAACTTGGTTTTCGTACATGGATCCAATCTCGGATTTCATGGCTTCCTCCTCGCCTGCCACGCCCGCGCATTAAATTATCATCGCAAGCCTGCATCTGGACGTCTCCTCTACCACCATCGGACCGCTAGAAAATACTTTCTTTGTTGCCACCACCCCATCGCTTCATCCCCCCTCGTCGCCATCATGTTGCCTCCTCCCTCTTCTCGTCAGCTTCACTCCCGAGCCTAACCCCCGAGCGCATGGAGAGGTACCCTAGAGACGGCGCCGCCATAAACGGTTTCGGGCGGCGCACGTTGAACATCCACAATGTGCACATGCTATGCTCCACGAGGTACCCAGTGCTACCGGACATGTGTTGCCTCAAGCACTAGTCGCTGAGCACCTACGTCCTGGCGTCCTGCCTATGCCGATCAGACTGGTGCACATGGCGGCCCTCTACGAGCACTACTAGGGTGTCCTCATGCAGGAGGAGAGAAACGATCTCGCGTGGGTCCCAACAACCACCACGCGTGGGATGTGTTCTTCAAGCAGCAGTGGCAGGACCGCATCAAACGCCTACGATGGCGACCACTTGCCACTGGAGAACTACAATGGTGAAGGCAGACGCTGGTGGTTGAGCGCCCCATATAGGACGCTTGCCAGGGTGCGAGTGTGCCAGGCCACATCGCTGACGGCAACAACCCGCCCCTGACGATGCCACCACCGCAGCCGCAGACAGTCCAGTGACGGGACCCACACCATGAGACGTCATGTTCCTAGACAACATCTTCTTGTTGAGGTATTTATTGTCGTCGGTGCGCCACTCCCCGTAATCCATGTCGTCACCCCGCTTCTCAGCACGGCTCGCCCTGGTGAAGGACAATTACAAGGAGAACCCACCGCCTCTCCACAGGTGCTCCAGTGGCGTTTTCATCAGGACCGTCATGCGCTACGCGAGCCTTGCCCTTCTCGTGGCCGTTTCCGCCTCGCCAGACCCCAATGCCGGGTGAAAAAGTAGACGCTATCGCCAGTGTATAAGGCCACCGTCCGCCATCTCAAGATCGAGGAGGACCCGGAGGAGTCTCTAGGCCAGCGCTTGGCAACATTTGTCTCCTTCGATTCCGTGATGTTGGCAATGGACAAGTTCGCGGAGGATTGGTCTGCGGCGGAGTACCAGTGCGAGCAGGCCAAGCGTGTGCGCCACCTTGGCCTCTTCATTAACCTGGAGGGTGACGCCAACAAGGTCGGCCCGTTGTACTGGCGAAGTGATGCCGGGAAGGCCTACAGCAACCGCCCGGTGTCAAAGCAGGAGCCGCCCAACGACTCCGACGGTGATGATGACTACGCCGCGTCATGTACCAATGCCTCTGTCTCAGCCACCGTGGCTGCCAGTAGATCACGCCCCACCAGTTTCGTATGTATGTTTTTGTATTTTGTAAAATATGTTTGAACTGTCATTAAACTCACCGCTTGTGTTTAACTTTATCAAATTTCATGTACTTAAATGCCTTGAAAAAAATTATGGGGGAGACGGCTAGGAGCCAGCGGCCCCTCCCCCAATTACACCGTCGCTCACCACATACAGCCATAAAAAACAGCTGTGTAGGATGCCGTATGTCGGGCATGAGTGGACTTGCTCTTAAAGAGTGGATAAAGGCGGTCAGTGGAGTTGTGGTGGATTGGGGGCCCAAAGTGCATAAGTGTTACTAGTTTTAGTTGGACTGCGAGTTGACTGGAAACAAATTGAGGAGGTATTTTGCAAAAGAGCCACGGCGTAAGAAAACTAGGGCAGAGGATCATGTCTTACCAATAGATCGGTTGAATACAGCTAAAAATAAAATTAGATAAGTTGAATATTCACAAAAAAATCAATTTTGACCAAGCATGTAGAAAAAAAATCTAATTATCAAACTAATATTATTACATTCTTGGTTAATAAACTTGCAAATTTCATGGAACGTTATTTGGGAATGAGAGTTTTGTTTTGTTTGGCCAACCAACTTTTCCATTTTTCATGTCTATGTTTCAAATCAAATTATCAAATATAAGTTTAGCATGACACACTTCACTTACCCCTTTGATCCAAAATTTATCATGATCGGACAAAACCTCATCATAAGTACTAGCCTAATAATTCAAAATTTATTTGGGGTGCTTTACTGGTAAGACAAATTTGGATACAAAATGTGACATTTTGCGATGAAATGGGAAAAACATTTACTTTTGCAATGAAAATTTTAATAAAAATAATGATTGAGTTGTCTTGAACCTGTGCAATAGATCCCTCTCTATAGATATTACGCTCTATATATACAACATTTTGATTTGCTAGCTATAATTGCTATATGTCCATTTGCCTAGCTAAACTTCTCGAAATACCTTTTTTTATCAAACCTTTCGACATAACTTGCCGAAAATTGTGTGAACTCACATTTTTTTTGTAGCAGTTAGATCTACGTCCAACAATCACCATCACATCGAACATCTAATAAAAGTACCACCTCGGTCCTAACCCTAACCCATATCCCTCCCAACCTCAACAGTGCCGCACTCTTCACATGTCCATTTCCTCCACGGGCTTCTAGATCTAGGTTTCCAATCTTCCTCTTCCCAAGCGATCTTTGTGGTTCCACTCTTCATCATCTTCTCCGGTAATCCTTGATGTTTCCTTCTAGAAATGTGTTGGTGTGAGGTCTTCACAGGTAGAACCGAGCGCATATTTATTGAGAATAAGTATAAATTATTTTGATAATTCTTTGGTTTTGCACATTTATTGAGAAACGTGTAACCCATATCGAGAATCGGTTGCATATTTTATGAGTAAAATGCAACTCATTTTGAAAACCGGTTATAATTTTATATTTCTTCAGAAACGTGTAACCCATATTGAGAATCGGTTGCACGTTTCCCAAGAACAGTGCAACTCGTTTCGAAACCAGTTACAGTTTCACATTTCTTGAGAAGTGTGCAACCCGTATCGAGAAAGTTATACATTTCCTGAGAAAAGTGCAACTCGTTCAAAATTGATTACACTTGCATATTTGTTTAGAAAAGTATAAATCATACCAAGAACAAGTTATATGCTTGTTCGGAAATGTGCAACTCATTTCGATAACCTTCTGGAGTTGAGCATTTCTTCAAAAATGTGTGACCCACATCGAGAATTGGTTGCATATATCTTGAAAAAGTGCAATGATTTTCAAAATTCAGTTGGAGCTGCATAATTCTTGAGAAAAGTGCAATTCATATCGAGAATAGGTTGGAGTTGCTCATTTCTTGCAAAAACAAATGTAACTCGTGTCAAAAAATGGTTGCTACTTGCACATTCTTGAGAAATTTGCAACTTTTAAAAAAACAAGGCAAATAATATCAATATTGAGAAAGAAGGCCAAAGGAAAAAATAAAAAGTGCACAAATAACATAAATAATGAGAAATAAGGCAAAATAAAAAAGGTATAAAATAATATATAATGAGAAAGAACGCAAAAGAAAATAAGAAACATTATCATCACAACAACCATCTAATTAGTCCTTGTACTAGATGGAACAAAATCGATGAACTCATCTATATAAATATGTCATGTATTAAAGTTGACACAAATAGACATGTTGGCTCATTTGTTTTGCTATCACGAACGGAAGCAGCAGGTTGCAAGGTCAAGTCCACGCCACGCCCGTGCCACTAATTTTTCTTTCCGGCTCCACAGATTGCACGCATCTTAAGGGAAGATCCAACAGTACTCAGGTCGATTGAGACATCAGCTAATCTCAGTCGCCTGCTACTTAGCAAGGGCCATATATATTTGGGATCTAGCAAAATCCACCCAACCATCCTCCGAGCTAGTCCGTTGTTCTACAACACCAATGTCCAATTGTTTCATACAAGGCAAGTTTTAGGGTTTTTTCTCCTCTTCCTTAAATAGCTAGTTAGTCCTATTACAAGGCCACAACCAATCAAGTGTCCAATTCGGGGGCCATCAACCATGTAGGTGGTTGTGTCTTCCTGTTGGGCCGCACCCTACCTTTAGAGTCTTCTTCTTCCGCTCGAGTAGCAGTTTCATGTGATGGAACAAACCTAGCAATATAATGAACTGAAATAAAGGTGTTTTGTCTCTAACTTATATATGTAGTTCAGTTACCTCTGTTCATACTATGCTAACGTTGACTGCATACTATTTGCCCATTAGGATTTCAGAGTAAATTACCTTTGGTATGTGGGTGGTGACGAAGGTGTTAGGTGACATATCACGTCAACTCATCATTCATGTATCAATTAGGGGATAAAGGTGACTCAAAAAGCTTTAGTCCATGACCATGGGGTTAACCATTAATTACTGGGGGATCAGGTGGTTGCCATTGATCACTAAATGTGATTATGAGGGATGAAATAGAGGATGATGTATGTGATCATCTTTATTTGGAGATCCTCCCATGCATACACATATAAATAAGGGTATTAGATATATCATAATCATGTTCTACTCAAAGTCTAGAGGTAAATCCAACACTCCTCGAGAATGCTTTTAGCTCTCTTGCAGCATATCACTTATCACGCGAATATCTCTTTTTATATTCTCTACTGTTTAATATTGTTTTGCTCACAATCATAAACATATTCAATATACTCCTGCTTAGAATCAAAGACAACTTGCAAATACTCTTTGGTATATCCATAACGAGGGGGCAGCAAGACCATTTCCCATAGCTCTTCGTGGTTCAATACTCTTACTTCGAATAAAGGTACGTACAACATATTCACTTGTAGTCATCAGCACCTAGAGGCATGTAGTTCATCACGATGGCCCAAGAGAGGGAGCATCGTTAGGAAGAGGGGAAACTTTCACTCATGGATCGCCAGGGGAAGGAGTAAAAAGCGACATTGGAGACTCTCCCCTAGGATTCATAGGTGATGACAAATCAGTACTTATGTTTTAGAGGTGGCGGTGCGGGCTCTTTCGGCGCAAGCCAGCGGCACGGCAAGGAGGATGGCCCCTCCGTAGTGCGCCTGAAGCACGACCAGGAGGCCAGCCAAATTTGGGGTGCTTCACTAGTAAGACAAATTTGGATACAAAATGTGACTTTTGCAATGAGAAGGGGAAAACTTTTATTTTTGCAATGAAAATGTTAATAAAAATAATAATTGAGTTGTCTCGAACCTGCGCAATAGATCGTTCTGTGTAGATTTGACGCTCTATATATACACCATTTTGATTTGATAGTTATAGTTGCTATATGTCCATTTGCCTAGCCAAACTTCTCAAAATACCTTTTTTTATCAAAAATTGTGTGAACTCACAATTTCTTTTGTAGCTGTTAGATCTACATACAACCATCACCATCACCTCGAACATCTAATTAATGGAACACCTCCGTCCTAACCCTAAACCATATCCCTCCCAACCTCAACGTCGTCGCACTCTTCACATGTCCATTTCCTCCACGGGCTTCTAGATCTAGGTTTCCAATCTTTCTCTTCCTTAGCGATCTTTGTGGTTCCACTCATCATCCTCTCCGGTAATCCTCGATGTTGCCTTCTAGAAATGGGTTGGCGTGACGTCTTCGGTGCACCCCATCAACGCGGGATGGAGATGGGGATATTTCCGTGAAGATGAGCAACACCGCCAAAAAGTACAAAAGGTAATTTCAGACAACTTACTATGCAAATCAGATCTTATCCTCAAAGCTAACCTAATGGAAACGCAACCATGAGACGCATCATACCAGATGAGATACACCCTGAGATCCTGGAGCTTCTCCCTCCGCGTCCCCAAAGGCTTGAACATGCCTCCGCCGACAGCAGGGCTTGGCGTCATATCATGAATGATGAAGGTTTTTTATGGCGGCATCGCTCGCACCATGGTACACCCCTCACCAAGGGATTCTTCCAAAATTCTGAAGCAATTTCCAGCCCATCTTTGCATGTCGGTGGGTTCGCTAGCTTCTCATGTGAGCGGCTTAGCGACACGAAACACTCCTGGAAGATCATGGACTGCCGACATGGGTGTGTTCTCTTCTATGATGACGCCATCGGGCAATGTGATTTTTTCCTTTTGGGGCACCATATGACTGGCTATTTTCATCCAAAGATCATCAGAGTATAAAGCTTATTTAGGATGGAATACTCCAAGAGGAACATCAATGCTGCACTAACTTATGCAACCGGCTGCGACAATGACAACCATTACATGAATTGCAAACCCACCCACCCGTTCCTCATAGCACTCATGCGTAGCGACTCCCAAGGCCGTGTATCTGCCAACGTCTTATCCTCTTTGACTAGCCAGTGGGGTGGGGAGTCCATGTCGGTGCATATCCCTCACGTGGGTGGCCACATCCGCGCGGAGCTTTGCACCATCATCGACAACATCATGTACCAACCACTCTATGAGTACCGTGTGCTGGCATATGACATGCAAAAGAACATCCTCACCTTTGCGTTCAAACGGCCAAGGGGTGGTAATGTCCGCCTTATGAAGGTGGACGGTGGTACATGGCTCGGTCTTGGTCTTGTACAAGACCTGATTATACGCCTATGGGTGCAATAGACCGATGCTGATGGTGGTTGGGTGTTGCGCAAAATAGTTGATCTTGACGAGGTCGTCACCGGCCTATTGATAGCGCCATTGCCCTGGATGGACTCTCGGTTTCCCGTGATGCTACCAGTCAAGATCATCGGGGTTTCTAAGGAGGGTGACACGTTATTCCTGTGGACCATGGTGGGTGTATTCATGATGTGCCCCAAATCTTTGGAGCTAACCAAAGTGCATGAGACATCCAAGGGCATGAAAATTGTGTAACCTTATGCTGCATTCTATCTCCTGCCTGCCCCATAATGTGGTGTGCCTCAATGGCTAGGTCTCCCTGCTGTCCCATATGTTGCACGAGATCAGCATATAATAGATTAGTTGTAAACATTTGGGACGAAGCTTTCATGTTTTTGTCCAATAGGGATTACCTGAATCCGAGTACAAACAGCGAGTTTTCTGTTATGGTGTCGAGCTCCTATTCTATTGTACTTCTGTAAACTATGGAAATGGGCATTGCCGAGTTGAAAAAAGGTATCATCCAAACTTATGAAGGGAGATGATGTTTTTAATTCGATTGAGAAATAGTTAATTCTAAGTCGGACCTAGCAAGTTCTACGCAACTTTTAGAATTCCATACAATTTAGATTCTTATGGATAAAGGATCAATGCTCGCGACCATCGAAATTCTGTGTCATCACTGGTAGAAAATGCCCTATAGGTCCCGGTTGGTAAGGGGCATTAGTCCCGGTTGCCCAACCGGGACGGGGCAATCGGGACTAAAGCTCTAACCTTTAGTCCCGGTTGCCCCACCAACCGGGACAAATGGGGGCACACGTGGCGGCATCAGAGCGCGAGGGGGGGTGGAGCATTAGTCCCGGTTCGTAACACGAACCGGGACTAATAACCTGCTGCCGCGGCAGAGATTTGGCCCATTTCTCTGCCGCGGCAAAGAATTCATTTTGGCACATTTTGTTGCCGCGGCAGCATTTTCGCCACTTTTTGTGCCGCGGCAGAGAATTCATTTAGGGTTGTTTTATTGTTTATTTAGTGATTTGCACTTATCAATGAAGGAACCTTATATTACATCATGATAAAAACATTATATTCAATACACGGATCGAGTTCATGCACTACATACAAAAGTTGCTATTCGATGCTACCGGCCAATTTCTTGAAAGTTGCTATTTTTACTATTCCTATTGTCTATACATAGCCGAGTAGTATTCCCCTTGTGTGTTTAGGACTTCTGCATCCAAGAATCTCGCCAATTCCTCCTGAATTGCTCGTACGCGATCTTTTGGCAGAAGACCGTCCCGTAGACGTTCGATCTGATTTAAAAAAGGAGTCAGCCTATATGAATGAAACTAAACACAATTTGATTGTAATTAAAAACTATAGAAATTGTTTACGTACGTGGAGTTTCTCTAAATTTCTGCCCTTCTCATCGCACGTCTGCCGGATGAACTCGCATACATAGTATCCACATAGATTGTTACCTGGTCCCTGTGTCAGGCACTTTACGAGAACATAGTTCAATCAAAATAATAATCAAGCATGATAATAACTGTATCAAAACTAGAATCAAAGAGATGCGCGGATATAGCTAGTGGTGCTTACATTTAGTGGTTGAAATGTAAGCTCCTCTTTCCAAACACCCCTAGCCTTCTTGGTGAACCGTTTCCAAGCGCTGCCCGGCGTAGAAAACGAATAAAATAAGTTATTAAGTATTTGATATCATAAAATTCACGAACGTTGCCGATATAGTGTCGTAATGATTAGAATTACCGCTGGAGAAGTATCTGCATGTCCTTCCACGTCTCAAGGGGTTTATGTTTCGAGTCCATGACTAGTACACGCCCTTTGTCAAGTTGAATGATTAACAGAATATAGTGGAAGCTGCAAATGCATAACTAATCAATTATATACTTAACATCGAGTAAGCGAAATAGAAAGTGTATACAAGACAATAACACTCACTCGAAGTTGTAAGGAAATAGTATTTCCCTTTTGGTTTCTTGAAACCTTAACGCGTGTACTATATTATCCTTCGTATCCTGGGGGCTTATTTTGAGATTAGCTTCATGAACCCAATATGGGTCAATGAAGCCAATGTCATAGATTTGTCCTCTACTGCATTCGAGAATCTTCATTCTGCATATTACAGTATGATTATATACATGCAATAAACAAAATAATATAGCTGGAGACTAAATTAATTACAGAATTAGTACTTACAGATAATAGGCACTATGATCGATTTGTCCAAGGCGTCTTGATTGAATAATTGAAATAGTTCATCAAATTCAATGGATATCATGTCATCCTTATCTTTCCCATGATGCTTTTTTGTAACCCTCAGCACTATCCAGTTAGCCCCGGCCCTTGTGGCATGCATGTACCAGTTATGCAATCTTCGCATTTTTGTTGGAAGATTGTTTACCTCCTCAGGTTTGACGAGAGGTTTTCCGTACTGTATTTGTATGCTACTTCACTCACGGGGAAGAACTCTAACTGGGATAAGTACTGGGCAATACTCATACCTTGAGCAGCGGCAGCTTCTCCGTATTATGCAACTACCTCTGGATCATACTGCTCTTCGGCCCCATATTTGCTCGACCCCACATTGGTTTGAGAAATCACCTTGAGAGGGGCGCAAGTCTATTTTGCTTGTTCTCCGAGCTGGGCAACAGATTTCCCGCTTGCATCAGTACTGCTCTTCGAGGCTTTTTGTGCCGCATGTGACTTGAGAATAGAACGCTCATAGTCTGATGACGGCTTTGGCTCGGGTTGATGAAGATTCTTTAGCATTTTCAACACTTTGGCTTTTTCTTCTTTGGTGCTGGGGAACTCTGGCTCTTTCGGCCGCCTCAGCTTAGCGAAAAACGCTGTCGTTTCCGCATCAACGATCGCCGTAGTATCCTCTTCAGTACAGTCATAAGCTCTCTTGGGAGGAACCGTTGGTACTTTTGGAAGAGGCTCTTGTTTACGTTTTGGCGATCGCTTACGACGCATAGTAGCGGTACGCTTACGCTTTTTATCCTGAGGCGCCGGCGATGGCTCCCGCGACGATGGATGCACCGGAGATTGGTGAGGCGACGAAGACGGCTGCCGCGGCGGCGACAACCTCGCTGGAGACGGGTGAGGCGGCGGCGAAGATGGCCTTGGCGTGTGATTTCGAAGCATGATACAATCCTTCGGCCATAGAATGGTGACGTTTTTTGCGTCACCCAGCACAGTCACATCCCCTTCACTAGCAGGGTAGTGAAGATCCAAAACCTCAAAGGTTGGGCATGATTTCATCCACGCCGACAACAGCGTAGCCCTCTGGAACCGGACGACAGTGGTAAGTTGGTGTGGGTCCAATTGGTAAGGCATAGCCGACCGCCACCTTCATTGATATGTTCACAACTTTGACATGTAGCTCGCAGTGTGTCATCTCTGTGATATCATCCACTGGGTAGCCAACAGGAGCCATCGTCGGTGCATCATCGTCATCGCCATTGTCATCACCCGGGACCTCGGTGGAAGCCTGTAACACCCTCAGAATCGACCCTATGCAAGTTTCAGCGATTCCCGCCAAAACCCGCATAGAAACGATTCAAAGGTGCCCACCAGGCACTTTCGTGCGGGTGGAAAACGAAGTAATAACATTACACAAC
Organism: Avena sativa; assembly: GCA_916181665.1. Taxonomy (NCBI): domain Eukaryota; kingdom Viridiplantae; phylum Streptophyta; class Magnoliopsida; order Poales; family Poaceae; genus Avena; species Avena sativa. The sequence continues at coordinate 297,417,958 of OV702282.1, forward strand.
AGTCCTCGATGGGACCCACAGAACAGATATGTATACAACACGACTCCATGATTCAAGAATACAGATATACGGTACAAAGATCCAAATCACCTTGAAAACGATAGAGCGTCCGGCTACGGACAAGATGCAAATGGGGCTAAGAGCCCTGAAGAATAACCAATGGCGTCCATAACCCTGCCCAGGCCAAGCCGGAAGGGTAACCCTGCTAACGACGTCGATCTCAAAACCTGCTTAAACAAAAGGGGTGCCGACAAAGGGCAAAGGAAAAAGAGGAGCGTCAGTACTGAGGCCAGTACACGGCGAGGCTAGAATTCGGCGGTCCTCGCCTACACAGGTATGGTGGACTGCAGCGGCAGCGCAGCATGCACTAAACAACCTATAGAGACTCGATACAACTAGCGGCTATCAGAGAGGGATAAGAAAGACCTATTCGGAACCAACCTGATACTACCATCAGACAAACCCATCCTGGTATTTCCCCTCGAGACCAAACGAGGAAGTCAACCGAGGAACTCACACCGTTGGCAGTTTTATTTATTCAGTTGTCGTTGCAGCAATTACTAGTCAAGTATAGATAGTCATCCTGATAAAATAAGCAGTGGGCACTTTTATTTAACCATTCCGTTGTAGTTGCAACACTTACTAGTCAGATACAATAAGCATGAGATAACCCAAAACCCAGCAGTTGTTGGTACTTTTATTTAGCCATTCCGTTATAGTTGTGATACTTACTATTCAGATACAATGGTCGCAAGCGACAACCCAAACAAGCAATTGTTGGCAGTTTTATTTAGCCATTCCATTATAGTGAAGCTGATTACTAGTCATTATAAAGTCAAATTTATAGCACTACTTTAGTTATAGTTGTCTATGATCGAGATACTGTGCTCCAAGTCGTCCATAACCGCGGATACGGCTTTCAGAAAGTTTTACCCTGCAGGGGTGCACAAATAGCAAAACACACTCGATCAACCTCGGAAAAACCAAATCAAAACCCAACGAGGCTTTCACGACAAAGCAATCACAGGATTCGAAAATATTTCAGGGGGCCACCCCTTGGAGTACACCCGCAACGAAGCTAGCTGACTCCGAGACGGACTCAAGGTTTGGGTGGACGGCTGTAAACGACTGGGAACCCAAAACTGGGCTTGTCGATACCGCGAAATCGTGTCCCGATCCTAAACAGTACAGTGTGCTCCTCGCACAATCGTAAATAAAACAGTAAAGCATGGCATAAGTACAGGATCGTAAATAAATCCTCAAACTAGTTTGTGGCCCCAAGAAATAAGAATGAATCAAGCTCTGGCTCAGGGGGGTCCCATAATTCCCCCGTATGTGGATAGCGCGAATATTCAAGGAACAGGTATCAAGTACTCGGGGTCCTACGGGACACAAGTGGACGGTTAACAACCAAATAACATCTATTGCCCACCTGTGCCTCTGCTTACCTACTTCAATTTTAGTTGTTAAACAGTAATTAAAGTGAACGATAATTAAAGCCATGATCATCTCCAACATTAAACACGCAATAATGCCCCAACAACTGTGGTACTTGACGACACGCAACAGCACTTGAGCAAGCGGCTACGACGCGCAGGTCCAACTATCTACCAAACAACAGGTAATAGGAGGTGTCCAAGGAAATATAAGGCTGCAAGGGATATCACGGGTATGAAAACTAGAGCAACGCAACACAGATAGCAATAGATCAACAGGAGGGAATAAATACTATAAAAGTAAGATAGGTAGAAAGGGGGAGATGCTCGCCTGAAAACATTGTCGAAGGTTCATCCGAAGATCGGGTCGACACTCGCATCAACTCAACGGCCTTATCCGCGAAGAAGCAAAACACTAGAAGAAACACCGGATGCACTATTTAATACTACGGCAGAAGATCGGGCATGATGCATGTATGATGTATGACATGGCAAAGGTGCAATGCAATTAAATCATATTAAGCGGAACCGGGGTCCCAACATTTAATTAGGTGGTTCATGTTGTTTAGATACCCCGCATTTTAAATGTTGTCTTAACATGGCAAAATATATCACCGGTTCGCTACACAAAGTTAAATGGGGCCAATATAAGACTAGATTTGCCCGCATATGGGCCCCATATTTAATTATATGGTGAATCGGCATAAGGCCCCCAACCACACGACAATATGCATGCGAGTATGACAATTTAATGCAACAAGTTTTATATATAGCATTTAATAAATAGGGGCTCAGGAAAAGGTTCACACATTATGGTCGGAGGTCTTGGTGCGGAGGGGTTCGAGGGGTCGGCCTCAGGGTTCAGGGTTCGACGGGATCGGCCTCGGATACAAGATGGAGAACTTGTCGTGACGTGCCGGAGATCTTGGTTCCAAGCGGTCGATCTTGTCGTCGAGAAGATCTTGTCGGGTCCGCGGTCGTCGGGTCGTGTCGTTCCACGGCGGAGATCTTGGTGTTCCGGGTCTCGGCGTCCGAGAGGAAGTGCTTGGCGCTCGGCGTCCTTCGGTATCCATGTCGACGGTCTTGGCGTCCGGGGATCCTCTGGGTTTCCACCGACAACCTTGAAGGCTCCGGCTTTGGTTGCTCGTAGTGAACTTGGTTCCGCGTCGGAGTTCATGAGGATCCATGAAGCAGAGCATGGCGTTTGATACCCTTGTCGGTGGTTCTTCGAGGGTCATCGATGGTTCATCGGGCTCGCTCGGGTCTCTATCGGGTCGGAGTCGATCTTGGTGGTTACTATGCTCCTACACGAGCATTGGCGACGCATGGTTCAGAGGAGCTTGGTCGGCGTTGCGGAGACGACCCGGCAGACGCGCGGCAACGCTGGCAGGATCGGTGACGTACGGAGGGCCCGGGTCGCGCAGGGCGGTGCACACGTCCGGACTCCGTGAAGGCGCCAGACTGAAGCGGCAGCGGCACGTGCGGGTGTGTCGCTGGGGAGAGCGGGCAGGGCTCCGGCGGTGATGGGCCGGCAGGGGCAGAACGGAGGAGGGGGCCTGGCCGGCGACGCGAGCAGGCGAGGTCGACGGCAGGTCGACGGCGAGGGGGCGGGCCTGGCGGCGGTGGACAGAGGCGCTCGCGGGGCAGCGCCGGAGGTTGAGGAAGCGGGGACCACGGCCATCGGAGGAGGGCGCCGGGGCTCGAGGCCGGAGGACGCGCGCAGGGCGCCGGAGGCAGGGTCGAGCTGGAGAGAGCGCCGGAGGGGAGGAAGAGGGGGGGTCGGGCGGAGGACGCGCCGGCGGCAAGGAGGAGAGGAGGACCCGGCGGCGCGGCGGGGACACGGGAGGAGGCCGGCCGGAGGGACTCCGCGAGGCGGCGGGGAGCTGCCGAGGGTGGCCGACGCGGCAGAGCTCCGAGGAGGAGGGAGACGTGGTGAGGGAGGGGAGCAGAGGAGCGGGTCGGGGGTTGGGGAGGCGCGGCGGTCGGCCGCGAGAGAGAGAAGCCAGAGAGGAAGAGGAGCAAGGCGAGGCCGGCCGGCGGCGGCGCCTGGGAAGGAGGCGGTGACGGGCAGAAGGGTGCGAGCGGGGATAGGGAGGTGTCGGGGAAGAGGAACAGGGAGCGGGCAGGAGCAGGGAGGGCGCGTCGGTGGGGGTGGGAGGCCGACAGGTGGGGGCCTGGGGGTGGGCCAGGGAGCGGGGCGGCTGTGGGGGAGTAGGGCAGAGGAGAGAGGGAGTGAGGGCTGCGGGTGGGGTCGGTCCAGGAGGTGGGGCCGGGGTGTAAGGGAGAGGTGGAGCAGGCGGGTGAGAGAGAGGAAGAGGGGATGGGGTTGGCTGTGAGGAAGAGAGAGAGAGGGGATGGGGTGTGGATTGGTGAGGTGGCTGAGCCTAGGATGAGGTGGAGGGGACGGTGAGGTGGCAAGAGGGGATTGGTGGGTAGACTAGGATCGGGTAGATTTAGAACTAGGAATTTTAGACTAGGGTTTTCTTTTATTTGAAAATAAATTTTGTAAATAGTTTTAGACAAATAAAAGACCGGAACAGAACGATGTTTTAATTTGAAATAAGACGGGGGCTATTTAGAAAACAAAACTAGGCGTTTCGAAAATATTTTCAGACAAACAATGCATGATGATGACGATGCAATGCACAAAAACAACGCGATTTTCTAGTAGTGGTTTTAGCGGGATGCCACAAAGCCACACTGTTTTTTCGATTATTCGATAGGCCGGTAGCATCGAATGCAGTGTGCTGCTGAGATGGGCCGGTAGTACTTTGCTCTTTAAGTGCGTTAATTTCATCTTGTTGTTGCTTTAATCGTTCTTCAATTAAACGCATTCGCTCTTTCTGACTATCTGCTTCAACTGCCGCCCTGTCCTTTCTCCTCTGACGGCTTCTATTAGGATATTTCTTCCTCTCTTCTGGAAACCCAGTCCTCCATGGTTGGGAGCCTCTTATGCCTCGTGTTCGTCCATCATGTTCCTTATTTCCAAGGGCGAGTGTGAGCTCATCATTCTCTCTATCGGGAATGAAGTCCCCATCTTTAACAGCTTGTACTGCTTTTCTGATCCTCTCGATTGGCAAGGGGTCTTCTTTATGTCGTATGTTATATATACACCTCCCTTCCGAGTCCAACGTGCCCCCATGCCCGTAAAACCAATTCCTTGCACGTTCTACCCAATCGTCTGTCTCTCGGGTGATCTTTTTATCACGCAGTTCCTGCTCAAGTTTCTCCCACTTAGGAATGCCAGCCCTGTAGCCACCTTGCCCCATAGTATGGTGATACTTCTTGTTAGCAGCATTCAGCTTATTCGTTTCAGACATTTTCTTTGCTTTTTCTGATGTCTTGTATTCCACAAACTCAGCCCAGAATGGTTTTATCTTCTCAAACTGAATATTCTTGAAATTGGGAGTCTTCTTTTTCACGACATAGTCAAGGTGCAATCTTTTCTTCCAGTTGGTGAAACACTGGGCCATCTTCTTCAAAGCCCACTCCCTGACCTTAGCCTCCATGGCTCTCCCATGTTGTAAGGCGTCCTCAACTAGATCCTCCGCATTTGGATCCAGCTCTATCTTCGGTAGTTTGAAATTAACCATGAGCCTCTTCCATAGTAAATCTTTGGCGTGGTTAGGGACAAATAAACATGTTCCCTCTTCATCCGCATTAGCAGGCCTATTCCAATTTCTAATGGTGATCGGGATTAATTCCCTAACGATTACTCCGCATTGTGCCACAAATTTGGTTGCGACAACTTCGGGAGCTTTCGGTTTGCCGTCTTCAGCGACATCTTCGATCCTGAACCTCTCATGGTCTTGCAACTTTTTGGTTGGGCCTCGTCTGCTCTTTTCAGTAGATTCCTTCGATCCGGAGGGATAAAAGAAGAAAGATCGTCGTTACTATTTCTATATAGATAGCAGATGATTAATTAATGAATTGATTTATATTACATGCACCTCGCCGGAGCGGTCGTCTTCTCGATTACACAAGGCATCGCCTTCTCCCTCGCGGAAGGCAACACCTTCAACCTCAAACAAGTTGTCTATTCCGGTAAAAAGAGGATCACCCTCACCGGAGTTGTTCAGAAACGTTGATACGTCTAAATTATCTTCCCCACGGATCACACCTTGGATCAACTCTTCCTTTTCTTCGTCTCTGACGTGTGGGTCCATATTTTCTGCATAGGTGGAAAAACGAATAAGTCAAAGCGGATAAAGGAGAAAGTTATGAATAAGTCAAAGCGGCTAACGAATATTTTCCGGATCGAAGGTGAAACCCTAATATATACATACACAATAATAAAAATGAAGAGAAACCCTAAACCCTAAGGCTATGAGAGGGGAACATGAGTATAAGGCTACAAAAGGTCTTCGATCTATCTATGGTCTTGATCTCGGTCTTCGATCTCGATCTCGATATCATATTCTACCGAGAAGAACCAAATCACCGGAAAGAAAGGGAAACAATCAACACATGGCATCGATGCAATGCTTAAGCAATGATGATGATACGACAAGTTAATGTGCATTGGAATGTAACCCTAAAGCATGCTCGACAAGTTAATCGGGGTTCCAAGGGGCGCAAACCCTAACTCAAGGAACTCCGGAGTCACCTGTTAGGGTTACTAGGGTGTTCTAATTAAACTTGCCATTTAATTAGATCTATCTATGGTCTTGATCTCGGTCTTCGATCTCGATCTCGATATCGTATTCTACCGAGAAGAACCAAATCACCGGAAAGAAAGGGAAACAATCAACACTTGGCATCGATGCAATGCTCAAGCAATGATGATGATACGACAAGTTAATGTGCATTGGAATGTAACCCTAAAGCATGCTCGACAAGTTAATCGGGGTTCCGAGGGGCGCAAACCCTAACTCAAGGAACTCCGGAATCACCTGTTAGGGTTACTAGGGTGTTCTAATTAAACTTGTCATTTAAGTTGTTGAACAATACATGATTATAGCATAGATAGATAGTTCTCATTTTTCTGAACATTTTGGTATATTATTTGTATTTTTCTGTATTACAGATTAAAAGTTATCGAATTTACAAGTTTTATTCAAATTCTGAAATTATTAAATCAAATGTTTAAACCTTTTGCACCATAGTAACAACTAGCCATAGTGGCTGACAGGTGGGGCCCGGAGCCACCTCAGCAGCCACGCAAGCAAAGGGGAAACAGAGGACGCGGAGCCACCTCGCCACGCAAGCAAAGGGGAAACAGAGGTGGGGCCCGGAGCCACCTCGCCGCCGCTGTCAAGGAGGACGCGGCCGCCGTGGCCGTGGACAAGGAGGACGCGGCGGTGGAGGAAACGGCGCCGGCGACGGTGCACCACCCGATCGAAGCCGCCGCGCCTACCAGTAACAGCAGAGGGAGGGGGAGGACAGAGGCAGGGAGGGGCGCCGTACCTCACGCGCGGCGGTGGGGGAAGGGTGCGGGCGTCACGGTCGTCGGAGGGAAGAGACGCGGGCGGCGCGGTCGTCGGCGGGAAGAGACGCGGGCGGCGGTCATCGGGGAAGGAGACGCTACGGGGAGCGCGCGGTGGTGGCGGCCGGAGGCGGAGGCGTTGACGACGACAGAGGCGGAGGCGGAGGCGCGGGCAGCCTGGCGGCGTCGTCGATGAGAAGCAGAGAAGAGAACCAGAGAAGAAGAGAAGTTATATAAAGGGGAGGGGTATACGTCCCGGTTGGTGGCTCCAACCGGGACTAAAAGAGCATACGTCCCGGTTGGAGCCACCAACCGGGACCTATAGTCCAATTTTCAGCAGCTGAAGGGGCGCGCGCGTAGGGGGCTCTTTAGTACCGGTTGGTGGCTCCAACCGGGACGTATTCCCCTGTTTTCAAAAAATTTCAGTTATTTTCTCTCTGCTCCCGCCTTATTTTTTATTTTGGGGTTTAAATTTGTAATATTTTTTAAATGATAATTACTTTGGAATTTAGAAAAACTTTAAACATAAAAAGTGTTTGAATTTGAATAACTAATTCGAAACCATTTTCTGTTTTGAAAAATAATTAATGTAACTATTTAAACTATGAACCATTTAAAATTAATAATGAAATAACTTATATTTTTTAAATATTAATTTGGAATTTAGAAAAACTTTAAACATAAAAAGTGTATGGATTTGAATAAATAATCCAAAACCAATTTATATTTTTAAAAAATAATTAATGTAACCATTTAAAATTAATAATGAAATAACATATATTTTTTAAATATTAATTTGGAATTTAGAAAAACTTTAAACATAAAAAAACCCGTTTTTTTGCGCTCGGAAAATGGAAAAGGGCTTTTCCGTGCGACAAAAAGGAAAACTTCCTCCTGCAACATTGTTCTCCATACCAATGTCCACACACATGCATAATATGGGCACAACATCACAAACTATGTCGTGATTCAGCACATAACATCGGTCATTTGGACCGAAAAAGCCATGAAACCTCGAACATGATAGGTCATTTTGTGAAGGTTTTTTCGAAACATGATCATTGTTCGACACACATTTAGTCCCGGATGTAGTCACAAACCGGGACTAAAAATATTTTCCGCCATTTCCCACCTCTTCCCGCCAAGTTTTCCCGCCCTTTCCTTTCTACTAGAGCTTTTAGTCCCGCATGTAGTCACTAACCTGGACTAAAGATATTTCCCGCCATTTCCCAAAGCTTCACGCCAAGTTTTCCCGCCCTTTCCCTCTATATTTAGGGTGATTGTGTCATGGCTATCCACACATCCACACCTTCCTCTCTTAGAACAATGGACAATGCCTACTGGGCCATTCTGACCCTCGAGGAGACCGAGGCGCTGTGCGCCTCCAACTACCCTTGTCCGCCGGGCTACCGGCCGCCCGCCGGCTGGATGCTGAGCGCAGGAGGGGTTCCTGTCCCTCCTGTCCCTCAAGGTTCCGCACGCCAGGCGGCCATCACAAACCACTTCTACCACGAGCTCACGCCGGAGCAGCGGATGGATCCCCAGTGGGATCCCGACAACTACGACACCTGGAATGCCTTCTTCGCTAATAGGCGGGAAAGGGAGCTCGCCAGGTACGAGGGTGATGGCCCGCCACCGGTGAACCACAACGAAGCCGGCCGTCGTCTGTGGTGGGCGAACCGTACTATCATCGAAGTGATGCGCTACATCGCCGGGGGAGACCATCCTCGCCTATGGTGCCCACGAGTCCACCCGCCACAGGCCCCACACTGTCTCGGCGGTAGCGGCATCGTCTTCCAGGAGACCCCTCTCCCACCCGCCGTGAATCCGAGGCTGGAATGGCCCCGGGTATATGCCATGGATGGGCTGAGGATCCCCAGAGTGGCAGGTGACGATGACGATCATGATGACGACGACGATGAAGACCCTGAAGCTGCGTACTATAGGACTAGGCATGATTATGACTAAAGGGGGCGGCTTTAGTCCTGAGTGTTAGCTAGTCCCGGTTTGTCCCGGTTTTTAATATTAATAAATGTCTTGAGTGTTACCTAATAAATAAAGGGAAATGTCTATATAAAGAGAGGGTTCATATTTAATCCCGGTTGGAGAAACCAACCGCGACTGAAGGGATTGCGGCAGAGTGTGCTAGGCAACACTAATAATAGGGGTGAGTGTCGACATTATGTCGTGCGGCTTGTACCTTGTCCCGGATGGTGTCACCAACCGGGACTAAAGATGAGTCAGCACTAATAATAGGGGTGAGTGTCGACATTATGTCGTGAGTGTCGACATTATGCCGAGCTGCTTGTACTATAAATATGCATCCTTGTGAGTCCAGTCCTCCAGCCAGTTTGAGGCATCTCCAAGATGGTTTTAGAGAGCAGGGACACCACTACGGCCAGTTTCAGGGAGATGACGACGGAGCCCGGTCCTTCAGCATCTCCGAGAAACTGGTCATAGAGGCACTCCCTAATATGTGAAATTAGTTAGCTCCGAGGCGTATTGATCTAGTTAGTGAAGTTAAAAGCTGCAAGATGGTTTTCGAGAGCAGGGACACCACTGCGGCCAGTTTCAGGGAGATGCCGACGGAGCCCAGTCCTCCGGCATCTCCGAGAAACTGGTCATAGAGGCACTCCCTAATATGTGAAATTAGTTAGCTCCGAGGCGTATTGATCTACTTAGTGAAGTTACAAGCTGCAAGATGGTTTTCGAGAGCAGGGACACCACTGCGGCCAGTTTCAGGGAGATGCCGACGGAGCCCAGTCCTCCGGCATCTCCGAGAAACTGGTCATAGAGGCACTCCCTAATATGTGAAATTAGTTAGCTCCGAGGCGTATTGATCTAGTTAGTGAAGTTACAAGCTGCAAGACATTTATTAATATTAAAAACTGAGACTACAAAACCGGGACTAAAGGCCACAAACCGCGAAAGATATCCTTCGGTCAAGCCACAAACCGCGAAAGACATGAACTAGAGTTACATAATATGAGCATGAACTTCTTGGCATATGTCATTCCTTATGACCGCTTCAGACGTAACCATGGAGCATCTTCTTTACTTAACGGAATGCTTGGGTCAGTTTTCACTGTGAAGGGCGAAATTTCATCAAACTTATTATAATCTTCTGACATGTCTGTCTTGTCCTTGATTCCCACGATGTTTATTTTCCCTGAAAGAACTATGTGACGCTTTGGCTCATCATATGATGTATTCATTTGCATATTTTTTCTTTTTTTCGGTCTGGAGGACATGTCCTTCACATAGAAAACCTGAGACACATCATTGGCTAGGACGAATGGTTCATCTCTATAACCAAGATTGTTGAGATCCACTATTGTCATTCCGTACAACTGGTCTATCTTTACCCCTTCCCCATTCAGGTTGACCCATTTGCAGCGAAACAAAGGGACCTTAAAGAGACTCCATAGTCTAGTTCCCATGTCTCCTCTACGTAACCATAATATGTGTCCTTTTGTCCATTCTCGTCTATTGCATCAAAGCGGACACCACTATTTTGGTTGGTGCTCTTTTTATCTTGGGCGATCGTGTAGAATGTATTCCCATTTATTTCGTACCCTTGGAAATTCAATACAGTAGAAGATGGTGACGCGGCCAACAAGTATAGCTGATCTCCAATAGTGGTGTCATTCAAGAGATGTGTCCACATCCAACCACCGAAAGACTTCATGTGTTCATCTGTAATCCATGATTCAGGCTTCCCCGGGTTTTTGGAGCGTACAATATTCTTGTGTTCCTCGATATACGGAGCTGCCAAGGTGGAATTATGTAGAACTGTGTAGTGTGCTTTAGTGAAAGAATCCCCGTCCCTACATATCATTGCTTTCTTTCCCAGCGTGCCTTTTCCACTTAGTCTTCCCTCATGCCGCGAGTCAGAAACACCAATCGTCTTAAGGTCAGGAATAAAGTCAACACAAAACTCAATGACCTCCTCTGTTCCATATCCCTTGGAGATGCTTCCTTCTAGTCTAGCACGGTTATGAACATATTTCTTTAAGACTCCCATGAACCTCTCAAAGGGGAACATATTGTGCAGAAATACCGGACCGAGAATGGCAATCTCTTCCACTAGATGAACCAGGAGATGCATCATAATATTGAAGAAGGATGGTGGGAACACCAATTCAAAACTAACAAGACATTGTACCACATCCTTCTGTAACCTTGGCAGAATATCTGGATTGATTACCTTCTGAGATATTGCATTGAGGAATGCACACAGCTTCACAATGGGTACTCGAACATTTTCCGGTAGAAGCTCCCTCAATGCAATCGGAAGCAACTGCGTCATAATCACGTGACAGTCATGAGACTTCAGGTTTTGGAACTTTTTCTCTGCCATATTTATTATCCCCTTTATATTAGATGAGAACCCGACGGCACCTTGATACTATAAAGGACTTCAAAAAAGATTTCCTTCTCTGCTTTGGTAAGAGCATAGCTGGCACGACTTAAGTGACGCCCTTTATCCGTCTTGTTATCTGTATGCATGTTCTTTGGGTCTTTCATAATTTGTTGGTCCTCCCGTGCTTCAGGTGTATCTTTTGTCTTCCCATACACGCCTAGGAATCCTAGCAGGTTCACGCAGAGATTCTTCGTCACGTGCATCACGTCGATTGAAGAGCGGACACGCAGGACTTTCTAATATGGCAGCTCCCAAAATATAGATTTCTTCTTCCACATGGGTGCGTTTCCTGTAGCGACGTCGTTCGGAACTGATTGACCGCTGGGACCCTTTCCAAAGATTACTTCTATGTCCTTGACCATACCAAATACATCATCACCAGCAGGGAGTTCAGGCTTCTTCCGGTGATCTGCCTCACCTTTGAAATGCTTGCCTTTCTTTCTTACGGGATGATTGGTCAGAAGAAATCGTGGATTCGCCAGGTACACAACCTTCTTGCATTTATGCAAATATGTACCTTCGGTCTTATCTAAACAGTGGGTGCATGCCTTATATCCTTTGTTTGTCTATCCTGAAAGGTTACTAAGAGCAGGCCAATCATTGATGGTTACGAATAACAACCCTCGTAGATTAAATGGCTCATGTTTGTTCTCATCCCACGCACGTACACCTGGTTTGCCCCACAACTTTAAGAGTTCTTCAACTAATGGCCTAAGGTACACATCAATGTCGTTGCCCGGTTGCTTCGGGCCTTGGATGAGCACTGGCATCATAATGAACTTACGCTTCATGCACAACCAAGGAGGCAGGTTGTAGATACATAGAGTCATGGGCCAGGTGCTGTGACTGCAGCTCTGCTCCCCAAAAGGATTCATGCCATCCGTACTTAGACCAAACCATAAGTTCCTTGCGTCACCTACAAAGTCTGGGAAGTCTCTCTCGATTTTTCTCCACTGTGACCCATCAGCAGGGTGTCTCAACTTCCCGTCTTTCTTACGGTCTTCTTTGTGCCATCGCAACAACCTGGCATGCTCTTTGTTTCTGAACATGCGTTTCAACCTTGGTATTATAGGAGCATACCACATAACCTTAGCAGGAACCCTCTTTCGGAGGGGCTCTCCCTCAACATCACCAGGGTCATCTCGTCTGATCTTATACCGCAACGCGTTGCATACCGGGCATTTATCTAAATTCTCATACTCCTTACCGCGGTAGAGGATGCAGTCATTAATGCATGCATGTATCTTTTGCACATCTAATCCCAGAGGACAGAGAGTCTTCTTTGCTTCGTAGGTACTCTCGGGAAGTTCGTTATGTTTTGGAAACTTCGGCTTCATTATTTTCAGCATCTTTTCAAATGAGGAGTCAGTTAGACCACACTCTGCCTTCCATCGCAACAATTCCAGTGTGGTACCGAGCTTTGTGCTTCCATCTTCACAATTTGGGTACAACAATTTCTTGTGATCTTCTAACATGCCCTCTAACTTCAACTTCTCATTTTCTGTTTCACAGTCTCGCTTTGCATCAGAAATGACCCTACCAAGTTCATCAGCCGGCTCATCTGATGCCCGTTCTTCACCTCTTTCCTCTCCATTGTCTTCCATTGCAGTATCACTGTATTCAGGAAACATATGATGATAGTTGTTATCATCATCTTCTTCTTCACCATCTTCCATCATAACCCCTCTTTCCCCGTGCTTGGTCCAGCAATTATAGTTGGGCATGAAACCTTTCATAATCAGGTGGCCGCGAATGATTTTCGAGGAAGAGTACTCCTTGTTGTTCCGACATTGAACACATGGACAATGTATAAATCCATTCTCTTTGTTTGCCGTAGCCACATCGATAAATTTATCCACGCCTTTGATATACCCGGCTACCCGCCGGTCACGGTACATCCATTCCCGACCGTTCATCTGCATCATATAAGTAAGTTTATCAAAAAACAGGACATCATAAATAGTGAAATAACCAATTCACACCGACACATGAATTGTATCAATGACCTAGAAAAGATAAGATTGCTAACCTCGATCGAGGGAAATAAAGAGGAGAAAGCTCAAGTGCGTCTCGGACACCTTCTATATTTTTGTTCTATGAGAAATTCAACGGGATTATTCACTCAAACATTTCAACAAACACCTTCAATGCATGCATGAGAAAAAACTAGCACACCCCCTCACACCTTCCACCATTCGAAAAAACAAAGTGGAGGCAGAGCGTTGCATCTATAGAGGGCAGGGGTCTTTAGTCCCGGTTGGAGCCAGCAACCGGGACTAAAGGTGCGTGCCACGCCACGTGGCTGTGGCCAAACCTTTAGTCCCGGTTGGTGGCTCCAACCGGGATGCATGCCCCCATACCAACCGGGACGCATGCCCCCTGGCCCCGTGACCGCTCCAACCGGGACGCGTGCCAGCATTAGTCCCGGTTGGTGGCGCAACCGGGACTAATGCTCCGAGGGGTCGCGAACGGATAGCCCTTTTTCCTCTAGTGCATCGAAGAAATAGGCACTCACCTTCGTTGAAATTGGACTTGTTTCATATGATAAATTCGTATTTTATTTTGGCATAATAATATGGTTTCAAATTCTGACCTAAGCAGAACTAATCAAGACCAGGAAAACTGATCTGTTTTCAAAAGCAGCGGGTGTAACCGCGGGAGGAGAAAATGGTAACAATCTGCAACATCTAAAGAAACAACATATAGTCTTAGAGGATGGAGGATGGACTGATAACAAATCTAGAGCACCACCATCCCTAATGATGAATGTCAATGAACGATTTTCCGGACGATAACCACGACATCATATAGTCTTGATTTGCACAAGGGGACTTTTTACGCTTTATTAATAGAATATTTAGTCACTGTACGTGGTCCTTAATTTACAACTTTACTCGGAAATCGCAGTGCAGAAGAAGGAAGAAACATAATCCGTGGGCTCAGTAAATTTGCTAGCCATTGAATGTTTTAGCTAACCTGATAGGTACAATCTACCTCACATAGTGTGGATCAGATCCATCTTTGCAAGCGCTGAACTTGCTAATTATCTAGGCATTTGGTAGTATTTCTTTTGTCAAGGAGACTCAAGTAAGGTTCTTGCGATCTAAGGGAGAAATAACAAGAAATTGGAATATATATATATGGGTGTGTCTTTACCTTAGTCGACTAAGATTCTGTAAAGTCTCAGTCGATGGTCCTCATTAATTTTTGGTATGTGCGTGCTATGCCGGGATAGATAGACATGTATACTAGGCCACACAAGCAACAATAGTATAAAAAGAATAAATTTGTATTAGCCCTCGTGAGCAAAAAAAAAGGTTATAAATAATTGTTTTAGTAATGGGCCGGTTGAATACAAGCTAAAAAATCACCACGTTGAATGGTCCATGCAAGTGGTACAAAACTAGGTAAAAATGTGTTGTGCAGAAAAAGGATAAAACACAAATAATTAGACAAAAAATGAAAATACATGTAGAACTACCCACGGTTACACTTCTGATTGTACATATCTTGAGAAAAGTATAACTCGCATTAGAATCCATTAGAGTTGCACATTTTTTTGAGAAAAGTGCAACTATCATGACATATGCTTATTACTTGCATGTTTATGGAGAAAATTGCAACTTGTTTTGAAAACTAGTTGCTAATTGCACGTTTCTCAAGAATAGTGTAATTTGTATAGAAACCCGATTTATAATTACGCGTTTTTTGTGAAAACTGAAACTCGTTTCAAAAACCTGTGAGAGTAGCACATTTATTTTAAAAAAGTTCGAGTCACAGAGAGAACCGGCTGCTTAAAGTACAACTTCTTTCGATAATTGTTTGGTTTTGCATTGATAAACGTGTAAGCCATATCGAGAACCGGTTGCACATTTTATGAGAAAAGTACAACTCAATTTGAAAACCGGTTACAATTTCATATTTTTTCATAAACGAGTAACCCATATCAAGAATCGGTTGCACGTTTCCTGAGAACAGTGCAACTCGTTTCAAAACCAGTTACAGTTTCACATTTCTTGATAAATGTGCAACCCGTATCGAGAAAGTTAAACATTTCTTGAGAAAAGTGCAACTCGTTCAAAATTGATTACACTTGCATATTTGTTAAGAAAAGTATAAATCATATCAAGAATCACTTGTACGTTTCTTCAGAAATGTGCAACTCATTTTGTTTACCTTCTGGAGTTAATCATTTCTTCAAAAATGTGTGACTCATATCGAGAATTGGTTGCATATATCTTGAAAATGTGCAATGAGTTTCAAAATCTGGTTGGAGCTGCACAATTCTTGAGAAAAGTGCAATTCATATCAAGAATAGGTTGGAGTTGCACATTTCTTACAAAAAAGTGTAACTCGTGTCGGAAAATGATTGCTACTTGCACATTCTTGTGAAATTTGCAACTTGTTCAAGAAAACAAGGCAAATAATACCACTATTGAAAAAGAAGGCCAAAGGAAAAAAACTAAAATGAAAATAAAACGTGCACAAATAACATAAATAATTAGAAAGAAGGCAAAAGAAAAAAGTATAAAATAATATATAATGAGAAAGAAGGCAAAAGAAAAAAAGAAACATTATTATCACAACATGCATCTAATTAGTTCTTGTACTAGATGGAACAAAATCGGTGAACTCAACTATATAAATATGTCATGTATTAAAGTTGACACAAATATACTTGTTGGCTCATTTTTTTGCTGTCAGAACGGAAGAAGCAAGTTGGAAGGTCGAGTCCAAGCCACGCCCGTGACATTTATTTTTCTTTCTGGCTGCGCATATTTCTCGCATCTCAAGGGAAGATCCAACGGTACTCAGGTCGATTGAGAAATAAGAAAATCTCCGTCGCCTGCTACTTAGCAAGGGCCATATATATTTGGGATGTAGCCCAATCCACCCAACCATCCTCCGAGCTAGTACGTTGTTCTACAACACCAATGTCCAATTGTTTCATACAAGGCAAGTTTCAGGGTTTTGTCTCCTCTTGCTTAAATAGCTATCTAGTCTTATTACAAGGCCACAACCAATCAAGTGGCCCATTCGGGGGGCATCAACCATGTAGGCGGTTGTGTCTTCCTTTTGGGCCGCACCCCATCTCTGAAATATGCTTCTTCCGCTTGGGTAGCCGTTTCATGTGATGGAACAAACCTAGCTATATAATGAATTAAAATAAAGATTTTTTTTGTCTCTGTTCTTTATGTATTTCGGTTAGCTCTGTTCATACATATGCGAATGTTGACTACATACTATTTGCCCATTAGGATTTCAGAGGAAATTACCATGGGTATGTGGGTGGTGTTGAAGGTGTTAAGTGACATATCATGTCAACTCATCATTCATGTATCAATTAGGGGATAAAGGTGACTCAGAAAAGCTTTAGTCCATGACCATCGGGTTAACCATTAATTGTTGGTGGGAGCAGGTGGTTTCCATTGATCACTAACTATGATTATGAGGGATGAAATAGAGGATGATGTATGTGATCATCTTTATTTGGAGATCCTCCCACGACATACACACATAAATAAGGGCATTTGATATATCATAATCATGTTCTAATCAAATGTAGTGATAAATCCAACACTCCTCGAGAATGCTTTTAGCTCTATTGCAATATATCACTTACCACGCGAATATCTCTATTTAGTATTGTTTTGTTCACAATCATAAACACATTCAATACACTCCTTCTTGGAATCAAATACAACTTGCAAGTAATCTTTGGTAAATCCATAACGAGGGCCATAAAGACCATTACTCGTAGCTCTTCGTGGTTCAAGACTCTTACTTCGAAGAAAGGTAGGTACAACATGTTCACTAACATAGATCCTCTTTTGTAGATCATACGCTCTATATATACAACATTTTGATTTGCTAGTTGTAGTTGATATTTGTTCATTTGCCTAGCCAAACTTCTCGAAATACCTTTTTGATCTAACCTGTCGACATAATTTGCCAAATATTGTGTGAACTCACACATTGTTTTTGTAGCCGTTAGAGCTACATCCAACCATCACCATCACTTCGAACATCTAGTGAAAGGACCACCTCCGTCCTAACCCTAACCCATCTCCCTCCCAACCTCAACGATGCCGCACTCTTCACATGTCCATTTTCTCCACGGGCTTCTAGATCTAGGTTTCCAATCTTCCTCTTCCTGAGCAATCTTTGTGGTTCCACTCTTCATCATATTCTCTGGTAATCCTTGATGTTTCCTTCTATAAATGGGTCGGCGTGACGTCTTCGGTGCACCCCATCAACGAGGGGAGGAGGTGGGGATATTTCCGTGAAGGTGAGAAACATCGCCAGAAAGTACAAACGGTAATTTCGGACAACTTACTATGCAAATCAAATCTTATCCTCAAAGCTAACCTAATGTCAACACAACCATGAGACGCATGATACCAGATGAGTTACACCCCGAGATCCTGGAGCTTCTCTCGCTGCGTCACCAAAGCCTTGCACATGCCTCTTCCATACTCTGGGCTTGGTGACGTATCGTGAATGATAAAGGTTTTTATGGATGCACCGCTCACACCATTGTACACCCCCTCGCCATGGGATTCTTCCACAACTCTGAAGCAATTTCGAGCCCATTTGTGCATGTCGGTGGGTTCACTATCTTCTCCTGTGAGCGGATAGCGACACTGAACACTCCTGGAAGTTCATGGAATGCCAACATGGGTGCGTTCTCCTCTATGATGACGCCATTGGGAAATGAGATTGTTTCCTTGTGTGGCACCCTATGACTGGCTATTTTCATCCAAAGATCATCAGAGTACAAAGCTTATTCGGGAGGGAATCCTCCAAGAGGAACATCAATGTTGCACTAATCTGCGCGGCCGGCTACGATGATGACAACCATTACATGAATTTAAAACCCACGAGCCCATTCCGCATAGCAGTTATGCGTAGCGACTCCCAAGGCCGTGTATTTGCCAAGAACAGTGCAACTCATTTCGAAACCAGTTACAGTTTCACATTTCTTGAGAAGTGTGCAACCCGTATCGAGAAATTTACACATTTCTTGAGAAAAGTGCAACTCGTTCAAAATTGATTACACTTGCATATTTGTTGAGAAAAGTATAAATCATATCAAGAACCAGTATATGCTTGTTCGGAAATGTGCAACTCATTTTGATAACCTACTGGAGTTGAGCATTTCTTCAAAAATGTGTGACTCATATCGAGAATTGGTTGCATATATCTTGAAAAAGTGCAATGAGTTTCAAAATCATGTTGAAGCTGCACAATTGTAGAGAAAAGTGCAATTCATATCGAGAATAGATTGGAGTTGCTCATTTCTTGCAAAAACAAATGTAACTCGTGTCCAAAAATGATTGCTACTAAGCTTCAAAAAAAAATGATTGCTACTTGCACATTCCTGAGAAATTTGCAACTTTTAAAAAAACAAGGCAAATAATATCAATATTGAGAAAGAAGGCCAAAGGAAAAAATAAAAAGTGCACAAATAACATAAATAATGATAAATAAGGAAAAATAAAAAAGGTACAAAATAATATATAATGAGAAAGAACGCAAAAGAAAATAAGAAACATTATCATCACAACAACCATATAATTAGTCCTTGTACTAGATGGAACAAAATTGATGAACTCATCTATATAAATATGTCATGTATTAAAGTTGACACAAATAGACATGTTGTCTCATTTGTTTTGCTATCACGAACGGAAGTAGCAGGTTGCAAGGTCGAGTCCACGCCACGTCCGTGCCACTAATTTTTCTTTCCGGCTATGTAGATTTCACACATCTCAAGGGAAGATCCAACGGTACTAAGGTCGATTGAGACATCAGCAAATCTCAGTCGCCTGGTACTTAGCAAGGGCCATATATATTTGGGATCTAGCCAAATCCACCCAACCATCCTCCGAGCTAGTCCGTTGTTCTACAACACCAATGTCCAATTGTTTCATACAAGGCAAGTTTAAGGGTTTTTTCTCCTCTTCCTTAAATAGCCAGTTAGTCCTATTACAAGGCCACAACCAATCAAGTGTCCCATTCAGGGGCCATTAACCATGTAGGTGGTTGTGTCTTCCTGTTGGGCCGCACCCTACCTCTAGAGTCTTCTTCTTCCGCTCGAGTAGCAGTTTCATGTGATGGAACAAACCTAGCAATATAATGAACTGAAATAAAGGTGTTTTGTCTCTATCTTATATATGTAGTTCAGTTACCTCTATTCATACTATGCTAACGTTGACTGCATACTATTTTCCCATTAGGATTTCAGAGTAAATTACCTTTGGTATGTGGGTGGTGACGAAGGTGTTAAGTGACATATCACGTCAACTCATCATTCATGTATCAATTAAGGGATAAAGATGACTCAAAAAGCTTTAGTCCATGACCATGGGGTTAACCATTAATTGTTGGTGGATCAGGTGGTTGCCATTGATCACTAACTATGATTATGAGGGATGAAATAAAGGATGATGTATGTGATCATCTTTATTTGGAGATCCTCCCACGCATACACATATAAATAACGGTATTACATATATCATAATTATGTTCTACTCAAAGGCTAGAGGTAAATCCAACACTCCTCGAGAACGCTTTTAGCTCTATTGCAGCATATCACTTATCACGCGAATCTCTCTTTTTATATTCTCTACTGTTTAATATTGTTTTGCTCAAAATCATAAACATATTCAATATACTCCTGCTTGGAAACAAAGACAACTTGCAAATAATCTTTGGTATGTCCATAACGAGGGGGCATAAAGACCATTACCCATAGCTCTTCGTGGTTCAGTACTCTTACTTCGAAGAAAGGTACGTACAACATATTCACTTGTAGTCATCAGCACCTAGAGGCATGCAGTTCATCATGATGGCCCAAGAGAGGGAGCACCATTAGGAAGAGGGGAAACTTTCACTCATCCACCACCAGGGGAAGGAGGAAAAAGCAACATTGGATACTCTTTCCTAGGATTCGAAGGTGATGACAAATCAGTACTTATGTTTCAAAGGTGGCGGTTCGAGCTCTTTCGGCGCAAGCCAGCGGCACGGCAAGGAGGAGGGCCCCTCCGTAGTGCGCCTGAAGCACGACCAGGAGGCCAGCCAAATTTGGGGTGCTTCACTGGTAAGACAAATTTGGATACAAAATGTGACTTTTGCAATGAAAAGGGGAAAACTTTTATTTTTGCAATGAAAATGTTAATAAAAATAATAATTGAGTTGTCTCGAACCTGCGCAATAGATCGTTCTCTGTATATCTTACGCTCTGTATATACACCATTTTGATTCGATAGTTATAGTTGCTATATGTCCATTTGCCTAGCCAAACTTCTCAAAATACCTTTTTTCTCAAACCTTTCGACATAACTTGCCAAAAATTGTGTGAACTCACATATTCTTTTGTAGCCGTTAGATCTACATACAACCATCACCTCGAACATCTAATAAATGGAACACCTCCGTACTAACCCTAAACCATATCCCTCCCAACCTCAACGTCGCCGCACTCTTCACATGTCCATTTCCTCCACGGGCTTCTAGATCTAGGTTTCCAATCTTTCTCTTCCTGAGCGATCTTTGTGGTTCCACTCATCATCTTCTCCGGTAATCCTCGATGTTGCCTTCTAGAAATGGGTTGGCGTGATGTCTTCGGTGCACCCCATCAATGCGGAATGGAGATGGGGATATTTCCGTGAAGATGAGCTACACCGCTAGAAAGTACAAAAGGTAATTTCAGACAACTTACTATGCTAATCACATCTTATCCTCAAAGCTAACCTAATTGCAACGCAACCATGAGATGCATCATACCAGATGAGCTACACCCTGAGATCCTGGAGCTTCTCCCTCCGTGTCCCCAAAGGCTTGAACATGCCTCCGCCGACTGCAGGGCTTGGCGTCATATCATGAATGATGAAGGGTTTTTATGGCGGCACCGCTCGCACCATGGTACACCCCTCACCATGGGATTCTTCCAAAATTCTGAAGCAATTTCCAGCCCATCTGTGCATGTCGGTGGGTTCGCTAGCTTCTCATGTGAGCGGCTTAGCGACACGAAACACTCTTGGAAGATCATGGACTGCCGACATGGGTGTGTTCTCCTCTATGATGACGCCATTGGGCAATGTGATTTTTTCCTTTTGGGGCACCCTATGACTGGCTATTTTCATCCAAAGATCATCAGAGTACAAAGCTTATTCAGGATGGAATACTCCAAGAGGAACATCAATGATGCACTAACTTATGCAACCGGCCGTGACAATGACAACCATTACATGAATTGCAAACCCACTCGCCCGTTCCGCATAGCACTCATGCGTAGCGACTCCCAAGGCCATGTATCTGCCAACATCTTGTCCTCTTTGACTAGCCAGTGGGGAGGGGAGTCCATGCCGGTGCATCTCCCTCACGTGTGTGGCCACATCCGCGCGGAGTCTTGCACCATCATCGACAACATCATGTACCAACCACTCTATAACTACCCTGTGCTGGCATATGACATGAAAAAGAACATCCTCACCTCTGCGTTCGAGCGGCCAAGGGGTGGTAATGTCCGCCTTATGAAGGTGGATGGTGGTGCATGGCTCGGTCTTTCTCTTGTACAAGACCAGATTATATGCCTATGGGTGTAATACACCGATGTTGATGGTGGTTGGGTGTTGTGCAAAACAGTTAATCTTGACGAGGTCGTCACCGGCCTATTGACAGCGTCATTGCCTTGGACGGACTCTCGGTTTCCCGTGATGCCACCAATCAAGATCATTCGGGTTTCTGAGGAGGGTGACACGTTATTCCTATGGACCATGGTGGGTGTATTCATGATGTGCCCAAAATCTTTGGAGCTAACCAAAGTGCATGAGACATCCAAGGGCATGAAAATTGTGTACCCTTATGCTGCTTTCTATCTCCTGCCTGCCCCATAATGAGGCGCGCCTCAATGGCTAGGCCTCCCTGCCGTCCCATATGTTGCACGAGATCAGTATATAATAGGTTAGTTGTAAACATTTGGGCCGATGCTTACATGTTTTTGTCCAATAGGGAGTACCTGAATCCGAGTACAAACAACGGGCAGGGTCGGCTCTACATTTTGCGAGGCCCTAGGCAAAGTTAACAACATGGACGCATACGGAGACATCAATGCTACTTGCGGCTTTGTTCCGTTTATGATTGAATAAGCTGATGCTTTCGTTTTTGGTTTTCTTTTACTTTTATTCATAGGAAGTGTTTTATGTTTACGCATTATAACACCTATATATGTGGAGCGAGTAGGCTATAGGTGCGCCCGAGCCAGGGTCGAGTGGACGTGAGGCATAGTCTTGTACTCGCGTAGACCACCGACAGGAGTAGACTAGTTGAAAACGAAAGATAGACCAAGCCTCAATTGCTAAGACGCTAATAGTAAGTGCCAACATGCTTTTTTGGATTACCTATGCTGGGTTGTTGTTAATATTTTTACCCAATATGAATAATATGTACATAGGAAGATGAAATTATGGGCCCCCTTTAGGCGTGGGCCCTAGGCCGTTGCACAAGGTGGCCTAGGGTCAGAGCCGGCCCTGACAATGGGTTTCCTGTTATGGTGTCGAGCTCCTATTTTATTGTACTTCTGTAAACTACGGAAATGGGCATTACCGAGTTGAAAAAAGGTATAGGCCAAACTTTTGAAGGGAGATGATGTTTTTAATTCGATTGAGAAATAGTTAATTCTAAGTCACACTGAGCAAGTTCTACGCAACTTCTAGAATTTCATACAATTTAGATTCTTCTGGTTAAAGAATCAATTCTCGCGAACATCGAATTTCTGTGTCATCGAAGAAATAGGCACTCACCTTTGTTGAAATTGGACTTGTTTCATATGATAAATTCGTATTTTATTTCGGTAGAATAATGTGGTTTCAAAATCTGACCTAAGCAGAACTGATCAAGACCAGAAAACTGATTTGTTTCAAAAGCAGCGGGTGTAACTGCGGGAGGAGAAAACAGTAACAATCCGCAACATCTAAAGAAACAACATATAGTCTTAGAGGATGGAGGATAGACTGATAAATAATCTAGAGCACCGACATCCCTCATGATGAATGTCGACGACGATTTTCTGGACAATAACCACAACATCATATAGTCTTGATTTGCACAAGTGGACTTTTTACGCTTTATTAAAAGAATATTTAGTCACCATACATGGTCCTCAATTTACAACTGTACTCAAAAATCGCAGTGCAGAAGAAGGAAGAAATATAATCCGTGGGCTCAGTAAATTTGCTAGCCATTGAATGTTTTAGCTAACCTGATAGGTACAATCTACCTCACATAGTGTGGATCAGATCCATCTTTACAAGCGCTGAACTCTAATTATCTAGGCATTTGGTAGTATTTCTTTTGTCAAAGGGACTTAAGTAAGGTTCTTGCGATCTAAGGGAGAAATAACAAGAAATTGGAATATATATATGGGTGTGCCTTTACCTTAGTCGACAGGGATTATGTAAAGTATCAGTCGATGGTCCTCATTAATTTTTGGTATGTGCGTGCCATGTCAGGATAGATGGACATGTATACTAGGCCACACAAGCAACAATAGTATAAAAAGAATAACTTTGTATTGGTCCTCGTGAGAAAAACAAAAGGTTATAAATAATTGTTTTAGTAATGGACCGCTGTCCAATGATCCATCCCTGGTTCACTTTGATATCTGCTAGTCAAACTAACAACATATGCAATGTCGGATCTAGTACATAGAATGGCATACATGATAGGTCCTATGGTGAGGCATAGAGAGTCTTACTCATCCTATCTCTATCTTCCGCTGTAGCTAGACTTTGAGTTTTACTCAAGGTCGTTTTATTTAATGAGAGTTTGCATTAAATTTGGTGGAAATTTAATGGGAATTTGAGTGGGTTTTTGAGTGGAGGTAATTGAAAGGCATTTGAGTGAGTGGAGTGTCCACGCACATGAATGTGGAAGAGGTGGGGGCATCCCCATGGCTGGGCACCATGCCCCTTGGATGCCCCCTCTCCCCTATAAAAGGCCCCCCTCTCATACTCTCAAAGCACACCTCCTCGTGAAGGATCTCTCTCCCCCTCTAGAATTTATTCCCTATGGTCTCAGACTAGCGAGATACATGTTCCCGGTGGCTATTCGGCAAGAAAGCGTTGTGCTTCCGCTGCATCGCTGGAGCGAGGAGGCGTAGGTTGCTCGGTGTCTTGTACATGTGTGCGAGCACGGATGCGCTGCTGTTTTGCGGCGCTAGGACTTCCTCTCGATCTTGAGATCGGCAAGAGATCTTCTACATCAACCACGAGTTTAACTCGTTAAGCTTTGTCGGTCTTCAAGGGTATGTTCTCTATGGATATACATCTGCCCGTTGCTTGCATCTAGTAGATAGATCTTGGTACATAGTTGTTCCCATCGTAGAAAATATTTTGTTTTCTATGCTATGAACCCTACAGTGGTATCAGAGCCGGATCTATGCGTAGCTGCTTTGAACGGGTAGTACACATATGAGTATGTGGGCGATGATGATAATTTTATTGCTTCTTAGTTGTACTTTGGATATTGGTGGCATAGTGGGATGAAGCGGCCCAGACAAACTTTACATGTCCTCGCACATGAGACCTGTTCCACGCTTGACATGCAACTAGTTTTGCATAAGTGGCTAGCAGGTGTTTGTCTCTCCTACTATAGTCAATATCTAATTTGCGACGAGTTGTCAACAATTTGGTTATCCTCGTTGTGGTTCATGTTCGTAGGTATGAACGGTTCTATCTTGGAAATCCCTAAGCCACGTAAAACTTTCAATAGATAAATTAGAGGCGTCTAGTTTAGATTGTTGTTGGGCTAGTGTCATGATATGGTGATGTTGTAAGTAGAAGTATAAGTCGATACTATTACAACACACATAACGAGTAAGTTCCATAGACCTTGGACTTACACATAGAGATATGATAGTGATCATACCACGATGCACATGATGAAGATCAAGTGCAAGAACCATATCATTTCACATATTAACATCTGATGTTTGTTGCATCTTATATTGCTAGTTTAGCATTTTATTAGCATAATAAGATGATCCCTCATTTAGATATCAAGATAAAAATGTGTTCTTCCTTAAGTATGCACCGACAATGTTTTGTCACTTCAAGACATCATGTGATGATCGGGTGTACTTGAATCCACGAGCATATCTCGGGTGTAAGACAGTTACACACGCGAATACTTAGGTTCTTACTTGGCGAGCCTAGCATGTACATACATGGCCTCGGAACACGGACCAAAAGGTTAACCATGAGTCATATGGTAGATATGATGCCCATTTGATGCTCGCCTTTGAAGCTACACCGACTCACGTGATGATCGGACTTGGTGTAGTGTATTTAGTTCATGTAATCACCAAAAAGACACGAGGGATGTCGTCTTTGAGTGAGAGTTTATTTCTAATTTGGATTAGAAGAACTCAATTTATCATAAATTAAATCAAATAAATTGTGTTGAGTGTCAATCTAAAGTTTAAAGTCTTATTGCAAACTTTCAGCAAACTCTGTTTACTCCGTGAAATTTAATAATTGGTATTAAATCGAGAGTAACAATTCCAGTGTTAATATCTTAAGTATCATGTTTGCCTCCATGATTCTTGATTGTTTTAATATCAAGTTTATCTAGGAGCTGAAACAATTGTTTCAAAGACCATCATGTGTGAAAAATATAACGATATCTGAAACAATGTTTTGGTTGCAATATGATAGAGTATAATGTATGTTCTCATATTGGATGAGAATTTGCAAAGGTTGGAGATGCTAGACATCCAAATCATCCAAAAGGGTTTTGGAAACTAATGTTATACCCACGATTCTCCTTTATAAGCTACATTAGCTTGATCATGAAAGTCGTCGTGATAAGGGTGAATATAAGATGTATGTAAAGTGTTTACTACAATAAAAGATTACTAAAGAATGGATTTTAAAACAATGCCGATCATTTTGATGATGGTGATCTACTTCAAAGTGCAAGTCCAAAGGTATTATTATTTGAATATACACGCTTTGGACTATGTGTCATGTATATGACGCCACTGTTGATGTTGATAGTTCTTTTAAAAAAGGAAAAGGAAATGCTGAAAGAGAATCTATAAAATATATTTGGTAGAAAAGAAAAGGTTGGAAATATACAATTTAGGTATATGGATGATATACATGTTATGGTTGTATTCTTTGCTTGTTAAAAAATGTGGTTCTTGGGTATTGGATACCGAATTGGTTGGTATGAAATTTCATACGGAACGACGCAATTCATGAACCACAATGGCCTAAGTAACTAGCAAGAGAATATGTGATGATGTTCATCGAAAACAAACAAACCATTGTTTGTATTTCTCGTTGACATCAAAGCTTGACTTCAAGATTTGTTTTAATAATTGTTATTTAAATCAGGTATTATGAGAACAAAGGTTGTTCAAATAATTACCGTATTCCATATAAGATGGATGATTTACAAATCTAGTTGGAGAAATCACATCCATAAAACCTAATGCTAAGACGTCGCAAGACAAATGATTGGAAGATCACTTACGAAGTGACATCGTCGTTTAAATTATATTGGAAAGAAAACCTGAAGAATCTCCATATTCATGGATTTTTGGAGTCTTTTATTTGATCAAGTGACGCTTGTGAGACTTTCCTCGGGATAATTAAAACTTCGTTCAAAGGCCAAAGAAGAACGATCGACTAAATTATTGGAATTTATACATATCGATGTATGTAGTCCATTATATGTAGTCGTAAGCGATGGATTTCAACTTCATATGCTTTCTCCGGAAATTTGAGTGAATATTCACTTAATGAGAAAGAAGTATGAAATATTTGAAAACATTCAAAGACTTTCAAGATGAAGTGGAAAATCATTGTAACAAGAAAATAAATGGTTTATGATTTTATCATAAGGGATTTATTTGAGTTACAAGTGTAACAAGAAAAATAAATGAATTATGATTTATCATAAAGGGATTTATTTGAGTTACAAGCTTAGCAAAAACACCTAGATTTGCATCTCCCGAAACACCATAGGAATATGGAGTGTTTGAGATTTGTAATGAAACCTTGTGTGACATGGTTGGATCAAAGGTGTTATTTATAAAACTGTCATTATGTTTTAAAAGACTAAAGCTTTAGAGACTACCGCTTTTACACTGAAAAGAGCTCCATCTTGATCCGTTGAAATGACACCATATGAGTTATGGTTTGGGGTAAAACCCAAGTTGTCCTTTCTTAAATTTTGGTATGCTAAACATAAGCAAGATGTTTACAACCAAAGTCAGATGAGCATGTCTTTGTAGGTTATTTTGAATAATCACTGGATATTCCTCCATAACACCGAGGACAAAAGGGTTTGCCGCTTGAAATGTGAAGTTTCTTGAAAAAGGAATTTTTCACAAAGGTTAAGTGGGAGGACAATAGAACTTTGATAAGGTTAACAAACATTAGCTAAATGTGCTGAGTTGCGCAGCGCCAGAAATCGTTCCAGAGGCTGACATAATGCTCATAGCTTATGTGCCTCAAAGGTTGTGGTCACAGAGATCTAAGTTCCTATTGAACCAAGTAGGTCAGATAAACAATCAAATGCTAAGATTTGAGAGTAAATTATTGTTGTTTGACAATGATGAACCGGCTACATGCAAATAAGCGATGATGGGCCCTGACTCTGTCAAATGGCTTGAAGCCATAAAATCCGTGATAGTTCCATACATGAGAAATCAAGTTTTAAACTTGGAAGACCCTCCGGAAAGGTGTAAAAACCTATCGGTCATATTTGGATCTATAAAGAAACAGACATGGATGTTTCCATCTATGAAATAGTTGACATGTCCTTAAATTTTTTACGACAATGTTCAAGGAGTTGACTATGACAACATTTGATCTTTCATAGTGATATTTAGTCTGAACGGATTAAAGTAGCAACCACTACATATAATTTTGTATATGGTAGATGAATAAAAAAACAAAGTTCTTCTAATAGAACGGTTACCTAGGACTTGTACATGACACGGTCCAAAGGGTTTTGTTAATTTCAAAGGATGCTAAAAGGGCATGCAAACTTCAATGGTTGAAGTAAGCATCATGGAGTTGGAATCTTCACCATGATAAAAAAGGAGTTTTCATCAGGAGACAATGAAGATGCTTGCATTTGCAAGAAATTAAGTGGGAGCGCTAAGACATATTTCTAATACATTATGTGGAGGACATCTTGTTGATTGGAAATGATGTATCTTTTATTGACAAAGGTTAAGAATTTCATTTCGATGAAAGACTTAGGCAAAACCCAAATATTTAGCATGAATTTCTATAGTGGATAGACTGTGACACTAATATGGTTGTGCCAAACGTACATATATGAGATATTGAAGGAGTTCAATATAGAAACGACAAGAAATGGTTCTTGTTGCATGGAAAGGAATTGAATCAAGATTCAAGTGTATCGACACTTGATAAGTGAAACAAGATTCAAGTGCTTTGACACTTGATGAGTGAAATCATAAGGATGTTGTGATCAATCATACCATGATATGTACACATCCAGATATGTCCTATGCTCTAAGTATTATGAGCATATACCAGAATGAATCATAAAATGATCATTGGACAATAGTGAGGATATTCTTATGATCTTTTGGAAGAACTAAGAATATATTTGTGTAGAGGTGACAAACAATTACAAATAGTTCATTGTAAAGTGTTACATTGATACTAGTTTTGTCACTAGATACAAATTAAGTTTATCTCAATTTAAACTATGGGTGGCACAATGAAATGGAAAAGAAAGTTTCCATGATGGATTTGGATGAATTCCAAAGTTAAGACATTGTGACGGATACTACAATAAAAGGCTAAGTATATGACTGCTATAGTAGCAGCAAAGGAGGGAATTTGTGTCAAGTAGTTTGTTATCAAACTAAGGTGTGGTTCGCAACGGGCTAACACTAAAAATATATTGTACGATAATACTATCGACATGGTTTAACCCCAAGGAACTAAAGGTCTCACCAAAAGACTAAATTTATACAATGCCATCTCATTGGAGAATGAGTGATGCGTGGAGACGCAAAGACATGTAAATACACATGAACCTGAAGCGTCGGATCCGTAGATTATGTTCACTACTTGCAATTGCATATATGGAACACCAGAAAGCCATAGGTGTCCAATACGCAAAGTTTCTAAGCTAGATTATTGTCTCTAGTGCAAGTGGGAGACTGAAGGGAATATGCCCGAGAGGCAATAATAAAGTGGTTATTATCGTATTCCTTATTTATGATAAATGTTTATTCTACATGCTATAATTGTATTAATACGGAAACGTTAATACATGTGTGTTTAATAAACAAAAAGGAAGTTCCTAGTTATGCCTCTCTCATAAACTAGCTCATTGATGAACAAGATGATCAAGGTTTCCTGATCATGGACATTGGATGTTGTTAATAACGAGGTCACAACATTAGTGTAATGGTGTGATGAACATTCATCTGAAGTATAGCATTACGACCAAAGTCATTGAGTTTATATTTCTATAACAACTTACGAAGTGATCCAAATCCTTAGACCATGAGATCGTGCCAATCACTAACACCGGAAGAGTTTCTTGATAACATCAAACGTCACACCGTAACTAGGTGATTATAAAGATGGATTCGGAACTAATAAAGTGTTATGTTGAGGCCCATGGAACGATAGTGGACTTTTTCATCCTGATGACGGATAGATATGCTCTGGGCCCTCTCGGTGATATCACATTGATTAGCTTGCAAGCAAGTGATTTGATCACTAGAATGTTATATTACGGGAACGAGAAAAGAGTGCATGTCAGTAACGAGATCAAACTAGGTATGGAGATACCGATGATCGAATCTCGGACATGTAATATATCGCGAAACAAAGGGATTAAGATACTAGCGTAAAAGGTTCCGACGATCACAAGAAAGTCATCCTTGAATGTGTGGGAGTCAGTATGGGTCTCCAGATCCCGCTTCTGATTATTGATCCGAGAGGGGTCTCGATCATGTACGCATTATTCATGAAACGTAGGGTGGCACACTTAATAGACACCGACATCCAATTGGAGCAAAAGTTTCATGTCGGAAAGAATAACAAGCGCGGGAATTTATTTCACTAGATACTGTAACAGGTTTTCGGGTGAAATTGCAGAAAGTGTTTCTGCATGTGAAATGAAATACTAGCAAGGGGTTATATGTGAATGTTTGTCATTAAAGTAATTGACAAAATTCTGAATAAATAAAAGGAGTTTTATTTAATGAGAGTTTGCATTGAATTTGGTGGAAATTTAATGGGAATTTGAGTGGGTTTTTGAGTGGAGGGAATTGAAAGGCATTTGAGTGAGTTGAGTGTCCACCCCACATGAATGTGGAAGAGGTGGGGGCAGCCCCATGTTCTAGGCACCATGCCCCTTGGGTGCCCCCCTCTCCCCTATAAAAGCCCCGCTCTCATCCTCTCAAAGCACACCTCCTCGTGAAGGATCTCTCTCCCCCTCTAGAATTTATTCTCCATGGTCTCGGACTAGCGAGATACATGTTCCCGGTGGCTATTTGGCAAGAAAGAGTTGTGCTTCCGCTTCATCGCTGGAGCGAAGAGGCGGAGGTTGCTCGGTGTCTTGTATATGTGTGCGAGCACGGATGCACTGCTGTTTTGCGGCGCTAGGACTTCCTCTCGATCTTGAGATCGGCAAGAGATCGTCTACATCAACCACGAGTTTAACTCGTTAAGCTTTGTCGGTCTTCAAGGGTATGTTCTCTACGGATATACATCCGCCTGTTGCTTGTATCTAGTAGATAGATCTTGGTACATAGTTGTTCCCATCATAGGAATTTTTTTGTTTTCTATGCTATGAACCCTACAATCTTATCTGCAAGTTGTGTACACATATCATTGTCCGGATCCAAAGGCCCCAAAGTGACAATAATTGGGACAACCGAAGGGGATGACTGTTGTGTGAGGATCACATGTGTTCACGGAGTATTAATGCTTTGTTCCGGTGCTCTATTAAAAGGAGCACCTTAATTGCCAGTAGTTCCCTAGAGGCCCCGCTGCCACGGGCTGGCTGGACAGAAGATGTTGTGCAAGTTCTCATTGCGAGCACGTATGACTATATTTGGAGCACATGCCCATGATTGTTGAGTACTTGGATGCTTGTTATTATTTATCTGCAATGCCCTAGATATTGAATTTACATGTTTAGACTCGTCCATGCACTGCCCGTCCATCCATCCCTATTCCTATCGCACTTGAATCCTACTGTTGTCGTTACCGTTACTATTGCTCATGTTTCACTGTTGATGTTGTTGTTGCTTTGCTGTTGCTACTACAAACTATTGCTACTGATAAACTTCCGTGAGCAAGAACTATTTTTAGGTGCAGCTGAACTGACAACTCAGTTGTTAAGGCTTGCAACTATTCTTTGGCTCCCCTTGTGTCGAATCAATAAATTGGGTAATACTACCCCCGAAGACTGTTGCGATCCCCTATACTTGTGGGTTATCATGGGCGCGACCTAGGGTGGGCCTGCGCCCGCCTAGGATGTGGCCACCCTTGTGTCCTCCTCCGTCTCGTCTTCGATTTTCCGTATCGTTCGGGAAAAAATATGAACTTTGGCTTTTGTCCCGTCCACCAATTCCGAGAATATTAATTTTTTAGCTTTCTGAAACCAAAACAGCAGAAAACAGGCAACTGGCACTGTGGCATCTTGTCAATAGGTTAGTTCTATAAAGTGTATAAAAATACCTCAAAGTGTAGACAAAACATAAGACAAATGATATAAAACAAGCATGGAGCATCAAAAAATATAGATATGTTTGTGACGTATCGGTGTACTTTGCAAATCTGTATGTCACTATCTTGGACATGCTCTCAAATAGCATGAAGACACATCTTGATATGCTTCAGCTTCTTGTGTGACCTTGATTCCTGCGCATTGGCTATGGAACCCATGTTATCACAGTAGATAGCCATTGGGTACAGCGCACTAGGAACCACACCGAGCTCCGTAATGAACTCCTTCATCCATATCGCCTCTTGGGAAGCCTCCGAAGCAGCTATGTATTTCGATTCAGTTGAAGATCTCGCCACAACGCTTTGATTTGCACTCCTCTAGCTCACTGTTGCACAATTCAAGGTAAATACGTATCCAGATTGAGATTTAGAATCATCCGGATCGGTGTTCCAACTAGCATCGGTGTAACCATTAACAACAAGCTGTTCATCACCTCCATAAGAAAGAACCATATCCTTAGTTCTTCTCAAGTACTTAAGGATGTTTTTGACCGCTGTCCAATGATCCACCCCTGGATCACTTTGATATCTGCTAGTCAAACTAACAACATATGCAATGTCGGGTCTAGTACATAGAATGGCATACATGGTAGGTCATATGGCTGAGGCATAGGGAGTCTTACTCATCCTCTCTCTATCTTCTGTCGTAGCTGGACTTTGAGTTTTACTCAAGGTCGTATTGGGCAACATGGGCACGAACCCTTTCTTGCTATCTTCCATTCCAAACCTCTTTAGAACTTCGTCCAAATATGTACTTTTGTGAAAGCGATATTAAACGTCTTGATCTATCTCTATAAATCTTGATGCCTAATAGGTAAGCAGCTTCGCCAAGATATTTCATTGAAAAACTATTATTCAAATAATCCTTGACACTTTTAAGAAGGTCTATATCATTTCCAATCAACAATATGTCATCCACATATAGTACTACGAAGGCTAAAGAGCTCCCACTCACTTTCTTGTAAATACAAGCTTCTCCATAAGTTTGTATAAAACCAAAACTTTTGATCACCTTATAAAAACGTTGATTCCAGCTTCGGGATGCTTGCTTCAATCCATAAATGGATCGTTGAAGCTTGTACACCTTGTTAGCATACTTAGGATCGACAAAACCTTTGGGTTGTACCATATACAACTCTTCATCAATGTCTCCATTGAGGAACACCATTTTAACATCCATCTTCCATATCTCATAATCATAATATGAAGCGATTGCTAACAAAATGCTCACAGACTTTAGCTTCGCTATCGGTGAGAAAGTCTCATCGTAGTCAACACCTTGAATTTTTCGGAACCCTTTCGCGACAAGTCGAGCTTTATAGACGGTTATGTTACCATCAACATCTGTTTTCTTTTTGAAAATCCATTTGTTCTTGACAGCCTTCCGGCCATCCAGTAAGTCCACCAAAGTCCATACTTGGTTTTCGTACATGGATCCAATCTCGGATTTCATGGCTTCCTCCTCGCCTGCCACGCCCGCGCATTAAATTATCATCGCAAGCCTGCATCTGGACGTCTCCTCTACCACCATCGGACCGCTAGAAAATACTTTCTTTGTTGCCACCACCCCATCGCTTCATCCCCCCCCCCCTCGTCGCCATCATGTTGCCTCCTCCCTCTTCTCGTCAGCTTCACTCCCGAGCCCAACCCCCGAGCGCATGGAGAGGTACCCTAGAGACGGCGCCGCCATAAACGGTTTCGGGCGGCGCACGTTGAACGTCCACAATGTGCACATTCTATGCTCCACGAGGTACCCAGTGCTACCGAACATGTGTTGCCCCAAGCACTAGTCGCTGATCACCTACGTCCTGGCGTCCTACCTGTGCCGATCAGACAGGTGCACATGGCGGCCCTCTACGAGCACTACTAGGGTGTCCTCATGCAGGAGGAGAGAAACGATCTCGCGTGGGTCCCAACAACCACCACGCGTGGGATGTGTTCTTCAAGCAGCAGTGGCAGGACCGCATCAAATGCCTACGATAGCGACCACTTGCCACTGGAGAACTACAATGGTGAAGGCAGACGCTGGTGGTTGAGCGCCCCATGTAGGACGCTTGCCAGGGTGCGAGTGTGCCAGGCCACATCGCTGACGGCAACAACCCGCCCCTGACGATGCCACCACCGCAGCCGCAGCCAGTCCAGTGACGGGACCCACACCATGAGACGTCATGTTCCTAGACAACATCTTCTTGTTGAGGTATTTATTGTCGTCGGTGCGCTACTCCCCCTAATCCATGTCGTCACCCCGCTTCTCAGCACGACTCGCCCTGGTGAAGGACAATTACAAGGAGAACCCACCGCCTCTCCACAGGTGCTCCAGTGGCGTTTTCATCAGGACCGTCATGCGCTACGCGAGCCTTGCCCTTCTCGTGGCCGTTTCCGCCTCGCCAGACCCTAACGTCGGGTGAAGAAGTAGACGTTGTCGCCAGTGTACAAGGCCACCGTCCGCCATCTCAAGATCGAGGAGGACCCGGAGGAGTCTCTAGGCCAGCGCTTGGCAACATTTGTCTCCTTCGATTCCGTGATGCTGGCAATGGACAAGTTCGCAGAGGATTGGTCTGCGGCGGAGTACCAGTGCGAGCAGGCCAAGCGTGTGCGCCACCTTGGCCTCTTCATTAACCTGGAGGGCGACGCCAACAAGGTCGGCCCGTTGTACTGGCGAAGTGATGCCGGGAAGGCCTACAGCAACCGCCCGGTGTCGAAGCAGGAGCCGCCCAACGACTCCGACGGTGATGATGACTACGCCGCGCCATGTACCAATGCCTCTGTCTCAGCCACCGTGGCTGCCAGTAGATCACGCCCCACCAGTTTCGTATGTTTGTTTTTTGTATTTTGTAAAATATGTTTGAACTGTCATTAAACTCACCGTTTGTGTTTAACTTTATCAAATTTCATGTATTTTAAATGCCTTGAAAAAAATTATGGGGGAGACGGCTAGGAGCCAGCGGCCCCTCCCCCAATTACACCGTCGCTCACCACATACAGCCAAAAAAAACAGCTGTGTAGGATGCCGTATGTCGGGCACGAGTGGACTTGCTCTTAAAGAGTGGATAAAGGCAGTCAGTGGAGTTGTGGTGGATTGGGGGCCCAAAGTGCAAAAGTGTTACTAGTTTTAGTTGGACTGCGAGTTGACTGGAAACAAATTGAGGAGGTCTTTTGCAAAAGAGCCACGGCGTAAGAAAACTAGGGCAGTGGATCATGTCTTGTAACACCCTCAGAATTGGCCCTATGCAAGTTTCAGCGCTTCCCGCCAAACCCGCATAGAAACGATTCAAAGGTGCCCACTAGGCACTTGCGTGCGGGTGGAAAACGAAGTAATATCATTACCCAATAGTCCTCGATGGAACCCACAAAAACATATATATACAACAGCGACTCAAAGAGTCAAGAATACAGATATACAATACAAAGATCCAAATCACCTGGAAAACGATACAGCGTCCGAGTACGGACAAGATGCAAATTGAGCTAAGAGCCCTGAAGAATAACCAAAGGCGTCCATAACCCTGCCCAGGCCAAGCCGGAAGGGTAACCCTGCTAACGACGTCGATCTCAAAACCTGCTTAAACAAAAAGGGGTGCCGACAAAGGGCAAGGAAAAAGAGAGAGCGGTCAGTACTGAGGCCAGTACACGGCGAGGCTAAAATTCGGCGGTCCTCGCCTACATAGGTATGGTAGACTGAAGCGGCAGCGGCAGCATGCACTAAACAACCTATAGAGTCTCGATACAACTGTCGGCTATCAGAGAGGGATAAGAAAGACCTATTCGAAACCAACCTAATACTATCACCAAGCATACCCATCCTGGTATTTCCCCCTCGAGACCAAACGAGGAAGTCAACCGAGGAACTCACACAGTTGGCAGTTTTATTTATTCAGTTATCGTTGCAGCAATTACTAGTCAGGTATAGATAGCATCCTGATAGAATAAGCAGTGGACACTTTTAGTTAACCATTCCGTTGTAGTTGCAACACTTACTAGTCAGATACAATTAGCATGAGATATCCCAAGCCCAGCAGTTGTTGGTACTTTTATTTAGCCATTCCGTTGTAGTGGAGCTGATTACTAGTCATATCGGATACAAGTCAAATTATAACAGTAAACTTTAGTTATAGTTGTCTATGATCGAGAACTGTGCTCCAAGTCGTCCATAACCGCGGACACGGCTTTTCGAAAAGATTTAACCCTGCAGGGGTGCACCAAAGTATCCACACGCACTTCGACCCTTTTTGCCAGATCAGTTAACATACACCCATCGGTATGTCGGCGGGGCCTAAGTCATGACGTTTCCCAGACCCAAAGCAAGTACATGGGGGCCACCACACTAAGCTACCCGCAACAAAGTCGGCCGGTCTCCGAGACGGACTCAGGGTTTGTGTAGACGGCTGTAAACGACTGGGAACCCGAAAAGATGACTGGGCTTGTCGATACAGCGAAAACGTGTCACGGACCTAAACAGTACAGGTGCAGTACCTCGCACAATTTAAATTAAGCAGTAAAGCATGGCATAAGTACAGGATAGTAATAAAGCCCCAAACTAATTGTGGCCCCCGGTACAATACTTTGAAATCAGGTACTAATCGATGGGGGTGCCCATACACCCCACATGTGGTTAGCGCGCTCGATCTCGGAACAGGTGTCAAGAACTCGGGGTCCTACGGGACACAAGTGGCCAGTTAACAACCAAATAACATCTATTGCCCACCTGTGCCTCTGCATTTACCTACTTCAATTTTAGTTATTAAACAATAATTAAAGCCATGATCATCTCCAACATTAAACATGCGGCAATACTCCAACAACTGTGGTACTTGACGACACGCAACAGCACTTGAGCAAGCGACTACGACGCGCAAGTCCAACTATCTACCAAACAACAGGTAATAGGATGTGTCCAAGGCAATATAAGGCTGCAAGGGATGTTCCGGGTACGAAAACTAGAGCATCGCAACAAAGATAGCAATAGATCAACAGGAGGGAATAAATACTATAAAAGTAAGATAGGTAGAAAGGGGGAGGTGCTCGCCTGAAAACATTGCCGAAGGTTCATCCGAAGATCGGGTCGACACTCGCATCAACTCATCGGCCTAATCCGCGAAGAAGCAAAACACTAGAAGAAACACCGGATGCACTATTTAATACTACGGCAAAAGATCGGGCATGATGCATGGCATGGCAAAGATGTGATGCAACTAGTCAATATTAAGCGGAACCGGGGTTCCGACAATTAATTAAACGGTTCATGTTATTTAGATACCCTGTAATTTAAATGTTGGATTAGCAAGACAAAACATGGCTTCGGTTCGCTATGCCAATTTAAATGGAGTCCGGAATAAGACAAAGATATCCCGCATATAGACTCCATATTTAATTATGAGATGAATTGGCATAATGCCCCCAAACCACAGACAAGTATGCATGCATGATCAATTTAATATGCATCAGTTGATAATGTCATATTATAAAATAATGGGGTCTCGGATAGGGAATCACATAGGGTTCGGCGAACTTGGGCTCCGAGGGGTTCGGGGTTGGTCTCAGGGTCCGGATCTGGGGTTCGGTCTCGGCGGGATCGGTCTCGGACAACGGAAGTCGATCTTGTCGCATCCGAGAAGAAGAACTTGGTTGGCGTCGGGGGCACATCGGATCCGCCCTGGTCGGTGCCGATCTTGTCTTCACGAAGGTCTTGTCGGGTCGTCGATCTTGTCGTTTCACGGCGGAGATCTTGGTGTCCCGGGTCTCGGCGTCTTCGGATCCGAGAGGAAGAACTTGACGTGCCGGGATGAAGAACTTGACGTCCTTCGGTTCCATGTCGACGGTCTTGGTGTCCTAGATGGAGAGCTCGGTGTATCCGTGTTGGCGGCCTTGGCGGTTATCGGGTTCGGTCTTCGAATCCGTGTAGATGGTCATGGCGTTCGGGAGTCGATCTTGGGGGTTTGGGGTGGTTTGGTTTGGCTCGCCGGGATCGGTCTTCGGACTCCGGAATCAGGGTCTTCGGTTTCCATGGATCGGGTTCTTCGGATGTCCATGAAGGAGTTCTTGTGGATCCATGATGGTGACCTTCGGGTTCCACCTCTTACGTCGGTACCGGTATGGGGGGGTCTCCGCATCGAAGATCTTGGCGACCTTGTTGTACCCGAGCCGCAACAATATCAACACAATGCACCTCCCCGTTACATAAACCATCACCACACATCCAACATCAGTAGCACATGGGGCACGCACAGGGAAGGCAACAGGTGGTCACAACAAGGGGGTACCCACATCTAGAGGCAGCGAGCACGGGCAGCACGACGCTGCCTAGAGTTGAGCGAGGTGGCCACCGTGGGTGGCGTCCCTATAGCAGGAAAAACGAGCGGTGGCTGTCGTCAGAACTGCAACCAGGGGAGGCGCGCTCGAGGTAGCTAGGGGCACGAGCGACGTCCTGAGAAGGCGCCGGAGCACGTGGGAGAGGAGAGACAGCAGCAGGGTCACGGGCCAGAGGCCGGGCCAGAGGAAGGTGGGGCCAGGCTCGACGCTGAGGTGTGGAAGGGCGGCGGCGACGTGCACAGGATGGTGGCGGGGAAGCCGCGCAGAGGACGGGGACGGAGGAGCTCGGGGCCGACGGAGTGCACGGCGGTGCCCGAGGACGAGCGGAGCAGAGGCAGCAGGGAGGCGGGCTCGCCGGCGCGGAGGGCGAGATCGGGAGGAGAAGGGGAAGTCCGGAGGACGGAGGCGAGACCGACCGGCGCGAGGCGGCGGGGCAGATCTCGGCGAGGCCGGCGAGGAAGGTGAGGCCGAGGCGAGGACGACCACGGCCGAGGAGATGCGACGCCGGAGGGGAAGACGCGGCAGCGTCGAGGTTGACCGCGGGGCCGGTGAGGCGGGGCATCGGGCCAGGGCGGCGGAGCCCGGTGGCGGGACGGGCGCGGCCTCGGTGACGCGGGCGAGAGGCGGCGACGCGGCCAGAGGAGAGGAGAGGCAGGGCGTCGGCAGGGTCCTGCGGCCAGCGGCGCTCGGGAGGCACGCAGGCGGGACGCTGGCGGCGGCGGATTGGGCCAGAGAGGGAGGCGCTCGCGAGAGCGTGCGGGGTCGGGGGGGGGGGGGGGGGGTTGGTGGCATCCTCGAGAGAGAGGAGAAGTAGGGATGGTGGGGCCACGAGGAGAGGCGACCAGGTCGCGGGGCGCGGTTGGGGCCAGGGATCTGTCGGCCAGGGAGGTGGGTGGTCTGGTTCGCATGTGTGGCGTGTGTGGCGTGTGTGCGGTGGCGGGGTGGGGCCCAGGGTGACGTGGCGCGCCGGCTGAGTGGGGTGTGTGTGGTGTGTTGGGTGAGGTGAGGTGGAGGGAAAAAAGGTGGGGCTGGTGAGGTGTCGCCGTGGGATTGGAGGGGGTGAGGTGGCTGAAGGGTGTGACACCCCGGTTCTGATAAGACCGTGGCCTCTATGTGACATGCCAATCCCTGGATCGGTTGATTGGCCCACAATAGAGTAATATAGATAATCATAGCAAATAACCGTGTATCATGATCTACAAAGATCCAGAGTACCATTATTACAATATAAAAGCTTAGCATAAAGCTAGCTCAAATTGTTCAGGTAGCAACAAAAACATATAAATCCTCCAATCTTCAAATTGCCCACAAGTGAACAAGTGCCGAGTGGAGTACCGTGGCCTATAACGATCAATCAGAATCGGAATAACCTGTAGCATAAAACGCAACAGCCCCGAAGGGTCAATACATGGAATGTATGGCAAGTAGAGCTAGTAATGGAAACAATAGTACTAACATCTACATGCATATTTGGCAAGTGGAGCTGTGTCTGGCTTGCATTTGCAAATAACTTTGTCCTACTTTCATAAACAGTTTTGAATTTTCTTTGAAAAGATCCCAATTAAGTTAACCCAACAATATTAAAACAATTATGAAATTAGAATGAGCGAGAAACATGTCATGGAGTCAATATCTAGCAACTCAAATGTCCATAACCGGGGACACGGCTAATCGATTAGATTGAACACTCTGCAGAGGTTAGTACACTTTACCCATGTGACTTGGCCAGCCCAGCTCGTACCATCACTCTCATTTTGGGTGATGATAGGGAGAAGACCAAGAAGAGACTGTTCGGGAAGTAGCTCCTCAATCCCGACGCGCACCGGTCCAACCTACCAAAATTCTACATCTCTGGATACGCGGGTTCGAGTTACCACAACCTACTAAGCTCAACCAACCGCCCATTTTATTATTGGCACATGGTTGTACACGTAAGTTACACAATAAAGAAGCCAATCATCCTCTCTTGATACCTGGGTGCCTTTCCGCAATGAAACCACCAAAATTTATCAATACCATCACACCCAGGGAATTCATTGATTAAGTTGTTTTAGTTTTCACAAACCAATACTTTGAGAAAACAAGTATCAATGATGTAACCCAGCCCTCGTTCATCAAGCATGGCTAAGCACATCTACCAACGGTGGTTCATCTACAAAGAGGGTCCTACCACTTAATAGGACATAGCATAGCGATAGTATCATCCTACACATGCATCTACAAAATACACGACAATGCATTAAAAATAGTAGGACGATATCATGAACAAAGTAGCATCTACTTGCCTTGGTTGTAGCGGTCGGAGGAACAATCCACACACGAGCAAGGGTTGCACTCCACACAATCTACACGACACAATTGCATTCATAAACAAACAATTCACAAACATATGCAACAAAGATGATGCATGAATGCAAGAACGGCAAGTGAATTGGTGCTACAGCTGCACCACATAATACTAATACATATTACTACCGAATACATGCATGGAAAATAGATTTGGCGCAAGGGAAACTATTAACCAAAAGTAGTGATCACTACTAGAGCTAGAACTTAAATAATTCACTACCGGTAGTAAACAGTTCGTAAAATCCTGGAAAAATTCTACCTCATAGGCATCGCTGATAAGAAACAGTACCAATTGGAATTACTCAAAAAGGAGTTATAAAACATCCCGAGTAATTAAAACACTGCAGAAAGCCATTAGACAAATACTGCAGAAGTTTTTACTGTAAGCCTATCTTTTTATTTCACGATGAGATTCCTCTCATTCATACGAGTTCAGGGACATATCACACGCGATTTTTGGAGCTACGAAACTTTTACTACGAATTTATTACTCCGAAAAGGCCATTAACTCATTTGATTAAACTGTACTAAACATGACGGTAAAAGTCTGAACCAAAGGTACAGAGAGATTCTACACGACTCAATGAACTCGTGCATATTTTATTTGCAATTTTTGGCCAAGCGGTCTAATTTCTACGCAATTTACAAGATTCTACCGAAATCTGCCAACTAATAGGATTAACGAAATTGACCCAGTCAACTGTGTCTGATGACTGGGCGCTGACTGGGCATCTGACTAGTCAACGTCTGGAGTGCTGACCAGTCAACGAACGATCTAAGCCGCTGATCTGAGATCTGACGGTGGCTGCTGTCTTACCGGAAACGGGTCGCGAAACGAACCCCGGACGATGCGGCGAGCTCCGGACGGCGACGACGATCGGTTCCGGCGTCGAGACTTTTCCTGCACGGGTACGTACACACGTCAACTACGGTTCCGGAATAATAAACGCGTGCGCGAGGCGACGCGCGTACGTGCGTGTATGCGGGCATGAAATAACACGCGCGCGTACTTGCAACAACGCACGCTTGCGTACATGCGATGACGCGCGTACGCGTGCGCGTACGTGGCGGCGGTGCAGCGCGCTGCGGCGGCGACGAGGCGCTGCGGGCGCGCGGCTTGGCGGCAGTGCTGCGGCAGCGGGAGGCGGCGGCGATGTCGGCCGCGGCGGCGGCGCGGAGCGCGGATGGCGGCGGCGCGGCGCAGATGGGATCGGAGGGCGGCGGCGGATGGCGGCGCGGACGGCGGGAACGGAGAGAGGACGGCGAGACGAACCCGGTGGTGGTGGCGGCGACGGCCGGCGGCGGCGGGGTGGCCGGCGGCGGCGAGGAGCTCGGGAGGCGGCGGCGATGGCGCGTCTCGGGAGGCGCGCCAGGGAGGAGGTCGCGCGGGGGGAGTTGTGGCGGCGGGGTCGGGCACGATTTATGAGGCGGCGGTGGCCCCTCTTCAAATAGTCCTACGCGCGGAAAACTGAAACAGAAACGGTCTGCGGTTGGACTCCGATTCGGTAACCGGTCCGAACTTTCGGACCGTTTTCCGGCGGTTTACTAAAACGTCCGAGTCTTTTGCATACGAACTCCGATTGGAGCGATTCTCGCTCCTACGGGTTCGTATCGTCGAGGGGAACAACCTTCAGTCAAAGTTTGAGCGAAAACTCGAACCTACAGGGGTGGTTGTTGCAAGTCTCCCTAAAGCCTCCCGCAGGAAACTCGTAGCGAAACAAAACAGAGTTTTGAAGGTGGCGTTCCGCCGAACCTTTCTACTCGACGGTTTTGCATGGAAAGATATGATGCAATGCTATGAATGATATGCAAGACCAAATCTAAAATTTGGGATGTGACAAAGGGTGGGTAGAATAGGACTGGGTAGTGTTAGGATTAGATATTTTTGACTAGGGTTTTCTTTTGGGCCGGGTAGTAGGGGGTCTGACCGGTTGGGCTTTTGGGCCGGCCGGCTGGACTGCCTCCCCAAAATAATAGTTTTTGTTATTTCTTTTATTTAAAAATAAATTTTGTAATTAGTTTTAGATAAATAAAAGATTCGGCTGGACCGACGGTTTGGTTTGAACAAAGGGGAAGGATATTAATATAGAAAACAAAGTAGGTCTTTTAGCAAAATAGTTTTAATCAATTAGATGCATGCTGATGTCATGATGATGCACAAGTATTTTTAACACGCGATTTTCTAGTAGTGGTTTTAGCGGGATGCCACAATTCGACACCACTAACAATGGATCTCGCCCTCGAGATCCGCCTCATGGTACCGGAAGGAAGGTCGGCGATCTGCGTCTTCTCGCTTCGTGTAGATCCTCGCGACACCACTAACAAGAGGTCGTTGTCCGTGATCGTCGAGAGAACACTCCGGGAACAAAAGGTCGAAGGTAGAGGTATCAACAAATAAAGCCACCTCTAACTTCGATAGAAAGAGAGAACCGATGCATTCTCATCCACTTCAATGTACACAAGCGAATAGAGTGAGTAGTCGGCATGGGGGCCAATCCATCACGCACCCAAACTATTACTCCGCACAATCAGTAGAAAAGCGTGCAACCATTC
The DNA here is from genome assembly GCA_916181665.1 of Avena sativa. Classification (NCBI taxonomy): domain Eukaryota; kingdom Viridiplantae; phylum Streptophyta; class Magnoliopsida; order Poales; family Poaceae; genus Avena; species Avena sativa. Next base: position 297,461,260 of record OV702282.1, read on the forward strand.
TCGGAATCAGACTGAAGATCTCGACAATCGAGGTTCAGAAACAAAGGAGTGATGCAGACTCTGCATCGGATCTGGCGTAGATGATGTCGTCGCGTCGGAAAACACCGGAAGGCACGAGAAGGAACAAAGAGAAGTCCACCAGACGAAGGATTCCTCGGATAGCATGAAGACCAGATGTAGCAACACCGTTACCAAAGGAGGAAGCGAAACCCTGAAGGTACGATGGAACTCAACCACGAGAAATCCTGGACTCGAAGAGAGAGAAGAGAGCGGATTCAAAACACGCAGAGGTGAGAGGAGAGCAGCAGAGGGGTAAGGAGTAAAATCAGACCTAATCAGAACTATCCAACCGATTTTCCAAAAATAGTTTTGACACTCTACTTCGGCCGTTAGCTAGGTTATCCTATAGGCTGGACTTGTGGGGTATCGCAACTGCTGAGCTCTGATACCACTCTGTAACACCCTCAGAATCGGCCCTATGCAAGTTTCAGCGCTTCCCGCCAAACCCGCATAGAAACGATTCAAAGGTGCCCACCAGGCACTTGCGTGCGGGTGGAAAACGAAGTAATATCATTACCCAATAGTCCTCGATGGAACCCACAAAAACATATATATACAACAGCGACTCAAAGAGTCAAGAATACAGATATACAATACAAAGATCCAAATCACCTGGAAAACGATATAGCGTCCGAGTACGGACAAGATGAAAATTGAGCTAAGAGCCCTGAAGAATAACCAAAGGCGTCCATAACCCTGCCCAGGCCAAGCCGGAAGGGTAACCCTGCTAACGATGTCGATCTCAAAACCTGCTTAAACAAAAAGGGGTGCTGACAAAGGGCAAGGAAAAAGAGAGAGCGGTCAGTACTGAGGCCAGTACACGGCAAGGCTAGAATTCGGCGGTCCTCGCCTACATAGGTATGGTGGACTGAAGCGGCAGCGGCAGCATGCACTAAACAACCTATAGAGTCTCGATACAACTGTCGGCTATCAGAGAGGGATAAGAAAGACCTATTCGGAACCAACCTAATACTATCACCAAGCATACCCATCCTGGTATTTCCCCCTCGAGACCAAACGAGGAAGTCAACCGAGGAACTCACACAGTTGGCAGTTTTATTTATTCAGTTATCGTTGCAGCAATTACTAGTCAGGTATAGATAGCATCCTGATAGAATAAGCAGTGGGCACTTTTAGTTAACCATTCCGTTGTAGTTGCAACACTTACTAGTCAGATACAATTAGCATGAGATATCCCAAACCCAGCAGTTGTTGGTACTTTTATTTAGCCATTCCATTGTAGTGGAGCTGATTACTAGTCATATCGGATACAAGTCAAATTATAACAGTAAACTTTAGTTATAGTTGTCTATGATCGAGAACTGTGCTCCAAGTCGTCCATAACCGCGGACACGGCTTTTCGAAAAGATTTAACCCTGCAGGGGTGCACCAAAGTATCCACACGCACTTCGACCCTTTTTGCCAGATCAGTTAACATACACCCATCGGTATGTCGGCAGGGCCTAAGTCATGACGTTTCCCAGACCCAAAGCAAGTACATGGGGGCCACCCCACTAAGCTACCCGCAACAAAGTCGGCCGGTCTCCGAGACGGACTCAGGGTTTGTGTAGACGGCTGTAAACGACTGGGAACCCGAAAAGATGACTGGGCTTGTCGATACAGCGAAAACGTGTCACGGACCTAAACGGTACAGGTGCAGTACCTCGCACAATTTAAATTAAGCAGTAAAGCATGGCATAAGTACAGGATAGTAATAAAGCCCCAAACTAATTGTGGCCCCCGGTATAATACTTTGAAATCAGGTACTAATCGATGGGGGTGCCCATACACCCCACATGTGGTTAGCGCGCTCGATCTCGGAACAGGTGTCAAGAACTCGGGGTCCTACGGGACACAAGTGGACGGTTAACAACCAAATAACATCTATTGCCCACCCGTGCCTCTGCATTTACCTACTTCAATTTTAGTTATTAAACAATAATTAAAGCCATGATCATCTCCAACATTAAACATGCGGCAATACTCCAACAACTGTGGTACTTGACGACACGCAACAGCACTTGAGCAAGCGACTACGACGCGCAAGTCCAACTATCTACCAAACAACAGGTAATAGGATGTGCCCAAGGCAATATAAGGCTGCAAGGGATGTTCCGGGTATGAAAACTAGAGCATCGCAACAAAGATAGCAATAGATCAACAGGAGGGAATAAATACTATAAAAGTAAGATAGGTAGAAAGGGGGAGGTGCTCGCCTGAAAACATTGCCGAAGGTTCATCCGAAGATCGGGTCGACACTCGCATCAACTCATCGGCCTAATCCGCGAAGAAGCAAAACACTAGAAGAAACACCGGATGCACTATTTAATACTACGGCAAAAGATCGGGCATGATGCATGGCATGGCAAAGATGTGATGCAATTAGTCAATATTAAGCGGAACCGGGGTTCCGACAATTAATTAAACGGTTTATGTTATTTAGATACCCTGCAATTTAAATGTTGGATTAGCAAGACAAAACATGGCTTCGGTTCTCTATGCCAATTTAAATGGAGTCCGGAATAAGACAAAGATATCCCGCATATAGACTCCATATTTAATTATGAGATGAATTGGCATAATGCCCCCAAACCACAGACAAGTATGCATGCATGATCAATTTAATATGCATCAGTTGATAATGTCATATTATAAAATAATGGGGTCTCGGATAGGGAATCACATAGGGTTCGGCGAACTTGGGCTCCGAGGGGTTCGGGGTTGGTCTCAGGGTCCGGATCTGGGGTTCGGTCTCGGAGGGATCGGTCTCGGACAACGGAAGTCGATCTTGTCGCATCCGAGAAGAAGAACTTGGTTGGCGTCGGGGGCACATCGGATCCGCCCTGGTCGGTGCCGATCTTGTCGTCACGAAGGTCTTGTCGGGTCGTCGGTCTTGTCGTTTCACGGCGGAGATCTTGGTGTCCCGGGTCTCGGCGTCTTCGGATCCGAGAGGAAGAACTTGACGTGCCGGGATGAAGAACTTGACGTCCTTCGGTTCCATGTCGACGGTCTTGGTGTCCTAGATGGAGAACTCGGTGTATCCGTGTTGGCGGCCTTGGCGGTTATCGGGTTCGGTCTTCGAATCCGTGTAGATGGTCATGGCGTTCGGGAGTCGATCTTTGGGGGTTTGGGGTGGTTTGGTTTGGCTCGCCGGGATCGGTCTTCGGACTCCGGAATCAGGGTCTTCGGTTTCCATGGATCGGGTTCTTCGGATGTCCATGAAGGAGTTCTTGTGGATCCATGATGGTGACCTTCGGGTTCCACCTCTTACGTCGGTACCGGTACGGGGGGGTCTCCGCATCGAAGATCTTGGCGACCTTGTCGTACCCGAGCCGCAATAATATCAACACAATGCACCTCCCCGTTACATAAACCATCACCACACATCCAACATCAGTAGCACATGGGGCACGCACAGGGAAGGCAACAGGTGGTCACAACAAGGGGGTACCCACATCGCGAGGCAGCGAGCACGGGCAGCACGACGCTGCCTGGAGTTGAGCGAGGTGGCCACCGTGGGTGGCGTCCCTATAGCAGGAAAAACGAGCGGTGGATGTCGTCAGAACTGCAACCAGGGGAGGCGCGCTCGAGGTAGCTAGGGGCACGAGCGACGGCCTGAGAAGGCGCCGGAGCACGCGGGAGAGGAGAGACAGCAGCAGGGTCACGGGCCAGAGGCCGGGCCAGAGGAAGGTGGGGCCAGGCTCGACGCTGAGGTGTGGAAGGGCGGCGGCGACGTGCACAGGATGGTGGCGGGGAATCCGCGCAGAGGACGGGGACGGAGGAGCTCGGGGCCGACGGGGTGCACGGCGGTGCCCGAGGACGAGCGGAGCAGAGGCAGCTGGGAGGCGGGCTCGCCGGCGCGGAGGGCGAGATCGGGAGGAGAAGGGGAAGTCCGGAGGACGAAGGCGACACCGACCGGCGCGAGGCGGCGGGGCAGATCTCGGCGAGGCCGACGAGGAAGGTGAGGCCGAGGCGAGGACGACCACGGCCGAGGAGATGCGACGCCGGAGGGGAAGACGCGGCAGCGTCGAGGTTGATCGCGGGGCCGGCGAGGCGGGGCGTCGGGCCAGGGCGGCGGAGCCCGGTGGCGGGACGGGCGCGGCCTCGGTGACGCGGGCGAGAGGCGGCGACGCGGCCAGAGGAGAGGAGAGGCAGGGCGTCGGCAGGGTCCTGCGGCCAGCGGCGCTCGGGAGGCACGCGGGCGGGACGTTGGCGGCGGCGGATTGGGCCAGAGAGGGAGGCGCTCGCGAGAGCGTGCGGGGTCGGGGGGGTTGGTGGCATCCGCGAGAGAGAGGAGAAGTGGGGATGGTGGGGCCGCGAGGAGAGGCGACCAGGTCGCGGGGCGCGGTTGGGGCCAGGGATCTGTCGGCCAGGGAGGTGGGTGGTCTGGTTCGCGTGTGTGGCATGTGTGGCGTGTGTGTGGTGGCGGGGTGGGGCCCAGGGTGACGTGGCGTGCCGGCTGAGTGGGGTGTGTGTGGTGTGTTGGGTGAGGTGGAGGGAAAAAAGGTGGGGCTGGTGAGGTGTCGCCATGGGATTGGAGGGGGTGAGGTGGCTGAAGGGTGGGTAGAATAGGACTGGGTAGTGTTAGGATTAGATATTTTTGACTAGGGTTTTCTTTTGGGCCGGGTAGTAGGGGGTCTGACCGGTTGGGCTTTTGGGCCGGCCGGCTGGACTGCCTCCCCAAAATAATAGTTTTTGTTATTTCTTTTATTTAAAAATAAATTTTGTAATTAGTTTTAGATAAATAAAAGATCCGGCTGGACTGACGGTTTGGTTTGAACAAAGGGGAAGGATATTAATATAGAAAACAAAGTAGGTCTTTTAGCAAAATAGTTTTAATCAATTAGATGCATGCTGATGTCATGATGATGCACAAGTATTTTTAACACGCGATTTTCTAGTAGTGGTTTTAGCGGGATGCCACATGTCTTATCAATAGATTGGTTGAATACAGCTAAAACTAAAATTAGATCAGTTGAATATTCACAAAAAAATCAATTTTGACCAAGCATGTAGAAAAAAAATCTAATTATCAAACTAATATTATTACATTCTTGGTTAATAAACTTGCAAATTTCATGGAACGTTATTTGGGAAGGAGAGTTTTGTTTTGTTTGGCCAACCAACTTTTCCATTTTTCATGTCTATGTTTCAAATCAAATTATCAAATATATGTTTAGCATGACACACTTCAGTTACCCCTTTGATCCAAAATTTATCGTGATCGGACAAAACCTAATCATAATTTCAAAGCCTAATAATTCAAAATTTCTTTGGGGTGCTTTACTGGTAAGACAAATTTGGATACAAATTGTGACATTTTGCGATGAAATGAGAAAAACATTTACTTTTGCAATGAAAAATTTAATAAAAATAATGATTGAGTTGTCTTGAACCTGTGCAATAGATCCTTCTCTATAGATATTACGCTCTATATATACAACATTTAGATTTGCTAGCTATAATTGCTATATGTCCATTTGCCTAGCTAAACTTCTCGAAATACCTTTTTTTATCAAACCTTTCGACATAACTTGCCGAAAATTGTGTGAACTCACAATTTTTTTTGTAGCAGTTAGATCTACGTCCAACAATCACCATCACATCGAACATCTAATAAAAGTACCACCTCGGTCCTAACCCTAACCCATATCCCTCCCAACCTCAACAGTGCCGCACTCTTCACATGTCCATTTCCTCCACGGGCTTCTAGATCTAGGTTTCCTATCTTCCTCTTCCCAAGCGATCTTTGTGGTTCCACTCTTCATCATATTATCCGGTAATCCTTGATGTTTCCTTCTAGAAATGTGTTGGTGTGAGGTCTTCGGTGCACCCCATCACCGCGGGGAGGAGGTGGGGAGATTTCCGTGAATGTGAGCAACACTGCCAGAAAGTATAAAAGGTAATTTTGGACAACTTATTATGCAAATCAGATCTTATCCTCAAAGCTAACCTAATTGCAACGGAGCCATGAGACGCATCATACCAGATGAGCTACACCCCGAGATCCTGGAGCTTCTCCCGCGGCATCCCCAAAGCCTTGCACATGCCTCCGCCGTCTGCAGGGCTTGGCGTCGTATCATGAATGATGAAGGTTTTTTACGGCGGCACCACTCGCACCATGGTACACCCCTCACCATGGGATTCTTCCACAACTCTAAAGCAATTTCCAGCCCATTTGTGCATGTCAGAGGGTTCGCTAGCTTCTCCTATGAGCGGCTTAGCGACACTGAACACTCCTGGAGGTTCAAGGAGTGCTAATATGGGCGTGTTCTCCTCTATGTTGACGCCATCGGACAATGTGATTGTTACCTTGTGTGGCACCATATGACTGGATATTTTCATCCAAAGATCATCAGAGTAAAAAGCTTATTCAGGATGGAATACTCCAAGAGGAACATCAATGTTGCACTAATATGCGCGTTCGGCTGCAATAATGACAACCATTACATGAATTGCAAACCCACGAGCTTGTTCCGCATAGCAGTCATGCATAGCGACTCCCAAGGCCATGTATCTTCCAACGTATTCTCCTCTATGACTGGCTAGTGGGGCGGGGAGTCCATGCCGGTGCATCTCCCTCCCGTGGGTGGCCACATTCGCGAGGAGCCTTACACCATCATTGACAACATCATGTACCAACCACTCTATGACTACCGTGTGCTGGAATATGACATGGAAAAGAACATCCTCACCTCTACGTTCAAGCGACCAAGGGGTGGTAATATCCGCCTTATGAAGGTGGACGGTGGCGCATGGCTCAGTCTTGCTGTTGCACAAGACCTGATTATAAGCTTGTGGCTGCAAGACACCGATGCTGATGGTGGTTGGGTGTTGCGGAAAACAGTTGATCTTGGCGATGTCGTCACCGGCCTATTGACAACACCATTGCCTTGGATGGACTCTCGGTTCCCGTAATGCCTCTTGTGAAGATCATCAGAGTTTTCGAGGAGATAGACATGTTATTCTTGTGGACCATGGTGGGTGTATTCATGATGTACCCCAAATCTCTGGAGCTAACCAAAGTGCACGAGACAGCCGAGGGCATGGAAATTTCCCTTATACTGCATTTTATCTCCTGCCTGCCCCGTAGTGTGGTGTGCCTCAATGGTTGAGCCTCCATGGCGTCCCATATGTTGCATGAGATGAGAAGATAATAGGTAGTTGTAAACATTTGGGCCGACGCTTACAGGTTTTTGTCTTGTAGGGAGTACTTGAATCCGAGTACCAACAACGGGTTTCCTGTTATGGTGTCGAGCTCCTATTCTATTGTACTTCTGTAAACTATGGAAATGGGCATTGCCGAGTTGAAAAACGGCATTAGACAAACTTTTGAAGGGAGATGATGCTTTCAATTTGGTTGCGAAATAGTTAATTCTAAGTCGGACTTAGCAATTTCTATGCAACTTCTAGAATTCCGTACAATTTAGTTTCTTCTGGATAAAGAATCAATGCTCACGACCATCGAATTTCTGTGTCATCTAAGAAATAGGCACTCACCTTCGTTGAAATTGGACATGTTTCATATGATAAATTCGTATTTTATTCGGGCAGAGTAATGTGGTTTCAAACTCTGACCTAAGAAGAATCGATCAAGACCACGAAAACTGATCTGTTTCAAAAGTGGGGGGTGTAAACACGTGAGGAGAAAACAGTAGTAATCTGCAAAATCTAAAAAACAGCATATAGTCTTAGAGGATGGAGGATGGACTTACAAATAATCTAGAGCACCGACATCCCTAATAATGAATGTCGACGACGATTTTCCGGACAATAACCACGAAATCATATAGTCCTGATTTGCATAAGGGGACTGTTTACGCTTTATTAATAGAACATTTAGTCACCCTACGCGGTCCTCAATTTAAAATTGTACTCAGAAATCGAAGTGCAGAAGAAGGAATAAATATAATCCACGGGCTCAGTGAATTTGCTAGCCATTGAATCTTTCAGCTAAGCTGATAGCTACAATCATCTGTAAGGTTCTTGCGATCTAAGGGAGAAATAACAGGAAATTGGAATACCTTAGTCGACAGAGATTCTATAAAGTCTCAGTCGATGGTCCTCATTAATTTTTGGTATGTGTGTGCTATGCCGGGATAGATGGACATGCATACTAGACCACACAAGCAACACTAGTATGAAAAATAATAACTTTGTATTGGGCCTCGTGAGCAAAACAAAAGGTTATACATAATTTTTTTAGTAATGGACCGGTTGAATACAAGCTAAAAAATATGTTGTGCAGAAAAAAAGATAAAAAACAAATAATTAGACAAGAATTAAAATACATGTAGAACCACCCACGGTTGCACTTCTGATTGTACATATTTTGAGAAAAGTATAACTCGCATCAGAATAGTTAAATAATTGCAACTTATGAAAACTAGTTGCTAATTGCATGTTTCTCAAGAATAGTGTAATTCATATAGAAACCCGGTTTATAATTACGCATTTCTTGTGAAAACTATAACTCGTTTCGGAAACCTATGAGAGTTGCACTTTTTTTAAAGTTCCAGTCACAGGTAGAACCGAGCGCATATTTATTGAGAATAAGTATCAATTATTTTGATAATTGTTTGGTTTTGCACATTTATTGAGAAACGTGTAACCCATATCGAGGATCGGTTGCATATTTTATGAGTAAAATGCAACTCATTTCGAAAACCGGTTATAATTTTATATTTCTTCAGAAACGTGTAACCCATATTGAGAATCGGTTGCATGTTTCCCAAGAACAGTGCAACTCGTTTCGAAACCAGTTACAGTTTCACATTTCTTGAGAAGTGTGCAACCCGTATCGAGAAAGTTATACATTTCCTGAGAAAAGTGCAACTCGTTCAAAATTGATTACACTTGCATATTTGTTGAGAAAAGTATAAATCATATCAAGAACCAGTTATATGCTTGTTCAGAAATGTGCAACTCATTTCGATAACCTTCTTGAGTTGAGCATTTCTTCAAAAATGTGTGACCCACATCGAGAATTGGTTGCATATATCTTGAAAAAGTGCAATGAGTTTCAAAATCCAGTTGGAGCTGCACAATTATTGAGAAAAGTGCAATTCATATCGAGAATAGGTTGGAGTTGCTCATTTCTTGCAAAAACAAATGTAACTCGTGTCAAAAAATGGTTGCTAGTTGCACATTCTTGAGAAATTTGCAACTTTTAAAAAAACAAGGCAAATAATATCAATATTGAGAAAGAAGGCCAAAGGAAAAAATAAAAAGTGCACAAATAACATAAATAATGAGAAATAAGGCAAAAGAAAAAAGGTATAAAATAATATATAATGAGAAAGAACGCAAAAGAAAATAAGAAACATTATCATCACAACAACCATCTAATTAGTCCTTGTACTAGATGGAACAAAATCGATGAACTCATCTATATAAATATGTCATGTATTAAAGTTGACACAAATAGACATGTTGGCTCATTTGTTTTGCTATCACGAACGGAAGCAGCAGGTTGCAAGGTCGAGTCCACGCCACGCCCGTGCCACTAATTTTTCTTTCCGGCTCCACAGATTGCACGCATCTTAAGGGAGGATCCAACGGTACTCAGGTCGATTGAGACATCAGCTAATCTCAGTCGCCTGCTATTTAGCAAGGGCCATATATATTTGGGATCTAGCAAAATCCACCCAACCATCCTCCGAGCTAGTCCGTTGTTCTACAACACCAATATCCAATTGTTTCATACAAGGCAAGTTTTAGGGTTTTTTCTCCTCTTCCTTAAATAGCTAGTTAGTCCTATTACAAGGCCACAACCAATCAAGTGTCCAATTCGGGGGCCATCAACCATGTAGGTGGTTGTGTCTTCCTGTTGGGCCGCACCCTACCTTTAGAGTCTTCTTCTTCTTCCGCTCGAGTAGCAGTTTCATGTGATGGAACAAACCTAGCAATATAATAAACTGAAATAAAGGTGTTTTGTCTCTAACTTATATATGTAGTTCAGTTACCTATGTTCATACTATGCTAACGTTGACTGCATACTATTTGCCCATTAGGATTTCAGAGTAAATTACCTTTGGTATGTGGGTGGTGACGAAGGTGTTAAGTGACATATCACGTCAACTCATCATTCATGTATCAATTAGGGGATAAAGGTGACTCAAAAAGCTTTAGTCCATGACCATGGGGTTAACCATTAATTGCTGGGGGATCAGGTGGTTGCCATTGATCACTAACTGTGATTATGAGGGATGAAATAGAGGATGATGTATGTGATCATCTTTATTTGGAGATCCTCCCATGCATACACATATAAATTAGGGTATTAGATATATCATAATCATGTTCTACTCAAAGGCTAGAGGTAAATCCAACACTCCTCGGGAATGCTTTTAGCTCTATTGCAGCATATCACTTATCACGCGAATATCTCTTTTTATATTCTCTACTATTTAATATTGTTTTGTCACAATCATAAACATATTCAATATACTCCTGCTTGGAATCAAAGACAACTTGCAAATACTCTTTGGTATATCCATAACGAGGGGGCATAAAGACCATTTCCCATAGCTCTTCGTGGTTCAATGCTCTTACTTCGAAGAAAGGTACGTACAACATATTCACTTGTAGTCATCAGCACCTAGAGGCATGTAGTTCATCACGATGGCCTAAGAGAGGGAGCACCGTTAGGAAGAGGGGCAACTTTCACTCATGGACCGCCAGGGGAAGGAGGAAAAAGCGACATTGGAGACTCTTCCCTAGGATTCGTAGGTGATGACAAATCAGTACTTATGTTTTAGAGGTGGCGGTGCGGGCTCTTTCGGCGCAAGCCAGCGGCACGGCAAGGAGGATGGCCCCTCCGTAGTGCGCCTGAAGCACGACCAGGAGGCCAGCCAAATTTGGGGTGCTTCACTAGTAAGACAAATTTGGATACAAAATGTGACTTTTGCAATGAAAAGGGGAAAACTTTTATTTTTGCAATGAAAATGTTAATAAAAATAATAATTGAGTTGTCTCGAACCTACCGCAATAGATCGTTCTGTGTAGATCTGACGCTCTATATATACACCATTTTGATTCGATAGTTATAGTTGCTATATGTCCATTTGCCTAGCCAAACTTCTCAAAATACCTTTTTTTATCAAAAATTGTGTGAACTCACAGTTTCTTTTGTAGCCCTTAGATCTACATACAACCATCACCATCACCTCGAACATCTAATTAATGGAACACCTCCGTCCTAACCCTAAACCATATCCCTCCCAACCTCAACGTCGTCGCACTCTTCACATGTCCATTTCCTCCACGGGCTTCTAGATCTAGGTTTCCAATCTTTCTCTTCCTTAGCGATCTTTGTGGTTCCACTCATCATCTTCTCCGGTAATCCTCGATGTTGCCTTATAGAAATGGGTTGGCGTAACGTCTTCGGTGCACCCCATCAACGCGGGATGGAGATGGGGATATTTCCGTGAAGATGAGCAACACCGCCAGAAAGTACAAAAGGTAATTTCAGACAACTTACTATGCAAATCAGATCTTATCCTCAAAGCTAACCTAATGGCAACGCAACCATGAGACGCATCATACCAGATGAGCTACACCCTAAGATCCTAGAGCTTCTCCCTCCGCGTCCCCAAAGGCTTGAACATGCCTCCGCCGACTGCAGGGCTTGGCGTCATATCATGAATGATGAAGGTTTTTCATGGCGGCATCGCTCGCACCATGGTACACCCCTCACCAAGGGATTCTTCCAAAATTCTGAAGCAATTTCCAGCCCATCTTTGCATGTCGGTGGGTTCGCTAGCTTCTCATGTGAGTGGCTTAGCGACACGAAACACTCCTGGAAGATCATGGACTGCCGACATGGGTGTGTTCTCTTCTATGATGACGCCATCGGGCAATGTGATTTTTTTTCCTTTTGGGGCACCCTATGACTGGCTATTTTCATCGAAAGATCATCAGAGTATAAAGCTTATTCAGGATGGAATACTCCAAGAGGAACATCAATGCTGCACTAACTTATGCAACCGGCTGCGACAATGACAACCATTACATGAATTGCAAACCCACCCACTCGTTCCTCATAGCACTCATGCGTAGCGACTCCCAAGGCCGTGTATCTGCCAACGTCTTATCCTCTTTGACTAGCCAGTGTGGTGGGGAGTCCATGCTGGTGCATATCCCTCACGTGGGTGGCCACATCCGCGCAGAGCTTTGCACCATCATCGACAACATCATGTACCAACCACTCTATGAGTACCGTGTGCTGGCATATGACATGCAAAAGAACATCCTCACCTTTGCGTTCAAACGGCCAAGGGGTGGTAATGTCCGCCTTATGAAGGTGGACGGTGGTGCATGGCTCGGTCTTGGTCTTGTACAAGACCTGATTATACGCCTATGGGTGCAATACACCGATGCTGATGGTGGTTGGGTGTTGCGCAAAACAGTTGATCTTGACGAGGTCGTCACCGGCCTATTGATAGCGCCATTGCCCTGGATGGACTCTCGGTTTCCCGTGATGCTACCAGTCAAGATCATCGGGGTTTCTAAGGAGGGTGACACGTTATTCCTGTGGACCATGGTGGGTGTATTCATGATGTGCCCCAAATCTTTGGAGCTAACCAAAGTGCATGAGACATCCAAGGGCATGAAAATTGTGTAACCTTATGCGGCATTCTATCTCCTGCCTGCCCCATAATGAGGTGTGCCTCAATGGCTAGGCCTCCCTGCCGTCCCATATGTTGCAGGAGATCAACATATAATAGATTAGTTGTAAACATTTGGGCCGAAGCTTACATGTTTTTGTCCAATAGGGATTACCTGAATCCGAGTACAAACAGCGGGTTTTCTGTTATGGTGTCGAGCTCCTATTCTATTGTACTTCTGTAAACTATGGAAATGGGCATTGCCGAGTTGAAAAAAGGTATCAGCCAAACTTATGAAGGGAGATGATGTTTTTAATTCGATTGAGAAATAGTTAATTCTAAGTCGGACTTAGCAAGTTCTACGCAACTTCTAGAATTCCATACAATTTAGATTCTTCTGGATAAAGGATCAATGCTCACGACCATCGAATTTCTGTGTCATCGAAGAAATAGGCACTCACCTTCGTTGAAATTGGACTTGTTTCATATGATAAATTCGTATTTTATTTTGGCATAATAATATGGTTTCAAATTCTGACCTAAGCAGAACTAATCAAGACCAGGAAAACTGATCTGTTTCAAAAGCAGCGGGTGTAACCGCGGGAGGAGAAAATGGTAACAATCTGCAACATCTAAAGAAACAACATATAGTCTTAGAGGATGGAGGATGGACTGATAACTAATCTAGAGCACCACCATCCCTAATGATGAATGTCAACGAACGATTTTCCGGACGATAACCACGACATCATATAGTCTTGATTTGCACAAGGGGACTTTTTACGCTTTATTAATAGAATATTTAGTCACTGTACATGGTCCTTAATTTACAACTTTACTCGGAAATCGCAATGCAGAAGAAGGAAGAAATATAATCCATGGGCTCAGTAAATTTGCTAGCCATTGAATGTTTTAGCTAACCTGATAGGTACAATCTACCTCACATAGTGTGGATCAGATCCATCTTTGCAAGCGCTGAACTTGCTAATTATCTAGGCATTTGGTAGTATTTATTTTGTCAAGGAGACTCAAGTATGGTTCTTGCAATCTAACGGAGAAATAACAAGAAATTGGAATATATATATATGGGTGTGTCTTTACCTTAGTCGACTAAGATTCTGTAAAGTCTCAGTCGATGGTCCTCATTAATTTTTGGTATGTGCGTGCTATGCCGGGATAGATAGACATGTATACTAGGCCACACAAGTAACAATAGTATAAAAAGAATAACTTTGTATTAGCCCTCGTGAGCAAAACAAAAGGTTATAAATAATTGTTTTAGTAATGGGCCGGTTGAATACAAGCTAAAAAATCACCACCATGCAAGTGGTACAAAACTAGGTAAAAATGTGTTGTGCAGAAAAAGGACAAAACACAAATAATTAGACAAAAAATGAAAATACATGTAGAACTACCCACGGTTACACTTCTGATTGTACATATCTTGAGAAAAGTATAACTCGCATTAGAATCCATTAGAGTTGCACATTTTTTTTGAGAAAAGTGCAACTATCATGACATATGCTTATTACTTGCATGTTTATGGAGAAAATTGCAACTTGTTTCGAAAACTAGTTGCTAATTGCATGTTTCTCAAGAATAGTGTAATTTGTATAGAAACCCGATTTATAATTACGCGTTTTTTGTGAAAACTGAAACTCGTTTCAAAAACCTGTGAGAGTAGCACATTTATTTTAAAAAAGTTCGAGTCACAGAGAGAACCGGTTGCTTAAAGTACAACTTCTTTCGATAATTGTTTGGTTTTGCATTGAGAAACGTGTAAGCCATATCGAGAACTGTTTGCACATTTTATGAGAAAAGTACAACTCAATTTGAAAACCGGTTACAATTTCATATTTTTTCGTAAACGAGTAACCCATATCAAGAATCGGTTGCACGTTTCCTGAGAACAGTGCAACTCGTTTCAAAACCAGTTACAGTTTCACATTTCTTGATAAGTGTGCAACCCGTATCGAGAAAGTTAAACATTTCTTGAGAAAAGTGCAACTCGTTCAAAATTGATTACACTTGCATATTTGTTAAGAAAAGTATAAATCATATCAAGAATCACTTGTACGCTTCTTCGGAAATGTGCAACTCATTTTGTTTACCTTCTGGAGTTAATCATTTCTTAAAAAATGTGTGACTCATATCGAGAATTGGTTGCATATATCTTGAAAATGTGCAATGAGTTTCAAAATCTGGTTGGAGCTGCACAATTCTTGAGAAAAGTGCAATTCATATCAAGAATAGGTTGGAGTTGCACATTTCTTGCAAAAAAGTGTAACTCGTGTCGGAAAATGATTGCTACTTGCACATTCTTGTGAAATTTGCAACTTGTTTAAGAAAACAAGGCAAATAATACCACTATTGAAAAAGAAGGCCAAAGGAAAAACTAAAATGAAAATAAAACGTGCACAAATAACATAAATAATTAGAAAGAAGGCAAAAGAAAAAAGTATAAAATAATATATAATGAGAAAGAAGGCAAAAGAAAAAAGAAACATTATCATCACAACATGCATCTAATTAGTTCTTGTACTAGATGGAACAAAATCGGTGAACTCAACTATATAAATATGTCATGTATTAAAGTTGACACAAATTTCTTGTTGGCTCATTTTTTTGCTGTCAGAACGGAAGAAGCAAGTTGGAAGGTCGAGTCCACGCCACGCCTGTGACATTTATTTTTCTTTCTGGCTGCGCATATTTCTCGCATCTCAAGGGAAGATCCAACGGTACTCAGGTCGATTGAGACATAAGAAAATCTCGGTCGCCTGCTACTTAGCAAGGGCCATATATATTTGGGATGTAGCCCAATACACCCAACCATCCTCCGAGCTAGTCCATTGTTCTACAACACCAATGTCCAATTGTTTCATACAAGGCAAGTTTCAGGGTTTTGTCTCCTCTTGCTTAAATAGCTATCTAGTCTTATTACAAGGCCACAACCAATCAAGTGGCCCATTCGGGGGGCATCAACCATGTAGGCGG
Organism: Avena sativa; assembly: GCA_916181665.1. NCBI lineage: Eukaryota > Viridiplantae > Streptophyta > Magnoliopsida > Poales > Poaceae > Avena > Avena sativa. Next base: position 297,476,922 of record OV702282.1, read on the forward strand.
TTGTGTCTTCCTTTTGTGCCGCACCCCATCTCTGAAATATGCTTCTTCCGCTTGGGTAGCCGTTTCATGTGATGGAACAAACCTAGCTATATAATGAATTAAAATAAAGATTTTTTTGTCTCTGTCTTATATATGTATTTCGGTTAGCTCTGTTCATACATATGCGAACGTTGACTACATACTATTTGCCCATTAGGATTTCAGAGGAAATTACCATGGGTATGTGGGTCGTGTTGAAGGTGTTAAGTGACATATCATGTCAACTCATCATTCATGTATCAATTAGGGGATAAAGGTGACTCAAAAAAGCTTTAGTCCATGACCATCGGGTTAACCATTAATTGTTGGTGGGTTCAGGTGGTTTCCATTGATCACTAACTATGATTATGAGGGATGAAATAGAGGATGATGTATGTGATCATCTTTATTTGGAGATCCTCCCACGACATACACACATAAATAAGGGCATTTGATATATCATAATCATGTTATAATCAAATGTAGTGGCAAATCCAACACTCCTCGAGAATGCTTTTAGCTCTATTGCAACATATCACTTACCACGCGAATCTCTCTATTTAGTATTGTTTTGTTCACAATCATAAACACATTCAATACACTCCTTCTTGGAATCAAATACAACTTGCAAGTAATCTTTGGTAAATCCATAACGAGGGCCATAAAGACCATTACTCGTAGCTCTTCGTGGTTCAAGACTCTTACTTCGAAGAAAGGTACGTACAACATGTTCACTAACATAGATCCTTTTTTGTAGATCATACGCTCTATATATACAACATTTTGATTTGCTAGTTATAGTTGATATTTGTTCATTTGCCTAGCCAAACTTCTCGAAATACCTTTTTGATCTAACCTTTCGACATAATTTGCCAAATATTGTGTGAACTCACACATTGTTTTTGTAGCCGTTAGAGCTACATCCAACCATCACCATCACTTCGAACATCTAGTGAAAGGACCACCTTCGTCCTAACCCTAACCCATCTCCCTCCCAACCTCAACGACGCCGCACTCTTCACATGTCCATTTTCTCCACGGGCTTCTAGATCTAGGTTTCCAATCTTCCTCTTCCTGAGCAATCTTTGTGGTTCCACTCTTCATCATATTCTCTGGTAATCCTTGATGTTTCCTTCTATAAATGGGTTGGCGGTGCACCCCATCAACGAGGGGAGGAGGTGGGGATATTTCCGTGAAGGTGAGAAACATCGCCAGAAAGTACAAACGGTAATTTCAGACAACTTACTATGCAAATCAGATCTTATCCTCAAAGCTAACCTAATGTCAACACAACCATGATACGCATGATACCAGATGAGCTACACCCCGAGATCCTCGAGCTTCTCTCGCTGCGTCACCAAAGCCTTGCACATGCCTCTGCCACATTCCGGGCTTGGTGACGTATCGTGAATGATAAAGGTTTTTTATGGAGGCACCGCTCACACCATTGTACACCCCTCGCCCTGGGATTCTTCCACAACTCTAAAGCAATTTCGAGCCCATTTGTGCATGTCGGTGGGTTCACTATCTTCTCCTGTGAGCGGATAGCGACACTGAACACTCCTGGAAGTTCATGGAATGCCAACATGGGTGCGTTCTCCTCTATGATGACGCCATTGGGAAATGAGATTGTTTCCTTGTGTGGCACCCTATGACTGGCTATTTTCATCCAAAGATCATCAGAGTACAAAGCTTATTCAGGAGGGAATACTCCAAGAGGAACATCAATGTTGCACTAATCTGCGCGGCCGGCTATGATGATGACAACCATTACATGAATTTAAAACCCACGAGCCCATTCCGCATAGCAGTTATGCGTAGCGACTCCCAAGGCCGTGTATTTGCCAAGAACAGTGCAACTCATTTCGAAACGAGTTACAGTTTCACATTTCTTGAGAAGTGTGCAACCCGTATCGAGAAAGTTACAAATTTCTTGAGAAAAGTGCAACTCGTTCAAAATTGATTACACTTGCATATTTGTTGAGAAAAGTATAAATCATATCAAGAACCAGTTATATGCTTGTTCGGAAATGTGCAACTCATTTTGATAACCTACTGGAGTTGAGCATTTCTTCAAAAATGTGTGACTCATATCGAGAATTGGTTGCATATATCTTGAAAAAGTGCAATGAGTTTCAAAATCATGTTGAAGCTGCACAATTGTTGAGAAAAGTGCAATTCATATCGAGAATAGGTTGGAGTTGCTCATTTCTTGCAAAAACAAATGTAACTCGTGTCAAAAAATGATTGCTACTAAGCTTCAAAAAAATGATTGCTACTTGCACATTCCTGAGAAATTTGCAACTTTTAAAAAAACAAGGCAAATAATATCAATATTGAGAAAGAAGGCCAAAGGAAAAAGTAAAAAGTGCACAAATAACATAAATAATGATAAATAAGGCAAAATAAAAAAGGTACAAAATAATATATAATGAGAAAGAACGCAAAAGAAAATAAGAAACATTATCATCACAACAACCATCTAATTAGTCCTTGTACTAGATGGAACAAAATTGATGAACTCATCTATATAAATATGTCATGTATTAAAGTTGACACAAATAGACATGTTGTCTCATTTTTTTGCTATCACGAACGGAAGCAGCAGGTTGCAAGGTCGAGTCCACGCCACGCCCGTGCCACTAATTTTTCTTTCCGGCTACGTAGATTGCACACATCTCAAGGGAAGATCCAACGGTACTCAGGTCGATTGAGACATCAGCAAATCTCAGTCGCCTGGTACTTAGCAAGGGCCATATATATTTGGGATCTAGCCAAATCCACCCAACCATCCTCCGAGCTAGTCCGTTGTTCTACAACACCAATGTCCAATTGTTTCATACAAGGCAAGTTTAAGGGTTTTTTCTCCTCTTCCTTAAATAGCTAGTTAGTCCTATTACAAGGCCACAACCAATCAAGTGTCCCATTCAGGGGCCATTAACCATGTAGGTGGTTGTGTCTTCCTGTTGGGCCGCACCCTACCTCTAGAGTCTTCTTCTTCCGCTCGAGTAGCAGTTTCATGTGATGGAACAAACCTAGCAATATAATGAACTGAAATAAAGGTGTTTTGTCTCTATCTTATATATGTAGTTCAGTTACCTCTGCTAACGTTGACTGCATACTATTTGCCCATTAGGATTTCAGAGTAAATTACCTTTGGTATGTGGGTGGTGACGAAGGTGTTAAGTGACATATCACGTCAACTCATCATTCATGTATCAATTAAGGGATAAAGATGACTCAAAAAGCTTTAGTCCATGACCATGGGGTTAACCATTAATTGTTGGGGGATCAGGTGGTTGCCATTGATCACTAACTATGATTATGAGGGATGAAATAAAGGATGATGTATGTGATCATCTTTATTTGGAGATCCTCCCACGCATACACATATAAATAACGATATTACATATATCATAATTATGTTCTACTCAAAGGCTAGAGGTAAATCCAACACTCCTCGAGAACGCTTTTAGCTCTATTGCAGCATATCACTTATCACGCGAATCTCTCTTTTTATATTCTCTACTGTTTAATATTGTTTTGCTCACAATCATAAACATATTCAATATACTCCTGCTTGGAATCAAAGACAACTTGCAAATACTCTTTGGTATATCCATAACGAGGGGGCATAAGACCATTACCCATAGCTCTTCGTGGTTCAGTACTCTTACTTCGAAGAAAGGCACGTACAACATATTCACTTGTAGTCATCAGCACCTAGAGGCATGCAGTTCATCATGATGGCCCAAGAGAGGGAGCACCATTAGGAAGAGGGGAAACTTTCACTCATCCACCGCCAGGGGAAGGAGGAAAAAGCAACATTGGATACTCTTTCCTAGGATTCGAAGGTGATGAAAAATCAGTACTTATGTTTCAAAGGTGGCGGTTTGAGCTCTTTCGGCGCAAGCCAGCAGCACGGCAAGGAGGAGGGCCCCTCCGTAGTGCGCCTGAAGCACGACCAGGAGGCCAGCCAAATTTGGGGTGCTTCACTGGTAAGACAAATTTGGATACAAAATGTGACTTTTGCAATGAAAAGGGGAAAACTTTTATTTTTGCAATGAAAATGTTAATAAAAATAATAATTGAGTTGTCTCGAACCTGCGCAATAGATCGTTCTCTGTATATCTTATGCTCTATATATACACCATTTTGATTCGATAGTTATAGTTTCTATATGTCCATTTGCCTAGCCAAACTTCTCAAAATACCTTTTTTTTCAAACCTTTCGACATAACTTGCCAAAAATTGTGCGAACTCACATATTCTTTTGTAGCCGTTAGATCTACATACAACCATCACCTCGAACATCTAATAAATGGAACACCTCCGTCCTAACCCTAAACCATATCCCTCCCAACCTCAACGTCGCCGCACTCTTCACATGTCCATTTCCTCCACGGGCTTCTAGATCTATGTTTCCAATCTTTCTCTTCCTGAGCGATCTTTGTGGTTCCACTCATCATCTTCTCCGGTAATCCTCGATGTTGCCTTCTAGAAATGGGTTGGCGTGATGTCTTCGGTGCACCCCATCAATTCGGGATGGAGATGGGGATATTTCCGTGAAGATGAGCTACACCGCTAGAAAGTACAAAAGGTAATTTCAGACAACTTACTATGCTAATCACATCTTATCCTCAAAGCTAACCTAATTGCAATGCAACCATGAGATGCATCATACTAGATGAGCTACACCCTGAGATCCTGGAGCTTCTCCCTCCGCGTCCCCAAAGGCTTGAACATGCCTCCGCCGACTGCAGGGCTTGGCGTCATATCATGAATGATGAAGGGTTTTTATGGCGGCACCGCTCGCACCATGGTACACCCCTCACCATGGGATTCTTCCAAAATTCTGAAGCAATTTCCAGCCCATCTGTGCATGTTGGTAGGTTCGCTAGCTTCTCATGTGAGCGGCTTAGCGACACGAAACACTCCTGGAAGATCATGGACTGTCGACATGGGTGTGTTCTCCTCTATGATGACGCCATTGGGCAATGTGATTTTTTCCTTTTGGGGCACCCTATGACTGGCTATTTTCATCCAAAGATCATCAGAGTACAAAGCTTATTCAGGATGGAATACTCCAAGAGGAACATCAATGATGCACTAACTTATGCAACCGGCTGCGACAATGACAACCATTACATGAATTGCAAACCCACCCGCCCGTTCCGCATAGCACTCATGCGTAGCGACTCCCAAGGCCGTGTATCTGCCAACGTCTTGTCCTCTTTGACTAGCCTGTGGGGTGGGGAGTCCATGCCGATGCATCTCCCTCACGTGTGTGGCCACATCCGCGCGGAGTCTTGCACCATCATCGACAACAGCATGTACCAACCACTCTATAACTACCATGTGATGGCATATGACATGAAAAAGAACATCCTCACCTCTGCGTTCAAGCGACCAAGGGGTGGTAATGTCCGCCTTATGAAGGTGGACGGTGGTGCATGGCTCGGTCTTTCTCTTGTACAAGACCGTATTATATGCCTATGGGTGCAATACACCGATGTTGATGGTGGTTGGGTGTTGTGCAAAACAGTTAATCTTGACGAGGTCGTCACCGGCCTATTGACAGCGCCATTGCCTTGGACGGACTCTCGGTTTCCCGTGATGCCACCAATCAAGATCATTATTGTTTTTGAGGAGGGTGACACGTTATTCCTATGGACCATGGTGGGTGTATTCATGATGTGCCCCAAATCTTTGGAGCTAACCAAAGTGCATGAGACATCCAAGGGCATGAAAATTGTGTACCCTTATGCTGCATTCTATCTCCTGCCAGCCCCATAATGAGGCGCGCCTCAATGGCTAGGCCTCCCTGCCGTCCCATATGTTGCACGAGATCAGTATATAATAGGTTAGTTGTAAACATTTGGGCCGATGCTTACATGTTTTTGTCCAATAGGGAGTACCTGAATCCGAGTACAAACAACGGGTTTCCTGTTATGGTGTCGAGCTCCTATTTTATTGTACTTCTGTAAACTACGGAAATGGCATTACCGAGTTGAAAAAAGGTATAGGCCAAACTTTTGAAGGGAGATGATGTTTTTAATTCGATTGAGAAATAGTTAATTCTAAGTCACACTGAGCAAGTTCTACGCAACTTCTAGAATTTCATACAATTTAGATTCTTCTGGTTAAAGAATCAATTCTCGCGAACATTGAATTTCTGTGTCATCGAAGAAATAGGCACTCACCTTTGTTGAAATTGGACTTGTTTCATATGATAAATTCGTATTTTATTTCGGTAGAATAATGTGGTTTCAAAATCTGACCTAAGCTGAACTGATCAAGACCAGAAAACTGATTTGTTTCAAAAGCAGCGGGTGTAACCGCGGGAGGAGAAAACAGTAACAATCTGCAACATCTAAAGAAACAACATAGTCTTAGAGGATGGAGGATGGACTGATAAATAATCTAGAGCACCGCCATCCCTAATGATGAATGTCGACGACGATTTTCCGGACAATAACCACGACATCATATAGTCTTGATTTGCACAAGTGGACTTTTTACGCTTTATTAAAAGAATATTTAGTCACCATACATGGTCCTCAATTTACAACTATACTCAAAAATCGCAGTGCAGAAGAAGGAAGAAATATAATCCGTGGGCTCAGTAAATTTGCTAGCCATTGAATGTTTTAGCTAACCTGATAGGTACAATCTACCTCACATAGTGTGGATCAGATCCATCTTTACAAGCGCTGAACTCTAATTATCTAGGCATTTGGTAGTATTTCTTTTGTCAAAGGGACTTAAGTAAGGTTCTTGCGATCTAAGGGAGAAATAACAAGAAATTGGAATATATATATGGGTGTGCCTTTACCTTAGTCGACCGGGATTTTGTAAAGTATCAGTCGATGGTCCTCATTAATTTTTGGTATGTGCGTGCTCTCAAGCTTCATGCACTAACCAACGCAACCAAAAGTTCGAACTGATGAAAAGGGCTAGTACAATCCACTTATACACTTCAACACCCCCTCTCACGTGTGACGGAGAGAAGTCAGCACGTGCAACCGGAAGAGAGCGACAGCGCGCAAAACTCACGTATGACTCAAGAGGCCTATACGTGGACACAGAGGGGTCAACAGCAATCTATACCTATATATATATAATATATAATATATAATATATATATATAATAATAATAAAGCACGAAGTGTTTCTCCCGGTCCAACACTTTTTTGGACCGATTTGACCCTAATAGTTTAGATGTATTACCCACGATGCCACACGTAAGTCACAGGCAATTTGTTCCCCTCTATGTGCGATCGGATACAAGCATCTCCACCAGAGTTTCATAGGTCAAAAACTCGTCAAATAGCTAGAAGGAGGAAAAAGATACCTCCCGCGACCCCAACTCTGCTCCGCCGCCGATTCAGAATCTGCGTGTTCTAAATGCAGAGTGATTGTGCTTTGCTTTGCTTCTATTGAATCTGGTTGAGGCAGTTGGTTCTGAACTTTTATTCAACTGTACATGGATCAGGTGTCTCTGCTTTTATTTTAAGTTTTCTCCCTTTTGCAAGTTCGCTACTTCACTAGAGGTAGAATATTATTTTTTGTCTCTTCTCCCTATCATATTGTTTATCTGATTCAATGTGTTAGGTTTATATGATGCTCCCAGGTTTACGGGAAGATTTATTCATGATTAATCCTTCGGTTGTGTAAATGGAAAATACACACCTACTTATCTATTTTCCATCTATGTTAATTTTAAAGTTATAGATATATAAGTGACGCTTTTGTGCATGTTGTGACTAAACGTGAGTGGCATGTAGGTGAATGATCGATGATCCGTCAATCCATTAGTACATCCCAGGGAATAGATCGTCGATTGTTCTCGGCTGAACTCAAGCTGAGCGAGGCCAATATTGTTTCATCTCCTGATGTGAATCTGATTGCTCACTCCTGCCTCCCGCAATTAGGTAAAAAAAGTCTTTACTTCATGTGGTTTCTCTTATGACGTATAGGTTGTGCACCGCTCTCGTGCCCAAAGTTTGCTTATGTTTTCTCTAGGTACACACAATTTTTATCTTCTATTGTATCATTAATTTTAGGTGAATTTAGACCAGAAATTCGCTTCGTCCCATTATCAGATTCAAGTACTAGGTCTTCAATAAATATAATTTCACGACATAGCTTTTTTTTCTCCCGGTGCATCGCACGGGTATGTTTCCTAGTTTTAGGATAAATTGCGAAAGCCAGGACTCAAACTCAAGACCTTAGACTCTGATACCATGTTAAGCTTCATGCACTAGCCAACGCAACCAAAAGTCCGAACTTATGGAAAGGGCTAGTACAATCCACTTATAAACTTCAACACGTGCCATGTCAGGATAGATGCACATGTATACTAGGCCACACAAGCAACAATAGTATAAAAAGAATAACTTTGTATTGGTCCTCGTGAGAAAAACAAAAGGTTATAAATAATTGTTTTAGTAATGGACCGGTTGAATACAAGTTAAAAAATCACCACGTTGAATGGTCCATGCAAGTGGTACAAAACTAGGTAAAAATGTGTTGTGCAGAAAAAATATAAAACGGAAATAATTAGACAAAAAATGAAAATACATGTAGTACCACCCACGGTTACACTTTTGATTGTACATATCTTGAGAAAAATATAACTCGCATCAGAATCCATTAGAGTTGCACATTTTTTGAGAAAAGTGTAACTATCATGACATATGCTTATTACTTGCATGTTTATGGAGAAAATTGCAACTTGTTTTGAAAACTAGTTGCTAATTGCACGTTTCCCAAGAATAGTGTAATTTGTATAGAAACCCGGTTTATAATTACGCGTTTCTTGTGAAAACTGCAACTCGTTTCGAAAACCTGTGAGAGTAGCACATTTATTTTAAAAAAGTTCGAGTCATAGAGAGAACCGGTTGCATATTTCTTGAGAAAAAGTACAACTTCTTTCCATAATTGTTTGGTTTTGCATTGAGAAACGTGTAACTCATATTGAGAACCGGTTGCATATTTTATGAGAAAAGTACAACTCATTTCAAAAACCGGTTACAATTTAATATATTTTTTATAAACGAGTAACCCATATGAAGAATCGGTTGCACGTTTCCTGAGAACAGTGCAACTTGTTTCAAAACCAGTTACATTTTCACCGTATCGAGAAAGTTACACATTTTTTGGGGAAAAGTGCAACTCTTCAAAATTGTTTACACTTGCATATTTGTTAAGAAAAGTATAAATCATATCAAGAACCACTTGTACGCTTCGTCGGAAATGTGCAAGTCATTTCGATAACCTTCTGGAGTTAATCATTTCTTCAAAATTGTGTGACTCATATCGAGAATTGGTTGCATATACCTTGAAAAAGTGCAATGAGTTTCAAAATCCGGTTGGAGCTGCACAATTCTTGAGAAAAGTGCAATCCATATCAAGAATAGGTTGGAGTTGCACATTTCTTGCGAAAAAAGTGTAACTCGTGCTAAAAAATGATTGCCACTTGCACATTCTTGTGAAATTTGCAACTTGTCTAAGAAAACAAGGAAAATAATACCACTATTGAAAAAGAAGGCCAAAGGAAAAACTAAAATGAAAATAAAAAGTGCATAAATAACATAAATAATGAGAAAGAAGGCAAAAGAAAAAAGTATAAAATAATATATAATGAGAAAGAAGGCAAAAGAAAATAAGAAACATTATCATCACAACAGGCATCTAATTAGTCCTTGTACTAGATGGAACAAAATCGATAAACTCAACTATATAAATATGTCGTGTATTAAAGTTCACAAATATACTTGTTGGATCATTTATATCGTGTATTAAAGTTCACAAATATACTTGTTGGATCATTTTTTTGCTGTCACGAACTGATGCAGCAAGTTGCAAGGTCGAGTCCATGCCACGCCCGTGCCATTTCTTTTTCTTTCCGGCTGCGCATATTGCATACATCTCAAGGGAAGATCCAACGGTACTTAGGTCGACTGAGACATAAGAAAATCTCGGTCGCTTGCTACTTAGCAAGGGCCATATATATTTGGGATCTAGCCCAATCCACCCAACCATCCTCCGAGCTAGTCTGTTGTTCTACAACACCAATGTCCAATTGTTTCATACAAGACAAGTTTCAGGGTTTTGTCTCCTCTTGCTTAAATAGCTATCTAGTCTTATTACAAGGCCACAACCAATCAAGTGGCCCATTCGGGGGGCATCAACCATGTAGGCGGTTGTGTCTTCCTTTTGGGCCGCACCCCACCTCTGAAGTCTTCTTCTTCCACTCGAGTAGCCGTTTCATGTGATGGAACAAACCTAGCTATATAATGAATTAAAATAAAGATTTTTTTGTGTCTGTCTTATATATGTATTTCGGTTACCTCTGTTCATACATATGTGGACGTTGACTGCATATTATTTGCCCATTAGGATTTCAGAGGAAATAACCATTGGTATGTGGGTGGTGCTGAATATGTTAAGTGACATATCATGTCAACTCATCATTCATGTATCAATTAGGGGATAAAGGTGACTCAAAAAAGCTTTAGTCCATGACCATGGGGTTAACCATTAATTGTTTGGGGGATTAGGTGGTTTCCATTGATCACTAACTATGATTATGAGGGATGAAATAGAGGATGATGTATGTGATCATCTTTATTTAGAGAACCTCCCATGACATACACATATAAATAATGGCATTTGGTATATCATAATCATGTTCTAATCAAATGCTAGTGGTAAATCCAACACTCCTCGAGAACGCTTTTAGCTCTATTGCAACATATCACTTACCACACGAATATCTCTATTTATATTCTCTACTGTTAGTATTGTTTTGTTCACAATCATAAACACTTTCAATACACTCCTTCTTGGAATCAAATACAACTTGCAAGTAATCTTTGGTAAATCCATAACGAGGGGCATAAAAACCATTACCCGTAGCTCTTCGTGGTTTAACACTCTTACTTTGAAGAAAGGTACGTACAACATGTTCACTTACATAGATCCTTTTTTGTAGATCATACGCTCTATATATACAACATTTTGATTTTCTAGTTATAGTTGCTATTTGTTCATTTTCCTAGCCAAACTTCTCGAAATACCTTTTTCGATCAAACCTTTCGACATAACTTGCCAAAAATTGTGTGAACTCACATAGTGTTTTTGTAGCCATTAGAGCTACATCCAACCATCACCATCACTTCGAACATCTAATAAAAGGACCACCTCCGTCCTAACCCTAACCCATCTCCCTCCCAACCTCAACGACGCTGCACTCTTCACATGTCCATTTTCTCCACGGGCTTCTAGATCTATGTTTCCAATCTTCCTCTTCCTGAGCAATCTTTGTGGTTCCACTCTTCATCATATTCTCTGGTAATCCTTGATGTTTCCTTCTATAAATGGGTTGGCATGATGTCTTCGGTGCACCCCATCAACGAGGGGAGGAGGTGGGGATATTTCCGTGAAGGTGAGAAACACCACCAGAAAGTACAAAAGGTAATTTCGGACAACTTACTATGCAAATCAGATCTTATCTTCAAAGCTAACCTAATGGCAACACAACCATGAGACGCATGATACTAGATGAGCTACATCCCGAGATCCTAGAGCTTCTCTCGCTGCGTCCCCAAAGCCTTGCACATGCCTCTGCCATATTCCGGGCTTGGCGTCGTATCGTGAATGATAAAGGTTTTTTATGGCGGCACCGCTCACACCATTGTACACCCCTCGCCATGGGATTCTTCCACAACTCTGAAGCAATTTCGAGCCCATTTGTGCATGTCGGTGGGTTCACTATCTTCTCCTATGAGCGGCTTAGCGACACTGAACACTCCTGGAAGTTCATGGAATGCTGACATGGGCACGTTCTCCTCTATGATGACGCCATTGGGCAATGAGATTGTTTCCTTGTGTGGTACCCTATGACTTGGCTATTTTCATCCAAAGATCATCAGAGTACAAAGCTTATTCAGGAGGAAATACTCCAAGAGGAACATCAATGCTGCACTAATATGCGCGGCCGGCTACGATGATGACAACCATTACATGAATTTAAAACCCACGAGCCCATTCCGCATAGCAGTCATGCGTAGCCACTCCCAAGGCCATGTTACAGTTTCACATTTCTTGAGAAGTGTGCAACCCGTATTGAGAAAGTTACACATTTCTTGAGAAAAGTGCAACTCGTTTAAAATTGATTACACTTGCATATTTGTTGAGAAAAGTATAAATCATATCAAGAACCAGTTATATGCCTGTTCGGAAATGTGCAGCTCATTTTGATAACCTACTGGAGTTGAGCATTTCTTCAAAAATGTGTGACTCATATCGAGAATTGGTTGCATATATCTTGAAAAAGTGCCATGATTTTCAAAATCCGGTTGGAGCTGCACAATTGTTGAGAAAATTGCAATTCATATCGAGAATAGGTTTGAGTTGCTCATTTCTTGCAAAAACAAATGTAACTCGTGTCAAAAAATGATTGCTACTTGCACATTCTTGAGAAATTTGCAACTTTTAAAAAAACAAGGCAAATAATATCAATATTGAGAAAGAAGGCCAAAGGAAAAATAAAAAGTGCACAAATAACATAAATAATGAGAAATAAGGAAAAATAAAAAAGGTATAAAATAATATATAATGAGAAAGAAGGCAAAAGAAAATAAGAAACATTATCATCACAACAACCATCTAATTAGTCCTTGTACTAGATGGAACAAAATCGATGAACTCATCTATATAAATATGTCATGTATTAAAGTTGACACGAATAGACATGTTGGCTCATTTGTTTTTCTATCACGAACGGAAGCAGCAGGTTGCAAGGTCGAGTCCACGCCACGCCCGTGCCACTAATTTTTCTTCCCGGCTGCGCAGATTGCACGCATCTCAAGGGAAGATCCAACGGTACGTACTCAGGTCGATTGAGACATCAGCAAATCTCAGTCGCCTGCTACTTAGCAAGGGCCATATATATTTGGGATCTAGCCAAATCCACCCAACCATCCTTCAAGCTAGTCCGTTGTTCTACAACACCAATGTCCAATTGTTTCATACAAGGCAAGTTTTATGGTTTTTCTCCTCTTCCTTAAATAGCTAGTTAGTCCTATTACAAGGCCACAACCAATCAAGTGTCCCATTCGGGGGCCATCAACCATGTAGGTGGTTGTGTCTTCATGTTGGGCCGCACCCTACCTCTAGAATCTTCTTCTTCCGCTCGAGCAGCAGTTTCATGTGATGGAACAAACCTAGCAATATAATGAACTGAAATAAAGGTGCTTTGTCCCTATCTTATATATGTAGTTCAGTTACCTCTGTTCATACTATGCTAACGTTGACTGCATACTATTTTCCCATTAGGATTTCAGAGTAAATTATCTTTGGTATGTGGGTAGTGACGAAGGTGTTAAGTGACATATCACGTCAAATCATCATTCATGTATCAATTAGGGGATAAAGGTGACTCAAAAACTTTAGTCCATGACCATGGGGTTAACCATTAATTGCTAGGGGATCAAGTGGTTGCCATTGATCACTAACTGTGATTATGAGGGATGAAATAGAGGATGATGTATGCGATCATCTTTATTTGGAGATCCTCCCATGCATATACATATAAATAAGGGTATTAGATATATCATAATCATGTTCTACTCAAAGGCTAGAGGTAAATCCAACACTCCTAGGGAATGCTTTTAGCTCTATTGCAGCATATCACTTATCACGCGGATATCTCTTTTTATATTCTCTACTGTTTAATATTGTTTTGCTCACAATCATAAACATATTCAATATACTCCTGCTTGGAAACAAAGACAACTTGCAAATACTCTTTGGTATATCCATAACGAGGGGGCATAAAGACCATTACCCATAGCTCTTCGTGGTTCAGTACTCTTACTTCGAAGAAAGGTACGTACAACATATTCACTTGTAGTCATCAGCACCTAGAGGCATGCAGTTCATCATGATGGCCCAAGAGAGGGAGCACCATTAGGAAGAGGGGAAACTTTCACTCATCAACCACCAGGGGAAGGAGGAAAAAGCAACATTGGATACTCTTTCCTAGGATTCGAAGGTGATGACAAATCAGTACTTATGTTTCAAAGGTGGCGGTTCGAGCTCTTTCGGCGCAAGCCAGCAGCACGGCAAGGAGGAGGGCCCCTTCGTAGTGCGCCTGAAGCACGACCAGGAGGCCAGCCAAATTTGGGGTGCTTCACTGGTAAGACAAATTTGGATACAAAATTTGACTTTTGCAATGAAAAGGGGAAAACTTTTATTTTTGCAATGAAAATGTTAATAAAAGTAATAATTGAGTTGTCTCGAACCTGCGCAATAGATCGTTCTCTGTATATATCTTACGCTCTATATATACACCATTTTGATTCGATAGTTATAGTTGCTATATGTCCATTTGCCTAGCCAAACTTCTCAAAATACCTTTTTTTCAAACCTTTCGACATAACTTGCCAAAAATTGTGTGAACTCACATACTCTTTTGTAGCCTGTAGATCTACATACAACCATCACCTCGAACATCTAATAAATGGAACACCTCCGTCCTAACCCTAAACCATATCCCTCCCAACCTCAACGTCGCCGCACTCTTCACATGTCCATTTCCTCCACGGGCTTCTAGATCTAGGTTTCCAATCTTTCTCTTCCTGAGCGATCTTTGTGGTTCCACTCATCATCTTCTCCGATAATCCTCGATGTTTCCTTCTAGAAATGGGTTGGCGTGACGTCTTCGGTGCACCCCATCAACGCGGGATGGAGATGGGGATATTTCCGTGAAGTTGAGCAACACTGCCAGAAAGTACAAAAGGTAATTTCAGACAACTTACTATGCTAATCAGATCTTATCCTCAAAGCTAACCTAATGGCAACGCAACCATGAGATGCATCATACCAGATGAGCTACACCCTGAGATCCTGGAGCTTCTCCCTCCGCGTCCCCAAAGGCTTAAACATGCCTCCACCGACTGCAGGTCATGGCATCATATCATGAATGATGAAGGTTTTTTATGGCGACACCACTCGCACCATGGTACACCCCTCACCATGGGATTCTTCCAAAATTCTGAAGCAATTTCCGGCCCATCTGTGCATGTCGGTGGGTTCGCTAGCTTCTCATGTGAGCGGCTTAGCGACACGGAACACTCCTGGAAGATCATGGACAGCCGACATGGGTGTGTTCTCCTCTATGATGATGCCATCGGGCAATGTGATTTTTTCCTTTTGGGGCACCCTATGCCTGGCTATTTTCATCCAAAGATCATCAGTGTACAAAGCTTATTCAGGATGGAATACTCCAAGAGGAACATCAGTAATGTACTAACTTATGCAACCGGCTGCGACAATGACAACCATTACATGAATTGCAAACCCACCCGCCCGTTCCGCATAGCACTCATGCGTAGCGACTCCCAAGGCCGTGTATCTGCCAACGTCTTGTCCTCTTTGACTAGCCAGTGGGGTGGGGAGTCCATGCCGGTGCATCTCCCTCACGTGTGTGGCCACATCCGCGCGGAGTCTTGCACCATCATCGACAACATCATGTACCAACCACTCTATGACTACCGTGTGCTGGCATATGACATGCAAAAGAACATCCTCACCTCTGCGTTCAAGCAGCCAAGGGGTGGTAATGTCCGCCTTATGAAGGTGGACGGTGGTGCATGGCTCGGTATTTCTCTTGTACAAGACCGGATTATACGCCTATGGGTGCAATACACCAATGTTGATGGTGGTTGGGTGTTGTGCAAAACAGTTAATCTTGACGAGGTCGTCACCGGCCTATTGACAGCGTCATTGCCTTGGACGGACTCTCGGTTTCCCGTGATGCCACCAATCAAGATCATTCGGGTTTCTGAGGAGGGTGACACGTTATTCCTATGGACCATGGTGGGTGTATTCATGATGTGCCCAAAATCTTTGGAGCTAACCAAAGTGCATGAGACATCCAAGGGCATGAAAATTGTGTACCCTTATGCTGCTTTCTATCTCCTTCCTGCCCCATAATGAGGTGTGCCTCAATGGCTAGGCCTCCCTACCGTCCCATATGTTGCACGAGATCAGTATATAATAGGTTAGTTGTAAACATTTGGGCCGATGCTTACATGTTTTTGTCCAATACGGAGTACCTGAATCCAAGTACAAACAACGGGTTTCTGTTATGGTTTCGAGCTCCTATTTTATTGTACTTCTATAAACTATGGAAATGGGCATTGCCGAGTTGAAAAAAGGTATAGGCCAAACTTTTGAAGGGAGATGATGTTTTTAATTCGATTGAGAAATAGTTAATTCTAAGTCAGGCTGAGCAAGTTCTATGCAACTTCTAGAATTCCATACAATTTAGATTCTTCTGGATAAAGAATCAATTCTCGCGACCATCGAATTTCTGTGTCATCGAAGAAATAGGCACTCACCTTCGTTGAAATTGGACTTGTTTCATATGATAAATTTGTATTTTATTTCGGCAGAATAATGTGGTTTCAAAATCTGACCTAAGCAGAACTGATCAACACCAGGAAAACTGATTTGTTTCAAAAGCAGCGGGTGTAACTGCGGGAGGAGAAAACAGTAACAATCTGCAACATCTAAAGTAACAACATATAGTCTTAGAGGATGGAGGATGGACTGATAAATAATCTAGAGCACCGCCATCCCTAATGATGAATGTCGACGACGATTTTCCGGACAATAACCACGACATCATATAGTCTTGATTTGCACAAGTGGACTTTTTACGCTTTATTAATAGAAAATTTAGTCATCGTACATGGTCTTCAATTACAACTGTACTAAAAAATCACAATGCAGAAGAAGGAAGAAATATAATCCGTGGGCTCAGTAAATTTGCTAGCCATTGAATGTTTTAGCTAACCTGGTAGGTACAATTTACCTCACATAGTGTGGATCAGATCCATCTTTGCAAGCGCTAAACTCGCTAATTATCTAGGCATTTGGTAGTATTTCTTTTGCCAAAGGGACTTAAGTAAGGTTCTTGCGATATAACGGAGAAATAACAAGAAATTGGAATATATATATGGGTGTGCCTTTACCTTAGTCGACCGGGATTCTGTAAAGTATCAGTCGATGGTCCTCATTAATTTTTGGTATGTGTGTGCTATGCCGGGATAGATGGACATGTATACTAGGCCACACAAGCAACAATAGTATAAAAAGAATAACTTTGTATTGGCCCTCGTGAGCAAAACAAAAGGTTGGAAATAATTTTTTTAGTAATGGACCGGTTGAATACAAGCTAAAAAATCACCACGTTGAATGGTCCATGCAAGTGGTACAAAACTAGGTAAAAATGTGTTGTGCAGAAAAAAGATAAAACACAAATAATTAGACAAAAAATGAAAATACATGTAGAACCACCCACGGTTACACTTTTGATTGTACATATCTTGAGAAAAATATAACTCGCATCAGAATCCATTAGAGTTGCACATTTTTTTGAGAAAAGTGCAACTATCATGACATATGCTTATTACTTGCATGTTTATGGAGAAAATTGCAATTTGTTTTGAAAACTAGTTGCTAATTGCACATTTCCCAAGAATAGTGTAATTTGTATAGAAACCCGGTTTATAATTATGCGTTTCTTGTGAAAACTGCAACTCGTTTCGAAAACCTGTGAGAGTAGCACATTTATTTTAAAAAAGTTCGAGTCATAGAGAGAACCGGTTGCATATTTCTTGAGAAAAAGTACAACTTCTTTCGATAATTGTTTGGTTTTGCATTGAAAAATGTGTAACCCATTTTGAGAACCAGTTGCAATATTTTATGAGAAAACGTACAACTTCTTTCTTTCGACAATTTAATATTTTTTCATAAACGAGTAACCCATATCAAGAATCGGTCGCAGGTTTCCTCAGAACAGTGAAATTGTATCAAAACCAGTTACATTTTCACCGTATCGAGAAAGTTACACATTTTTTGGGAAAAGTGCAACTCGTTCAAAATTGATTACACTTGCATATTTGTTAAGAAAAGTATAAATCATATCAAGAACCACTTGTACGCTTCTTCATAAATGTGCAACTCATTTCGTTAACCTTCTTGAGTTAATCATTTCTTCAAAAATGTGTGACTCATATCGAGAATTGGTTGCATATACCTTGAAAAGGTGCAATGAGATTCAAAATCTGGTTGGAGCTGCACAATTCTTGAGAAAAGTGCCATTCATATCAAGAATAGGTTGGAGTTGCACATTTCTTGCAAAAAAAAAGTGAAACTCGTGCTAAAAAATGATTGCTACTTGCACATTCTTGTGAAATTTGCAACTTGTTTAAGAAAACAAGGCAAATAATACCACTATTGAAAAAGAAGGCCAAAGGAAAAACTAAAATGAAAATAAAAAGTGCACAAATAACATAAATAATGAGAAAGAAGGCAAAAGAAAAAAGTATAAAATAATATATAATGAGAAATAAGGCAAAAGAAAATAAGAAACATTATCATCACAATAGGCATCTAATTAGTCCTTGTACTAGATGGAACAAAATCGGTGAACTCAACTATATAAATATGTCGTGTATTAAAGTTGACACAAATATACTTGTTGGATCATTTTTTTTGCTATCACGAACTGAAGCAGCAAGTTGCAAGGTCGAGTCCACGCCACGCCCGTGCCATTTCTTTTTTCTTTCCGGTTGCGCATATTGCTCGCATCTCAAGGGAAGATCCAACGGTACTCAGGTCGACTGAGACATAAGAAAATCTCGGCCGCTTGCTACTTAGCAAGGGCCATATATATTTGGGATCTAGCCCAATCCACCCAACCATCCTCCGAGCTAGTCTGTTGTTCTACAACACCAATGTCCAATTATTTCATACAAGGCAAGTTTCAGGGTTTTGTCTCCTCTTGCTTAAATAGCTATCTAGTCTTATTACAAGGCCACAACCAATCAAGTGGCCCATTCGGGGGGCATCAACCATGTAGGCGATTGTGTCTTCCTTTTGGGCCGCACCCCACCTCTGAAGTCTGCTTCTTCCGCTCGAGTATCCGTTTCATGTGATGGAACAAACCTAGCTAAATAATGAATTAAAATAAAGTTTTTTTTCTTTGTCTTATATATGTATTTTGATTACCTCCGTTCATACATATGCAGACGTTGACTGCATACTATTTGTCCATTAGGATTTCAGAGGAAATTACTGGTATGTGGGTGGTGTTGAAGGTGTTAAGTGACATATCATGTCAACTCATCATTCATGTATTAATTAGGGATAAAGGTGACTCAAAAAAGCCTTAGTCCATAACCATGGGGTTAACCATTAATTATTTGGGGGATTAGGTGATTTCCATTGATCACTAACTATGATTATGAGGGATGAAATAGACGATGCTGTATGTGATCATCTTTATTTGGAGATCCTCCCATGACATACACATATAAATAAGGGCATTTGGTATATCATAATCATGTTCTAATCAAATGCTAGTGGTAAATCCAACACTCCTCGAGAACGCTTTTAGCTCTATTGCAATATATCACTTACCACACGAATCTCTCTATTTATTTTCTCTACTGTTAGTATTGTTTTGTTCACAATCATAAACACTTTCAATACACTCCTTCCTGGAATCAAATACAACTTGCAAGTAATCTTTGGTAAATCCATAACGAGGGGCATAAAGAGCATTACCCGTAGCTCTTCATGGTTCAACACTCTTACTTTGAAGAAAGGTACGTACAACATGTTCACTTACATAGATCCTTTTTTGTAGATCATACGCTCTATATATACAACATTTTGATTTTCTAGTTATAGTTGCTATTTGTTCATTTGCCTAGCCAAACTTCTCAAAATACCTTTTCCGATCAAACCTTTCGACATAACTTGCCAAAAATTGTGTGAACTCACACAATGTTTTTGTAGCCGTTAGAGCTACATCCAACCATCACCATCACTTCGAACATCTAATAAAAGGACCACCTCCGTCCTAACCCTAACCCATCTCCCTCCCAACCTCAACGACGACGCAATCTTCACATGTCCATTTTCTCCACGGGCTTCTAGATCTAGGTTTCCAATCTTCCTCTTCCTGAGAAAACTTTGTGGTTCCACTCTTCATCATATTCTCTGGTAATCCTTGATGTTTCCTTCTATAAATGGGTTGGCGGTGCACCCCATCAACGAGGGGGTGAGGTGGGGATATTTCCGTGAAGGTGAGTAACACTGCCAGAAAGTACAAAAGGTAATTTCAGACAACTTACTATGCTAATCAGATCTTATCCTCAAAGCTAACCTAATGGCAACGCAACCATGAGATGCATCATACCAGATGAGCTACACCCTGAGATCCTGGAGCTTCTCCCTCCGCGTCCCTAAAGGCTTGAACATGCCTCCGCCGACTGCAGGGCATGGAATCATATCATGAATGATGAAGGTTTTTTATGGCGGCACCACTCGCACCATGGTACACCCCTCACCATGGGATTCTTCCAAAATTCTGAAGCAATTTCCGGCCCATCTGTGCATTTCGGTGGGTTCGCTAGCTTCTCATGTGAGCGGCTTAGCGACACGGAACACTCCTGGAAGATCATGGACAGCCGACATGGGTGTGTTCTCCTCTATGATGACGCCATCGGGCAATGTGATTTTTTCCTTTTGGGGCACCCTATGCCTGGCTATTTTCATCCAAAGATCATCAGAGTACAAAGCTTATTCAGGATGGAATACTCCAAGAGGAACATCAGTAATGTACTAACTTATGCAACCGGCTGCGACAATGACAACCATTACATGAATTGCAAACCCACCCGCCTGTTCCGCATAGCACTCATGCGTAGCGACTCCCAAGGCCGTGTATCTGCCAACGTCTTGTCCTCTTTGACTAGCCAGTGGGGTGGGGAGTCCATGCCGGTGCATCTCCCTCACGTGTGTGGCCACATCCGCGCGGAGTCTTGCACCATCATCGACAACATCATGTACCAACCACTCTATGACTACCGTGTGCTGGCATATGACATGCAAAAGAACATCCTCACCTCTGCGTTCAAGCAGCCAAGGGGTGGTAATGTCCGCCTTATGAAGGTGGACGGTGGTGCATGGCTCGGTCTTTCTCTTGTACAAGACCGGATTATACGCCTATGGGTGCAATACACCGATGTTGATGGTGGTTGGGTGTTGTGCAAAACAGTTAATCTTGACGAGGTCGTCACCGGCCTATTGACAGCGCCATTGCCTTGGACGGACTCTCGGTTTCCCGTGATGCCACCAGTCAAGATCATTAGGGTTTCTGAGGAGGGTGACACGTTATTCATGTGGACCATGGTGGGTGTATTCATGATGTGCCCCAAATCTTTGGAGCTAACCAAAGTGCATGAGACATCCAAGGGCATGAAAATTGTGTACCCTTATGCTGCATTCTATCTCCTTCCTGCCCCATAATGAGGTGTGCCTCAATGTCTAGGCCTCCCTACTATCCCATATGTTGCACGAGATCAGTATATAATAGGTTAGTTGTAAACATTTGGGCCGATGATTACATGTTTTTGTCCAATACGGAGTACCTGAATCCAAGTACAAACAACGGGTTTCTGTTATGGTTTCGAGCTCCTATTTTATTGTACTTCTATAAACTATGGAAATGGGCATTGCCGAGTTGAAAAAAAGGTATAGGCCAAACTTTTGAAGGGAGACGATGTTTTTAATTCGATTGAGAAATAGTTAATTCTAAGTCAGGCTGAGCAAGTTCTATGCAACTTCTAGAATTCCATACAATTTAGATTCTTCTGGATAAAGAATCAATTCTCGCGACCATCGAATTTCTGTGTCATCGAAGAAATAGGCACTCATCTTCGTTGAAATTGGACTTGTTTCATATGATAAATTTGTATTTTATTTCGGCAGAATAATGTGGTTTCAAAATCTGACCTAAGCAGAACTGATCAACACCAGGAAAACTGATTTGTTTCAAAAGCAGCGGGTGTAACTGCGGGAGGAGAAAACAGTAACAATATGCAACATCTAAAGAAACAACATATAGTCTTAGAGGATGGAGGATGGACTGATAAATAATCTAGAGCACCGCCATCCCTAATGATGAATGTCGACGACGATTTTCCGGACAATAACCACGACATCATATAGTCTTAATTTGCACAAGTGGACTTTTTACGCTTTATTAATAGAAAATTTAGTCATCGTACATGGTCTTCAATTTACAACTGTACTCAAAAATCGCAATGCAGAAGAAGGAAGAAATATAATCCGTGGGCTCAGTAAATTTGCTAGCCATTGAATGTTTTAGCTAACCTGGTAGGTACAATTTACCTCACATAGTGTGGATAAGATCCATCTTTGCAAGCGCTAAACTCGCTAATTATCTAGGCATTTGGTAGTATTTCTTTTGCCAAAGGGACTTAAGTAAGGTTCTTGCGATATAACGGAGAAATAACAAGAAATTGGAATATATATATGGGTGTGCCTTTACCTTAGTCGACCGGGATTCTATAAAGTATCAGTCGATGGTCCTCATTAATTTTTGGTATGTGTGTGCTATGCCGGGATAGATGGACATGTATACTAGGCCACACAAGCAACAATAGTATAAAAAGAATAACTTTCTATTGGCCCTCGTGAGCAAAACAAAAGGTTGTAAATAATTTTTTTAGTAATGGACCGGTTGAATACAAGCTAAAAAATCACCACGTTGAATGGTCCATGCAAGTGGTACAAAACTAGGTAAAAATGTGTTGTGCAGAAAAAAGATAAAACACAAATAATTAGACAAAAAATGAAAATACATGTAGAACCACCCACGGTTACACTTTTGATTGTACATATCTTGAGAAAAATATAACTTGCATCAGAATCCATTAGAGTTGCACA
Organism: Avena sativa; assembly: GCA_916181665.1. Classification (NCBI taxonomy): domain Eukaryota; kingdom Viridiplantae; phylum Streptophyta; class Magnoliopsida; order Poales; family Poaceae; genus Avena; species Avena sativa. The sequence goes on from OV702282.1 coordinate 297,499,779, forward strand.
TTTTTTTGAGAAAAGTGCAACTATCATGACATATGCTTATTACTTGCATGTTTATGGAGAAAATTTCAATTTGTTTTGTAAACTAGTTGCTAATTGCACATTTCCCAAGAATAGTGTAATTTGTATAGAAACCCGGTTTATAATTATGCGTTTCTTGTGAAAACTGCAACTCGTTTCGAAAACCTGTGAGAGTAGCACATTCATTTTAAAAAAGTTCGAGTCATAGAGAGAACCGGTTGCATATTTCTTGAGAAAAAGTACAACTTCTTTCGATAATTGTTTGGTTTTGCATTGAAAAATGTGTAACCCATTTTGAGAACCGGTTGCAATATTTTATGAGAAAAAGTACAACTTCTTTCTTTGGACAATTTAATATTTTTTCATAAACGAGTAACCCATATCAAGAATCGGTCGCAGGTTTCCTCAGAACAGTGAAATTGTATCAAAACCAGTTACATTTTCACCATATCGAGAAAGTTACACATTTTTTGGGAAAAGTGCAACTCGTTCAAAATTGATTACACTTGCATATTTGTTAAGAAAAGTATAAATCATATCAAGTACCACTTGTGCGCTTCTTCAGAAATGTGCAACTCATTTCGTTAACCTTCTTGAGTTAATCATTTCTTCAAAAATGTGTGACTCATATCGAGAATTGGTTGCATATACCTTGAAAAGGTGCAATGAGATTCAAAATCCGGTTGGAGCTGCACAATTCTTGAGAAAGGTGCAATTCATATCAAGAATAGGTTGGAGTTGCACATTTCTTGCAAAAAAAAAGTGAAACTCGTGCTAAAAAATGATTGCTACTTGCACATTCTTGTGAAATTTGCAACTTGTTTAAGAAAACAAGGCAAATAATACCACTATTGAAAAAGAAGGCCAAAGGAAAAACTAAAATGAAAATAAAAAGTGCACAAATAACATAAATAATGAGAAAGAAGGCAAAAGAAAAAAGTATAAAATAATATATAATGAGAAATAAGGCAAAAGAAAATAAGAAACATTATCATCACAATAGGCATCTAGTTAGTCCTTATACTAGATGGAACAAAATCGGTGAACTCAACTATATAAATATGTCGTGTATTAAAGTTGACACAAATATACTTGTTGGATCATTTTTTTTGCTATCACGAACTGAAGCAGCAAGTTGCAAGGTCGAGTCCACGCCACGCCCGTGCCATTTCTTTTTTCTTTCCGGCTGCGCATATTGCTCGCATCTCAAGGGAAGATCCAACGGTACTCAGGTCGACTGAGACATAAGAAAATCTCGGCCGCTTGCTACTTAGCAAGGGCCATATATATTTGGGATCTAGCCCAATCCACCCAACCATCCTCCGAGCTAGTCTGTTGTTCTACAACACCAATGTCCAATTGTTTCATACAAGGCAAGTTTCAGGGTTTTGTCTCCTCTTGCTTAAATAGCTATCTAGTCTTATTACAAGGCCACAACCAATCAAGTGGCCCATTCGGGGGGCATCAACCATGTAGGCGGTTGTGTCTTACTTTTGGGCCGCACCCCACCTCTGAAGTCTGCTTCTTCCGCTCGAGTATCCGTTTCATGTGATGGAACAAACCTAGCTAAATAATGAATTAAAATAAAGTTTTTTTTGTCTTTGTCTTATATATGTATTTCGATTACCTCCGTTCATACATATGCAGACGTTGACTGCATACTATTTGTCCATTAGGATTTCAGAGGAAATTACCATTGGTATGTGGGTGGTGTTGAAGGTGTTAAGTGACATATCATGTCAACTCATCATTCATGTATTAATTAGGGATAAAGGTGACTCAAAAAAGCTTTAGTCCATAACCATGGGGTTAACCATTAATTATTTGGGGGATTAGGTGATTTCCATTGATCACTAACTATGATTATGCGGGATGAAATAGACGATGATGTATGTGATCATCTTTATTTGGAGATCCTCCCATGACATACACATATAAATAAGGGCATTTGGTATATCATAATCATGTTCTAATCAAATGCTAGTGGTAAATCCAACACTCCTCGAGAACGCTTTTAGCTCTATTGCAATATATCACTTACCACACGAATCTCTCTATTTATTTTCTCTACTGTTAGTATTGTTTTGTTCACAATCATAAACACTTTCAATACACTCCTTCCTGGAATCAAATACAACTTGCAAGTAATCTTTGGTAAATCCATAACGAGGGGCATAAAGACCATTACCCGTAGCTCTTCATGGTTCAACACTCTTACTTTGAAGAAAGGTACGTACAACATGTTCACTTACATAGATCCTTTTTTGTAGATCATATGCTCTATATATACAACATTTTGATTTTCTAGTTATAGTTGCTATTTGTTCATTTGCCTAGCCAAACTTCTCAAAATACCTTTTCCGATCAAACCTTTCGACATAACTTGCCAAAAATTGTGTGAACTCACACAGTGTTTTTGTAGCCGTTAGAGCTACATCCAACCATCACCATCACTTCGAACATCTAATAAAAGGACCACCTCCGTCCTAACCCTAACCCATCTCCCTCCCAACCTCAACGACGCCGCAATCTTCACATGTCCATTTTCTCCATGGGCTTCTAGATCTAGGTTTCCAATCTTCCTCTTCCTGAGCAAACTTTGTGGTTCCACTCTTCATCATATTCTCTGGTAATCCTTGATGTTTCCTTCTATAAATGGGTTGGCGTGATGTCTTCGGTGCACCCCATCAACGAGGGGGTGAGGTGGGGATATTTCCGTGAAGGTGAGAAACACCGCCAGAAAGTACAAAAGGTAATTTCGGACAACTTACTATGCAAATCAGATCTTATCTTCAAAGCTCTAATGGCAACACAACCATGAGACGCATGATACTAGATGAGCTACACCCAGAGATCATGGAACATCTGTTGCTACGTCCCCAAAGCCTTGCACATGCCTCTGCCATTTTCCGGGCTTGGCGTCGTATCGTGAATGATAAAGGTTTTTTATGGCGGCACCGCTCACACCATTGTACACCCCTCGCCATGGGATTCTTCCACAACTCTGAAGCAATTTCGAGCCTATTTGTGCATGTCGGTGGGTTCACTATCTTCTCCTATGAGCGGCTTAGCGACACTGAACACTCCTATAAGTTCATGGAATGCCGACATGGGCGCGTTCTCCTCTATGATGACGCCATTGGGCAATGAGATTGTTTCCTTTTGTGGCACCCTATGACTTGGCTATTTTCATCCAAAGATCATCAGAGTACAAAGATTATTTAGGAGGGAATACTCCAAGAGGAACATCAATGCTGCACTAATCTGCACGGCCGGCTACGATGATGACAACCATTACATGAATTTAAAACCCACGAGCACATTCTGCATAGCAGTCATGCGTAGCGACTCCCAAGGCCGTGTATTTTTCAACATCTTCTCCTCTCTGACTGGCCAGTGGGGCGAGGAGTCCATGTCGGTGCATCTCCCTCCCGTGGGTGGCCACATCCGCACGGAGCCTTGCACCATCATCTACAACATCATGTACCAACCACTCTATGACTACCATGTGCTGGCATATGACATGGAAAAGAACATCGTGACCTATGTGTTCAAGAGACCAATGGGTGGTAATGTCTGCCTTATGAAGGTGGACGGTGGTGCACGGCTCGGTCTTGCTGCTGCACAAGACCTGATTATATGCCTGTGGGTGCAAGACGCCAATGCTGATGGTGGTTGGGTGTTGCACAAAACAGTTGATCTTGGAGAGGTCGTGACCGGCCTATTGACAGCGCTATTACCTTGGATGGACTCTCTGTTTCCCATGATGCCACCTGTGAAGATCATGGGTTTTTCGAGGAGGGCGACGCGTTATTCTTGTGGACCATGGTGGGTGTATTCATGATGTGCCCCAAATCTCTGGAGCTAACCAAAGTGCATGAGGTAGCCGAGGGCATGGAAATTGTGTATCCTTATGCTGCATTCTATCTCCATGCTTGCCCCGTAGTGAGGTATTCCTCAATGGCTAGACCTCCCTAGCGTCCCATATGTTGCATGAGATCAGCGGATAATTGGTTAGTTGTAAACATTTGGGCAGACGCTTACAGATTATTGTCCCGTGGGGAGTACTTGAATCCGAGTAAAAACAGCGGGTTTCCTGTTATGGTGTCGAGCTCCTATTCTATTGTACTTCTGTAAAACTATGGAAATGAGCATTGCTGAGTTGAAAAAAGGTATCGACCAAACTTTTGAAGGGGGATGATGTCTTTAATTAGGTTGAGAAATAGTCTATTCTAAGTCGGACTAAGCAAGTTCCACGCAACTTCTAGAATTTAGTACAGTTTAGTTTCTTCTGGATAAAGAATCATTGCTCGCGACCATCGAATTTCTGTGTCATCTAAGAATTAGGCACTCACCTTCGTTGAAATTGGACATGTTTCATATGATAAATTTGTATTTTATTTTGGCAGAATAATGTGGTTTCAAACTCTGACCTAAGCAGATCTGATCAAGAACATGAAAACTGATCTGTTTCAAAAGTAGGGGGCATAACAGTGGGAGGAGAAAAAGTAACAACCTGTAAAATCTAAAAAACAGCATATAGTCTTAGAGGATGGAGGATGGACTGACAAATAATCTAGAGCACCGCTATTCCTAATGATGAATGTCCATGATGATTTTTCAGACAATAACCACAACATCATATAGCCTTTATTTGCACAAGGGGACTTTTTATGCTTTATTAATAGAACATTTAGTCACTCTACGTGGTCCACAGTTTATAACTGTACTCAAAAATCAGAGTATAGAAGAAGGAAGAAACATAATCCGTGGGCTTAGTGAATTTGCTAGACATTGAATCTTCCAGCTAACCTGATAGGTAGAATCTACCTCACATAGTGTGTGTGGATCAGATCCAGCTTTGCAAGCCCTTAACTCATTAATTATCTAGGCATTTGGTAGTATTTATTTTGTTAAGGGGACTCAAATAATCTTGCTGCAATCATCTTTAAGGTTCTTGTGATATAAGGGAGAAATAACAGGAAATTGAAATATATATATATATATATATATATATATATATATATATATATATATATATATGGTGTGTCTTTAACTTAGTCTACTGAGATTCTTGTCTCAGTCGATGGTCCTTATTAATTTCTGGTATGTGGCGTTCTATGCTGGGTTAGATGGACATGTATACTAGGACACACAAGCAACAATAGTACGGACAAGACAAACTTTGTATTGGTGTCGTGAGCAAAACAAAAGGGTATAAATAACTTTTTTAGTAATGGACCGGTTGAATACAAGCTAAAAAGTCACCACGTTGAAGGCCATGCAAGTGGTACAAAACTAGGTAAAAATGTGTTGTGCACAAAAAAGGCGAAACACAAATAATTATAAAATAAACTGAAAATACATGTAGAACCACCCATGATTACACTTCTGATTGTACATATCTTGAGAAAAGTATAACTCACATCAGAATCCATTAGAGTAGCACATTTTTTTGAGAAAAGTGCAACTATCATGACACATGCTTATTACTTCTATGTTTATGGAGAAAACTGCAACTTGTTTTGAAAACTAGTTGCTAATTGCACGTTTCTCAAGAATAGTGTAATTCATGTAGAAACCCGGGCATTTCTTGTGAAAACTACAACTCGTTTCGTAAACCTATGAGAGTTGCACTTTTTTAAAAAAAGTTCAAGTCATGGGGAGAACCGGTTGCATATTCCTTGAGAAAAATTATAACTTCTTTCGGTAAATGTTTGGTCTTGCACATTTTTTGGAAAACGTGTAACCCATATCGAGAACCGGTTGCACATTTTATAAGAAAAGTGTAACTCATTTCAAGAAAAGTGTAACTCATTTCGAAAACCGGTTACAATTTCATATTTCTTCATAAACGTGTTACCCATATCGAGAATCGGTTGCACGTTTCCTAAGAACACTGCAACCCATTTCGAAACCAGTTACAGTTTCACATTTCTTGAGAAATGTGCAACCCGTATCGAGAAAGTTACACATTCTGAGAAATGTGCAACTCGTTCAAAATTGATTACACTTACATATTTGTTGAGAAAAGTATAAATCATATCAAGAACTAGTTGTACAACTTAACAGAATGGTGTGATGTGCCAATGAGACTTTGTGGGGGGATTGTTGGAATTTGAGGCATATTTGATGTTGGGCTTTTGGCCCATAACAAATACAAATTCTGAAATTCTCTTTGGCCCATTATCATGGCAGCTCATGTGTGTGCTAGTGGTGCCAAAGTTTAGTCCCACATTGCTAGTGAAAGGGGAGTTGGACCACCTTATATAGTAGAGTGTTGCACCACTCACTAAGGTGTGAGAAGAAGAGAAGCCCTCACGCACTCCTCCTCCGACGCCGCCCGCCTCGCCACGCCACGCCTCGCCACGACGCGTGCGCGCCACGGGTTGCGGGAATCTTGCCGAGCCGAGCTTTATTTTGCTCGTTGGAAAAATTAATTGTGTATTAATTATGAGTCATTAATGCGTCATTATGGACGCATTAATTAACCGGCCGTTTCCATATCGTGGGCTGGCACTGACTCAGTCGTGGACTGTTGCCTCACGTCCTACCCGACCCGCACTATATAGCAGGCAGACACAAACCGTAGCAGTAACCAGCAATTAGATTGCATCTGCCTACCTGCGCATTGTCGTTCCATCTCTCTGTGCTTCCCTCTGCTACTCCATCCCGCCGGCTGCATGCACGGTTGTCCGGGAGAGCAGGCCTCCGGAACCCCGTCTCTCTGATCCTGCACCGGGAGAGAGGCGATAAGGTTTTTGGGGAGCGTCTAGACGCGACTGCTCAAGCTCTTCCTCGACTTCATCGCCATGTCTGACGACGTTGGTGGTGGTTCCACTTCTGTTGCGCCGTTGGTCATACCATCGACGAACTCGTACGTGTTCTTTGCCCTCCTGCTATTTCCTATGATGATCACTAGTATTGCAGTATGCGTAGATGTGCTAGTTTTTCACTTGCCTGTATGGTGCATGTATACTATGCGTATGCTAGTTTGTCTTGGAAATTGTTTTGTCATGCTTTATACTTGGATTAAATTAATGCGAAAACTGCTAATTATTTCAACAATCCAAAAACCTTATTTTAGGCTGTTTTCGCGTCAAGGCTTTGCCGCTTGTCTGAAACCGAACCCGTTTACGGGTGCGCACTTTAAGCGCTGGCAAACCAAGTGTACCCTCTGGCTGATGGCTATGGACGCCTTCTGGGTATCGGCTGGTAATCCTGAAGGAACGATCACTCCTGAACAGGAGAAGACGTTCAAGGAGACCGCCATATTCTTTGTGGGTTGTGTCATAAGCGTCATTGGGGACAAGTTGGTGGATGCATATTTACATATGCGCAATGCCAAATAACTGTGGGATGCACTCGAAGCAAAATTCGGTGCTACTGATGCTGGCAGTGAACTGTATGCCATGGAGCAGTTTCATGACTATAGGATGATTGAAAACCGTTCTGTCGTTGAACAGGCTCATGAGATTCAGTGCATTGCAAAAGAACTTGAGCTCCTGAAGTGTGCGTTGCCCGGCAAATTTGTTGCGGGATGCATCATTGCAAAGCTTCCTCAATCCTGGAGGAGTGTTGCCACTAACCTCAAACACCAGAGGCAAGAGATGTCTGTTGAGAATCTCATTGGGTTTCTGGACCTTGAGGAAAAGGCAAAGGCAAAAGACGCACACCCAAAGGGAGCCGAGGCACCCCAGTCAAGCGCCAATGTGGTGCAGAAGAACTTCCACAACAAGTTCAAGAAGAAGACCAAGGCCGTTCGTACTACCAACTTCAAAAAGAATAAGAAGGACAAGTCATAGGATCCCTGCTTTGTGTGCGGCGAGGTTGGACATTGGGCTCCAAACTGCAAGCAACGCAAAGGAAGGAAGAATCCAAATGGACAGAACTCTTAAGTCTGTCAACGTGACTATGAGCAACAATGATAAGGGTGCATCCGGGTATGGTAATTTACCTACTGTTTTGTCAATTTGTCAATCTACAGATTGGTGGATCGACACCGGTGCTAATATTCATGTGTGTGTTGATATCTCTTTGTTTTCTTCTTATCAAATCACAAGAGATCTCTCCGTCTTGATGGGAAACGGATCGCATGCTTCTGTTCGTGGTGTTGGCACGGTGTATCTGAAGTTTACTTCGGGAAAGATCGTGCAGCTGAAGAACGTGCAGCATGTGCCCTCAATAAATAAGAATCTCGTTAGTGGTTCCCTTCTTTGCAAAGAAGGTTTTAAGTTGGTATTTGAGTCCAATAAAGTAGTCATATCTAAGTATGGACAATTTATTGGTAAAGGTTATGAGTGTGGCGGTTTGTTCCGTCTTTCCCTATCAGATTTTTGTAATAAGGTTGTGAACCATATTTGTGCCCCTGGCAATGATACCGATATTTGGCATTCACGACTTTGTCACATTAATTTTGGTTGTATGACGCGGCTAGCTAAGATGAATTTAATTCCGAGTTTCACTTTAGCCAAAGGCTCTAAATGTCAAGAGTGAGTTCAAGCTAAGCAACCGCGCAAGCCTCACAAGCCTATGCAGGAAGCAAGAAACTTGGCACCACTAGAGCTTATACATTCAGATCTATGTGAGATGAATGGTGTGTTGACCAAAGGTGGAAAGAAATACTTCATGACGTTGATTGATGATTATACTAGATTTTGCTATGTATATCTTTTGAAAACTAAAGATGAGGCTCTACACCACTTTAAAAACTATAAGGCAGAAGTTGAAAATCAACTTGAGAGAAAGATTAAGAGAGTCCGGTCAGATCGTGGTGGAGAGTATTTCTCTAATGAGTTTGATTTATTTTGTGCAGAACATGGCATTATTCATGAGAGGACGCCTCCCCATTCTCCCCAATCTAACGGAGTTGCCGAAAGGAAAAAACCGTACTCTAACAGACTTGGTTAACGCCATGTTAGGTACTTCGGGTTTATCCAAGGCATGGTGGGGGGAGGCGATATTGACATCATGTCATATCCTGAATAAAGTTCCCACAAAAGACAATGAAACTGCTCCCTATGAATTATGGGAGAAGAGAAAACTAACACTCTCGTACTTACGTACTTGGGGCTGTTTGGCAAAGGTGAATTTGCCAATTCCCAAAAAGCGTAAACTTGGACCAAAGACCGTAGACTGTGTTTTTCTTGGCTATGCTCATCATAGCGTTGGATACAAATTTCTAGTGGTGAAATCTGAGGTACCTGACATGAAGGTCGGTACAATTATGGATTCTAAGGATGCTACATTCTTTGAGGATATTTTTCCGATGAAAGATATGCCTAGTACTTCTAGACAGGAATCTGTTGAAACTCCTGAACCTGCTATTCCCATGGAATATTATGAATGAGCACATGATGAAATTCCTGAGGAGGTAGACAATGAAGTTCCTGTAAGGAACAAGAGACAGAGGATTGCAAAGTCCTTTGGTGATGATTTCATTGTCTATCTCGTGGATGATACTCCCACCTCTATTTCAGAGGCTTATGCATCCCCTGATGCAGACTACTGGAAAGAGGCTATTCGTAGCGAGATGGATTCCATCATGGCAAACGAAACTTGGGAGATCACTGATCGTCCTTATGGGTGCAAACCTGTAGGATGTAAGTGGGTGTTCAAAAAGAAGCTTAGACCTGATGGTACGATTGAAAAGTACAAGGCTCGGCTTGTTGCCAAGGGTTATACCCAAAAAGAAGGCGAAGACTTCTTTGATACTTATTCGCATGTGGCTAGATTGACCACTATTCGAGTTCTACTCTCATTGGCTGCCTCACATGGTCTTATCGTTCATCAAATGGACGTCAAGACAGCTTTCCTTAATGGAGAGTTGGATGAGGAAATTTATATGGATCAGCCAGATGGTTTTGTAGTAGATGGTCAGGAAGGCAAGGTGTGCAAGCTATTGAATTCTTTGTATGGACTGAAACAAGCACCTAAGCAATGGCATGAGAAGTTTGATCAAACTTTAACATCTGCTGGCTTTGTTGTAAATGAAGCCGACAAATGTGTATACTATCGCCATGGTGGGGGCGAAGGAGTTATAATTTGTTTGTATGTTGATGACATACTGATTTTTGGGACAAATATGATTGTCATCGAACAGGTCAAGAGTTTCTTGTCTCAAAGTTTTGACATGAAAGACCTTGGAGAAGCTGATGTTATTCTAAACATTAAGCTGCTGAAAGATGAGAATGGCGGAATTACACTTCTGCAATATCACTATGTGGAGAAGGTGTTGAGTCGCTTTGGCTACTCAGATTGTACTCCTTCACCGACACCATATGATCCTAGTAAGATGCTTCGAAAGAACAAAAGAACAACTAGAGATCAGCTGAGATACTCTCAGATAATTGGCTCGTTAATGTATCATTGGCATGCAAACTTAGCCGGTTTGTTTCCAATCCAGGATATGATAATTGGCATGCTCTTGAGAGAGTAATGCGCTATCTAAAGGGTACATCGAGTTATGGTATTCACTATACCGAAGACCCTGCGGTACTTGAAGGGTATAGTGACTCAAATTGGATTTCTGATGCTGATGAGTTGAAAGCCACAAGTGGATATGTATTCACTCATGGTGGTGGCGCTGTTTCATGGAAGTCTTGCAAGCAGACCATCTTAACGAGGTCAACAATGGAAGAAGAACTCACAGCACTAGATACAGCTACTGTCGAAGCAGATTGGCTTCATGAACTCTTGATTGACTTGCCGGTTGTTGATAAACCTGTGCCGGCTATTCTTATGAACTGCGACAATCAAACTGTGATCGTCAAAGTGAGTAGTTCAAAGGATAATATGAAGTCATCAAGACATATAAAGAGAAAATTGGCATCTGTTAGGAAAATGAGAAACTCCGGAGTAATAGCATTGGATTATATCCAAACAGCTAAGAATCTAGTAGATCCTTTCACAAAAGGTCTATCAAGAAATATGATAGATATTGCATCAAAGGAGATGGGTTTGAGACCCACATGAGTTACCATGGTAGTAACCCAACCTATGTGATCGGAGATCCCGTGAATTAGGACCTGGGGAAACAAGCCAGTGGCTAACTGGAGGAGAGTAACTTTTATTAACCCACTCCGCTGAAGATGCATTACTCTCACGATCTGTATGACAGGTTGACTTATTCTTAATGTGTTCATAGGCTTGTATAAGCCAAGATGCTATCCTACAGAGCAGTCTTGAAAGAACGCACCTATGTGAGCCCGACTGCTGGTCACAGTCTATGAGATAGGGTAATCTCTAGGAAGCTCATGAAAAAGGCCAGGAGTGTGACTTATATGCTCCACCCGAGGGGTAGCCTTCGGCAGCCTAGTATCAGTATGACATTAGGTGAAACTCATTTACACAAAACTGGCAATTCAAGGCTTAGTCCATTGACAGTTGTTAATGAGCGTAGTCTAATGCTCTAGGTGGAAGTTCAACTTAACAGTCTCCACTGAAAAACGCTGGTATATCAAAACAATGATTTGGAACAGAATGGTGTGATGTGACAATGAGACTTTGTGGGGGATTGTTGGAATTTGAGGCATATTTGATGTTGGGCTTTTGGCCCATAACAAATACAAATTCTGAAATTCTCTTTGGCCCATTATCATGGCAGCTCATGTGTGTGCTAGTGGTGCCAAAGTTTCGTCCCACATTGCTAGTGGAAGGGGAGTTGGATCACCTTATATAGTAGAGTGTTGCACCACTCACTAAGGTGTGAGAAGAAGAGAAGCCCTCGCGCACTCCTCCTCCGACGCCGCCCGCCTCGCCTCGCCACGCCACGCCACGCCTCGCCTCGTCACGACGCGCACGCGCCACGGGTTGCGGGAATCTCGCCGAGCCGAGCTTTATTTTGCTCGTTGGGAAAATTAATTGTGTATTAATTATGAGTCATTAATGCGTCATTACGGACGCATTAATTAACCGGCCGTTTCCATATCGTGGGCTGGCACTGACTCGGTCGTCGACTGTTGCCTCACGTCCTACCCGACCCGCACTATATAGCAGGCAGACGCAAACCGTAGCAGTAACCAGCAATTAGATTGCATCTGCCTACCTGCGCATCGCAGTTCCATCTCTCTGTGCTGCCCTCTGCTACTCCATCCCGCCGGCTGCGTGCACGGTCGTCCGGAAGAGCAGGCCTCCGGAGCCCCGTCTCTCTGATCTGGCACCGGGAGAGAGGCGATAAGGTTTTTGGGGAGCGTCTAGACACGACTGCTCAAGCTCTTCCTCGACTTCATCGCCATGTCTGACGACGCTGCTGCTGGTGGTGGTTCCACTTATGTTGCGTCGTTGGTCATACCATCGACGAACTCGTACGTGTTCTTTGCCCCCCTGCTATTTCCTATGATGATCACTAGTATTGCAGTATGCGTAGATGTGCTAGTTTTTCACTTGCCTGTATGGTGCATGTCTACTATGCGTATGCTAGTTAGTCTTGAAATTATTTTGTCATGATTTATACTTGGATTAAATTAATGCGAAAACTGCTAATTATTTCAACATTTTTAGTATTCCAAGAAAACTCTTACATATTATGTGATTTCCCGGATAGAACATACAATTAATTAGTGAAGACGCGTCGTGTGCGTGCATAGCTACTAGTGTATTAAAGTTGACAAAAATAGACCTGTTGTCTCATTTGTTTTGCTGCCACGAACGGAAGCATCAGTTTGCAAAGTCGAGTCCATGCCACGTCCGTGCCACTTCTTTTTCTTTCCGGCTTTGCAGATTGCACGCATCTTAAGGGAAGATCCAACGATACTCAGGTCGACTGAGACATAAGAAAAGCTCAGTCATCTGAAACTGAGCAAGGTATATATATATAGTGGTCTATCTAGAATGCTACCTGTGCATAGTAATCCAACTATTGGATATTCTATAAAGAGCATAAAGTTGAGCAGCAGGAGCACATATCTAACGGAAAACATCACCCCCATTACATCAAGAGCATTTTTGCATGCATTGCTAGTACATGCAAGTACAAATGCAAGCTAGCACATGCATGCAAACTAGCAACAACTCACTCATGCATGTGAGCTAGCAATACTAGTAGACCACTGAACTGGCTAAAAATTTCAGTAGACATTCTAGCAATACATTCAGACCATTGAACCGGCTAAAATTTTAGCACGCATTCTAGCACTACATGTAGACCATTGAACAGACTATTTTTCGAGCATGTAATTAGCACTACACATAAACCATTGAGTAGACCAATATTTGAGCAACGCAAGAAATGCCATAGAGCTCACTCGTCAACTGAGTCTGGATCAGCCATAGCCAGGCGAAAGGATTAAGAGAAGCAAAGCCATCTGTGTGGGAGGCTAAAAAGGATATGGCGACTAGTATTTAAAGGAGGATGATAGGGAGAATGATCTGAAATCTCATCTACATATAAAGGAATGAGTTTTCCTTTTGTACCGAAAAAATCTTGCGGGAACGGACGCGAGAAGCACTCCCGCGCTAAAACGAAAGCCACGCATGGAAATATTGGCCGAAATTCGTGCAACCTAGAACGCATGATAACTTGCTTGATATGTTGGTCTACTCTCACGTTTGGTTTTATTGCATAAATTCTTGTATGTTTCCATGCTAGGATTCATGCTAACATGCACACATCCACATCGACTAGTACAGCTAGTCAGGTCTAGTGCATGCAAGTACAACTAGCAAGCGCGTGCAGTTTGTAGAAATTTTTGCAATAATATAGGATGGTTGGTATGCTACAATACAGTCTGGTCTTTTACAAACGGCAAATAACACCTTTAACTGCATGCAAGATTTTGGCTCTCTCATCTTGGCAGCTAGTTCACGTACTCCCTGTATCCAACATTAACGCTTGCGTGCATTGGTAGCATCCTAAATAGAAAATCCGCGTTGATATATATATATATATATATATATATATATATATATATATATATATATATCACCCGGCTAGCTTGCATGCCTGCAACACCGTAGGATAAAAAGACGAGAGAACAATACGATTAACGGATGTGATATAAACCTATTAGAGAAACTAACGTCCGTTGTATCGGGAGCATGATGTTGATTTATTAAGTAAATGACACATGTCATCCAGACACATGAGTTTTTCCCACGGTATTATTCATGTCATCCACATACATGAGTTCTTCCTATGGTATTACCCATCCACACATAAATGTTTTTTCCATCTAGCTTCGAAACTTACCACAACAACATGCATTTTTCTGCATGTCACACATGACAGAACACATAGCCAAGGACATGCGTCATATCACGCATGATATAGGTCACACAACGAAGAACATGAGTCTTCACACGAACCAAGAACATACACTTTTCTACAAAATGAAATAGGGCGTCCTCTCACTTAGTCGGCACAGGTTCATTGAGGCATCAAGAATATATCAACTTATTGGGTGTTTTCATATATGCGGTTTTCTACCCACATACATCAATTCGGGATTTTTTTTCCGTGTTTTTTATGTTTATGTTATTAATCTTAGCATATATCGAATCACATATTGCAAATTAAAAAACAGTTTGGCACCAAATTGAGGGAACGAAGGATAGAAAGTGCGGCAAAAATAACAAGGCCAGTTGGCCGGACAATCCACAAACAAATGTACGTGGTATCAAGTATACCATCCTCTGAAAAATCACAAAACAGGTGATTGCGGTGCACATGTCAAAAACCACGACGAGGTGACGATGGTTTCTAAGACACAAAGGAAAACTACAACAATATGAGGATGGTGGCTAATACACAAGTAAAAATGCAAAGGACATCTCCTTCAGCCTATTCTTGGTAGAACTTGACGGATGGCAAGAGGACGCCGTTAGCAGAATAATGCCAACAACCGACGATGCGGATATTACGGGATCATATCCTGGCTATATCGGATGACAGTGCATGTGTGCGCAGGTAGCATGGTGGGTAGAAAATTCACGTCACCTCGTCGTCGGTTAAATAGCTAGTATATATGTGTGTGTGTGTGTGTGTGTGTGTGTGTGTGTGTGTGTGTGTGTGTGTTTGGTATCTAGCCCAATCCACCCAACCATCCTCCGAGCTAGTCCGTTGTTCTACAAAACCGATGTCCAATTGTTTCATACAAGACAAATTTCAGGGTTTTGTCTCATGTTGCTTAAATAGCTAGCTAGTCCTGTTACAAGGCCAAAGCCAATCAAGTGGCCCATTCGGGGGCCATCAACCATGTAGGCGGTTGTGTCTTTCTATTGGGTCGCACCCCACCTCTAGAATCTGCTTCTTCTACTCGAGTAGCCGTTTCATGTGATGAAACAAACCAAGCAATATAATAAACTAAAATAAAGATTTTTTTTTCTATGTCTTATATATGTAGTTCGGTCACCTCTTCTCATACTATGTGAACATTGACTACATACTATTTTCCCATTAGGATTTGAGAGGAAATTACCATTGGTATGTGGGTGGTGTTGAAGGTGTTAAGTGACATATCATGTCAACTCATCATTCATGTATCAATTATGGGATAAAGGTGACTCAAAAAGCTGTAGTCCATGACCAAGGGGTTAACCATTAATTGTTGGGGGATCATGTGATTGCCATTCATCACTAACTATGATTATGAGGTATGATTATGAGGGATGAAATAGAGGATGATGTATGTGATCATCTTTATTTGGATATCCTCCCACTCATACACATATAAATAAGGGCATTAGATATATCATAATCATGTTCTACTCAAATGCTAGTGGTAAATCGAACACTCCTCGAGAACGCTTTTAGCTCTATTCCAGCATATCACTTACCACGTGAATCTCTCTATTTATATTCTCTATTGTTTAATATTGTTTTGCTCACAATAATAAACACTTTCAATACACTCCTGGTTAGAATCAAAGACAACTTGTAAGTACTCTTTGGTAAATCCATAACGAGGGCCATAAAGACAATTACCCGTAGCTCTTCGTGGTTCAACACTCTTACTTCAAAGAAAGGTGCATACAACATGTTCACTTGCAGTCATTAGCGCCCACAGGCATGCGGTTCATCACGATGGCCCAAGAGAGGGAGCACCGTCAGGCCGAGGGGCAACTGGCACTCAAGCACCGCCAGGGGAAGGAGGAAGAAGAGGTGTTGGAGACTCTCTGCTAGGATTCGCAGGTGATGACGGATCAGTACTTATGTTTTAGAGGTGGCGGCATGGGATCTTCCGGCGCAGGCTAGCGGCACGGCAAGGTCGATGGCCCCTCCGGCACGAGAAACTAGGCGGGTGACTACAACGCCGATTTTGAGATCAACGCTGCCAGGACGACGTTGACTGGAAGACTCTTGTTGTAGAGCCGGATGTGGATGATGATTGAACGACTTAGTTTAGGATGCTTAATTAAGATGTGCTACTTATTGTGCTAGACTTTATTATGTGTTATGTATATAATTAATGTGTTATCACTACTAGGAAAACATCTATAGATAGACAAGACTTCTGTGGCGCATATGTTTAGCCATGCGCCACGGAAAACCAACACTGACGTATTACAACAAATGCGCCACAGAACCTTTCGATGTTTAGTTGCGCATGCAAAGAGTCAGTGTGCCACAGAAGTTTTCATCGGGGTTGGGCACCTGGGATTTCTGTGGCGCATAGTTGAAACTTCTGTGGCGCATATGGTTATATGCGCCACAGAAAGCTCGGGTGGATCCTACCACAGAATCTCGTTGACCGCACTCTAACCAACATTCTGTGGCGCATACGACCATATGCGCCACATAAGTGATGATTCTGTGGCGCATATAGAGGTATGCGCCATAGAATTGGAGTAGGAAAAACAGATCCCCTGGATTACATTTTTAGCCTTGGAAAGAATAAAAGAAAATTAAAAACACTTCAAAAAATAAAATCTTTTCACATAGTGGTAGGTAACGTGGTCTAGTTTGTAGGAAAATTAACAAACACGCATTTCTACTTTTATGCAAAAAAAGTCATGCCATGGTAAAACGGACGTAATTTTTGCACACAATGTCGGAAAAAAGTTTAATATACCAAAATGACGAGAACGAGATTTTGCATCCGCTCGCAACGACCAAGGTCGTTTAGCGATTTTTTATATTTTCAAAATTAGAAAAGAGTAAAATGTTATGGTCAAAAGATTGTTTTTTCCTGCAGGAAAAAAGGGGGACAAACTTCTGTGGCGCATTTCTCCCATATTCGCCACAGAAGTCTTGGGATTGGAATTTTGAATTCCCGCGGCGCCCTCTCCCTCTCTTTTATACTTCTCTCCTCATCTCCTCCACTTCTTCTCTCCTCCTCTTCTTCTCTTCCTCTCCTTCTCCTCGTCCTCCTTCTCCACTCGAGGGGGAAACTCCTCCTACTCCGGTCATGGCCTCCACCACCTCCGGCGGCACCTCCTCCACCGCCTCCTACTACTCCTCCTCCTACACCGCCTCCTACTACTCCTCCTCCCCCTCCTACTCTGGTGACCCTCCTCCTCCTCCACCACCCACCTCCCACTCCCTGTCCGGACACCACCCTCCTCCTCCTCCTACATCGGCGGCCTCCTACTCCGGCGACCCTCATCCTCCTCCACCCACCTCCCACTTCCCACTCCCACTCCAGCCACCACCATCCTCCCACTCCGGCCACCACCCTCCTCCACCCACCACCCACCTCCCACTCCAGCCAGATCTAGGCTTTTTTTTAATTTGAAAAACAATCAGTGGCGCATTTCGCAATATGCGCCACAAAAGTTTGCGATTTGAAATTTTTGGCGGGATCTAGCCCGCCTTTTTTTTTAATTCAAAAAAACAGTTTTGTGGTGCATAGAGGCAATATGCGCCACTGAACTTTGAGGACTTCTGTGGCGCATTTCGAAATGCACCACAGAACTACACTTTAGTGGCGTGATAACAGTGGCGCATCCCATATGCACCACAGAAGTTGAAAAATGGTGTGGCAGTGATGAGCCTTTTCCTAGTAGTGTACTTATCATGCTACAACAAGCTAGGCTTTAAAATGTGTAGTATGCAACTGATGTGCCAAGTTTTATGCAACTATAGCTAGACTTTATTCTAAGTGTTCACATGATCGTGTGTGTATATAGGTAAAATAAATAAAATGCTTTCGGCATGCGGCAATTATGGTTACTCGAGGTGCATGAACAAGAAATTTGTTATAGTGTTCCTTAAAAAATGTGAAATTAGAATGGTATGTTTTCAAAACTATATATATATGTGCTTTCTAACTTGAAAACGGGACCGGGCAGTTGGTGAGATCTAGGGATTGTTACTTAGATTATAGACTAGTGTGGCCAATTGCATAAATGATCCATTCAACGATCTCCAGCAACCACTATGGCAACCTGCAAGTGGGTCCATGTTTTATTATTTTTACAAAGTAATTACCACTAAAGTGTGCATTATGCCAAAAAAAAGCGCATTGTGATGGTGTTTTTGTGCAACGGTTGGTATTATACGCAATTTCCTTGTACATAAAAGGTAAGCCTCGGGTGGGCAGTGGTGCGCCGCACGTGTCTTCTAGACAATTAACGGCGCTTGCAATTGATGTCGCAATAAGGAAATGCCAGTGTTGGCCAAGCCCGGCACGAAAAAATGCCACTCTTGCGTAGCACCTAACATGACATAAATATGTATCGTATCGTGTCTGCCACGGTGTATAAGTGGCCACCACGGAAAATTGTGTCATGAGGGTAACCAACATTTGCAGCTACTTTTCGTTTGTGGCCGCCCTAAAAGGTGTTGCGCACCAGGGGTATTTTTGTAATGTAAAAATGATTTTCCAAAATTTAAAGAGCAGACGATGCATGATATGTAGTTCAAATTTTTCCCGCTTTCAGTAAAATTGGCAGGAAATCGTATAAATTATGAGAAATTTTGAGAAAACTTTCAACATCAAAATGTATGTGAAATTTTCATAAAATACAGTCTAGTATATTGCTAGATAGGGGTGGAACAATTTTGGAATGAAATTTTGGTAGCCGCCTCACAAAAAATATATTTTTGATACTTGGAAAATCAAAAATAGATATTTTGCAAATAAAATAAAAAGTCATTTTTTCAACACTATTTTCCATTCCAAGATTCACATATATGTATAATATGGACTCATTTAAAAAAATTATTCCATGGTCACGATTATAACCCAGCTCATTTGGCTTTAAAGCCACACAACATCATACGTGGTACCTCATTTTGTAGAAGAGTTTTTTTGAATAATGAAAAATCAATTTTTTTTAATAACAAGTTTATCTATCTTGAGAAATTTCATGCTAAATTGGCAAGATACATGAAAAATTAGGAAAACTCAGCTAGAAAGATTGCATGTTAACATACATGGTGAATTGTACATACACCATGGTCTGCTATTTTTGAAGATTGGGTTCAGTACCAGAGAAGAGGAAGGCGCCAACGGCCAAAGGCTACGCCGGCGTAGGCCTCAACACGGGTAGCCGAGCAAATATTTCGTCGGTCCAGGTTTGCTATCGGTGTAGGGCAGGATAGCCCGACGGAAACCGTCGGCATAGGTATTGGACATGACAGCGATGCGACAGCGTCAAGTCTATATCAACCGTCGGCCTAGGTTTGTCACCTGCGACGTCGGCATAGCTATTTTCCCTTTTTGCCATATTAATCCTAGAAAAATCATAACTAAATGATTCTACTTTATAAAAATACATATAATGTATCAAAATTTATAGAAAACAATATCTATCTATATAAACTCAAACATTACATATGTTTTTGAATAAAATATAAAAACATTACATAAACTTTCATATAACACATTTTTATTTTCTGAGTGCCAAAAACGGGGTGTTTCGCGAAGCAACCATCAAATAAAAGTTTCAAAATGGTATCACCCAATTTTTTCAAAATACTAGGCCATCTTGCATGGACAATGTTCCAACCGGCAAATCTAAAGACAAATTTCTGCCGAATCGATAGAAAGTTGGTCAGATTTGAACTAGGGTACATGATCTGATGCTGCTCATGATTTTTTGGAAAAAATATTTTTAGGTTCACAATATTCTATTCCATCATAGATCCACTGCAAGTTTAGCGAGGCCCAGCCTCGAGCTAAGAATCTTTATGCCCGCCGTTTTGACTATAGTTTGAAACGGGCATAAAAATTTCAAAAACGATCCGAACAATATAAAACCTTCATGTGGTGTCATATTATGTGACATAGTTGCAAGAAAAAATATCAAACTTTGTATATTGATTGCATCTAAAAAACCTTCTTAGAAATGAGCTATGATGTTTAAGGTTTCATGGCTTTCATGCCAAACGACGAATATTATGGTTAGAATCGTGGCATAGTTTGTGATAATGTGTCCATATTATGCACACGTGTGTATCATGAGATGGCGAACAATGTTGAAGGCGGAACTTTTCCTTTCTGTCACACCAAAAAGCTATTTTCCATTTTTCGAGTGCTAAAAGGGGTATTTTGTGAAGCAACCACCAAATAAAACTTTCAAAATAGTATCACCTCATTTTTCAAAAATACTAGGACACCTTGCATGTACAATGTCCAAACTAGAGTATCTTAAACCTTTCCTTCGACCCCTCATGAAAAATACAATTTCCTGTTGAATCTGTAGAAAGTGCGTCAGATTTGAACTACAAGTACCTGATCTAATGCTCATAATTTTTTGGAAAACTTATTTTTAGGTTCACAATATGCTACTTGATCAGAGATCCGTTGCAAGTTTACTGAGGCTCAGCCCAAAGCTAAGGATTTTTTAGAATCCTCTTCAAAAGGGAAATTTTGATATGTTTTGAAGATTTGCACACTATTAAATGAATTTTATTTAAAAATAAATGATGCATGATTAAAAATATGATAGGGATGTCATGTTTGGATTTTTTTTCTCATTTTTTGATCAATTTAGACATATTATTTGTCAAATTCCGATTTACGAATTTAAAGATATGAATTATTCCATATTAAATAGAAAAAGGCAAAATAGTATTCATTTTTTTGTTATTTGAATTCAAGATTATTATTACTTATGCATTTTTGTTTACTTAAATATTTTTTCAAATTTAAAAAATAAATACATGTGACACCATGGCCTAAGGGTTAATAGGATTGCTATGTTACTATTATCAATAAGGTCTAATTTCCTTATTAGAAGCCCATCCAAAAGGAACAAAGAAGTTAAGCATGCTAGGCTGGAATAGTATGAGTATGGGTGACCGGTCGGAAAGTTTGACCATTAGTGTAATTTGACCAAAATTAATCATACTTAATAGTATGACTATGCGTGATCGATCGGGGAGTTTGAGCATTAGTGTAATTTGACCGAAGATTAACCATACTTAGATTTAAAAAGACGCTTGAATTCAAAAAAAAAGGTTGTGAGATTAACAAAGCCAAACAATTAAAAAATACAAAAAAATTGAGGAAAAAACCTAGGCCGACAACATTTTTTGACTGAAGAAAAAACTTACATCAATGACCAAACCGTGTACGTCTATGGAGCAAGACGCGACGACAATCGAGGGCTACGCTAGATCTTGCCGTTGGCGCCTGACTCATTTCCTGTGGTGGTTGGTCCAATTCTCAATCAACGTTTTGGTAAGTGATTCACAAAACCCCCAGTTTTGGTACTTAGAAATTTGATTTTTCTGCAAAGAGAATGAAAACTTTCTTTAACAATATTGTTAGTCACTTCAGGATGCACACATGTGCATAATATGGGCTCGGTTGGATAAGCTTAGTCATATTACAATGAACTATAGGATGCCAATGAAAAATAAATTAATAAGGGGTTTTGCCGAGTTGCACATTTGGCAAATACTGACCAATTTTTGTCAAACGGGTTGTCTCGATATCACTCTATCAAGCTGCAAAAAAGCGAGAACAACTATAAATGTTTGTCGACCATTCGCTTAGAAATACTCGACAAAGCCCATCCTCCGCTACGGTGGCGTCAACTACGGCACGGCAGTGGTGGCCACCCGTAAACATTTTGCCAAGTATTTTCAATTTTTTTATGAAACCAAGTACAGACATAAACACTCATAAATATGTACACAGGCAAATCCTATCCCTATGAGCACCTTTGAAAAACTGAGTCTGAGAGACTAATTAGCAAGTCTTGAGATTGACGAAAAATCACCATAGGCGTCTCGCTATCGACAAGAATGTCTCCGCCCTCTTAAGAATATTCCGTATTTTATGGGACATCGAAGTGTCAAACCAAGGTATTTTGCGGAGTATTTTGAATCGCCGGAGTGTGTTTTTGTTGTTTTATGTGTATTGAAGCTTTGTTGAGTATATTTTTAAAATTTGTAGTCTTAAAAACTTTGCCTGAGTATTTTTTCATTTTTTTTCCAAGTATGAAGGCTTTGACCAGTGTTTTCATCCGACAAATTTGTTTGAGGGGTAAAAATCACTTGCCACGTACTGGGCAAAAAAAAAATTCTCGTAGTAAACCATGCATAACTTTGTCTGAAGGGCCCTGTTCCGTGGTGGAGATGCTGATGGGGCAGAAGTGTTTTTAAAACAAGAAACAGTGCTAAGAAAAGCTAGACACTTTTTTGATATAGAAAAAGCCGGGAGGCGTGAGAATTTCGGAAATTCGTCCCTAAAAGAGATCAAACTCTGGTTGCTGGGATACGCCAACTACGACCCAACCAATAGGCTACTTCCTCGTTTAAGATTAGCAAAGCAAACGTGGTTATTTTTAAACGGGTCTAACACGATGAGGAATTAGAAGCCTGGTTAGAGCACCTACACTCGTTCAGCGTTCCTAGGCGAAATTCGGCACTATTTAATGTCAGATGGAAGTAACTTTTGGTATGGAAACTATCATTTTCCCACTCGTGTACCTAGACGCGGTTTTCAGAAAAAAAGCAAAATCGGCTACACTTTGCCAGAATTCAGCTCAAATTGGCTAAAAATCGGCATAGTTTGGCTTAATTCGGCATAGTTCGGCCTAGTTTGGCCTAGTTCGGCATAGTTCGGCGATATTTCGCCCAAATTCGGCTCAAATTCGGCCTAGTTTGGCATAGTTTGACCTAGTTCAGCATAGTTTGACCTAGTTTGACCTAGTTCGGCAACAACATGGTAGCGAGGGAGGAGAAAAAAGCAGGAGTTCGGCCTTGTGTCATCGATAGGTTGGTCCATCCTTTTTTATTCATCCGGTGACCATAAAAAGGGGATCTCACCGAGCTATCTTCGACCATACTCACACCACCCACAACACAAAAAACCACCATGCCTGGCCGCCGGCGTCGACCCGACGAGCTCCGTGGCAACCCCGATGCCGGCAGAGGAGAGGTGCCCGAGCGGCCGCTGTCGTCGTGGTGGCCGAATCCGCCAGAGTTACCGGACGTGCTGCCTCCTTCGATTCCGGGGCGCCCGCAGATTTACAGGATGGATACACCGCCGTGTCGCCCTTTCTACAGCCGTCACGTGACCACCGGTGAGCCTTTCATGACGGCGATGGCGGAACGCGTCTTTCTGTCGAAATACCGGCGATGGGACCAACTCGCATTGGTGTGTGGCAACCTCCGGGGAGGAGTGCGGGCCAATCCTGACGATGCTTTCCTGCGTGTCCGCCTCGACCGAGCTGAAGAGGAGGTGCAGACACAGCGAGCTATCATCAATTCTCTCAATGAGGAATGGTGTATCTAACCCGCCGCAGCCGCCCCAGCGCCGGCGGCCGCGCGTAGTCTTTGGTTGTGTGTCATGAGTGTAACGAATATTTTAGGTCTTGAATAAAGATTTTCATTGCAAATGGCCAATTCCTACATTCATAAATCATACATGGCGCGCGCACAGCCTAGCCTACTCATCGGAGTCGGAGGAAGAGGAGTGGTAGCAGCGGCGGCACATGGTGTGGTCGAAGACGCTGACGCCAAACTTTCCTTCGCCATCGTACTTGAAGACGACAATGTTGCCCGCTTCGATCTGGTGTGAGCGGACGAAGCACTCCCAGCCATTGTCGAGGTACATCTGGCTGAGGTGGTCGGACTATAGATCGACTGGATACCTGCCAGTCCTAAAGCCGTTTGCCCGCATCATGGCGAGCGGGGGCGGCTCATCGCCGATCGGCGTCACGAACCCGTGGGGCAGGAGCAGCCTGTCACGCGGCATGCCAATGTGGATGGCCATGGCGAACTGGGTTCCTGGGTCGAAATCTTCGGGTGACGACGACGGTGAGGGAGAGCGTGGTGGCGCGGTGATTTGGCTGCGTCCTCCACGCCTCCCTCGACGTCCACGGCCGCCGCGCCCTCCCCTCGACCAGCGTCGCCGACCATGGCTAGCTATAGGCAGTGGAGAACAAAGAGGAGAAGGAGGAGAGGACGGTGTTCTGTGGGGAGAAGGTGGCCGCGGACGGCCAGTTAAAAAGGGCCGACATCGGATGCCGGCGCGGAGGCCGAAGAGGGTCATTGAAGTGTCCAGCCAGTAGGGCAGGCGTCGGGCGGCGCCTGTAGCGGCGGTGGAGAGCATGTCGTCCAGTTAGTCAGCATGCCGTCGCATCGCCATTGATGGCGCAGGCTGCCGCCGGTCAGCCTTCCGTCAGCGCCTCTGAATCGATGTCACGGTTGCGTCTGAAATGGTGCCGCTGACTGTGTCTGAATCAATGATGCGGGTCAATGGTGCCGCAGCCAGTAGCACGCGCGAAAACGACTTTCGCGCGCCCGTAGGGCATCACGCACGCCCCGCACGGCTGCGCGGGCAAGTTGGAATACGCTCGGACCGGATGGGGCGGACCGGTGAAGATGCCCTGGGTGGCATAGGCGGATCCAGGCTTTGGAGATCACTGGGGTAGCGCGGGTCAAAATTATCATCATCATCGCCATGTCTTTTCGGAGTAGAGCCTCAATCATCAACAAGTTTTGTAGAGACTTAGAGGCGCTAGCTAATTGTATCGTAGAGATTCCTTGTGCAGCTTCTAAATGTGATGTATATAAGAAGCAACATGCATCCATCTACTAGAACATTCTCGGCTTCCCTGTAATTCTTTGACTGATAATCGATGTCACTACAGGAAACGGTGACTACGCCGAGGGCTGGAAGCCGTCGGCACAGCCAGACAAAGCCGTCGGCACAGGCTGTGCCGATGGTAACCGTCGGCGTATCGCCCTCGGCGCAGATCCTAGTCGGCACAGGACCACGGCCGTCGGCACAGGTACTCCCCCTCGGCGTATCATCCTCCTAGCGGGACCCGCGTGTCAGACGACGGCGTCGACGGTAATGGCCGCGTGCGCCGATACGCCGACGGCCTGGCCGTCGGCACAGCCCAGCCCAGGCATCACCCTGGTC
This sequence comes from Avena sativa, assembly GCA_916181665.1. NCBI lineage: Eukaryota > Viridiplantae > Streptophyta > Magnoliopsida > Poales > Poaceae > Avena > Avena sativa. The sequence goes on from OV702282.1 coordinate 297,525,062, forward strand.
CGCCACGTGTGCGTCTACGGCGACGGCCTAGCCGTCGGCACAGTAGCCATCTACACCGAGGGCCACGTCGCCAGCTACACCGAGGGCCCACACCGTCGACACAGGCAGCCCCCGGAGGCGCCACGTCGCCAGCTACGCCGACGGCATTGCCGTCGGCACAGCCTTGCCATATGGCACGCCCGCTGTGCAGCATCAGGGATGTGCCGACGGCATTGCCGTCGGTGTAGCTGCTGCCTTTTTTCTATTTTCATTTCTAATTCAGTTTTAGCATCCAAAATAGCAGCAAAATAATTGCAAATAAAGTATCAAACCAATCAACATGACATTGCAATATCCATCGCCATCCAAACAACAACATGATCATCCACAAAACATATTCGTTATCCATACAAACTCATCACAAGTGGATACACATAGAAGATATGACAAGTGCATACACACAGAAGATATGACAAGTGCATACACAAGCTCTAGCTCTAGCTCTAACCATGTCCATGCTCATGGTCCGAAACTCGCTGTATGTGTCGGTGTGTCAAGGAGCCCGAGGCTTCCCGTTCCGAGCTCAGGAGACGCTTGCAGTTGTCGGGCCATCGGGGAAGTAGAACCACTAGCAGAACCGCCATCGGGCGCCATGATACGAAGTTGTGCATCAGCACGCGACGGACTAGGCGAGGCCGAGGAACGACCAAAGGGTCCAACATTCCTGGAGCATCCTGAGCCCTACATGTTTGAGCAAAAACTTAGCAACTTGTGAGGCATATGAAAGCGGTAACATGTGGTTTGGCAAAGAATTTACCGGGGTCCCTCCGTAGTATGTGGCAGCGAAATCCTCCCTCGATATGCAGCGAGGTGGTATCCCAGGATCAGGTGGCTGGTCACCTTCCACCGGAACCCGCTGTCCAGTGATAAAGTAGTGATTCATCGCCTACAAGATAGTTATATGTCAGTCATTGCAGGAACAAAGGTTCAAACTAGAGGAAGTGGGACTTATCATCATTTGCAAAAGTAAAGTTTGAAACTTACAGCCGTCACTTTCCTAGTGTACGCATCGCACTCTGCCCTCAGCGCAATCCATGCATCATACTCCTTGTTATAATCTGCCTGAAGGGCCTTGTAGGCATCATCAAAATGACGCTACAATTGCAAAAATAACGAATCTCGTCAGCTTAGCCATTTAGGATCAAATTGCGGAAATAAGATGGAAATGAGAAACACTCACATCGGCGGTGGAGGCAGCAGGCCGAGGACGAGGCGCGATAGAGGGGTGATCGGGGGTGAGGGTAGCCTTGACTCGTGTGAGGGTCATGGTAGGCTGGACCACCCCATCAAGAATGTTGAAACGGCCATGTGGCTTGCCGTGGCTCGCCATGATCAAGGAGTCTCATCGACCTCATGGTGCATGGGCTCATCCACCTCCGGATGCAAACCCTTGAGCTTCTCGCAGTAGGTGTTGAGCTTCTCCTTGGCGTTACCGAAGTACTGGGGAAGCTGAGGCTGAGGCTGCTCTAGGTCGGGCTTCTTCGTCTTCATCTTCTCCCACACGACCAGGTCGGTAATAGGGCTATTAACCTCCCCCTCCATCTCCTCCTGCATCGGCAAAGAAATGTTAATTATGTGTGTCAACTAATAACATTATGGGAAATAAAATGAAGGTTGTTCCATGTATATATATATACCAAGTGCTTCTTGAAGAGACCATGGTTGCGGCTTCCCGCGCTGTGTGTTCCCATGTTGCCGCGATTTTTCTTGTTCCGCTTGCTCACGGCCTCAAAGTCAGGATCTTCCCCGATCCACCTACTACCAGCACCTCAAAAGCGTCTTCTTTGTGTTCACACCACATTGGCATAACCTGAAACCACAATACTCATTTCACTAACAGATAATGCAATACCAACTTAGCATCTATGGACCTTCTCATTGACAATTTACTTACCGTCATGAAATCAGCCACCGACATCTTTGGCTTGTGACCCCGGGCAATCTCATCCTTTCGTATCTTAAGGCCATGCTCAGCTTGAAAGTGATTGATCAACGTATTCTTGGTGTTGTACCATTGCTGTGTTGTCAACTTCCGACAAGCCTCAAGCAAAGTCGCATTCGCCGCCTCCTGATGCTCCGGTGTCACCTGATAGAAGACCTTCAATCATGCAAAAAATTATGGGAGTCATGAGATAGCACGATGATGAGCAAAAAAAATTATGGGAGTCACAAGCCAAAGTATGCCTTACCCAAAAGCTGCTAATCACAGCATCAGCAGCACTCTCGAAGCCCGGGCAATCGGTGGAGGCCTCATAGTCCGACCAAAACCAGGCTAGCTTCCTTCGGCCGTTGGGGACTGTAGTGTACAAGCCCGGCCAATACTTCCTGATCAAAGATCCAAGCACGCTATTAGGGTGGCGAACCCCCGCCGGTTTTAACCAGTTGCTGCACAATAAACAAACATTAGTACATGCCAAAATGTTATGACCAAAAACATGAGTTAGTCACTTACTATTTGCCGTAGGGCTCAATCGTAGGTCTCTCTTCCGGGCGAGGCTCCTTCTTAGGGACACGAGCCTCCCCACGAATCGACAACTTCTTCGGCGGCGCCTCACCCTCCGGCGGCGCCTCACCCTCCGCCTCCCCATCCGACATCCCCCCAACTCCTCGTCTGACTCTAACTGTGAAGCCACGGTGCCAGAAGCAGAGGGTAAGTCAGACAAACGGGCAACACGTCGCGGGGGAGACGAGTCTGGATCCTCTGAATCGAGTCCTGCACCTGCATTGATAAAGAGTAGCCAATTTAGCATGAAGACATAAAAAATATAAACGTAATTCATAAACAACGGTGGAGATGAGTATGTACCCGAGGCTGCACCTCCTCGTCCTCGTGCTGCACCTGGTTGTCCTCGTGCTGCACCTGGTCATCCTCGTCCTCGTCCTCCTGCAGCGGGAAGTTCTCCCTGCGAGGGAGGTGGGTCCTCCAATCCCCTTTCTCGAGCTCCACCGTAGCGCGGGTTGGGACGAGGTACTCTTCTCCTTTGGGTAATCTTCTCTTGGGTCATCATATTGAAAAGGGAGGCCGGTGATTCCTTGCTCCCCCGAGGCATTGGTCAATCACCTGCATTATAGACATGTTGAAATTAATAAGCATAAAGACATAATGCAATTAAGAAGCATGTTAAGAAATAAATACTAAGCATAAAGACATAAAAGACCCTCACCTCTAGTCATCACTATCATAAAGTACTTGGTTGTGGTGCATCGTGTTCTCATTTTCACTATCACTATCACTATCACGTGAGTAGTAAGGCTCGTCGCACGGTGGAGGCTCATCATTGTTGAAATTCGCCTCATGAAACTTGTTGAGCATATCAACGTCCTTCAAATCCACCACTGTCTCACCACGAGTTTGTGCATTGTTCTCGAGGTCCTCATGACCCACTTGTATGTCAAAACCCCCGAAGTTATCTTCCTCTTGATAGAAAATTCCCTCGTATGTCACAGGGTCAATGTTGAGGTAATCGTTGGCGTTGGGCCTAGGTAGCTTACCATGTGGCGATACCTGGAAGACGACTTCCCAACCCAAAAGTTCTATTTCTTGCATGGGTAGGGCAAGTAATAAACTTACTTGGCTTGGTGAGCCACTATATAGACATCGGCTCCGCAATAGGTGGTTGAAGGCCTAACTTCAACTAACCCAATGGAAGGGGTACTTCTCTGTCCATCGATGGGGTCGAACCAGCGGCATTTGAACACAACGAGCTTGAGTTTTATGTTCGTCTCAAACGTTAGATCGTATACGTCCTCTAATATCCAGTAGTAATCAACTCCATCGGTTCCTCCGGTGAAGACCCCGGTATTTATAGTTTTTGCATTAGGCCAATTGTTCTGGTGAAACTCTGTATGGAAGCGGTACCCATTAACATCGTACTTCTGATACCTCATGACTCTACGGATATAACCCTGTGAAACACATCGAATCTCATTCGTCATCTCAACGTTGCGATCAGCTCCCTGCAAGTCATGGATTGCAAGGTAAGAGGGATATGTGTAATAATAGGGACAAGTCACGAATTGCAAGGTAAGAGGGAAATTACTTTGGCCCTGAACCAAGCGACAAAATTTTTCTTTCCGGGGGCACCATCTTTTAGAAGAGTATCCAGCTCCGTGACACTGGGATCCCTCGTTTCCGACCACTGTTCATCCTTGAATTGGCTAAAAGGAGTAAACACGGATTAGACCAAAATCGAGTTACTAGTTGCAATAGGTAATTTGTTCATCAGTTTACCTCATGAAACCGATAAGTTCATGCTTCATGTTCATGAGCACATAGAACATTATGTCGTCCTTTTCTTTCGGCTTCAATATGTACTCTTTTCCAGCACCGGACTTGCCACCGGGAGATTGAAAGAATGCGATCTTGGGGTCTTCCTCCAGCTCGTCGACATTGTACCGAGTGATCGGGTTATGCAGAGTGGGAACATCATTGGCATAGTACTTTGTCGTGACGTCTGCTATCTCCCCGATCAGAGTTGCCTCAGCTATGCATGCTTCAATCTTACTTTTGTTTCCACATTTCATTCGAATATACTTAAACTCTCTCTCACTACAGAACTGCCAATGAAACTGCACTGGTCCACCCAAAAGTACCTCGTTCGCGAGGTGCACGATGAGATGTGCCATCGGAGTAAAAAATCCTGGCGGAAAGATCGTCTCCAACTTGCATAGCAACTCTGGCACTAGTTCCTGCAGCCTCTCAATCAGCTCGGGAGATACCTGCTTAGCACACAGAGTGCGAAAGAAATGGCTCAACTCCGCGAGCACTCGCCATACATGATCGGGGAGATACCCTCGAACCATCACCGGCATCAGCCGCTCAATCCATATATGATAGTCATGACTCTTTAGGCCGGTGACTTTTCCCGTCGCAAGATTGACTCCCTTACTCATATTTGAACAATAACCATCAGGGAACATCACGACGTACTTGAGCCACCTGAATGACTCCTTCTTTTGGTCACTATCAAGGCAGAAGATGGCATGCGGCTTCAACCAATTTCTTCGATTGCGGTCAGGAGGCTGCATGTGTTGTTTCTTCCTATCACATAGCTTCTCAACATCGACCCTAGCCTTGACATTATCCTTTGACTTTCCAGGGATGTTGCAAATTGTGTGAAAGAGGGACTCTCCTACATTCTTTTCAGTGTGCATCACATCGATGTTATGGGGAAGTTCGAGGTCCTTGTAATACTCGAGCTTCGTTATGGCTGCCTCGTGAGTCCAGTTGTGCGTTTTACCATATCCCTCAAATTGTGGGCCAGGAATCTCGGTAAGCTTCAGAGCAAGTAGCTCGGCCTTAACAGCTACACCATCAAACATTGGTATCGCTTTCTCTTCATTCACAACTACGCCCTTCATGAAGTTCTTTTTGTCTCGTCTGAACCGGTGCCCTCTTTTGAGGAAAGGTTGATTTTTGTCAAAGGCGACATACTTGCCACCCACGCTTAGCCAAAAGAACTCAAGTTGGAGCCTGCAAACTGGGCAAGGCCACTTACTGGATGTACACCACCCGCAAAATAGGGCGTAGCCGGGCATGTCATGCATGGAATACTGGTACCAAACTCTCATGAAGAAGTTTGTCTTAGATGCTCAGTCATATGTCAACGTCCCGTGGTGCTAAGAGTGGTTCAAATCATCAATAAGAGGCTGCATGTAGACACTCAAATTTTTCCCCGGGTATTCAGGCCCTGGAATTACAAGCGACAAGAATATGGTATTCCTTTGCATTAGGACTCCGGGAGGGAGATTGAGCGGAATAACAAACACAGTCCAGCAGCTGTAAGAGGCTGTCGACATACCATATGGATTGAATCCATCGGTTGCTATCGCAATTCTGACATTCCGAGCCTCACTTGCGAATGCCTCGTGTTTTGCATCGAAGTTCTTCCATGCCTTACCATCAGATGGATGTCCCATCATTTCATGTCCGTGCTCGTCATGGCATCTCTTCCCTGTCTTGTGCCACTTCATCTGTGTGGCAGTCTCCTCGGTCATGTAAAGCCTCTGGATTCTTTTTATGAATGGGAGATAACAAAGAATCTTCACGGCGACATTTGACTGTGTCATCTGACCATCATGTCCCTTTCTCTCATGATACCTAGAGGCCCCACACTTGTTGCAGTACTTGTCATCCTCAAACTGTTTCCAAAACAAAAGACAGCCTACTGGACAACAATCTATCTTTACATAATCCATGGTGAGCACTTTCATGATTTTCCGGCATTCGTACATGCTTTTAGGTAGACAATGCCCTTCGGGCAACATGTTACCATACATAAACAAATTACGTTCAAAACTTGCTCGGGTGGTGGCGTACTGGGACTTGTCGGCTAGTATTTGCGAGATGGCATCGAGTTGAGACACTTCCGCACCCGGATATAGAGGCCTCTTAGACGAGGCCATCATATCAAGGAAGGCCTTCGCGGTTTCCTCCGGTTCCTCCGGTTCACCTGGTTCCTCCGGTTCCTCCTGTGGAGGTGGCGAATCTGGCATGTCGGCATTGCGAAAATCCTCTAGCAAGTTTATAATCCCATCGTCCTCAATGCCATCAATCCGTTGTCGCATCACCTCAGCTCTATCACGTTCGTACTGAGAAAAGTCGACCAAAGGCTCGTAGTCAAGCATATACCCATACTGCCAAAGGTGTTTACTCATATCATCCTTTGTCTGACGACGAAGCCTCATGCAATGAGCGCAAGGACACCTTGGACGAACTACCTTTGAACCACGCGCTAACTCCTTCACCAGAAAATTGGTCTTCCATACCCACTCGTCTGTTCTTTCAAGCGCACTAATACGACCACTGTGCATCCAACCATTACCAGCCATCCTCTGCTTCATCGAGAGCCACAATACAAATTCAACATTTCATATTAATTAATGACATCAAACTAAATACACAAATTTTACGTTGTTATTCCATGCATACACCTAACATGTCTAATAGGAAAAGATGTCCTAATCCCACCCAAGAATGTGTAGATTGGATACGCTCTCCACGGTCAACCCCAAACCGAGACAAAATTTCGGCAGCACCTCCCCGCTGCTCTCCCGATACACGTCCCGCTAAAAATGCCGAGAGAATTGTGCATCCGGAGAACAACAGGGAGGCGCCGCCGAAATCCTGTCTCGGTTTGGGGTAGACCGTGGAGAGCGTACCCAATCTACACATCCTCCGGCTGTCCAAAAATCGTGGACAATCCAAAAGAGTTACATTTTTAAATATGCAATCGAATGCATATTTATTCGTGTAACCCTTTTGAACGGGAGACACCTAGGTTTCGCAACTGACTTGGTGATCTAGACACAAAATAAATACCTAGGTACATTACAAGATAGGCGCAAGATTTATACCCTCGAAGTGTGAGCTAATAGTCAAGAAAGGTCGAGTAGTGGAACGATGACCTCTCCGACGGCGACCTCCGGGATGGTGTTAGGATCTGATATGCAGGGTGGTCACGACCTCCGAGACGGCAACCTCTCTGACGGGGCCTAGTGTCCACCTCAAAGTCTATAGATTGCAAACACAAATAAACTAAAATTAACCTATTTAGCTCACATAAAATTATCTAACTAAAACTACCCTATACTACCTTAACTACCTAAAACAGAGAACAAAAGAGATAGAATTTACCTGCGGGGAGCTCCGGTGAGGTGGTGCTGCAGGGAGCTCCAGCGACGTGGCGTAGCTGCAGGGGGCAGGGGAGGTGGCGACGGGAAGGTGGCGGGAGGTGGCAGGGGAGGTGGCGGGAGGTGGCGATGGGGAGGTGGCAGGAGGTGGCGACGGGGGTAGGGAGATGGCAGGGGAGGTGGCGACAGGGGAGGTGGCGGGAGGTGGCGACTGGGGGAGCGGCCGGGAACAGGGGAGGTGGCGACGGGGGAATGGCCGGGGACAAGGGAGGGCAGGGGGAGGAGGGCAGGGGGAGGAGGGGATGGACGGGGGGAGGAGGGCAGGGAGAGGGCAGGGGGTGGAGGGGAGGGGGAGGAGGGGATGGACGGGGGGAGGAGGAGCTCCGGGACGGCGCGGGGAGCAGGAGCTCAGGGACGGCGGCGCGGGCAGGACGGCGAGGAGGAGCTCAGGGCGGCGGCGCGGGCAAGGCGGCGGCGCGCGAGCTAGCTAGGGAGGAAGGGGGCAAGCGGGAGAAATTGGGGCCACCTCGGGCGCGGTTGGGCCGGGCTGGGTAATGGGCAAATTTGGGCCTACGCAGACGGCATAGCCGTCGGCACAGCCTCCCTTTTTTATTTTCTCACATAGATTTATTTGGTCCTCAAATTTTTTTTATTTTCTCACATAGATTTATTTGGTCCCTTTTTTATTTTATCCTACTTAAAATATTTAATTTTATATTGGGTTCTACTTGATAGATTTAATTACATTTTGTTCCTCCCATTTTCATTTATTTCGTATAAAATATAGACCCTAGTTTGTTCCTCCCCGTATATCTACCCCGTTGACCGGCCCCTGATGTGCGCGAGGTTTTGCATGTTTCAACATAGCACCACACTTGCATGCATGTGCTAGGGCCACATGCAAGTCCTTGAGGTATTCCGACGCCCCGGAGCGTGGTCTCCCGCGGAACCCTGATCTGTGGGCATCGGATCGTCTACCCCCCTAGACGTCCTTCTGACAGGGGTAGCCCGGAGTAGCACTCTCTTATTTTGTGTTTGTTTAGGTCATATGATGATGTAAAACCACGGTGTTTCACAAGTGGAGGGCACTATCCTACCCGGTTTCACCCGAACGGGGAGTTTCCCCCCTTATATAAGTCGAGAACCTTAGATTTAGGTTACAGCTAGCGCACGCATGATAAGGGGGACACATGCACCCGGTGACTAGGTTTTGCATGTTTCAACATAGCACCACACTTCCATGCATGTGCTAGGGCCACATGCAAGTCCTTGAGGTATTCCGACGCCCCGGAGCGTGGTCTCCCGCGGAACCCTGATCTGTGGGCATCGGATCGTCTACCCCCCTAGACGTCCCTCTGACAGGGGTAGCCCGGAGTAGCACTCTCTTGTTTTGTGTTTGTTTAGGTCATATGATGATGTAAAACCATGGTGCTTCACAAGTGGAGGGCACTATCCTACCCGGTTTCACCCGAACGGGGAGTTTCCCCCCTTATATAAGTCCAGAACCTTAGATTTAGGTTACACCTATAGCACGCATGAGAAGGGGGACACATGCACCCGGTGACTAGGTTTTGCATGTTTCAACATAGCACCACACTTCCATGCATGTGCTAGGGCCAGATGCAAGTCCTTGAGGTATTCCGACCCCCCGGAGCGTGGTCTCCCGCGGAACCCTGATCTGTGGGCATCGGATCGTCTACCCCCCTAGACGTCCCTCTGACAGGGGTAGACCGGAGTAGCACTCTCTTGTTTTGTGTTTGTTTAGGTCATATGATGATGTAAAACCATGGTGCTTCACAAGTGGAGGGCACTATCCTACCCGATTTCACCCGAACAGGGAGTTTCCCCACTTATATAAGTCGAGAACCTTAGCTTTAGGTTACAGCTAGCGCACGCATGAGAAGGGGGACACATGCACCCGGTGACTAGGTTTTGCATGTTTCAACATAGCACCACACTTTCATGCATGTGCTAGGGCCACATGCAAGTCCTTGAGGTATTCCGACGCCCCGGAGCGTGGTCTCCCGCGGAACCCTGATCTGTGGGCATCGGATCGTCTACCCCCCTAGACGTCCCTCTGACAGGGGTAGCCCGGAGTAGCACTCTCTTGTTTTGTGTTTGTTTAGGTCATATGATGATGTAAAACCATGGTGCTTCACAAGTGGAGGGCACTATCCTACCCGGTTTCACCCGAACGGGGAGTTTACCCCCTTATATAAGTCCAGAACCTTAGCTTTAGGTTACAGCTAGCGCACGCATGAGAAGGGGGACACATGCACCCGGTGACTAGGTTTTGCATGTTTCAACATAGCACCACACTTCCATGCATGTGCTAGGGCCACATGCAAGTCCTTGAGGTATTCCGACGCCCCGGAGCGTGGTCTCCCGCGGAACCCTGATCTGTGGGCATCGGATCGTCTACCCCCCTAGACGTCCCTCTGAAAGGGGTAGCCCGGAGTATCACTCTCTTGTTTTGTGTTTGTTTAGGTCATATGATGATGTAAAACCATGGTGCTTCACAAGTGGAGGGCACTATCCTACCCGGTTTCACCCGAACGGGGAGTTTCCCCCCTTATATAAGTCCAGAACCTTAGATTTAGGTTACACCTAGCGCACGCATGATAAGGGGGACACATGCACCCGGTGACTAGGTTTTGCATGTTTAAACATAGCACCACACTTCCATGCATGTGCTAGGGCCACATGCAAGTCCTTGAGGTATTCCGACGCCCCGGAGCGTGGTCTCCCGCGGAACCCTGATCTGTGGGCATCGGATCGTCTAACCCCCTAGACGTCCCTCTGACAGGGGTAGCCCGGAGTAGCACTCTCTTGTTTTGTGTTTGTTTAGGTCATATGATGATGTAAAACCATGGTGCTTCACAAGTGGAGGGCACTATCCTACCCGGTTTCACCCGAACGGGGAGTTTCCCCCCTTATATAAGTCCAGAACCTTAGATTTAGGTTACACCTAGCGCACGCATGAGAAGGGGGACACATGCACCCGGTGACTAGGTTTTGCATGTTTCAACATAGCACCACACTTCCATGCATGTGCTAGGGCCACATGCAAGTCCTTGAGGTATTCCGACGCCCCGGAGCGTGGTCTCCCGCGGAACCCTGATCTGTGGGCATCGGATCGTCTACCCCCCAAGACGTCCCTCTGACAGGGGTAGCCCGGAGTATCACTCTCTTGTTTTGTGTTTGTTTAGGTCATATGATGATGTAAAACCATGGTGCTTCACAAGTGGAGGGCACTATCCTACCCGGTTTCACCCGAACGGGGAGTTTCCCCCCTTATATAAGTCCAGAACCTTAGATTTAGGTTACAGCTAGCGCACGCATGATAAGGGGGACACATGCACCCGGTGACTAGGTTTTGCATGTTTCAACATAGCACCACACTTCCATGCATGTGCTAGGGCCACATGCAAGTCCTTGAGGTATTCCGACGCCCCGGAGCATGGTCTCCCGCGGAACCCTGATCTGTGGGCATCGGATCGTCTACCCCCCTAGACGTCCCTCTGACAGGGGTAGCCCGGAGTAGCACTCTCTTGTTTTGTGTTTGTTTAGGTCATATGATGATGTAAAACCATGGTGCTTCACAAGTGGAGGGCACTATCCTACCCGGTTTCACCCGAACGGGGAGTTCCCCCCCTTATATAAGTCCAGAACCTTAGCTTTACGTTACAGCTAGCGCACGCATGAGAAGGGGGACACATGCACCCGGTGACTAGGTTTTGCATGTTTCAACATAGCACCACACTTCCATGCATGTGCTAGGGCCACATGCAAGTCCTTGAGGTATTCCGACGCCCCGGAGCGTGGTCTCCTGCGGAACCCTGATCTGTGGGCATCGGATCGTCTACCCCCCTAGACGTCCCTCTGAAAGGGGTAGCCCGGAGTAGCACTCTCTTGTTTTGTGTTTGTTTAGGTCATATGATGATGTAAAACCATGGTGCTTCACAAGTGGAGGGCACTATCCTACCCGGTTTCACCCGAACGGGGAGTTTCCCCCCTTATATAAGTCCAGAACCTTAGATTTAGGTTACACCTAGCGCACGCATGAGAAGGGGGACACATGCACCCGGTGACTAGGTTTTGCATGTTTCAACATAGCACCACACTTGCATGCATGTGCTAGGGCCACATGCAAGTCCTTGAGGTATTCCGACGCCCCGGAGCGTGGTCTCCCGCGGAACCCTTATCTGTGGGCATCGGATCGTCTACCCCCCTAGACGTCCCTCTGACAGGGGTAGCCCGGAGTAGCACTCTATTGTTTTGTGTTTGTTTAGGTCATATGATGATGTAAAACCATGGTGCTTCACAAGTGGAGGGCACTATCCTACCCGGTTTCACCCGAACGGGGAGTTCCCCCCTTATATAAGTCCAGAACCTTAGCTTTAGGTTACAGCTAGTGCACGCATGAGAAGGGGGACACATGCACCCGGTGACTAGGTTTTGCATGTTTCAACATAGCACCACACTTCCATGCATGTTCTAGGGCCACATGCAAGTCCTTGAGGTATTCCGACGCCCCGGAGCGTGGTCTCCCGCGGAACCCTGATCTGTGGGCATCGGATCGTCTACCCCCCTAGACGTCCCTCTGACAGGGGTATCCCGGAGTAGCACTCTCTTGTTTTGTGTTTGTTTATGTCATATGATGATGTGAAACCATGGTGCTTCACAAGTGGAGGGCACTATCCTACCCGGTTTCACCTGAACGGGGAGTTTCCCCCCTTATATAAGTCCAGAACCTTAGATTTAGGTTACACCTAGCGCACGCATGAGAAGGGAGACTGCTATCCGGGCGATACAAACAATATATATCAACATTAAATTATTGGGAGTAATTAATAAATTATTGGGAGTATGAAATATATGGCTAAAATTAAATGGAAAAAATAATTTGAAAAAAATCTGAAGGGCTACGCCGACGGCTAAGCCGTCGGCACAGCCCACCAAATTTAGGCGCGGGGGGGAGCACGTGGCAAGGCTAGGCCGTCGGCACAGCTTCGCCACCAAACGGCGTTTGCGGCGCCGTGTCTGAGCCGTGGCTACGCCGAGGGCCAAAGTTGCGCCGAGGGTCACCGTCGGCACACTGTTCTCCCCTACGCCGACGGCGTGTCTGTGCCTAGGGCCACTGTCGGCACATGTTGCTGTGCCGACGGCCGTTTCTACGCCGACGGCCTGGCGGGGGGGCTGGCCTGGGGAGGCAGTTTGGCCGTCGGCGTAGCGTACCGGCTGTCGGCGCTTGCAACATTTCCTGTACTGTGTTGTGCTTTTGTTATTTTTCGAACCATCCACGAGAGATGCGTGTATATCTACTAAGAGGAGAAAAATCCAACAGATGGCGAAGTTAGACAATACACATACAAGTTCAGCAAACCCCGACGAAAACAGGAAAAGTTAGGTCTGCATGGTGTGTAGATCACCAGATGTCGAGAAACCAATGGTACATCAAATGATACATGGTAGTATGGTACACGATCTTTCTGCCTAAATCAATTAGGTGTATTTTTTTAAAGGAGCATATATTAATATCGTGATGATATCAATTATATACAGCCTCTGCAACAAGCATTACCATATTGACATTACGGATGCACACGGCCAAAACAAAGAATTACAAAAAAAAAGTCCTGCTGCAGCGATAAGATCCTTATTAGCAGAGGCACTAACCCCACAAGAACAACACCAAAAGTTCAACATCTCCAATAGCGACACCTTCAAAAAGAAAACAGAGCATAGGCACCGTCGTCGTCCGATCAAAGATCCTAGGTTTTCACCCTGGAGAAAGTCCCCGCCAAAACAATGTCTTCAACAAGGTCATTGACAAACACAACCATTTAAGATCAGACCTTAGATTTTCACCCTGCAAGGTAAGACTGTGAACTCCTCCCATGCTGCTGCCCCACTTTCCGATGCTGCTGCTACACTTCATGAATCACCAAGCCAATTCCTCATCGCCACCAGGACTCGACCCACCATAGCTAGTCCATAAATCTTGGCTTCCATGACATTCTGCGCACACTGAGTTCACCATGGAACTAAAGACATGTTCCACGATGGCAGCATACTGCAGAGCTTCGCCTCGCTCCCTCTGAAACCAAGCGGTCAGAAAAACATCGGTTGCACACGACCAAATCCCATCCGTTCCAGCAATCTCGAGGCATGAATCACCTATGGGAGTTCGCCGGCGGAGCCTTCCGAAACACGACATAGCCATCAGATCAATGAAAACAGGCTGAAGGTAGATCTTCGTCTTGGCATGAGAGAAACCCTAGGACTGCGCCCCTGATAGTAGATACGGCCCGCGTTGCCATCCGTCGAGGGAGAACCACCATCAAAGCCCGAGGCCGCCGCCCCTACTTCCAGCCCCCGTGGCCATCAGACCGCCATCGGGGCGACAACCTTCGGTCGTCCAAGGGGCTCCCTACGAGGGAGAGGCCACTACGTCAGCCGGCCGGACTTTGCCCGCCGGAGTCCACAAGAGGTGGGAGGAGGAGTCGGGGGCGGCGGCGGCTTAGGGTTCCGCCCATGCCGCCTCCCCCGAGAGCAGCGTGTCAGGTGCATCTTCTTAGGATAGAAAGGCTAGCAATGACATGTAACCCTAATTGAGGGTACAACAAGATTTGTTTGTTGATATGTGTATGAAATATATTGCATAAAGTTTTGAGATTGGAAATATATTTTTCGACGAGCCTCGGTATCTAATCAATAGAGAGAAGCAAAGTTTAATAAAAGTAACGATCGTTTCATAGTTAGAGAAAGGGGGAATGCGGGTCTCGGTTTTCATTTTGGATCATCTCTCTCTCTCAATATAAGAAAAATTCCATATCATTTTTTGTCTTAGTGAAGTAAATAAACATCATAAGTGCGTAGAGGAGAATAAGAAATTTACCTACTACTGTAGAACATAAGGTTGACAACTCATTAACTTAGACAGCTACCGAACTGGTACGAAAGCCAAGGAGAAGCTAGTTGGGAGGCGACAACATAAACACATCAATGATTTGTCCCTCCAGTCGTTGATGCCAGTGGTCCGCTCAGGCTCTGGTGGCCTTGGGGCTTTGGAAGTTGGAGGTGTGGCGTGTCACAATCTCCTCTTCGGCGGGAGGTTATACGTTCTTTGTTTAGCCTAATTTTTAGTCTATTCTTGGGAATGTTGAGGCAACAGGTATATCTTAAAGTCAAAATAAGGTGGGACTAGCGATGATTAATGCCACTTTTGTGGTCACAAAGAAATGTGGATCATTTCATGTTCGATTGCAAGTTAACTAGTAGATAAGTCTGGCAGGTGGTTCTCTCTGTGTCTTGGACCTTACTAGACCATGCGAGGCCTCCTTTGATTCATAGGATTATGAAAGGATTTTTGTAGGAATAGAATCTTATGAAAAAATTTCTACAAAGTTTGTTTGATTCAAAGGATCATAACCTATAGGAAATAATCCCATAGGAACCTTGTAGTGTAAAATCCATAGGAAAAAAGCATGAGGTTGGAACTCATGAAAAATTCTTTTACCACAATCAAAGACAATTGTTTTTCCCATATGATTCAACTTCTAATATCATTAATACCTGGCCAATCCAGCAGACAACCAAAGAAAGAGTAATGCTACATCTATGCAATTTTTTTCACGGATTTAGTTTACGGAGAGACGTGGAGATCAGCGAGAGATGTCACGGGCCGATAATCACGGAGGACCAGAGAATTGCACTGATCAATTTTCACCTTGTCTGTGCGTAAGATTCTTCCATAACCTCAATTTCGTAAGTCTAGCATTTCTGCCAAGAAAACTTGAAGAAAAAACTGAGAAAGAATGTGAGCAAAGAAGCCTTCTCCGGAGCGCATGTGGTTGGGCACCGATGACTGCAAGGTTAGCACGATAATATGTGACGAGGAGATTGTTTCAGGTTTCATGGCACGATCACGAGGATCTTCTCTCGGAAAATAGTTGTGTTGATACTTTGTCTGTTAAACTAGTATGCACTAGTTGAATGCCCGTGCGTTGCCACGTTTTTTTTTTGTCACGGATATAAACATAATACACGGCCAGTTCACATATCTAGAAAATGCAATCACATATTAGTATATAGTAGAGATTAAGATTTCCCTTCGTAAGTCCATGGTAACATCGTCATAGCGGTGCTTGTCGAGCCCTAAGCGCACCCTGTAAGCTTTGATGCCAGCCTCTTTGCTATCATCTTCGACGTATTGAGGGTGACGGCTGGCGAGCATCTCACCATCATTGTTGTGTGTGCAAAGACATTGAGCATTGTTCAATCCAATTAATTCCATCTGAGGTCAACATGCTAGACATCCATCAGGTTTTTGTTGTGCTTGTGTTTTTCAGACTGAGAATTGTGTTTTTCAGACTGAGAATAGGGCTTGCAGCCATTTGCACGGCTGAAATTTGATACCGACGACCAACTACAAGGCCAAGTCAGCTTCGATAATTTAACAGATTCTTAGGGATTTTTTCAGACTATGAACAGTAAATCCCATCGAGCTTGTGGCCATTTGCACTGCCGAAACTTGATATCGACGACCAACTACAAGGCCATGACAGTTTTGATAATTTGACATATTCTTAGGATTTTTTTTGGTGTAGGAAGACACGATAATATTTGGATTGAGGTGCTGTCCAATGGGAGTAGTGTTGTTGATTTTATCACGCTAGCTATTGTACGTTCTTGCGTGTGTGAGACCTCAATCCGTGCAATTATCAAGCACTAACCAAAAGAAATTTCGTATAAAAATTACTGTATTTGGAATACAACAATCAAAAAAAAATGAATTTACTATTTTCGGATCCAATATGCATGAGCATGATTATCGTCCAAGAACGAACACAGCAAAAAACGGATCTCCGGAAATAATCTTCCAAGAGGGGAACAACACATCTAGGGGTGGCCATGGATCCAGGACCTACAAGAGAAGAGGATTGCGCCGTCCTGCGCGGATCCATGGTGTCGCCGGCCGCATCTTCTAGCAGAGGAGGTCGTCGGGCAGGGGAGGACGCCATGGCCGCCACGCCTTGACCGGGATACAGTACAGGAGGAGGCCTTGCCATGTACCGGGCTGGTCAAGATGAAAGTTTGGAGTGGTCTCTCACCAGCGCGGCGGCGCAGCAGAGAAGAGGACGCAAGGCGACGCTAGAGGACGAAGCGGCGGAGTAGGAGGAGGCGGAGGTGGAGACCAACGCAGCGGCGCAATAGAGGAGGCGTAGGAAGGGGGAAGACACGGACTGTAGGATGCGTTGCCACGGTTGACTAAGCTTTCCGTTTCCATCACACCTTTTGTTTGACCGACCAAACGTTGTGTTTTGTTCCGGCACGCGATGGACGACGGAGCGAACGGACGAAAATTTAGGACGATGAAAACCACCTTAAAATAAATTATATACTCCCCGTTTAAAAATATATAAGATGTTTTAGGTTTGTAAAGGACATGTATCTAGACACGTCTTAGTGTATAGGTTCAAACAAATCTAGACACTAAAAGTTGTCTAGATACATTTCATTCACAAACCTAAAACATCTTATATTTCCAAACGGAGGGAGTAGTAGAGATAGAGATAGAGATAGTGTTTTTGCCTTTGGCCACAGGCGGACGGAGCGTCCTTCCAGCCCGGACGCTTGTCGGCTTTCGGTCTGCTAACACATCTATTTTGACTAAAATTTGACCGAAAATATATGTTTAGCATTCAAATTTACATTTTTCCCTAGGATTCAAAATCTTTCTGGGTCCGCTACTGCCTTTGGCTTTAGGTATTGTTTGTATTTAAGGGGGCTTCAATTATTGTTGGAATATATCAAGGCTCGAGTTTCTTTGTCTTTATTTGTTTTTGCTCTTCCATTTTGTAAAATTGGTTGGCGGTATCTTTTATACGAAAATTGACGGGAGGAGAACCAGGCGCTGGCCTGGCTGTTCCTCCGGGTGTGGAGCCAGCCGGCCCGGGTTCAGTCCCGGCTGTGGCAATACTCGAAAAATCGAGTCCCAGTTGTTCAGGGATCTTTTTTATAGTCACGGGGGAGGGATAAAACCCTCCACCTGAATTTTCATATATATGTAAGGTGGGCCAAAACGACCATGTGATTGTACAAGGTGGACAGAGGAGAGAAAACAGAGAGGGGGGGGTACAGACACTAGGCTACTCCAAGACAACAGAGCCAAGCGTCAGCATCCTGTGCATTTTCAGGGGGCAAACGCACTCTCCAAAGTACAGCATCATCGCGACACATCCAAAGAAGAAGGGGGATGCTAGGGGCCTGATCTCTAAAGGCCACGGCGTTGCGGTGTTTCCACAGGTTCCAGCAGCACAGCAAGGTGAAAGTCGAGGCGGTAGCGGTAGGCACGGACGGGGGAGGGGCATGGGAGTAGAGCATCCGCAGCTCAGCCTCAGGGGGGAAACCGAAACTAGTAGACTCCCAGAATCTCCGAGCGAGGCTGCAACCAAACATAATGTGATTGCCAGTCTCGAGGGGGGCATGGCAGATGGGGCAGTCAGCCTCTTCCGCCGAGAGGATTCTTTTCCGAAAAAGGGCAACCCTAGATTGGATACGGCCTCGCGAGAGGAGCCACGCGAAGAACTGCACCTTGGACGAGGCGTGATTCAGCCAGACAAAGTCATGGAACGGCGCGCCGACGCCACCCCATTTTCGGAGTTTGAAGAACCCCCCAGCATCCAGGGCACCCGTCTTCTTACGACAGCGCGTCAACACCCGCACATCAGCCGCAGCGGTGAGGTGGATTGGAGAGAGAAAGCGCAGGAGGGACTGCAGCTGCCGCTCACCCGCCGAGTTCAGACGAGGGACCAGCGCACGGCGCACCCCCCCCCCCCCCCTCCCAGTGATGACGGAGCGAACGTCGGCATCAGGGTCGAGCGCATGGGAGAAGAGTGCAGGGAAGCGATCACACAGTGGCTGTGTTTTGCTCCCAGTATCTAGCCAAAAAGCCTTGCACAGCCCATCGCGCACCGCCGAGGAGGGGATGCTTCTGTACAGGGGCATCAGCTTATTCAGACAGCTCCAATGGTGACCAGCTAGCCTTTTCCCTTCGACCAGGCTCCAGGCCCAGCGAGGCCAGGGAGCATCACGGTCGGCATGCAGGCGGTGGACCAGTTTCAACTGGACGCACTCATTCTTCTCGGAAAGGTTCTTGATCCCTAGGCCACCTTCAGATTTTGGCCGACAAACCGCATCCCAGGCAACGAGACACTTGGCACCATTGACTTTCTCCTTCATATCCCATAGAAAAGCACAACGCAGCCCTTCAACGGCCCAGAGCAGGGGGGCAGGGAGCTCGACAGTGCCCATGACAAATGTGGGCAGGGCATCCAGCACAGCGTTGAGGAACACAATTCGACCGCCAGCAGAGAGGAGGGTAGCGCTCCAGCCCGAGAGGTATTTGTCGACCTTAGCGATCAGGGGAGCGAAGTGGGCAAGCCTGAGCTTCTCAGCAGTCAGTGGGAAGTTGAGATAAGTTTGCGGGAAGCCCTCCACACGACAGCCAAGCGCAGCCTGGATGCCCGCGAGCTCATCGACAGGGACATGCATAGGGACCATGGTGCTTTTGTGGAAGTTGATCGTCAGTCCGGTAGCAGCAGCGAATTGGTCAAGCAAAACCTTTAGGCGGCCAGCCGCACCCACATCAGCACGCATGAGGATCATGGTGTCGTCGGCATATTGGAGCACAGGGCAGGGCAAGGTGTCCTGCAGGGGGTGGCGTAGCAGTGGGTCGTGCCGAATCATTTGTTGTAGCACATCACCAACCAACAGAAACAGGTAGGGGAGAGCGGGTCGCCCTGCCGAAGCCCCCGTTTGCAATCAATCCAGGCTCCAGGAATACCATTCAGCAAGACAGCGGACTTGGGAGAGGTGAGAATCATGTCCATCCAGTCACACCACAGAGGGGGGGAACCACGAGCACTCAAGATAGCACGCAGGCTCTCCCAATTGATTGAGTCAAAAGCTTTTGAGAAATCTAGCTTCAGCACCAAGGTCGGTTTCTTTCGTTTGAAGCAGCACTGGACCAGCTCAGTCGCAAACACAAAGTTTTCCGAGATGCTCCATCCAGAGAGGAAGCCCGACTGATTTTCATCGACCAGAGAGCCAATTTGCAGCTGCAGCCTCGTGGTGAGCGCCTTGCAGACAGTCTTGATCGAGTAGTTTTGCAGCGAGACGGGGTGAAACAGACTAGGTGTAGCAGGCCCTCAGTCTTGGGCAACAGCACAACATGGGCCTTGTTGATCGCCCCCAGCTGTGTGTTCTTCGCGTGGATCGCAGAGAAGAGCCGTAGTATAGCATGCCGCACAGTGGGCCATGCGGACTGATAGAAAGACAGGCCCAAACCATTCGGCCCGGGGGCACTAGTCTGGTCCATGCCGTTGATCGCGGCCTTGATCTCCTTCTCGAACGGGGCCATGAGGGCCGGCCCATCCACACGGGCGGCACCACGGTAGAGGCTGCCCAGGTCGAAGCCCCGCTGAACAGGCCTTTCGCGGCCCAGGAGGTCTGCAAAGAAGCGGTTCAGCGCCACCGCCTTGGCGTCATGGGCAACGACGATTGCACCGTCAACCTCCAGCTCGCGAACCATGTTGCGGCGAAGGTGCTGAGAGGCACGGGCATGGAAATACCGCATGTTCTCATCCCCCACCTTGATGGCACGGAACTTGCCCCGTTGCTTCCAGTGAGCAGCGGAGCGGCACACCGACTTCTCCAATTCCGCCCTTGCCTCAAGGCGCAAATCACGTTCAGGACTTGAAGCACACGGGCCTCTTCGAGGGCGTCAAGAAGAGAAATAACAAAATGGAAATTATTGTCGAAAAAAGGGATGAACCGATGACCTTTTTTCCAAACCTTGGCAGCCGCTTGGAACCGCTTAATGCAGGCAGCCAGATCGAGAGCGGTGTCCCGGGCGGGCACGGGGGAGACCCAGCGGCATAGGATGGAAGGGAGAAAGGTTGGATCAAGGAGCCAAGAATTTCCGAAGCGGAAGTGTGAGGAGCTGGGTATAGAGGTGGAGGCGGTGACGATAAGGGGGTGGTGATCGGAGGTGGGGCGAGATAGCGAGCTAAGGGAAGAGTTGGGAAAAGCAGTGTTCCATGCAGGGTTGAAGAAGGCACGGTCCAAACGAGCCATGACCGGCGCAACCTGGCCATTTGACCAGGTGAAACGACGATCACGCAGGTCCAGCTCGAACCAACCGACCTCTCTAATCAGCGCGTTGAAAGTGGTTGCGAGCCCCTGGTTAAAATTTCCATTGTTTTTCTCATTGGGGTATCGAATGAGGTTAAAATCTCTGACGACGAGCCAAGGGCCATTGATAGATGTGGAGAGCTTCGCCATATCACTGACGAAATCAGCAGTGAGGCTGTGGTCAGAGGGGGTGTAAACGTTTGTGATTGTGAAGGCAAGGTCGGAGGTAGTGGAGACGAGGAGGGTGGATAGGTGGGAGGCACCACGAGTGATCGTGGAGACTGAGAGGAGGCGGCCATCCCAGGCAGTGGCAATGCCACCTCTACTGCCCACGGCGTCAACAGTGACGAAATCGGAGAGATGGGAAGGGAGGAAGGACTTTGCCTTGGCAGAGTCGAGAGACGAAAGTTTTGTTTCCTGGATACAGACAACTGACGGACAGGCATGGGATAACGCATCGCGAGCAACGGTACATTTATCATCATCACCCAGACCCTGCAGGTTCCAGGAGGCGATTAACAAGAGTTTTTGGGTTGCTCTATCCATCCCACCTAGAGACACCTAGGACATGCATATTACAGGAAGACAGCAGACAACACCGCTTAGCTTGACCAGCAGAGGGGACACAGACACAATGGAGGAGCAGAAAACAGCACTGCTCCTTTTGATTAACAGGGGGAAGGAAAGGCACGCCTGTTGCATGCAGCGACGATCATGGGGGTCTTGGTCTTGCTAATCATAGGCACTCCAGGCATCGAGGAGTTGCTGCCAAACGCTGCTGCCTTAAGTGCGGACACGGACTTCATACCCATTGGGGACAACTTGTTCAGCAGCTTGTTCTTAGCAACGTGCGCATGCAGCCTGGCCGAGCAGCTCTTCAGGGTATCCTTGAGCTCGCGAAACTTCACAGCTTTAGTCACCATGTCCATATACATTTCTGGTTCCTTCGCGGCCAGGCGGGAGCTTTTTTGAGCCGCAGGCGGCTCGGCAGTGGCGAGCACCGTTAGCGGCGCATCCTTGAGCCCAGCAGTGACGGGTCCAGGCGCCCTCTCCGCGTCGCCATCAACAAGCTCAGTGATGATAGCCCTCCGCTTGTAGGGATCTGGCGAGGAGGCAACAGAGGTGATCACTGAGCATCCCGAGTCACTCCACGGCTTAGACCGGGCCTCCAAACCACACAGAGATAAGAGCGGTGAGGGAGGTGGAGCGGCGAAGCCCAAAGTTCTGCCAAGGTGAGGTGGGGAGGGAAAAGCACGGGTAGCCACCGTCAGAGGGGAGGCAACTTCCAGGAGGAGAGCAAGGGCACGCCGCCCTTGGACAGGCGGGGCAGCACCCCCGTGGTCGGGCAGGGGGTCGGGGTCGGCGCCGCCGCGGGCAGAGGCCCTCCCGTAGAGAGGCAGCCTGCGGATGTGGCGGAACGGCAGCGGTGGCGGTGGGCCGAAGTAGCGACGGTACTCGCCATCCACAAAGGACCACTCATACGGCCAGACCTTTACGACCTCCACTTGGACTACCCTGGTCCCCCATGGGCCGCGCACCAGCAACACATTGTTCGGCATGCCACGGGCCGTTTCCAGCAGCACAATGGCCTTGACGACAGACATGTCCCCAGCAAGCATATGGGGTCGATCTCCAGCACCTCCCCGAAGCGGCGAAAGAAAGCGGTTGCACCGTCTGGGGTCACATGCTCGGCAGCGAGGGGGGACGCCCACAGCAGGTTGCAGGTGTTGATGTGCAGCGGGACGCACTGGGCATCCTCCTCCCGCTCCAGACGGATGCGCACGTCCTCATGCATGATGTCAGGGAGGGCCATGGCCAACTCACGTGTAGCATGCGAACGGAAGCGCACATACGTGGCCCCGATGCCTGAGGGGACCAGCTCGAACTGCAGGTGGGGAATGCTGTGGAAGAGGGCCTCCGTGATGGATTGGTTAGGGTTGAAGAAACCATTGGGGGGTTCCAGCCACACCACGGCCAGGCGGCGCGCGGCCTCCAGATCCCCTGGCGCCTGGCGGGCATGAAAACCTCCAGGGAGTCGGGGCGCTCCGACGAGGCAAGAACAGAGGACTCCCCGCTGAATTCTTCCTCTTCATAGAGCGAGCCGCCCGAGACGACCGAGGACAGGGCAGCAGGAGAGTTCGCAGGTGGGCCCGCAGAGCCGGTGGAGTCCGCACGGGGAGCGCGCTGCGGCGAAGGGTAAGTGCCAATATCGCGAACAGGTGGGGAGGGTGGCAGGTCCTCGTCTGCGACACCGAGCAGTCCAGAGGCCGAGCCCGAGCCACAGCGCAGGGACACCGGGGACAGAGGCATCATGGGGACCGAGGCAGTGGAAGGACGGAGGCGTGGAGAGCCTAGAGCGGATGGGAAAGGAATGGTGGGGCGAGGGGATGGAGGGGCGGAGGTAGGCGTACTAGGCGGCGAGGGAGGGCGAACGGTGAGCGAAGGGCGAGGCATGCCGCACTCCCAGAGACGGTGGCCGGACCGGCCGCACCTACGGCAGACAACGGGGTCGCGGCACCCAGAGACAGAGTGGTGTTTGAGGGAGGCAAGGCAGCGGAAGCAGTTCCCTTCCAAGGAGCGGAGTGGTGTGGATTTTGAAGGGGAGGACGGAGCTGGTCTCCCGGGGGAGAGCAGGGCGCTGAGGTACGAGAGTTGGGTGGCAGCAGGCGGGGCAGTGAATGAGGATGGGGTGGGCGGTGCCTCGCGCCCCGCGCAGCCCGCGCCGTTCGGTGCAGAGGGATTTGAAGACGGCTCAGAGCTCTGCGCCATGCCCTGTCCAGGCGAGGGGACATTTGAGGGCGCCAGGGGAAGAGACAGCAAGCTAGCGGAAGGAGTTATTGGGGGAACTTTCCATTTAGTTGCAGCTGTCCTGGTAGGTGGAGGCAAGACAGACTGATCCGCAGCTCTGACCGGTAACGGGTCCCTGGCAGCAACCCGAGAAGCAGCATCCATGGCAGAACTAAGGTCCAAGTGCAGCCCAAAATCGAATCCAGTCAACTGCCAAGACCCCCAAATCGCAACGTACCGAGCAACATCCTCACTACTCCCTCCGATCCATATTACTTGTCAGCAAAACAGGTTTTGAACAAATTTGGGGCAACGGAAAGGACCGAGAGACGTTCAGGAGGCGCACACAAACAAAAATTTAGAATGTTTTCGACACAGAGACAGGAGAAACACGGCGAGAGGAACGGCGGCGTCAGCCACAACTCCCCAGGGGAGGGAGAGCACAGGGGGTCGACAGGAGAGAAGAAGACGATGCACTGGAACTGGGAAAGGATGTGGGATTGGAATTTCTCACCGGGAGTGCCCGCCGCGACGGAAGAGCGCCCACGATCTGCGCCGCGAGCAGCGAGCCTCGAGACGGCGCCACGCGATGGAGCGAGTGTGGGTGGAGGGGCGGTGGTGAGGCGCAGGGCATAGGCGGTGGGGCTGCGGCGTGGCCGGCGGGCACCGGAGTGGTTCGCGCCGTGGGGGAGCTAGCCCGCGTCGCCAGGGGCGTCGCAAGAGCTAGCTACCATACCTCTCTTCGCAGGATTTATGGCCACGTCCGTTCAGGGACTGAGGATATCCTTCTCGGTATGATCGACGCTTCAAAGTTCGCGTGGTTCATACTGACGCGAAACGAAATCCCTTTTTTGTTTAGGCATACCAAATTCAGTTAGTATTAACAATAGTAGTACATGGCGGCGTTACAACCTGGGCGCGCGATCAACGAGGAAATGGGGAAAAGGTTAACGATTTCTACGGATGCCGGCGAAACGCGCGCGCGCGGACGGCAGGCGGCCGGGACGACCTATCGTCTGTTCGACAATCAAGATCTCGGCGGCCGCGCGGGGCGGTTGACTCCGTACGGCGACGCGGCGGTTGCCCTCGCCTTGCGCTTCTCGAGGAACCGCTGCAGCGAGCGCTTCATCGACAGCCCCGCCTGGTCACCGATGAGCACCGGGATCGGCGCCACGATGTCGCCCTGTTCAGGAGATGCCGGAGACGGCGCGCGATGAGCTCGCCCTCGCCACGCCGGCTCCACCTTGCTGCATCGGTGGTCGTGGTGCGTGATGCCGCCGTTGTCTGTGGTGTTCTTCCCCATCGTGGTTTCGCGGCTCGCCCTGGATATTATTGCCATCGCCTGCATCCCGACCACGTCGACGGCGCACGAGACGCGCTGGTCGAAGACGACCGTGTTGAGGTTGTTCCTCGGCGCCGGCGTCGAGGTCCCGAGGCAGAGGCTGAGCTCCAGGCCGTCGCCCACGCCGGCGTCGTCGCCGGCGCCGCGGGCCATGTCCTGTCCTCGCCTCTTTCGACCGCGCGCGAAGCCGATCGAGGGGTCCTGAACATCGATCGGCTCCTTGGTTATATATATACTCCATACATATAGGGGTGACGACGCGCGGCGGCGATTTGCGCCGCGAGAGAAACCGGTCTATTCTACGGATGCATGGCGCCGGCCGTGACGGTTGAGGCCGTTGGGGGCGCACGTGAAGAAACTGGCATGATAAGATGTGCACACGCGGCGGCGTGGCACAAAACGCTCGTCCAACTCTCATTTTCCTTCCTTTTAAGCATCTCCCCCAGACCCAAGAAGCCCCTAGAAGGTTTAAAAAAAAAAAGGGAAATAACCCCCATCGTCCTCCTCCCCTGTGTGACACATGTCCCCGCTTTTGCTACATATGTTCCTGCTTTTGCTTTCGAAGCAAAAAAAAAGGTTCGTTTCATAAATAGAACGTCTCGTCGGAGACCATGCAGCAAAAAATTTTTACCAACGAGTTGTTTCCGACGATGTCTCCGGTGAAGTTTGTTTTGCTGCATCAGCACATTTTTTTTGCTGCATGGCCTCCGACGAGACGTTCTATTTCTAAAACGAACCTTTTTTTTTGCTTCGAAAGCAAAAGCGGGGACATATGCAGCAAACGCGAGATGTTTTGTAGCAAATAGACATGTGTCAACACGGGAAGCAGGACGATGGGAGCTCCCTCATGGTCCGGCGAACGCCTAGCACTATCCAAAAAAAATCCCCTAGAACCAAAATATGTCGCTTTTAGCTCTGGTTGACAAAAAAAACAGCCGGTCTCGTCCCATAGCCTTCCAAGAACCAAAATACATCCCGCGATCTTAGGCCAACCACTACACAGGAAATGGAAGACGCCGACGATTGGCCGGCTACGCCGATGGCTAAATATTGGAGTCATCGGCGTAGCGGTCTCCCCGGCCAGCCGCCCAGCCAGGTCATCGGCGTAGGGAAGCCCGTCGGCGTAGATAAAGGTGCCGAGGGTAGCCCTCGGTGAAGCGCGGCCGTCGGCATAGGAAAGAAGGTTGTGTCGACGGTGGCTCTCGGCGTACTCCAATACTTGGTGTAGTCCTAGTTCAGACACGGCGGCGAGAACGACGTTAGGAAGCACAGGCTATGCCGGGCCGTAGGTGTAGCTTTTTAGGAGAAATTAGTTGGTATGTGTCGACGACTGGGCCGTCGACGTAGACCTTCAATTTTTTTCATTTAGTTTAGCCATAGCTATTTTTCCTTTTACTTCATTAAATTTTGAAAAATTATAACTAAATCATTCTAATTTAGAAAAATATAAATAATATATCAAAAATTGCAGAAAAATAAGATCTATCTATCTACACTCAAATATTACACATTTGTAAATAAAAAGTAAGTGAAACATAAAACATTATATATAGTTTAAAATGGGCATAGAAAATTCAAAAACGATCTAAACAATGTAAAACCTTCACGTGGTGTCATATTATGTGACATACTTAGAAGAAAAAATATCAAACTTGATATATTGATTATGTCTCAAAAAAAACTTCACAAAATGTCCTATCTTATTCGAGGTTTCCTATCTTTCGGGTCAAATGACCAATGTTATGGCTAGAATGAAGGCATAGTTTGTGATAATGTGTTCATATTGTGCATACATGTGCATCATGGGATGGCGAACAAAGTTTTCCTTTTCGTCGCATCAAAAATACATTCTCCATTTTCTGAGTGCAAAAAATGGGCGGTTGATACGTCGGAAACGTATCTATAATTTTTGATGCTCCATACTTGTTTTGTATCAACTTTGCTATCTTTTGTCTATACTTTGAGGTATTTTTATACATTTTCTAGAACTGACCTATTGACAAGATGTCATAGTGTCAGTTGCCTGTTTTCTGCTGTTGTTGGTTTCAGAAAGCTAAAAATGAATATTCTCGGAATTAGACGGGTCAAAAGCCAAAGTTCATATTTTTTCCTGAACGATACGGAAAATCGAAGACGAGACGGAGGAGGACACTAGGGTGGCCACACCCTAGGTGGGCGTGGGGCCCACCCTGGTCGCGCCCACAGGGGGTGTGGGCCCCGTGGCCCTCCACCGACATTGCCTCCTTCGCCTATAAGAAGCCCCCGGGGAGAAAACCCTAAATAATAAAATCTTATTTCTAGAAAAACCTCCATAGCACCGCCACCACCGAAGGGGAGATTCGGGGGACAGAAAGTCTCTGTTTCGGCACCCTGCCGGGACAGGGAAGTGCCCCCGGAGCCATATCCATCGATCCCCACTGCCATCTCCATCACCGTTGCTGATCCCCATGATAAGGAGGGGAGTATTTCTTCCTCGAGGCTAAGGCTCTAGCGGTAGCTATGTGTTCATCTCTCTCTCTATGCATGGTCATATTGTGATCATGAGCTTTGTAATCAAGTAGATCCACCTTGCTACTCAAGTGCTTTAATAGATCTCTGCTCTCCCCATGTGTGTGAAAGTGACAGCACGCACGCCATGGTGGCACTTAGGTTTGAGTCTACATAAATACTCTTTGTGTTTTAATAGATCTATGCTTTTCTCCACGTGTGTGAAAGTGACAGCGTGCATACCGTGTGTGGCACTTTGGCGATATTGAATATTTGTTATGAGTTATATTTGGAGTTGGATGTCTCTATGAAATTGTGATGTTTGTTGGAACCATCTAGCGCTCAAGGTGACAGTGTGGGGTTATCTAGATTGGGGAAGACAGACTTTGAGGAGTGCTGTTATTGCCCTACCGATGATTAGAGTGTCCAACAGGAGAGTAGTTAAGAGTAGTATCATGAAGAGAGTATTTATTTAGGGGTTCGTAGCATGGAAAACAAAAAAATCTACCGCATGCATACAAACAAGCCAAGATCTATCTACTAGATTGAAGCAATGAGTCGATTAGAGTTCTCACCCTCGAAGATTCCAAAGCGGTTAACGAGAGCATACTCTCGTGGGTGATGTTGTCGTACACTTGCCGATCTCAAGATCGCGTAGACGATCCCTCTGGTGTTGCGTTCCGGCAGCGCTTCCACAGTCGATCACACGTTCGGTACTCGATGAAGACCTTCCTCTCCGTCGTTCCAGCAGGCAGCGGAGGTTGTAGTTCTCCCCTCGCGATTCCGGCAGCACGACGGCGTGGTGTCGGAAGTAGAGGGAAGATCCCGCAGGGCTTCGCCTAAGCCAGTGCGAGTTATGGTGGATCTAGGGTTTCCGGCGATCTAGGTTTAGAAGGCCGGAGAGGAGGAGGAGGTGTCGGTGGCGGCTAGGGTGACGGCGACAGGCCGGCGATGGCGCGAGGCGGCGGCGGCGCACGGTGGGGAGGGCTAGGTTTTGTGTGGTCTTTGGGGCAGCCCCCCTCTATTTATGAGAGGGGGGCAGCCTTGGGAGAGGGGAGTTTGAATCCATACACAAACCCAAGTTGGATAGAAGGAAGGACTCTTTCCTTCTTCCACTAGGAAACTATTGTTCCAGTTTGACTTTTCAAACCTCCCTTTTGACTTTCAATTTAGAGCTTTAATTCTCTCTCACAAATGCCCAACCAAGTGACCTAGGACATGATCCAATCATTCCACTTACCCATGACACATTCATGGACCATTCCCCTTCCGGTCCGGTGAACCTTCTAGACCGTTCTAGAACCTCTCCGATGAAAACATCGAAATCATTCCCGAACTCCGGAATCAGACTTTCCTTATATGAATCTTATTCTTTGGACCATTCCGGATCTCCTCGTGATATCCCGGATCCCATCCGAGACTCCGAACAACATTCGGTTTCCCTACTTACATTCCATATCTACTAAACAACATTGAATCCTTAAGTGTGTCTCCCTACGGTCCGTGAATTATGCGGACATGACAGAGACACTTCTCCGATCAATAACCAATAGAGGAATCTGGAAATTCATATGGATCCCACATATTTCTATGATTACTTTGCGATCGAATGAACCACTTACATAAGATACCAATTTCCATTTGTCTCGCGATAGTTTACTTATCCGAGGTTGATCGTCTGTATCTCTGCATACCTAGTTCAACCTCGTTACCGATAAGTACTCTTTTCTCGTTCCCGTGATATGTGATCCCTTGTGAGCCAGTCACATGCTTGCAAGCTAATTGGATGAAATTCCACCGAGAGGGCCCAAAGTATATCTATCCGTCATATGGATGGAAAAATCCCACTCTTGATCCATGTGCCTCAACACATACTTTCCGAACACTCAATGCCAACTTTATAGCCACCTAGTTACGGTGTGATGTTTGATGTCATCAAAGCATCCTTCCGGTGATGGTGATTAGCATGATCTCATGGTCGAAGGAATTAGGTTACTATGTATCAGAAAGCTTATAGCAAACGAACTATTGAAATGACTTGATCTTTATGCTACACTTATCTATAGGAGTATGTCCATCATACCATTCTCCTAATGATATGATATTGTTGTTAATAATATCTCAATGTTCATGATCGAGAAACCACGATCATCCATTAACCAACAAGCTAGTATTATAAAGAGGCTTTACTAGGGACTATAATTTAGTTTACAAATCACACAAGTATTAATGTTTCCGGTTAATACTATTATAGCATGAATGTAAACATTTATCATAAACACAAAGATATAATAATAACCACTTTTATTATTGCCTCTAGGGCATATCTCCAACAGTCTCCCACTTGCACTAGAGCCAACTAATCTAGATTACATGGTAATATACCAAACACCCATGGCGGTTTGGTGCTGGTCATGTTTTTCCCTCGGGAGAGGTTTAGTCCACGGATCCGTCACATTCAGATCTGTGTGTACTTTCCAAATATTTATGTCACCATCTTCGACATACTCCTGAATAGCGTGAAAACGTAGCTTGATGTGCTTTAGCTTCTTGTGTGATCTTGGTTCTTGCGTATTGGCTATGGCACCCATGTTATCACAGTAGATAGACATTGGGTCCAGCGCACTTGGAACCACACCGAGTTCTGTAATGAACTCCTTCATCCATATCGCCTCTTGTGAAGCCTCTGAAGCAGCTATGTATTCCGATTTAGTTGAAGATCTCACCACAACTCTTTGCTTTGCACTCCTCCAGCTAACTGCTGCACCATTCAAAGTAAATACGTATCTAGATTGAGATTTAGAATCATCCGGATTGGTGTTCCAACTAGCATCGGTGTAACCATTAACAACGAGTTGTTCATCACCTCCATAAGAAAGAACCATATCCTTAGTTCTTCTCAAGTACTTAAGGATGTTTTTGACCGCTGTCAAATGATCCACTCCTGGATCACTTTGATATCTGCTAGTCAAACTAACAGCATATGCAATGTCAGGTCTAGTACATAGCATGGCATACATAAGAGATCCTTGTTGGAGATATGCCCTAGAGGCAATAATAAATGTAGTTATTATTATATCTTTGTGTTTATGATAAATGTTTACATTCATGCTATAATAGTATTAACAAGGAAACATTAATACTTGTGTGATTTGTAAACTTAAACTGAAGTCCCTAGTAAAGCCTCTATACATCACTAGCTTGTTGGTTAATAAATGATTGTGGTTTCCCTATCATGAACATTGAGATGTTATTAACAACAAGATCATATCGTTAGGAGAATGATATGGTGGACATACTCCTATAGATAAGCGTAGCATAAAGATCAAGTCATTTTAATAGTTCAATTTCTATATGCTTTCTGGTACATAGTAACCTACATAGTAACCTAATTCCTTCCAACTCCGCAATGCTCACTTCAACCATTGAAGTTTGCATATGCATTTAGCATCCCTTGAATTAACAAAACCCTTTGGACCGTGTCATGCACACGTCCTAGGTAACCCTTCTATTAGAAGAACTTGTTTTGTTTATCCAACACATAACAAAATTATATGTCGTGGTTGCTACATTAATCCGCCTAGACTAAATATCGCTATGAAAGATCAAATCTTGTCATAGTCAACCTTTGAACATTGTTGTGAACTCTTTCCCAACATGTCGACCATTTCATAGATGCGAAACATCCATGTCTATTTCTTTATAGATCCAAACACAACTGTAAGGTCTTACACCTTTCTCGAGGGTCCTTCAAGTTCAAAACTTGATTTCTCGTGTATGGAGCTATCACGGATTTTATGGCTTCATGCCATTTTACGGAGTCAGGGTCCATCATCGCTTCTTTGCATGTAGTCGGTTCATTATTCTCAAATAATGATTCAACCCTCAAATCTTGGTATTTGATTGTTTACCCGACCTACTTGTTTCAATAGGAACTTAGACCTCCGTGACCACAACCTTTGAGGCACGTGAGCCATGAGCATTATCGCTGCCTCCAGAACACTTTTCGGTGTTGCGCAACTCTGCACATATAGCTAAGGTTCTTTTAACCTTATCAAAGTTCTATTGTCCTCCCACTTAACTTTTCACGAAAAATTCCTTCTCAAAGAAACTTGACGTTCTAAGTGACAAACACTTTTGTCTCCGGTGTTATGGAGGAATACTTAACAGTTATACAAAGACAGGTTCATCCGACTTTGGTTGCAAACATCTTTCTTATGCATAGCATACCAATGTTTAAGAAAAGACAACTTGGGTTTTATCCCAAACCATAACTTTATATGGTGTCATTTCAACGGATTATGATGGAGCTCTTTTCAGTGGAAAACGGTAATCTCTAAAGCTTTTAATCTTTAAAATACAATGGCAGTTTTATGAATTACACCTTTGATCTTCCCATGTCAAACAAGGTTTAATTACATATCTCGAACGCTCCATACTCTTATGGTGTTTCGGGAAATGCAAATCCACGGAACGATTCCTTAAATCTTAGGTATTATGCTAAACTTGTAACTCAAATATCTTCCTTTATGATCTTATCATAAACTATTTATATTCTTGTTACAATGATTTTGCACTTCATCTTGAAAGTCGTTGAACTTTTCAAATGTTTCATACTTCATCCTTATTAAGTAAATATACATATATTCACTCAAATTTTTCGGAGAAAGCATATGAAGTTGAAATCCATCGCTCTTGACTACACATAATGGATTTCGTACAACAATATGTACAAGTTCCAATAAGCTAGTCATTCGTTCCCTTTTGGCCTACGAACGAAGTTTTAATTATCTCTGGGAAAGTTTCACAAGCGTCATGTGATCAAAAATCAAAAGACTCCAAAATTCCATCCACGTGGAGTTTCTTCATGTTTTCTTTCCAATATAATTTAAACAGCGATGTCACTTCCTAAGTGATCTCTCAATCAATTTGTCTTTCGACAATTTTAGCACTAGTTTTATGGATGTGATTTCTCCAACGAGATTTGCGAATCATCCATCTTTTATGGATTACGCCAATTATTTGAACAACCCTTTTGTTATCATAATACCTGATAAAACAAATCTTGAAGGCAAGCTTTGACGTTTAACGAGCAACACAATAACCTTTTATTTGTTCTCGATGAACATCATCACATATTCTTTTGCTAGTTACTTAGGCCATTGTAGTTCATGAATTGTGTTGTTTCGTATGACGATTCACACCAACAAATTCAGTATCAAATACTTAAGAACCACATTGTTTAATAAGCAAAGAATATAGCCATAACATGTATATCATCTATATACTTAAACTGAACAATTCTAGTCTTTTCTTTTCTGCCATATATTTATGAGATTCTTTTAGTATTTCCTTTTTTGTTTGAAAGAATCTATCAACATCAATAGTGGAGTCATACATATGACACATAGTCCAAAGTGTGTATAATTAAATACCAATGTCTTTGGATTTGCACTTTGAAGTAGATCACCATCATCAAATGTTTGGTGTGCTTTCAAATTCCATTCTTTAGTAATCTCTTGGTGTGGTAAATATTTTACCTACATCAAATATTCACCCTTATCATGGAATTATTCATGATCAAGCTACTTTTAGCTTATAAAGATGAATCGCGAGTATAATGTTGCTCTCCAAAACCTTTTGGTGGATTAGGACAACTAGTGTCTCCAACCTTTTGCAAATTCTCATCAAATATGAGAATATGACTTTTGCCATATTATACTCTATCATGTTGTAACCAAAACTTCGTTTCAGATATCACAATATCTTCCACACATCATGGTTTCTGAAACAACTCTTTCAGATCCTAGATAACCTTGATATTAAGACAATCCTTTGAATATCAAGAATCATGGAGACAAACATGATACTCATACACTAACTCTTGGAATTGTCACTCTTGTTTTAATACCAATTATTAAACTCCATGGAGTAACTGGAACTTACTGAAAGTTTGCAATAGGACTTTTAAACTTTAGATTAACACTTCAAAAACAATACGATACCAGTTCGTAAAGTAACTAACCAGAATTCTATAGTTCTATCATCTCAATTAAAACTAAGCGCAAGGTGGTAAACGGATGCCAATGACTACAACAATTATGCAAATTCACTTTGATTTAATTTATGATAAATAGTGTTCAACTTTTAATCATATCGTCGTTGAACTCCCACTCAAAAAAATATCCCTCACATTGTTTTAGCGATCACACGAACCAAATCCACCACATCAAAACCGATCATCACGAGAGTTGATGTAGCTTCAATGGCGAACAATCAACATGTTCATCATATCTACTATATGACTCATGATTTACCTTTCGGTGATCCGTGTTCCGAGACCATGTATGTACATGCTAGGCTCGTCAAGATCAAACCTTAGCTTCCGCATGAGCAAATCTGGCTTGCCCACGTTGTATACACTTGCGGAATCTAACACACCCGATCATCACGTGGTGCTTCGAAACAACAAGCTTTAGCAACGGTGCTAACTAAGGGTGAACACTTTATGACTTGAAATTCATGTGCATGAGGGATCATCTTATAATGCTACCGTCGTCTACTAAGCAATACAAGATGCATAAAGGATTAACATCACATGCAATTCATAATATGTGATATGATATGGCCTTTCTTCTTTGTGCTTCTGATCTCCATCTTCTAGCACGAACATGATCTCCATCATCACCGACATTGCATCAAGGTCAATGATGCTTCTCCATGGTTGTCGTCCACCGGCTTCAACTATTACAACTACTTTGAATAGACACGCGGGTCTTAACAGAAATTAAAGACAACCATATGGCTCCTGCCGGTTGCCGACTTACAATAAGGAACATTGCATACATCATATATAATCACAATCATGGCCATATCACATCACTGCACACCCCTACAAAACAAAGTTAGACGCCTCTACTTTCTTTGCATATTTTACGTGGTTTGGGGCTTTCAATAAGTGTCGTTCTAACTTACGAACAAGAACCACAACATTGATACTAGTATTGTTAATCACTCGTTGTAAATTTGATCTTAACTATGCTAGGAGAAACAGGCACCCGCAAAGCCACTTATGCAATACAAGTTGCATGTCAAGCGTGGAGCAAGTCTCATGAGCGATGTCATGTAAGGTTAGCCCGGGCCGCTTCATCCCACCATACCGCAAGATGCAAAGTACACTAGAAGCAATCGACAACAAAAGCATCAACGCCCACAATGACCATTGTGTTCTACTCGTGCAACAGATCTACATATAGACACGGCTCTGATACCACTGTAGGGGTTCGTAGCATGGAAAACAAAAAAATTCTACCGCATGCACACAAACAAGCCAAGATCTATCTACTAGATTGTAGCAACGAGTCGATAGAGGAACTCACCCTCGAAGATTCCAAAGCGGTTAACAAGAGCAGATTCTCGTGGGTGATGTAGTCGTACACTTGCTGATCTCAAGATCGCGTAGACGATCCTTCCGGCGCTGCGTTCCGGCAGCGCTTCCATAGTCGGTGACACGTTCGGTACTCGACGAAGACCTTCCTCTCCCTTGTTCCAGCAGGCAGCGGAGGTTGTAGCACTCTCCTCGCGATTCCGGCAGCACGACGGCGTGGTACCGGAAGTAGAGGGGAGATCTCGCAAGGCTTCGCCTTAAGCCGGAGCGAGTATGGTGGACTATGAGAGAGCCTTGGTGATCTAGGGTTTAGACACACCAATTAGAAGGGGCTAAACCAGCGGCTAGGGCAATTAGAAGCTCTAACTCGGCGGCTTGGGAGAAATCCCTAGGCTGTGGCTAGGGTTTAGGTTTAGAGGGAGGCAACTTGTGTGTCTAGGAGGGGAGCCCTGCCCCTCCTCTTATAGGTGGAGGGAGGCGCGCCTGGGGAGGGGAGTCCCTCCCCAACTCGGACCCAAGGTGGGACGGCGGTGGGAGGAGGAACTCCTCCCCCAAGTCGGTTTCAAACCTCCTTCTCCTCTTTCCCAAAACTAGCCGTTTGACTTTCAAACTAGTCGTTTGACTTTTTCAAACTAGGATTTGAATAAACCCTCTATTTTGGTACAGCGATGACACCTAGTACATGATGCAATCATATCAACTTTATATAACACATTCATGTACCCTTTCCCCTCCGGAGTGCCGGACATTCCAGAACCTTCTAGAACATTCTCGATGAAAACACCGGAACCATTTTCCAACTCCGAAACGGGACTTTCCTTATATGAATCTTATTCTCCGGACCATTCTAGATCTCCTCGTGATATCCCGGATCCCATCCGAGACTCCGAACAACATTCGGTCTCTTACTCATCATTCCATAACTACTCAACAACATCGAATCCTTAAGTGTGTCTCCCTACGGTTCGTGAATTATGCGGACATGATCGAGACACTTCTCCGATCAATAACCAATAGAGGAATCTGGAAATTCATATGGCTCCCACATATTTCTACGATTACTTTGCGATCGAATGAACCACTTACATACGATACCAATTTCCCTTTGTCTCACGATAGTTTACTTATCTGAGGTTTTGATCGTCGGTATCTCTGCATACCTAGTTCAACCTCGTTACCGATAAGTACTCTTTTCTCGTTCCCGCGGTATGTGATCCCTTGTGAGCCAGTCACATGCTTGCAAGCTAATTGGATGACATTCCACCGAGAGGGCCCAGAGTATATCTATCCGTCATATGGATGGACAAATCCCACTCTTGATCCATGTGTCTCAACCAATACTTTCCGAACACTCAATGCCACCTTTATAGCCACCCAGTTACGGTGTGGTGTTTGATGTCATCAAAGCATCCTTCCGGTGAAGGTGATATGCATGATCTCATGGTCGAAGGATTTAGGTTACTATGTATCAGAAAGCTTATAGCAAATGAACTATATTAAATGACTTGATCTTTATGCTACGCTTATCTATAGGAGTATGTCCATCACATCATTCTCCTAATGATATGACCCTGTTGTTAATAACATCTCTATGTTCATGATCAGGAAACCATGATCATATTTTAACCAACAAGCTAGTTTAACAAGAGGCTTTACTAGGGACTCTTTTATGTTTACAAATCACACAAGTATTAATGTTTCCTATTAATACAATTATAGCATGGTATGTAAACATTTATCATAAGTATGAAGATATGATAATAACCACTTTATTATTGCCTCTTGGGCATATCTCCAACAGATAGATCTTGGCTTGTTTGTTTGTATGCGGTAGAAATTTTTTGTTTTCCATGCTACGAAACCCTACGGTGGTATCAGAGCCGTGTCTATATGTAGATCTGTTGCACGAGTAGAACACAATGGTCATTGTGGGCGTTGATGCTTTTATTGTCGATTGTTTCTTGTGTACTTTGCATCTTGCGGGATGTTGGGATGAAGCGGCCCGGGCTAACCTTACATGACATCATTCGTGAGACTTGCTCCACGATTGACATGCAACTTGTATTGCATAAGTGGCTTTGCGGGTGCCTGTTTCTCCTAGCATAGTTAAGATCCAATTTACAACGGGTGATTAACAATACTAGTATCAATGTTGTGGTTCATGTTCGTAAGTTAGAACGACACTTATTGAAAGCCCCAAACCACGTAAAACATGCAAAGAAAGTAGAGGCGTCTAACTTTGTTTTGCAGGGGTGTGCAGTGATGTGATATGGCCATGATTGTGATTATATTTGATGTATGCAATGTTCCTTATTGTAAGTTGGCAACCGACAGGAGCCATATGGTTGTCTTTAATTTATGTTAAGACCCGCGTGTCTATTCAAAGTAGTTGTAATAGTTGAAGCCGGTGGACGAAAACCATGGAGAAGCGTCATTGACCTTGATGCAATGCCGGTGATGATGGAGATCATGTTCGTGCTTGAAGATGGAGATCAGAAGCACAAAGAAGAAAGGCCATATCATATCACATATTATGAATTGCATGTGATGTTAATCCTTTATGCATCTTGTATTGCTTAGTAAACGACGGTAGCATTATAATATGATCCCTCATGCACATGAATTTCAAGTCATAAAGTGTTCACCCTTAGTTAGCACCGTTGCTAAAGCTTGTTGTTTCGAAGCACCACGTGATGATCGGGTGTGTTAGATTCCGCAAGTGTATACAACGTGAGCAAGCCAGATTTGCTCATGCGGAAGCTAAGGTTTGATCTTGACGAGCCTAGCATGTACAGACATGGTCTTGGAACACGGATCACCAAAAGGTAAAGCATGAATCATATAGTTGATATGATTAACATGTCGATTGTTCGCCATTGAAACTATATCAACTCTCGTGATGATCGGTGTTGATGTGGTGGATTTGGTTCGTGTGATCACTAAAACAATGTGAGGGATATTGTTTTGAGTGGGAGTTCACCTAGATTAATTTAACTATTAATTAGAACTCAATTTGTCATAAACTTAGTGTAAACTATTGCAAATATGTTGTAGATCAATGGCGGCCCCTACCATCAATTTTAATGCGTTCCTAGAGACAGAAAAGTTGAAAAACAATGGAAGCAACTTTGCGGATTGGTTCCGCAATTTGAGGATTGTCCTCACAGCTGGTAATTTGACCTATGTGTTGGATGCACCGCTGGGTGACCCGCCTGCAGCTGATGCTGCCGACGAAGTAAAGAATGTTTACCTCGCTCGGAAGACTCAGTAATCCACAGTTCAGTGTGATATCTTGTATGGTTTAGAATCGGAGCTTCAGAAAAGGTTTGGGAATTCAGACCCACATGATATTGTCCGTGATCTCAAATTGATCTTTGAGACTCACGCGGCGATTGAGAGCTATGAGGCTTCTGAAAAGTTCTTTAACTGCAAAATGGAAGAGGGCAGCTCCGTCAGTGAGCATGTGCTTAAGATGTCTGGGCACGCAAACAAACTTCGAAGTTTGGGCATAGTGATTCCTAATGCTTTGGGGATTTACCGTGTCCTCCAATCACTACCACCAAGTTACAAGAACTTTGTGATGAACTACAATATGCTAAACATGAACAAGCAGTTTCCAGAACTGTTTGCTATGTTGAAATCTGTAGAAGTGGAGATTAAGAAAGAGCACCAAGTGTTGCTGGTCAATAAGACCACCAAATTCAAGAAAGGCAAGTCTAAGCAAAAGGGACACTTCAAGAAGGGTGGTAAGAAAGTTACCGCGCCGACGAAGAAGACCAGGGCTAGACCTAAGCCTGATACTGAGTGCTTTTACTGCAAGGGAGAAGGTCACTGGAAGCGGAATTGCCCAAAGTACTTGGCGGATTTGAAGAACGGCAACATCAAGAAGAAATTTATATCCGATATACATGTTATTGATGTGTATCTCACTAGTACTCGTAGTAGTGCCTGGGTATTTGATACTGGTTCGGTTGCTCATATTTGTAACTCGAAATAGGTGCTACAGAATAATCGGAAGCTAGCGAAGAACAAGGTGACGATGCGCGTGGGAAACGGATCAAAGGTTGATGTGATCGCGGTCGGCACGCTACCCCTTCATCTACCATCAGGATTAGTTTTATACTTAAATAATTGTTATTTGGTGCCTGCGTTAAGCATGAACATTATATCGGGATCTTGTTTATTGCGAGACGGTTACTTGTTTAAGTCCGAGAATAATGGTTGTTCGATTTATATGAGTAATATGTTTTATGCACATGCACCTTTGATAGATGGTCTATTCTTATCGAATCTCGATAGTGGAAATACACATATTAATAACATTGAGGCTAAACGTTTGAAATCGAGCGATAACTCGACCTATATGTGGCACTGTCGTCTTGGTCACATTGGAGTGAAGCGTATGAAGAAACTCCATTCCGATGTACTTCTTGAATCACTTGATTTCGAATCACTTGATAGATGCGAAGCATGTCTAATGGGTAAAATGACTACGACTCCATTTTCTGGTATGATGGAGCGAGCTACGGACTTATTGGAAATCATACATACCGATGTGTGTGGTCCAGTGAGTGTAGCATTGCGCAGTGGTTATCGTTATGTTCTTACCTTCACGGATGACTTGAGTAGATATGGGTATATCTATTTCATGAAACATAAGTCCGAAACTTTCGAGAAGTTTAAGGAATTTCAAAGTGAGGTTGAGAATCAACATAACAAGAAGATTAAATTTCTACGTTCTGATCGTGGAGGTGAATATCTAAGTTACGAGTTTGTCGAGCATTTGAAGAAATGCAGAATACTTTCACAATTGACACCGCCGGGAACACCACAGCGTAATGGTGTGTCCGAACGTCGTAATCGAACTCTCTTAGATATGGTTCGTTCTATGATGTCACTTACAGATTTACCGCTATCATTTTGGGGTTATGCATTAGAAACAGCCGCATTCACTTTAAATAGGGCACCATCTAAATCCGTTGAAACGACACCGTATGAATTATGGTTTGGGAAGAAACCGAGATTGTCGTTCCTTAAAGTTTGGGGTTGCGAAGCCTATGTAAAGAAGTTACAGCCGGACAAGCTTGAACCCAAAGCGGAAAAATGCGTCTTCATAGGATACCCGAAGGAAACTATTGGGTATACCTTCTATCATAGATCCGAAGGCAAAATCTTTGTTGCCAAGAATGGATCCTTTCTAGAGAAGGAATTTCTCTCGAAAGAAGTGACTGGAAGGAAAGTAGAACTCGATGAGGTTGTCGAACCTTCTCTCGAAATTGCGAGTAGCGCAGCACCGGAAGAAGTTCCTGTGGTGCCTGCACCAATAAGAGAGGAAGCTAATGATGATGATCATGAAACTTAGGTTGTAGTTGCTATAGAGCCTCGCAGGTCAACGAGAACTCGTACCACTCCTGATTGGTATGATCCCGTTATGAGTGTCATGTTGGTGGACAACACCGATGACCCTGCGACATATGAGGAAGCGATGATGAGCCCAGATTCCAATAAATG
This sequence comes from Avena sativa, assembly GCA_916181665.1. NCBI lineage: Eukaryota > Viridiplantae > Streptophyta > Magnoliopsida > Poales > Poaceae > Avena > Avena sativa. The sequence continues at coordinate 297,565,447 of OV702282.1, forward strand.
GCAAGAAGCCATGAAATCCGAGATTGGATCCATGTACGAAAACCAAGTATGGACTTTGGTGGACTTACCGGATGGCCGGAAGGCTGTCGAGAACAAATGGATTTTCAAGAAGAAAACAGATGCTGATGGTAATGTTACTGTCTATAAAGCTCAACTTGTCGCAAAGGGGTTTCGACAAATTCAAGGAGTTGACTACGATGAGACTTTCTCACCAATAGCGAAGCTAAAGTCTGTGAGGATTATGTAGCAATCGCTGCATATTATGATTATGAGATATGGCAGATGGATGTCAAAACAGCATTCCTCAATGGAGACATTGATGAAGAGTTGTATATGATGCAACCCAAAGGTTTTGTCGATCCTAAAGATGCTAACAAGTTATGCAAACTTCAACGGTCCATCTATGGATTGAAGCAAGCATCCCGAAGTTGGAATCAACATTTTGATAAGGTGATCAAAAGTTTTGGTTTTATACAAACTTATGGAGAAGCTTGTATTTACAAGAAAGTGAGTGGGAGCTCTGTAGCATTCTTAATACTGTATGTAGATGACATATTGTTGATTGGGAATGATGTAGACCTTCTTAATAGTGTCAAGGAATATTTGAATAAAAGTTTTTCAATGAAGGATCTTGGCGAAGCAGCTTACATATTAGGCATAAAGATTTATAGAGATAGATCGAGACGCCTAATATCATAGTCACAAAGTACATATTTGGACAAAGTTCTAGAGAGGTTTGGAATGGAAGATAGCAAGAAAGGGTTATTGCCCATGTTGCCCAATACGACCTTGAGTAAAACTCAAAGTCCGACATCGGCAGAAGATAGAGAAAGGATGAGTAAGACTCCCTATGCCTCAGCCATAAGATCTCTAATGTATGCCATGCTATGTACTAGACCCGACATTGCATATGCTGTTAGTTTAACTAGCATATATCAAAGTGATCCAGGAGTGGATCATTGGACAGCGGTCAAAAACATCCTTAAGTACTTGAGAAGAACGAAGGATATGGTTCTTTCTTATGGAGGTGATGAACAGCTCGTTGTTAATGGTTACACCGATGCTAGTTGGAACACCGATCCGGATGATTCTAAATCACAATCTGGATACATATTTGTTTTGAATGGTGCAGCAGTTAGCTGGAGGAGTGCAAAGCAAAGCGTTGTGGCGAGATCTTCAACTGAATCGGAATACATGGCTGCTTCGGAGGCTTCACAAGAAGCGATATGGATGAAAGAGTTCATTACAGAGTTGGGTGTGGTTCCTAGTGCGCTGGACCCAATGTCTATCTACTGTGATAACATGGGCGCCATAGCCAATGCGCAAGAACCAAGGTCACACAAGAAGCTGAAGCACATCAACCTACGTTTTCACGCTATTCGAGAACATGTCCAAGATGGGGACATAAAGATTTTCAAAGTACACACAGATCTGAATGTGGCGGATCCGTTGACTAAACCTCTCCCGAGGGCAAAACATGACCAGCACCAAACTGCCATGGGTGTTCGGTATATTACCATGTAATCTAGATTAGATGACTCTAGTGCAAGTGGGAGATTGTTGGAGATATGCCCTAGAGGCAATAATAAATGTAGTTATTATTATATCTTTGTGTTTATGATAAATGTTTACATTCATGCTATAATAGTATTAACAAGGAAACATTAATACTTGTGTGATTTGTAAACTTAAACTGAAGTCCCTAGTAAAGCCTCTATACATCACTAGCTTGTTGGTTAATAAATGATTGTGGTTTCCCTATCATGAACATTGAGATGTTATTAACAACAAGATCATATCGTTAGGAGAATGATATGGTGGACATACTCCTATAGATAAGCGTAGCATAAAGATCAAGTCATTTTAATAGTTCAATTGCTATATGCTTTCTGATACATAGTAACCTAATTCCTTCGACCATGAGATCATGCATATCACCTTTACCGGATGGATGCTTTGATGACATCAAACACCACACCGTAACTGGGTGGCTATAAATGTGGCATTGAGTGTTCGGAAAGTATTGGTTGAGACACATGGATCAAGAGTGGGATTTGTCCATCCATATGACGGATAGATATACTCTGGGCCCTCTCGGTGAAATGTCATCCAATTAGCTTGCAAGTATGTGACTGGCTCACAAGGGATCACATATCACGGGAACGAGAAAAGAGTACTTATAGGTAACGAGGTTGAACTAGGTATGCAGAGATACCGATGATCATAACCTCGGATAAGTAAACTATCGTGAGACAAAGGGAAATTGGTATCGTATGTAAGTGTTCATTCGATCGCAAAGTAATCGTAGAAATATGTGGGAGCCATATGAATTTGCAGATTCCTCTATTGGTTATTGTTCGGAGAAGTGTCTCGATCATGTCCGCATAATTCACGAACCGTAGGGAGACACACTTAAGGATTCGACGTTGTTTGAGTAGTTATGGAATGATGAGAAAGAGACCGAATGTTGTTCGGAGTCTCGAATGGGATTCGGGATATCACGAGGAGATCCGGAATGGTCCGGAGAATAAGATTCATATAAGGAAAGTCCTGTTTCGGAGTTGGAGAATGGTTCCGGTGTTTTCATCGGGAAAGTTCTAGAAGGTTCCGGAATGTCCGGCACTCCGGAGGGGAAGGGTACATGAATGTGTTATATCAAGTTGGTATGATTGCATCATGTACTAGGTGTCATCGCTAAACAAAATAAAGGGTTTAATCAAATCCTAGTTTGAAAAAGTCAAACGGCAATTTGAAAGTCAAACGGCTATTTTTGGGAAGTGGAGAGGGAGGTGGAAACCGAGTTGGGGAGGAGTTCCTCCCCTCCACCGCCGGCCCACCTCCAAGCTGAGTTGGGGAGGGACTCCTCTCCCCTTAGCCGCCCCCTCCACCTATAAAAGGAGGGGCAGGGCTCGCCTCCTAGACACCCAACACCTCCACCTCTAAACCCTAGCCGCCAGCGCCGCCACCACTGCCGCCGCCGCCGCCTAGATAACCCTAGCCGCCGGCTTGCCCCCTCCTCGGCGTGTCTAAACCCTAGATCGTCGAGGGATCTCTCATAGTCCACCATACTCGCTCCGGCTTAAGGCGAAGCCCTGCGAGATCTCCCCTCTACTTCCGGTACCACGCCTTTGTGCTGCCGGAATCGCGAGGAGAGTGCTACAACCTCCGCTGCCTGCTGGAACAAGGGAGAGGAAGGTCTTCCTCGAGTACCGAACATGTGACCGACTGCGGGAGCGCTGCCGGAACGCAGCGCCGGAAGGATCGTCTACGCGATCTTGAGATCGGGAAGAGTACGACTACATCACCCACGAGAATCCGCTCTCGTTAAACACTTTGGAATCTTCGAGGGTGAGTTATTCCATCGACTCGTTGCTACAATATAGTAGATAGAACTTGGCTTGTTTGTTTGTAGGCGGTAGAATTTTTTTTCCATGCTACGAAACCCTACAATCCTATGGCTGAGGCATAGGGAGTCTTAATCATCCTTTCTCTATCTTCTGCCGTTGCAGATCTTTGAGTTTTACTCAAGGTCGTATTGGGCAACATGGGCAAGAACCCTTTCTTGCTATCTTCCATTCCAGACCTTTTTAGAACTTTGTCCAAATATGTACTCTGTGACAATGATACTAGGCGTCTCGATCTATCTCTATAAATCTTTATGCCTAATATGTAAGCTGCTTCACCAAGATCTTTCATTGAAAAAATATTATTCAAATAATCCTTGATACTATTAAGAAGGTCTACATCATTCCCAATCAACAATATGTCATCTACATATAGTATTAAGAATGCTACAGAGCTCCCACTCACTTTCTTATAAATACAGGCTTCTCCATAAGTTTGTATAAAACCAAAACTTTTGATTACCTTATCAAAACGTTGATTCCAACTACGGGATGCTTACTTCAATCCATAAATGGATCATTGAAGTTTGCATACCTTGTTAGCATCTTTAGGATCGACAAAACCTTTGGGTTGTACCATATACAACTCTTCATCAATGTATACATTGAGGAATGCCGTTTTGACATCCATCTGCCATATCTCATAATCATAATATGCAGCAATCGCTAACAAAATCCTCGCAGACTTTAGCTTCGCTACCGGTGAGAAAGTCTCATTGTAGTCAACTTCTTGAATTTGTTGAAACCCTTTTGCGACAAGTCTAGATTTATAGACAGTAACATTACCATCAGCATCTGTTTTCTTCTTGAAAATCCATTTGTTCTTGACAGCCTTCCGGCCATCTCGTAAGTCCACCAAAGTCCATACTTGGTTTCCGTACATGGATCCAATCTCGGAATCCATGGCTTCTTGCCAGCGGGGGCGTGGCTGCGCTAGGCGGAGGCGCGACTGGCGGCGGTGGCATGCGGCGGCGGCGCACGATGGGGAGGGATAGGTTTTGTGTGGTCTTTGGGGCAGCCCCCCTCTATTTTAGAGAGGGGCAGCCTTGGGAGAGGGGAGTTTGAATCCATACACAAACCCAAGTTGGATAGAAGGAAGGACTCTTTCCTTCTTCCACTAGGAAACTATTGTTCTAGTTTGACTTTTCAAACCTCCCTTTTGACTTTCAATTTAGAGCTTTAATTATCTCTCGCAAATGCCCAACCAAGTGACCTAGGACATGATCCAATCATTCCACTTACCCATGACACATTCATGGACCATTCCCTTTCCGGTCCGGTGAACCTTCTAGACCGTTCTAGAACCTCTCCGATGAAAACATCAAAATCATTCCCAAACTCCGGAATCAGACTTTCCTTATATGAATCTTACTCTCTAGACCATTCCGGATCTCCTCGTGATATCCCGGATCCCATCCGAGACTCCGAACAACATTCGGTTTCCCTACTTACATTCCATATCTACTAAATAACATCGAATCCTTAAGTGTGTCTCCCTACGGTTCATGAATTATGCAGACATGACCGAGACACTTCTCCGATCAATAACCAATAGAGGAATTTGGAAATTCATATGGCTCCCACATATTTCTACGATTACTTTGTGATCGAATGAGAGACTTACATACGATACCAATTTCCCTTTGTCTCGCGATAGTTTACTTATTCGAGGTTTGATCGTCGGTATCTCTGCATACCTAGTTCAACCTCGTTACCGATAAGTACTCTTTTCTCGTTCTCGTGATATGTGATCCCTTGTGAGCCAGTCACATGCTTGCAAGCTAATTGGATGACATTCCACCGAGAGGGCCCGGAGTATATCTATATGTCATATGGATGGACAAATACCACTCTTGATCCATGTGCCTCAACACATACTTTCCGAACACTCAATGCCACCTTTATAGCCACCCAGTTACGGTGTGGTGTTTGATGTCATCAAAGCATCCTTCCGGTGATGGTGATTAGCATGATCTAATGGTCGAAGGAATTAGGTTACTATGTATTAGAAAGCTTATAGCAAAAGAACTATTGAAATGACTTGATCTTTAAGCTATGCTTATCTATAGGAGTATGTCCATCATACCATTCTCTTAATGATATGATCTTGTTGTTAATAACATCTCAATATTCATGATCTAGAAACCAGGATCATCCATTAACCAACAAGCTAGTATGATAAAGAGGCTTTACCAGGGACTCTAATTTAGTTTACAAATCACACAAGTATTAATGTATCTGGTTAATACTATTATAGCATGAATGTAAACATTTATCATAAACACGAAGATATAATAATAACCACTTTTATTATTGCCTCTGGGGCATATCCCCAACAATTTATATCAGAGAGTGTTCACTAGTGAAAGTATGATCCCTAGGCCTTGTTTCTAAACATTGAAACACCGTTTGCATCTATATCTGTTGCATGTTTGCTTGCTTTAGTCTTTAACTCACCGTCAAGCTATTTTCTGGTATCGTTACCACTTGTATTTCACTATCTATTCGCCGAACTAGTGCACCTATACACCTAACAAGTGTATTGGGTGTGTTGGGGACACAAGAGACTTCCTGTATCTTTATTACAGGATTGCTTGAGAGGGAATACCTTTGACCACTTCCTCCCTTAGTTCGATAAACCTTGGGTAATCCACTTAAGGGAAACTTGCTGCTGTTCTACAAACCTTTACACTTGGAGGCCCAACAACTGTCTACAAGAATAGAAGTGCGTAGACATCAGAGGTTTTGTGAAGCAACCATCAAATGGCTAATTCAAAATGCTACAACCACATTTTTCAAAAATACTAGACCACCTTACATGGACAATGACCTAATAGGGTAATTTCAAACCTTTTTGTTTATCCGTGGTGAAAAAGACAAATTTCTGCCGAATCGGTAGGAAGTGGGTAAGATATGAACTACAGGTACATGATCGAATGCTCATGATTATTTACAAAACTCATTTTTATGTTCATAATATGATATTTCATCAGAGATCCACTTCAAGTTTAGCATGTCTCAGCCCCGAGCTAAGAATCTTCGTGCCCACCATTCGACAAAGTTTGACGATAGTTTAAAACAGGCATAAAAATTTCAAAAATGATTCAAACAATGTGAAACCTTCGCATGGTGTCATATTATGTGACATAGTTAGAAGAAAAAATATCAAACTTGGTATATTGATTATGTCTCAGAAAAACCTTCACAAAATGACCTATCTCATTTGAGGTTTCCTCGCTTTTCGGGTTAAATGACCAATGTTATGGCTAGAATGAAGGCATGCTTTATGATAATGTGTCCATATTGTACATACGTGTTCATCATGGGATGACGAACAATGTTGGGGGAGAAATTTTTCCTTTTCATCGCAACAAAAAGCCATTTTCCATTTTCGAGTGCAAAAAAACGGGCGGTTTTGTAAAGCAACCATCAAATGGCTAATTCAAAATTATACAACCACATTTTAAAAAAAATACTAGACCACCTTATATGGACAATGTCCTAACAGGGGGATTTCAAACCTTTCCGTTTATCCATGGTAAAAAAAGACAAATTCCTACCAAATTGGTAGGAAGTGGGTCAGATATGAACTACAGGTACATGATCTGATGCTCATGATTTTTTACAAAAATAATTTTTAGGTTCATAATATTATATTTTATTAGAGATCCACTTCAAGTTAAAGCGAGTCTCAGCCCTGAGCTAAGAATCTTCGTGCCCGCCATTCGACAAAGTTTGACGATAGTTTAAAATGGGCATAAAAAATTCAAAAACGATTCAAACAATGTGAAACCTTGGCGTGGTGTAATATTATGTGACATAGTTAGAAGAAAAAATATCAAACTTGGTATATTGATTATGTCTCAGAAAAACCTTCACAAAATGACCTATCTCATTTGAGGTTTCCTGACTTTCGGGTCAAATGACCAATGCTATGGCTAGAATGATGGCATGCTTTATGATAATGTGTCTATATTGTACATACATGTTACATACATGTTCATCATGGGATGACAAACAATGTTGCAGGAGAAAGTTTTCCTTTTCATCGCAACAAAAAGCCATTTTCCATTTTCGAGGGCAAAAAACGGGCGATTTTGTGAAGCAACCATCAAATGGCTAATTCAAAATACTACAACCACATTTTTCAAAAATACTAGACCATCTTACATGGACAATGTCCAAAGAGGGGGATTTCAAACCTTTTCGTTTATCCGTGGTAAAAAGACAAATTCATGCCGAATCGGTAGGAAGTCGGTCAGATATATGAACTACAGGTACATGATCTGATGCTCATGATTTTTTACAAAAATAATTTTTAGGTTCATAATATTATATTTTATTAGAGATCCACTTCAAGTTTAGCGAGTCTCGGCCCTGAGCTAAGAATCTTCATGCCTGCTATTCGACAAAGTTAGACGATAGTTTAAAACGGGTATAAGAAATTTAAAAACGATCCAAACAATGTGAAACCTTCGCGTGGTGTCATATTATGTGACATAGTTAGAAGGAAAAATATCAAACTTGGTATATTGATTATGTCTCAAAAAAACCTTCACAAAATGACATATCTCATTCGAGATTTCCTAGCTTTCGGGTCTAGAATGAAGGCATAGTTTGTGATAATGTGTTCATATTGTGTATATATGTGCATCATGGGATGGCAAACAATGTTGTAGGAGGAAATTTTCCTTTTCGTCGCACCAAAAAGACATTCTCCATTTTATGAGTGCAAAAAACAGGCAGTTTTATGAAGCAACCATGAAATGGCTAATTCAAAGTGCTACAACCACATTTTTCAAAAAATACTAGACCATCTTACATGGACAATGATATAACAGGGGGATTTCAAACCTTTCTTTTTATCTGTGGTGAAAAACACAAATTCCTACTGAATCGGTAGGAAGTTGGTCAGATATAAACTACACGTACATGATCCGATGCTCATAATTTTTTTAAAAATTCATTTTTAGGTTCACAATATGATATTTCATCAGAGATCCACTTCAAGTTTAGCATGTCTCAGCCCTGAGCTAAGAATCTTCGTGCCCGCCTTTCAACAAAGTTTGACATAGTTTAAAACAGGCATAAAAATTCAAAAACGATTGAAATAATGTGAAATCTTCGCGTTGTGTCATATTATGTGACATAGTTAGAAGGAAAAATATCAAACTTGCTATATTGATTATGTCTCAAAAAACCTTCACAAAATGACCTATCTCATTTAGGGTTTCTTGGCTTTCGGGTCAAATGACCAATGTTATGGCTAGAATGAAGGCATGCTTTATGATAATGTGTCCATATTGTACATACATGTGCATCATGGGATGACGAACAATGTTACAGGAGAAAGTTTTACTATTCATCGTACCAAAAAGGCATTTTCCATTTTCGAGTGCAAAAAACGGTCGGTTTTGTGAAGCAACCATCAAATGGCTAATTCAAAATGCTAAAACCACATTTTTCAAAAATACTAGACCACATTACATGGACAATGTGCTAACAGGGGGATTTCAAACCTTTCCGTTTATCCGTGGTGAAAAACACAAATACCTACCTAATCGGTAGGAAGTGGGTCAGATATGAACTATAGGTACATGATCTGATGCTCATGATTTTTTTAAAAAATCATTTTTAGGTTCACAATATGATATTTCATAAGAGATCCACTTCAAGTTTAGCATGTCTCATCCCCGAGCTAAGAATCTTTGTGCCCGCCGTTCGACAAAGTTTGACGATAGTTTAAAACGGGCATAAAAAATTCAAAAACGATTCAAACAATGTGAAACCTTCGCGTGGTATCATATTATGTGACATAGTTAGAAGGAAAAACATCGAACTTGGTATATTAATTATGTCTCGAAAAAACCTTCACAAAATGACCTATCTCATTTGAGGTTTCATGGCTTTCGGGTCAAATGACCAATGTTATGGCTAGAATGAAGGCATGCTTTATGATAATGTGTCCATATTGTACATACATGTGCATCATGGGATGACAAACAATGTTGCAGGAGAAAGTTTTTCTTTTCATTGCACCAAAAATTCATTTTCCATTTTCGAGTGCAAAAAACAGGCGATTTTGTGACGCAACCATCAAATGGCTAATTCAAAATGCTACAACCATAGTTTTCAAAAATACTAGACCACCTTACATGGACAATATCCTAACAGGGGGATTTCAAACCTTTTCGTTTATCCGTGATAAAAAAGACAAATTCCTGCCAAATCCGTAGGAAGTGGGTCAGATATGAACTACATGTACATGATTTGATGCTCATCATTTTTACAAAAATAATTTTTAGGTACATAATATTATATTTTATTAGAGATCCACTTCAAGTTTAGCGAGTCTCAGCCCCGAGCTAAGAATCTTCATGCCTGCTGTTCGACAAAGTTAGACGATAGTTTAAAACGGGCATAACAAATTTAAAAACGATCCAAACAATATGAAACCTTCGGGTGGTGTAATATTATGTGACATAGTTAGAAGGAAAAATAGCAAACTTGGTATATTGATTATGTATCAAAAAACCTTCACAAAATGACCTATCGCATTCGAGATTTCCTGGATTTCGGGTTTAGAATGAAGGCATAGTTTGTGATAATGTGTTCATATTGTGTATATATGTGCATCATGAGATGGCGAACAATGTTGCAGGAGGAAGTTTTCCTTTTCGTCGCACCAAAAAAACATTATCCATTTTTTAGTGCAAAAAACGAGCGGTTTTGTGAAGCAACTATCAAATGGCTAATTCAAAATGCTACAACCACATTTTCAAAAATACTAGACCACCTTATATGGATAATGATCTAACAGGGGATTTCAAACCTTTCCGTTTATCTGTGGTGAAAAAGACAAATTCTTGCTGAATCGGTAGGAAGTGGGTCAGATATGAACTACAGGTACATGATCCAATGCTCATAATTTTTTACAAAAATCATTTTTAGGTTCACAATATGATATTTCATCACCGATCCACTTCAAGTTTAGCATGTCTCAGCCCCGAGCTAAGAATCTTTGTGCCCGCCGTTCGACAAAGTTTGACGATAGTTTAAAAAGGGCATAAAAAATTCAAAAACGATTCAAACAATGTGAAACCTTTGCGTGGTGTCATATTATGTGACATAATTATAAGGAAAAATATCAAACTTGGTTTATTGATTATGTATCAAAAAACCTTCACAAAATGACCTATCTCATTTGAGGTTTCCTCGCTTTCGGGTCAAATGACCAATATTATGGCTAGAATGAAGGCATGCTTTATGATAATGTGTCCATATTGTACATACATGTGCATCATGGGATGACGAACAATGTTACACGATAAAGTATTCCTTCTCATTGCACCAAAAAACCATTTTCTATTTCCGGGTGCAAAAAAGGGCGGTTTTATGAAGAAACCATCAAATAGCTAATTCTAAATGCTACAACCACATTTTTCAAAAATACTAGACCACCTTACATGGACAATTTCCTAACAGGGGGATTTCAAACTTTTCCGTTTATCCGTGGTGAAAAAGATAAATATCTGCTGAATCGGTAGGAAGCTGGTCAGATATGAACTACAGGTACATGATTTGATGCTCATGATTTTTTACAAAAATATTTTTTAGGTTCACAATATTATATTTTATTAGAGATCCACTTCAAGTTTAGTGAGTCTCAGCCCCGAGCTAAGAATCTTCATGCCTGATGTTCGACAAAGTTAGACGATAGTTTAAAACGGGCATAAAAAATTTAAAAACGATCCAAACAATGTGAAACCTTCGCGTGGTGTCATATTACGTGACATAGTTAGAAGGAAAAATATCAAACTTGGTATATTGATTATGTCTCAAAATAACCTTCAAAAAATGACCTATCTCATTCGAGGTTTCCTTGCTTTCGGGTCAAATGACCAATGTTATGGCTATAATCAAGGCATATTTTGTGATAATGTGTTTATATTGTGTATACATGTGCATCATGGGATGGCGAATAATGTTGCAGGAGGAAGTTTTCCTTTTCGTCGCACCAAAAAGCCATTTTCTATTTTCCGAGTGCAAAAAAACAGGTGGTTTTGTGAAGTAACCACCAAATGGCTAATTCAAAATGCTACCACCATATTTTTCAAAAATACTATACCATCTTATATGGACAATGTCCTAACAGTAGGATCTCAAACCTTATCGTCTATCCCTGGTGAAAAAGACAAATTTCTATCGAATCAGTTGGAAGTGGGTCAAATATGAACTATAGGTACATGATCTGATGCTCATGATTTTTTACAAAAATAATTTTTAGGTTCACAATATGTTATTTCATCACAGATCCAATTCAAGTTTAGCAAGTCTCAGCCCCGATCTAAGAATCTTTATGCATGCCGTTCTAAACGGCCAAATGAGATTATGGTAAGAATCACGACATAGTTTGTGATTAATTGATATTGATATCATATTTGGATTCCTCTTGTTTTTCTGATCAATTTAGACATATTATTTGTCGAATTCTGATTTACAGATTTAAAGATATTAATTATTCCATATTAAATAGAAAAATATAAAAAAATAAAATTATTATATTTTTATTTGAATTCAATAATATTTTTACTTATTCATTATTGTTTACTTAAATATTTTTTTGTATTTCAAAAAATACAAACATGTGACATGATGATAAGAGTTAATAGGATTGATATCATAATATTGACAACAATGTATAAATTGCTTTGCGAAAACAGATTCTGAAGCAACGAGGAAATTTTTAGGGTTTAGGGTTCAGGGTTCAGGGAAATTTTTAGGGTTTAGGGTCTCCTGCCGTAGACCCGGCCCGCATAGCCGCACTTACTGCGCTTGGCACCTAGCAACGCTAGCGCTTTGTGCTATGTGTCATCTTCTTTCATCAGTTGGTAAAACATAACCATTGATTTTTTTATGTATTCCTCTATTGAAATCTAGAATCCCGTGGGGACGCGACACTCTCCTCCACCCGGAGGTCGACAGGGCCGGAGGCTGGTGCATGCCACATCATGCTCGAGGACGTCGTTTCATCCGGCTGGGGTGTGTCTAGGAAGACAAGAAACTCAAACTCTCGTTTTAATCCGGGTGAGATGTTTTGCCATCCAAATGGCGTATTATTTTTATCCGGAAATGTCTCCTGGGGTGCAACGAGTGAAGATGGTCTTACCATCGGTGTGAGAGTTTTCGGCCACAAATTTTTTTAGGGGTGAGACAGCTTTAAAACAGTTCCTGGCTACCAACACGACAAACAGCGTGCCTCCCCTTTAATTAGCCCGAAGCTAACCGATGGACTCTTCGACCAATGCAAGTAACTTTGTTGATCATACATACTCCCTCTATCCTGAAATACCGTGCATTTTGGGTTTAGTCAAGGTCAAACTCAAACATATTGAAAAATTTATGTACACCTATATACAACATAAGTACCATTAGAATCATCATAAAATATATTTTCATAATATATACATTCGGTGCTATAGATGTTTATAGTTTTTTATATATATTCTACCAAACTTTATAGAGTTTGACTTTGACTAAACTCATAATGCAGGGTATTTCAGGACAAAGGGAGTACTAGCTTGCACAACGACCTAAATAAAACACAAGAAAAAAATCATGTTAAGGGCAATAGCGCTGGACAAGCGCTTTGAGGGCGCCGGCTGAAACTATCGGTTCTTTGGGATGGCCTGACTGCAACGGGGCGCCCTCTAGAATGTCCTTGCAAATCATTTTCAGCCAAACGAAATTGCAAATTAATTTAAAGTCTCACATAACACATAGAACTACAAATAAGTCAAAAATCATGGCCACCAAGACGGCCTAAACAACACCAAAGTCCAGCGGTCATATTACAAACCAAACATAGAGATCCAATGGTCAGCGGTGGGTCCTAAGTTACCGCCAATGTTGGATCCATTGTAGGTGATGACCATATCGATGCCGCCCTTGTAGCCATCGCTCTCACTTCTTGCATGATTTTTTGATGAGGCATCACGTACCAAGCATGGGCACCGAGGGCCCTGGTCAACGTATCGACTGTCAATATCCTGGACCCCTCGGCCATTTTGCTAACCGTTGAGGCCACCTTCATCGCCTAGGTCATGGTGACATGGGTGGAGACCTTGGCCGCTTCAACTCTTGCCTTATCAAGTTTGGTCGTCTTGTCGGCTTTGTCCAACATAGCCTTCCACCTTGCATCATTTTTTTCATCTTGCGCTGATTGTGACTTTGACACTCATCTTGTCAATGGAATGCTTCCATCGGGGTCATTGATGATGGAAACAACTCTATAAGTATCAACTCATTGGGAGCCAAATGCAGAGTGTTGTAGCAAGCATCTTCTTTCCACAAGGGTGACTCGAGAGTTTATATCGAACTCTCAAAAAATTTGCAATGAAACTTCTTTTCTTGTCTTCTTCTAGCAACCTACAAAACAAAATATTTGTCTTGTGTTCCCAAATCCACCATTACATTGTCAAGCATACAGTTTCGTATTAGTAAAACTGAAATAAAATTATAAATAAATAAAAACTAAAAATCTATAACTAGGAAAAAAGTTTAAAAAATAAGGTAAAATTTATTTTTGGTTGTTTATTTATGCAAATAGTATATGTATTTTGTATTTTCAGATTTAATTAATGCAGAAAATATATAAGACAATTAAAGTATGCAAAAGGTGTTTCTTATAATAAAAAGTGGATCGAGGTTTATGGGTTCACTTGACTATGCTCTCATAAGGTTCAATGAACATAACAACTGCTTATGGATGATATAATATCACCTGAAACTTTCTTATGTGTTTGATTAGCATTCATATGGGCATCACCTCCTAACATAAAGATAATGCAACACATCTCACTTATACTCCTGTAGAAATGGAAACTCCATGCGATCTAGAATTAAGAATACAAAGAGTATAGGTTTAGGTAATTCGACATGATGTTTGAATAACAAATGTGCACTACTAGGAAAACCCTTATCTGTGGTGCATAGATTTTCACATTCTGTGGCGCATATGGGATGCGCCACTATCACCACGCCACTAGATTGTAATTCTGTGGTGCATATTGATATGCGCCACAGAAATCTCAAATTTCTGTAGCGCATTTTGGCAATATGCGCCATAGATTTTTTTTTTGAATTTTAAAAAAAGCATGCCAGATCTAGGCCGGAGGAGGGGGTCGTCGGAGGAGGGCTAGGAGGAGGGGGTCATCGGAGGTGGTGGCCGAAGGAGAAGGAGGAGGAGGAGACCGTCGGAGGTGGAGAAAGGGGTTGTCAGAGATGGTCGGAGGAGGAGGAGGAGGAGGAGGAGGCCATCGAAGGTGGAGGTGGTGGAGGACGGGGAGGATGAGGTCACCGGAGAAGGAGATCATCGGGGTGGAGAAGGAGGAAAAAATAACACATGAATCCACAAGATGAATAACACATGAATTCACTTTATTCCTAGTGAGGTCACAAAATAAAGGTAAAAGCAATAGTAGATCTCGAGTTTTCTGTCACTTACCAATATCCACCACCATGTTACTCCATCTAATACACACGTTCCTCCACACATATTATTGCATACAAGTATGATCAAACCAAATACTTAAAAAGGGATACATAATATGCATCTACCAATACATCTTACACATAATAGAATTATAATCTAAAATATTATCTCACAAAACAAAGATACATCACACATAAATTACATAGATGATCATAATCATGTTGGGAAGCTCATATGGTACTAAAACAATGATAGCATGAGAAAGAAATAGATCAAGCTACTGCCACAAACCCATAGTCCAGAGGTGGACTACTCCTTCTTCATCATGGAGACATTGGGTCGGGGAGGACAGGATGGAGGGGAGGGGAGGTGCCGTTGAGTGAAAAAGCCAGGCTTGATCCCTCACCGAGCTAGTTAACAAAGTCGGTACCACCAGTTCGATCCCCGATGACCGGTGCTCTCATCGATTCCACCCACTTCGGCACCGATTCAAGCATGTATTGCCTCCACCAACGGTGGACAACTAGGTATTTGTGGCTTCCTATTTTTCTCCATTTTTTTGAAAATCCTATTTTTCTCCATCTTGGCCATGGTGACCGAAAGAAAAATGGGCTGGGGGATGTGGATGGGGATTGGAAGTGGAGGTGGAGGGGAGGAGGGTGGGGATTGGCCACGGAGGTACAAGGAGGTCAATGGGGACAGCATGGTCCATCAGAATACATCACCGATGCGAGTCACCGGATGGCGGCTATGCGTGGTGTAGTGATGCTTTCTCTTTTTTCCTTGAGGCATGTTCCTTTGTTCTCTTTGCCACAACGGAACTAATCTATAAAGAATCGAACGGATTTCTTTTATCATGCTCTACTCGAGGGACTACGATGAGTCCTACCTATAGATGTGCATGCGAACACACTTCTTCCTCTTCCTCGTGCAGTGGCCCGACTGCATCCTCTCCAAGGTTCTATCAAGTGCAGATATGGTTGGCGCAGGTCAGGCCGTCAGGCAGCAGGCAAGATGTCATGTTTCCGCATCTACACAACAATCTTGTTCTCGCGTCTTCTGACTACTGAAATTATTTTATAATTTGCTTCCTTTCAAGACACGTATAGCTTCCTCTTGTTATTTCTACCAGCCGATGGAGTGCACTTGTTATTTGTCAGACCCATGATCTAACTATTTTTTTAAGGAAGGCAAAAGGATTGCCTTGATTCATTAATAGAGGGGCGAAAGGCTCTTAGTTTCATTACAACACATCGCCCATAAGAATCACTCTTCCGGCATCAAGTTACCCAAATGTTCCACACCCGCAAGGGCCTAGACCTTAGCCTCTAATTTAATCTTATCAAAGAGAAATAATGGCATTGAAGACTTTTTATTGAAAACTCTCGCATTTCGCTCATTCCAAATATCCCACACGATGAGCATAACGAGAGACGTTGTTCCCTTCCTTCTTGAGCCATTGATTATCACCATCTTGCTATAGTAATCTAAGACATCATCATATGTCCCCCAAGCCGATGGGTCAAGGTGTGGAAGCCCCGTCTAATCTCTTGCCATTTGCCAAATTCTCGTGGAGTAGCGGCATTTGAAGAGAAGGTGGCATGCCGTTTCACCCGCACAGCAGCAAAGGGGGCAAATTCTTCCATTCGGCCATCCTCTTCGATGGAGCCAGTCTGCCTTCCAAACATGGTTTTGAATGATAAGCCATGCAAAAAGCTTGAATTTCGGGGGACCCGATTCTTCCACACAATAGAGTCCATGGGAGAAAAGATAGTGCCGGCAAATTGAGCATTGTATGCGGAGGAACAAGAATACTCCTCATTCTCGGTGAGCTTCCAACGAATCGAGTCCGCGGTGTCGTCAATGAAGTGAAGTTGTGATGTGCACGTCCAAAGCTTGGTGAACTCATGAAGGTGTTGAGTGGTGAGGCTGTTGGACATATCAATTTGAGAGACCCAAGCATAATTATTTGTGGTGGCACGGACGAACCAATTTTTCTTCTTTGACAACTCTTAGATTGAGGGTACAATGGATTTTGGACTAAACCCGTCCACCCAAGGGGCATCCCAAAACGGAGCCATATTACCATTGCCAATAGTGACACATGTGAAGGCGTAGAATAACTCCATATCCTCCTTGTTGCCAGGGTTTTCAAGCCAACCCAAGGTCTCTCCCGGGTCTTCCAAGATAGCCAAGGCCATCTCAATCGGAGAACCCTTGCGAAAAAAATTATGTTGAGGATTCCAAGGCCACCGATCGATGTAGGTCTACAAAACCGCTGTCTAATTAACCTTGCATTTTCCTCCGGTTGCATTCTCGGTGCCGCCCAAAAGAACCCTCTAATAGTCTTTTGGATTTCTTGTAAAGGCTCAACCGGGACGTCAATAGCGGTGAGGGGGTAGATAGCTTGCGAGGTGAGAGCCGATTTTACTAGCGCTCCTCTTCTGGCAATGTTGAAGTGCCTTCCATTCCAAGGATTGAGACGCTTGGCCGTCTTGTCCTCCAAGTATTGAAAATGAGATTTTTTAGTCTCTTGACCGCGAGGGGAAAACACAAGTATTTCAGTACAAGATGTCATCATCACGCTCGTCCTTGACGATCATGTTGTGCATGATCACACAAGCAGTCATGACATCCCACATCCTCTCCGTGCTACAGGTTCTAGCAGGGTCTCAAACAATAGCCCACCTTGACTGAAGCACACCAAATGCTCGCTCCACATCCTTCCAAGTGGCGTCTTGCTCTTTCGCAAACCTCTTGCATTTCTCATCTCCAGGATTGCGGATTGTCTTCACAAAGGTGGCCCAGGAGGGATAGATACCGTCATATAGATAGTAACCCACATCAATGGATTGCCATTGATCTCATAGGAAACATGTGTGGCACTGCCTTCTCCTAGCCAAGCAAATACTAGAGACCACTGCAACACATTGATGTCATTGTTTGATCCAGCCATGCCAACAAGGAGTGCCAAATCCAGATATCCTGTGATGCAACAACCTCTTGTATGACAGTGCACCCCCTCTGCATGACCTTTAAACTGTCCTTGTCAACCAAAGGGATAGTTCTTCTAGTGCCAATGCATGCAATCGATGTTGCTAAGCATCCCAGGAAACCCCCTTCTCTCGTTGATGGACAAAGGACGAAAAGTTTCTTCGTTGTTTGGCTCTCTCAGGTAAACTTTGGCAAACACCGCAATAACTGCGTTGCAAAACCGGTACATTTCCTCATGGCATATGGACTCGCTCATACGTATGTAGTCATCGAGGAGTTCACCGGGCACTCCATATGCAAGCTGCCGAATGGCAGAAGAACATTTCTGGTAAGAGGAGAAGCCAATCTTACCGGTACAATCATACTTGGCCTCAAAGTAGTTATCGTTACTCCCTCACCCCATTAAGAATGTCCAAGAACAGTTTCTTGGACATCCTATAGCGGCGACAGAATGCCCTCTCTTTAAAGACCGGATTAGTTGGTTGGAAGTA
Organism: Avena sativa; assembly: GCA_916181665.1. Lineage (NCBI taxonomy): Eukaryota > Viridiplantae > Streptophyta > Magnoliopsida > Poales > Poaceae > Avena > Avena sativa. Next base: position 297,583,830 of record OV702282.1, read on the forward strand.
GTCGTTGTAAAGGCGTATATGGACAGCTTCTCGGTCGCATTCATGGTTGGCTTCGCGTATCTTCGCCAAGCCACCCACTACACGATGGACCAAATATAGAGGCAAACAACTGCCAGAAAAAGTTGACTTACGGAGGCAATTTTACTGCCGGTATATGTTTACTGCCAGGATAGAAGCATGTTGACAGATGAACTGCCCCTAAAGGCTTTGGATCACCGGAAGTTCACTGCCAGCGAGAGGTTAGACCTGCCCGGGCGGGTCAGCTGCCAGCACAAATGCATTAGAGGGCTCCTCAGCTGCCGGTACAGAAATTTGGCAGGTAGCCCAAATGTTAGCGCGCAGGAAGGAAAATATTGGCGCGGTGAGCGAAATCTTGGCGCGTGACGGAGACCTAGTGGCGCGGTGGAGCAAAATACAACTCAGAACTCCCCAAGACCCCGAACCCAGAAATCCCCAAATCCCTAACTCAGAAAGCCCCCTTGCTCGCCCATCGCCCACCCTCGCGGCCGCACTCCCACCGTCGCCGCCGCGCCCACCCCCATCGACGGACTCCTCCGCCGTAGCTAGGGTCTGCCGCCACCTCTTCCGCTATTTGGTCCGCCTCCGACCACTCCAGTGCATCCGCGCATCCTCCCCGTCTCCTCCTTCCTCCTCCTGGGTTAAACCGTGACAGGTACGTTGCCATCGCTTCCTCCATGTCCCCTCCTTCTCCATGTTCCCCTCGTTCTCCCGGCCCCCTCCTTTCTCCCCGTCCTCTCATAGACTCAAGTTTTTTTTCCCAATTTGATGCAAGGTCTCATCCTCTGTTGACGTCCGAGGAGAGCAAGGGCACGACCATCTGTTGCCGTCCGAGGAGAGCTAGTAGGTATGCAGTTGTCAGGCTCCCGATACCTTCAGGGTAGCTGCAACTCTTGCTTCAGACAACGGATGGCCAGGATACCTTGTTACCCGCCGGGTTGATCCAACGGCCCTCAGGCTTTCCTTAGGCTAGAATTAAGAACTTAGTTAATCCCGTTTTCAACCTGTAATCTTCGCACTTATGGTAATTATGGATTTAGCATGGCTCCTCTGGGGACTCGTTATAACCAGGGAGAGTGGGTGGCTGGGCGGCATGCTAAGGAAACCCTAAATTTACTTGTCAATTTTCCTTATTGTTCCTAGCTGTAGAACTCCTGAGCCCCGCGTGCTCCTCATCCCTTCTCTCCTTCTCCCAACTATCGTCAGTGGTCCATCGGGATCCTGACAAGGTGGTATCAGAGCAGACGATCCCTGACTGTTTCCCCACCCTTCCCTCCCTGATCGCAGCCAACAGAGGTTACCAGATCTCCCGATTTGGCCGTAAAATCCCTCGCCGGCATGCCATCCAGCACGAGATCTCACTCCTCGTCATGCGACCGCCGTCGTCAGGAGGGAGAAGGGGCGGCCTACTCGCCTACGACCACGGACACCGAGGCGGAGGCGCAGCGCATGGAGAGGAATCTGGCCCGAGACGTCCGCGCCCTCAACCGCCGTCTGGATCGCCACCAGAGCGATTCCAATGCCGCCCTGCATGCCATTCATGGTGAGATATCCAAACTTGCGGATTTGATGTTGTCAATACAGGCAAGCCCTGACCGCTCTACTGATCTGGTAGCCGATAACCCTGCCGGAATACCACCACCTCCACCACCGCCTCCCCGGCCAGCTAAAAGCCACACCTTTTCAACACCACCACCACCATCCACAAACCCCCTCTCGCCAATTCCTGAAGTTCCAACTCCAAACCCAACACCGCTGTCCACTGCGCCACCGCACGCCCCTCAGTTCGGCAAGCTCACCCCTGACAAGATGCCAATACCGGAATTTTCCCCTCACTCTCAAACCAATCTGATTCAGCCAACCCACCCAATTTTTTCCTCACCACCACCGATTGTCTCCACCCATCAGACTACCTCCACCCCATCAACATCTCATCACTACCACCAGACCACAAACCCAGCGACAAACCACAGCATTTACCTCCCACAATCACCACCCCCATACTCTGCTTCACCCCCACAATTCCAATACCCCTACTCAGCTGCTCCACCACCATACTACCCTTATTATCACCCTCCCTTTCCTTCACCTTACCAACCAATATACCCACCCTATTATCAGTCCAATCAACCCCAACCTCCCACATCCCTTCCCGTTCAACCAATGCTCAACCAATCCAACCCAGTTGAACGTTTCCCTGCTGGTAACAACCTTCCCCATCAGCACAACTCGAATGGGGAACCTCACCTCCGCACACCTCACATTGAATTACCCACCTTTCACGGTGAAAACCCACGAGCTTGGCTTCTCGAATGCGAAGACATATTCAATCTGGTCAACATTCCGGAGTTAGACAGAGTTAAGTGGGGCGTTGCTCACATCAGGGGTCAGGCGAAAACTTGGATTAGCAGTTCGGGCTTCAACACACAAACAGAATCTTGGCCAAATTTCAGTCAACTTCTTCTCGCTCGGTTTGGTGATGTAGTGGCTCTGGATCCAATGGAACAGCTCCAGCAATTACGACAAGCTACAACGGTGAATGCATACATTGTTGACTATGAATTATGGATGCAACAAATGAAGAGAGAGCGACCTTATTTGCCTCAAGATTTCTTTGTCGATCGTTTTATCTCTGGCCTCAAGGACACAATCAAGCACACTGTCCAAGTGCAAAAACCTGAAACCTTGTTATCTGCATATTGGTATGCTCGCTTGTATGAAAAAGCTACCTTGTCCAGTATCAGGAAACAACCTGGGGTCCCAGTGGCGATCAGACCAAACCCACCTCAGCAAAACAGAGCATTTCCAGCAAGAGAGGTTAGGAACAGAGCTCCATTGGACAGGCCAAGAGAACCACGCAAGTGTTGGTACTGTCCTGATAATTGGACTCTTGGTCACCGTTGCCAAAACCTACAGCGAGCTATTAATGCAATGGAAATGCAGGGTAATGAAGAGGAAGCAGCTGTTCCTGTTGATCTGGGACAGCACCAAGCTGAGCTACATATACCACCCCCTCCTGATCCCGTAGACCAAGACCCTCAGGCTCAAATGGCACTTGAACCTGATAATTTGATGAACATTTCTGCAGCAGCATACACTGGGTCTCCTAGCAGCTCTACAATATCCTTGCTGCTCACTCTGAAACATGCCACTGCTATTGCCTTGGCCGACACTGGCAGTACCAGTACATTCATGGACTCTGCTTTTGCCAGGAAACACCATATCCCTCTCACTAGAGCTCCACATAAGTCAGTCAAGGTAGCAGGTGGAGGCACATTATCGTCTACGGCCATTGCATTTAATTGCCCATTTTCTATACAAGGTCACCATTTCACCACAGATTTCAGAATTTTGGACCTTCAGGGATCCGACATTATTCTAGGGGTCAATTGGTTTAAATGTCACAACCCTGTGACGTTTGATTTCATTGGAAGACAATTGTCTATTGGAGTTCAAGGGAAAATTCTCACCTTCCAAGACCACTTATTGCCCAAGAATAAGCTGCTGATAAATTCTGAAGAATGCAGCAAACTAATAGCACAAGGAGCTGAAGGATACATGCTGCTGCAATCCCCTGGAGACACGACTGATACAGACAACAATACATTGCCAGAGGTATCTGAAGGCATCGGTGCTCTATTGCTGCAATTTCAGGACATTTTCCAAAAGCCTCGAGGGTTGCCACCTCCAAGGGAACATGACCATCAGATACCACTGATAGAGGGAGCTAAACCACCAAACATTCGTCCATACCGTATGTCTCATAGCCAGAAAAACTCCATTGAACTGCTGATCAAGGAAATGTTGCAGAACCATGAGATCAGGCCCAGTAAAAGCCCATACTCCTCCCCCATTATCTTGGTGAGGAAGAAAGATAAATCATGGAGATTGTGTGTGGACTTTCGAGCCTTGAATGAGTTGACCATTAAAAATAAGTTCCCCATTCCAGTAATTGAAGATTTACTGGATGAATTGCATGGAGCAGTGGTTTTTTCCAAATTTGACTTGAGATCAGGCTATCACCAAATCAGGATGAATCCTGCTGATATTCCAAAAACAGCCTTTTCAACACATTTGGGCCACTATGAGCATCTGGTAATGCCCTTTGGGCTATGCAATGCCCCTGCAACCTTTCAAGAACTAATGAACACCATATTCTCAAAGTTTCTCAGGAAATTTGTTTTGGTCTTCTTTGATGACATTTTAGTCTATAGCAAATCACTAGAAGAGCATGAACAACACTTGAAAGCAGTCCTCACAGTTTTCAGAGACCATTCCCTCAAGGCAAAACTATCCAAATGCAAATTTGAACAATCACAAGTGGAGTACCTGGGTCACATCATATCTAGCAAAGGAGTAGCTACTGACCCATCCAAAATTCAGGACATTGTGCAATGGAAAGTGCCTGAAAACATCAAGAAATTGAGAGGATTTCTAGGTCTCACTGGATATTACAGGAGGTTCATTCCCAAGTATGCCCTGATATGCAAGCCACTCTACAGTGTCTTGAAAAAGAATTCTTTTCACTGGGGTCCTGAACAACTAGCTGCTTTCAATGAGCTGAAAACAGTCATGTCTAACCCCCCACTACTTGCCTTGCCAGACTTTTCCATCCCCTTCCTACTGGAAACCGATGCTTGTGCTACTGGTCTTGGAGCAGTTTTAATGCAAAATGCTCGACCTTTAGCTTATTTCAGCAAATGCTTGGGCAGCAACAACAGTACCAAGTCGATCTATGAAAAGGAAGCAATGGCAATTCTGGAGGCACTAAAAAATGGCGGCATTATTTCCTGGGCAACAAACTGGTCATCAAAACTGACCAAAGCAGTTTAAAATATCTAGCTAGCCAGAGGCTGCTAGAAGGAATCCAACACAAACTAATGCTCAAGCTGCTTGAGTTTGACTTCACCATTCAGTACAAGAAGGGAGTTGAAAACAATGTGGCAGATGCTCTCTCCAGGAAATATCAACCTCTGGAACAGGTGAATCTGTTGAAGGATAGTCAGGGGGCCTGCAATGCTACTTCGTTAGCAGTACCAGCTTGGATAGCAGAGATAACCAACTCTTACATCGGCGATGCCAACTGTACTAAGTTGTTGCAGGAGGTGACCATTGATAACTCTCTTCATCCACTATATTCTGTCCAATCTGGAATCCTCAGATACAAAGGAAGAATAGTTATTGGACCCAACAGTGACCTGAGGAGCAAGATATTCGACTCCTTCCACAGCTCAGCTATGGGTGGTCATTCAGGTATCAGGGTTACTTACCACAAAATTAAACAACTGTTTTACTGGAGTAAAATGAAACAGTTTGTGGAAGACAAAGTTACCTCTTGCCCAGTGTGTCAGATTTCCAAAACAGAGAGAGTGCAGTACCCAGGGCTACTACAGCCTCTACCCATCCCCAAAGCCAAGTGGTCTGAAATCAGTATGGATTTTGTCGAAGGCTTACCCAAATCCAATGGCAAGGATGTCATCTTGGTTGTGGTAGACAGATTAACAAAGTATGCACATTTCATCCCACTGTCCCATCCTTATACTGTCCAGAAGGTAGCTCATCTTGTTATGGACAACATCATTAAATTACATGGTCCTCCAACAGTCATTGTGTCAGACAGAGATCGAATCTTTCTGAGCAAACTATGGCAGGAAATATTTTCAACCATGCAAGTGTCCCTACATTTCTCCACTGCTTATCACCCGGAATCAGATGGACAGACAGAGAGGGTCAATCAATGCATGGAACAGTACTTGAGATGCATGGCTTTTGAACAACCCAGGAAATGGAGTAACTGGCTTCCCACGGCAGAATTCTGGTATAACAGCAGCTACCACACTGCTATCAAAATGACACCATTTGAGGCCTTATATGAGTACCCACCACCCCACCTCACTGATCAACCTAGCATCAAGGAGTTATCAGCGGAGGCCCAAGAAGTTCTGGAAGGAAGAGGACCAATGGTGGAAATCTTGCAGCACCATTTGGCTCAAGCACAACAGAAAATGCAGAAGTATGCCGATCAACACAGAACACCAAGGGAATTCATGATAGGGGACATGGTCTACTTGAAAATGCTCCCTCAACGCGAGTCTGCTCTGGGCAAAGGAAATCCTCTGAAGTTAGCTTCCAAGTGGTACGGACCCTTCAAGATTATTCAAACGGTGGGCAAGCGTGCCTACAAGCTCCAGTTACCTCCCGGCACACTCTTGCACGATGTGTTCCACGTTAACCACCTCAAGAAGCATATTGGTGATCGGGCAATTCCAAATCGCAACTTACCGCTAGTCACCCCAGAAGGTAAGCTCAAGAAAACCCCAGTAGCAATTTTGCAGCGCCGTCAAGTACCACGCAGCATTGGAGAATATTCCATAGCGATTCCACAGTGGCTCATTCACTGGGAGGGCATGACTCCAGCGGAAGCCACCTGGGAAGACGCAGCTTTTATTCAAACTTCATTTCCTTCGTTCAAGCCCTGAGGTCTTGTCTTCGGGGGGGGGAGTACTGTCAGGCTCCCGATACCTTCAGGGTAGCTGCAACTCTTGCTTCAGACAACGGATGGCCAGGATACCTTGTTACCCGCCGGGTTGATCCAACGGCCCTCAGGCTTTCCTTAGGCTAGAATTAAGAACTTAGTTAATCCCGTTTTCAACCTGTAATCTTCGCACTTATGGTAATTATGGATTTAGCATGGCTCCTCTGGGGACTCGTTATAACCAGGGAGAGTGGGTGGCTGGGCGGCATGCTAAGGAAACCCTAAATTTACTTGTCAATTTTCCTTATTGTTCCTAGCTGTAGAACTCCTGAGCCCCGCGTGCTCCTCATCCCTTCTCTCCTTCTCCCAACTATCGTCAGTGGTCCATCGGGATCCTGACAGCAGTTCCTCCCCATCCCCTCCTTCCTCCCTGTTTCCTCTGTTTTCCTTCTTTCATCCTGACCTTTTCTTCTGATTCGGATCGCTGCATGTCTCGCTCGAGGAGCACAAGGGCAGTCCGGTCCTCGTCGTCCCTGACCAGCTACTGCCGTCCAGCCCAATCTCGAGCTCCAGATATTTCATGAAACTACTGAACTTTCGACCGTGTTCTATTGTCATACAATGGTTGGTGCCTACTGTCTTCGGCCAGGATGCCCTGTTCTGTTCGGTCACTACGCCCTGTATACACTTGTTGTAGGTTATAGCTTCACATGGAGTATAAATAAATCACTGGTTGTTGTTGGTTGGGTATAAAAAAATAACGAAACACATCTACAAGAAATGAGTAGGAAACCATATAAGGATGGGATGCGCTCTTTCCCTGGAACATGTACCTCCTGCTTGAAATAATTAGGAACGAGTGTCGCTACCCGCAGTCTACAATGCTGCCAGCCGCATCTCGTGCGTTTGTGACTCTGACTCCCACCAATCTATATGTGATTTTCTGTGCCTAATTATGAAAATATCAGCTCAGCATGGTGATCATGATAATTGTTTGTATTTGTGTGGCCAAATCTGAACATAGCAGCTTTGCATGGTGATCATGATAATCTTAGAGAATATAAATCTAAAACTCCACTTGTGAAGTAAACATTTGAGTCTAATAAAAGCACCCTTTATTGAAAATTAACTCCACTTGTGAAATATTCGTTGACACGTTCAGAAATAAATGTTGGTAGATTTGTATAGACACTTATTTCCGAACGGAGGGAGTAGATGTTGATGAAAGCTTTGCCTTCTTAATTAGAACCATTTTGTTTGGTTGTTATTAGAACCATATTTTTCTTCTTGCGGTTGATTTGTGCATGCATAATTAGTTCTTGTATCTAGCATTGTGCAGATGGTCTGCGTGAAGATTTCTCTGACTCGTTGTGGAGCTACATGGGCATTAGTTCCTACATGCATCTTGTTTCATCAAGTTTTATTTGGGCCAGTTGCTTCAAATATGCATTTACCTTTGTTACAATATTATTATAGAAATGGTGGAATGAATCCTTAGACTAGATAAGCGATGCGCATTGGAAAAACATTCCTGACCTTTACCTGACTTGGGTCAAGTTATTATTTGTTAAGATGTTCTGATTAACATTTTTCTTTCAGGGTCTTAATGTGGTCATGAAGATAGATGCACCTGTGCTTTTTAAAACCCCAGTGGATGATGTTACGTTGGAAATACATGTGAGTATCAATACCTATGTCATCTATCTTATGGGTAGTGTACATGTAATTGTACTAATTTTGTTGCAACGATTGCTGATAAATAAGCTTCTATAGGCTCTATGAACCGTATTGGCTTATTGTACATATGGCTACAACTATCAGTTCGCAAAGTCATGAAGTAGGGACCGTGAATTATCTTGTTAACATGATCCATCCGTTTGAGATGACACTTAATCTTGTAGATACAAAACAATACAATTCGAGAGTTGAATCATTGTATTTTATGGTATGTGACAGGTTGTTCTAGAATCATCAATTCAGTATCCCTCGCATTCTATGACTAAGGTGAAGAAAAAACAAAAGATGCTCTTTTATTAGAAATAAAGGTAATTGTTGGAGTTCTCTTCTCTTGTGTTGAACAAAATTTATTGTGGTGGTTAAGTTGTTACTCAGTTTTTTGTATATTCTAGGGACCAAATACCTGTTGTCAATCGTGGTTGTGCAATGCCTGCGTCAGTTAGCTAACGTGTAGTGTACATGTGCTAGGAGTAATTCTGCTGTATTGATCCATTATTATTAAACTTCTGTGGTCTTCATCTCGTGTACCTGTTTTATTTGAACTGATTTTTGTGTGTACTCAAGTTCAAATCATCTATATTGGAATAAAGTTTGTAGCTATGAGCCTATGACAGTTTGTGATCTGTATTTGCTCTAAGGCCCGTCAGGCTATAACATTGACTTGAGCTAACTTTATTCTGGAACGTGGGATGGGAGTGTTCATGGAATGGTTCTATAATTGTTGTGTCTAGATAATGCTCCAGATGATTCTGCCTTTTAGTTGTGTACTTCTGGAATGGTAATCAGGAGATGCCTAATCTCTCATTTTCCATTGTCTTCAGGTTGACTGTTGACAGCACAAGGTCGATGAACATGTGACTTTTGTATATTCATGCACCTGTTGGAAGTCAGTCTGGATGACACCTACATGTGTCTGGTTGGATCAACACATGGTAGTTCTCATTTTGTGTTTCTAGATTCAACCGTTAACTATTCAGGAAAGTTGTGGCACTTGTTCACTTGCGTTGTACTAGTAACTTGTTGACTTGTTGCACTTTACATGCAATTTCTGAAATACTTCGTGTGTGACCAGATTTTTATCAACATCAAAGAATGAGCAGATTTTTATGTGAATGTGTTGTTTTATGATGTATTATCATTATATGTTTGAATTGTGAAACTGAAAGAATTATGAATTGATAAGCTACCGAAGAGCAGACTGATGGGGTATTTTTTGCTGGTGGATTTTTTTTCTGGCAATTGATCTGCCGGGAAAACTATCATGGCAACACAACTGCCGTCATTGTCTTTCTTGGCAGGCCATGCTTATGTGCCGGAAAAATATTGACCTGCCGGGGAAAGTGGAGGATCTAGGGTAGAGAACCTGCCGGTAAAGAAATATCTGCCGGGAAAGAAATTTGTCGTCAGGGTTATAGCGGGCAGCAAAATCTGCCGGCAAAGAAGTTGTACTGGCAGGTTGATTGCCTCCATAAGCCATGTATGCCGGCAGTTTTTGTGCCTCCATAGTTGGTCCATCGTGTAGTGACCTCTACGCGGCGGTAGGAGGTAGAGGTCATGCACCATTTGTGCAACTACCATTAGAATTTCGGTCTCACCGTCGGAATCCTCCTCGGACGATGACTCGACGAAATTCTTGTAGAAGAACTCGATTGCCCTTCGGCTGCTACCCATCTATTAAAGTATACGGTAGTCAATGGACATCCCAACTCTTGTATAAGAACTTGATAACCTAGAAAGGACCGGCTAACGTATCTCAACCGCGGTTAGGAAAACGACCAAGCAGGTTGTGCGCGGCGCACTCCAGAGACTGTCACGCGTCCAGTCGACATGCGGAGGCCGGGGCGGCGGGATGGACTATGGCGCATCCAGACAACTCCGGCAAAGCTCGTGGCCTGCGGTGTTGCTCGATATCGCGGGAGCATCGGCGATAGCGGGTAGTGGCGGTGGCAACAGTTGCGTCTGCTCTGATCGCGGGATATGGAGGGCGAGGTTTCGGGGGAGGAGAGTGTCTGTTGTGCCACTAGCAAGAGGGCCAGTGCGAACTAGTGGGAGGACACGCGAGGACAAGCGCGTTGTCTGAGCCGACTCAAGTGAGGCCCAAATTTAGTGCATAGATGGGTCGGTTCACTCGCGTTTGTCCGGATGGGTCATCCCGTTGGACCGCCGCTCAGCTGTCCGTCAATCCGCTCGGACGAGTTTAGGCGCATTAAGACGGGTTGAGTCGACCAGATAGATAGAGATGCCCTAACTCCGTAGGATGGATTCCTTTTAACTTCCTTTACGTAAACTAATGTCCCCATGTAGGCTTCCTTAAAATAGCTTCTGCATCCTTTTGGCTCCATCTTTTTTGGCACCTCCCCTGTCTTGGCTTAGAATCGAACGCGTCCGCCAAGTCTAAGTCATCACCTGTAGCAGGCCTTCAATGCTTAGTTGTAAGCCAGCCCAAACTGAGTGACAACAATTAGCGACCCAAACCGAGAGACAACAATTAGCGGTACCATCATCCAACCTAGTACACACATCCAAGCTAAAAAAAATCAACCAAACACACACATCCTTGCTTGAAAGTGTATGGGAGCAATTGGGCCTGAAGAAAGGCCTAGGTAGGCCCTCCCTGAATCTCCAACTGTTTTGAGTAGAGTGTGCTCCACTAATCTGACCCAACAAAACCACCATCCTACTTTATACTCCCTCCGTTTGAAAATATAAGATGTTTTAGATTTATAAAGGAGATGTATCTAGACACATTTTTATGTCTAGATTCATTTAAACCTATACATTAAAAGGTGTCTAAATACAACTCACTCACAAATCTAAAACATCTTATATTTCTAAACGGA